>OY728125.1:380677977-381877977 GCA_963277665.1 Viscum album
ATCCCACTAGGATTATATCATTTATCTATTTTTTAAAATACAATTTTTCTAGTTATATTATTATTTTTCTTATTGTATTGTTGTATACTATATTCCTATGAATTTATGAAATGTCTGATAGTGGACAGGAGAATGATACTAGGATATAAGAATCATGGAACTATAAATATGAAATAGAAACCAATATGTGTGGTTCTAGAGATTGTGGTTTCACCTGAAACACAAGTAATCTATGAACATGATCAGGGAATTTTTCATGAATTATTAGATTTGGGAAAAGGGAACCAAACCATGGAAATAAACAATAATGATCTTTTATTATAGTTTTAATAACATAAATCACCCATTTTATGGGGTATTTGAGACCATCACAACATGAAACGTGACTTTATGAGATAAATATAAACATTTATTTCCATAGAAATTGTAACGCCCCGACCCCAGCTACTCAGAGCCGGTGCGTTACTTCGTAACATTGGCATGATCACAAAAGATCAAGTCTCGAAAGACCGATTAGTTTAGTAGCCTTGGAAACACTAGATACATTCATAAATGTTACATTACAACATAAGGTGAAAAACTACAATAACAAAAGTCTTCATAGTCCACACTCATATCCTCTTATGACTATCCCTACAGGTCATTCCTAAAATACTTCTTCACATCCTGGAAAATATTAAAACATTGAAATGGGTGAGCTCAGATGCTCAGTAAGGAAAACAATATTTCGGAAGCTTTCATAAATAAAAATTAACATTTAAGGCAATGTATAACTAAAACAAAAGCCTTTTAAATATGATCTTCAACATAATATAGAAAAAGTAAAATGAGATAATGCCATTCAGTTCTTCACAAGGATATTATACTGGTTGAATAATCACATGCAATATCAATAACCACATTCATAATGAGGGAATGTATAATGCTAGACATTCTGAAACATTTTTTCAAGGCCTCGGCCAAGACGTCTAAAATGATTAAGGCCTCGGCCAAAACCATAAATCAAATTGGGAAAGGGCCTCGACCAATTCCACATCTAGTTGTCTCATGAGACCTACCGATGCAATTTTTTTTAGAAGATACTTACATTTAAAATTGCTCAAATATACTCCAGTGTTTTTCTGAAAACATTAAGCAAGCTTATGAAAACAAAATAACTAATTCTGAGACTGCTCTACTAATTACATGCCATGATGGGTCCACGTCCAATCCCTTCCTGTCTACCACACTCGAGAGTCAGGTTTTATGAAAACATTTTTAAGTTTGCGTTAAATACGTATACATTTGCAATGGATTTTCATATATTGGAGAGAAATATCTCTTTTTTGAAATCATTTAAAAATCACATAATTATAAAATAAAACCTTTTGAATAAACGTAAAAGTCAAAGGGGTTTATACACCGTATAAAAGAATGTTGTGTATAAAACAAAATATGCCTCAATGAAAGGAGATTGAGACGAAGTCCTTAAAAAGATCATTTTTGAAATAAAATAGATTTATTATGTGTATTCACTATAGGTACACATAAAAAAAGTAAAAATAAAAAACAAGACATAATAATATCATGACATAATTTGAATGTAGGAGATTAACCCAAAGAATGGAAGTTGGGTTAAGAAATTCCCTTACCTCGTGTCCGACTTGACTCAACCGTTATTTAACCTCCTGAATAATAAACTAGAGTTAATATCTACCTTATTAAGAACCATTTTCAATTTCATTATCCTCTTTATATCACTTATTACAATGTTATGAACATTATGTAATTATTTATGTTAATAACGGTCGTTTTGTCGATCTTTGGTACTTGAGTCAATAATAAACTTCTTATAATTACAAGTTGTTCATGTGATGAAATATCCATTCTATCCCGAATTATATTCCTGATGTATTTATCATATATATCATATATATCCAGTATATACATTCATTCATAATATTACGTAACATTTAGAGGTAAGAAATGAAATGCACCATTCATGGAGACGGTAAGCCGTACGTACACATGAACGCTACTTTCATTTCTATTTCATATTTAATGGAATGAAATCATAATGATATAAATATATAATATAATTCCAGTATAATATATCATATAATATTATTTACTCCATCCTTTATACATCCCACATATGGCATTAACGATTCACATCACTTTGAGGGGTCAGTAGTCCAAACTTCCTAAAATGAAATTATCGCGTTTACCCATAATGGAAATCATAAAGTATGCCATAAATGAGAAATAAAGAAGCATAAGGAAAACATAAACATATTATATATCATATATAAATATAGTGACATCTTAATGGCCACCTTTGAAGGTGTTTTATGAGTGTTGAACAATCATCGTTTCGTGAGACATAAATTCACCATCCACAGAAACCATATCTTCTTTAACCATTAGATGTAGGTGTGTGTAAGTGTAGCTCTAATCCTTCTTATAAAAACATCGTAGTATATTGAGGATACTGGTGTTGTTACAAATAAAATTAATAAATAGAGTTATGGGGTTGGAGAAGAAAAATAAAACAAAACAACATTAGAGAAGACATTACCTCAAAATCGGGTAACTCTTTTTGATTTGAGCCAAAGGCTTCCTTGGGAAGAGTTCTGCCCAAAGTGATGCTTCTAGGAGTAAGAGGGGGAAGTTGGGAGAGTATTTGGGAAAAGGTTGGCTGAGCAAAATGGCTTGAAAGTGTGAATGAGGTGGTAGAGGTGGGGGCCTTTTATAAGTGGAGAGGAGGGGCACTCTTGGAAAGTAAAGAAAAGTCACTTTATTATAAAATGAGTTTCGGATTTTAGAGGTCCCAAAATTATATAATTCGAGGCTAAGGTGATAAGGGTTCGAAATCTCCTCATCCAATAGGCTTTGGACAAGTGTAAGCCTTGGATTTTGCATTATCTTCTCATTTTATTTAAATCGTTAATTAATGAGGTCATCGCTGCATCATCATGATGTCATAAATAATTTAATTTATTTAATGTCTAAAAATTATAAAAAAATACTATGTTGTAGGAAATCTTTTTACTTTCTAATGAATATTTATAGTCAAAATTTGGACTTGTGTAACCCCACTTAAAAACTGTTTTAGTAAAAGAAACTCATGTTTGTGTCAATTTAATTTTAACATTAAACAAATCTATATTAATGTCATTTTCCAACCAAAGTGGCTCCATGGGGTCCCCAAGTTGACCCATGGGTTTTCTTGGTCGGCCATTACTCATCCAATAGGATTAGGACAAGTGTCAAGCTCATCTCATATTATTAAAACATTATTTTTACCTTAAACTACACTAATTACCTCTAATCGTGATTAAGAACTTAAAAGTTATTATTCACCAAATAATTATTTTAATCTCATTGAACCACATTTTACTTCTTAATGACAACCATGTATGTCGGATTTTTGAAAATCAAATCACAGAAGTGGTAATATTTCATTTTAACGAAAAATCTATTTAACAACCAATTAGTGGTTTCACTATTCATCAAAAAATTGAAGTTTTTCAGAATAAGGACAAAATTTCACCCTAATCTATAATTGATATTATGAATTCAAAAATGATGTCTATTTTACAAAATTCCAAACATATAAGTTGCATTAATTAATTTTATAAATAATTCCCACTGTTACAACAAATAGCGTGTTTTTAAGAAACAATTTATATCAAAAGATTGGCAATTGTTTATGTCCAATTTCAATGTTAAATTAATTCTAATGACCACCATTGGATAAAATGGTAAAAATATATTCTAATTATACTTTAAACCCACTAAATAGTATAATTTATCACTATAAATTATTTTGATTAAAAAAGTTGTTTTTTAGTATTTTTCACTATTCATAAAAAATTAGAAGTTCTCAGAAAAATACCAAAAATTCAAAATAGGATAATTTAGATATTCCAAATCCAAAAATGAAGTCCATTTTGATAAATAAAATTTATAAAATTTCAAAAATTAGGTATTACTATTCACAACGGCTAGTTTAATTAGTTGTGGTGTTTGTTAGAGCTCGAGGTTGCGTACAACACAAACTATTGCATTATTCGAAGGGAAACGTACCGTGGAAGCTTGGGGTGTTACATTCTACCCTCCTTCAATAAATTGCATCCTCGCAATTTGAAAATTTTCTTTGAAAATAAAAGGTTGAAAATTGAAAATACCTTTGTTGAAAACCCACATCGGAAATAAGGTTAATAAATATATAACATTAAAAGAAAGCAAGATAAGTACCAAGGTCACCCGAGATAGCCCATTCTAGAAATTCTATGAAAATTTGGATATGGAGGAGAACCAAACCATCAAGGTCTGATGGAGAGTTATAGAAAACAGGATTAGGAGAAAGTTTAACTACAAGAAAATCACAAACATGTGATTAGTTAAATGATCATTGATTCCCCAGTAGGAAAAGTTAACCGACAACATTTTTGTTTTGAGTTAACATTTATAACATTGAGGAATTTATTTAGGAGATTTACTAAGAATGTAAGGTAATATACATACTTGTCATGTAGACTTTCATTCTTTAATAAATTTTTACCACAAACCCATCTTTCACTCTAAAAGGTAATACAACTCAAAAATACTATACTTATCCTAATTGTATAAGGTTACAAATGTTAAAACATACCTTTTAGATTAGTAAAATTATTTTGTAATAACCAGGGACTTCCTGTAGGCTAGTGGTAGGAAATAAAGGCCTGTCGCACTATGATTATGGGTTCGATTCCTGCAGCTTTATCCGACGCGACGGGTTATGCCCCACCCTACAGGTTGTCCTTTTCCTAAAACTATAGTATCATAATATTCCAAAAATAATCCTCATAAATTTTTTAACCTTAAACAATACTATCCAAAGATCAACTTAATCCACTCCAACCTTTATAGTTATCCAAAATACTTATGTCCAACTCACAGTCCAAATTTTATAAGGAAGTTAAACATAATGAAGATCGTTTTTTCCACGTAACAACATGTGAACACCTTCATCATGTATTCTTTTTTAAAATACTGAATTACCATGATCCTTTATTCCTTATAGAATACTAGATATACTCCTTCTATCCAAAAATGAATACAAATCATCAATCAGTTTCAAGGAAGTTAAGAATATCCAATATAATTTACCCAAATCAATCACGTCTTATTCCAAAATCACTATCTCGGTATCAGAACAATATTATGGTTTATCTTTCTCTCAACCATATATTTTCCAAAAATTTAACCTACTGTGGAGTAAATTTTCTTGGTTCCACACAATCTCAAGTCCTTGATGAAATAGTACTGCAGTACAATCCTTATATACTCCATAATTATTATAACCAGTACATCATTGATACAACACTTAAATTACAAAATTCTTGAATAAAAAAATAATAACTCTAATCATTACTCCTCATCTGTGGTAGTATCATAACTTTATTATTATCCAATAACATCATTTGGGGAATACTCTGATTATTTGGACATTGGTTTGCGTAGTGTCCCCAATCCTTGCAGAAGAAGCATTGTATATTTGAAACCATTTTCTTACCCTTGCAGTCACGCACTTTTTGTCCTTTTTCTCTACACATATAACAAACTCTCATTCTCTTTAGGCAAGTTCCATGATGTTTCTTCCCACAATTACCACATATTGGAAAATTCTTCATTCCCCTCATCCCTTTATCCACCATTCTCTCTTCCATCCCTTTCGTCTCTTGCTTCGCTTCAAAGCCATAGGACTCAGAGAATTCTTTACTTATCTTATTAACAAATTATACTATTTCTTCATATGTTGATAACACATGGGAGACTATTTCCCTTCGAAATGTTGGCTTATTACCGTGAAAGATACGATACTTCTTACACTTTGGATCATATGTATTGTTGGAGTTCACATTCCTTCTACTGGGCGCCATTTCTATACAATGGCATAAACTATATTAGTTTATGAATCAAAATACATAATTCCATACTTATAAAATACTTAACATAAATTGAACTATTTATGGATATAATCCATAATCATAAAAAGGTTTTATTTGAGGAAGTATATACTCATAACCGTTCATAGTGGTTTGTAAAGAAAACGAGAATTATCTTAAGCATATCCCCCGGGAGTGTCGTAACCAAGAGTGCAGCAAGGCCCGTTGTCATGCACCAGTTCCCGTTTGAGTCTGGCTCAAAGTGGTGTTTTCGGGTTTTACACCTAGGTACATCTGTGCCAGAGCCACCTCTACCTACTCGTATCCAGACAGGGATGTATTGCTCGGAAAACTCACAAAATCTCTACAATACCAAAATTTTAGGAAGTTCTTCTATACTAATCCTAAAAGTTCATCTTAGGTCGACGTGCTCTAATCAGAGTTTGTCTAAATATAGCCTCCAAGGTTTGTACTAAAATGCCTCTGATACCAACTGTAACGCCCCGACCCTAGTTACCCAGAGTCGGTGCATTATTACATAACATTGGCATGATCACAAAAGATCAAGTCTCG
Organism: Viscum album; assembly: GCA_963277665.1. Classification (NCBI taxonomy): domain Eukaryota; kingdom Viridiplantae; phylum Streptophyta; class Magnoliopsida; order Santalales; family Viscaceae; genus Viscum; species Viscum album. The sequence goes on from OY728125.1 coordinate 380,684,463, forward strand.
AAAGACCGATTAGTTTAGTAGCCTTGGAAACACTAGATACATTCATAAATGTTACATTACAACATAAGGTGAAAAACTACAATAAAAAAGTCTTCATAGTCCACACTCATATCCCCTTATGATTATCCCTGCAGGTCATTCCTAAAATACTTCTTCACATCCTGGAAAATATTAAAACATTGAAAGGGGTGAGCTCAGATGCTCAGTAAGGATAACAATATTACGGAAGCTTTCATAAATAAACATTAACATTTAAGGAAATGTATAACTAAAACAAAAGACTTTTAAACATGAACTTCAACATAATATGGCAAAAGTAAAATGAGATAATGCCATTCACTTCTTCAAATGGATATTCTACTGGTCGAATAATCACATGCAATATCAATAACCACTTTCATAATGAGGGAATGTATAATGACAGACATTCTGAAACATTTTGTCAAGGCCTTGGCCAAGACGTCTAAAATGATTAAGGCCTCGGCCAAAACCATAAATCAAATTGGGAAAGGGTCTCGGCCAATTCCACGTCTAGTTGTCTCATGAGACCTACCGATGCAATTTTTTTTAAAAGATACTTACATTTAAAATTGCTCAAATATACTCCAGTGTTTTTCTGAAAACATTAAGCAAGCTTATGAAAACAAAATAACTAATTCTGAGACTTCTTTACTAATTACAGGCCATGATGGGTCCACGTCCAATCCCTTCCTGTCTACCACACTCGAGAGTCAGGTTTTCTGAAAACATTTTTAAGCTTTCGTTAAATACGTATACATTTGCACTGGATTTTCATATATTGGAGAGAAATATCTCTTTTTTGAAATCATTTAAAAATCACATAATTATAAAAGAAAACCTTTTGAATAAACGTAAAAGTCAAAGGGGTTTATACACCGTATAAAAGAAAGTTGTGTATAAAATAAAATATGCCTCAATGAAAGGAGATTGAGACGAAGTCCTTAAAAAGAACATTTTTAAAATAAAATAGATCTATTATGTGTATTCACTACAGGTACACATAAAAAAAGTAAAAATACAAAACAAGACATAATAATATCATGACATAATTTGAAAGTAGGAGATTAACCCAAAGAATGGAAGTTGGGTTAAGAAATTCCCTTACCTCGTGTCCGACTTGACTCAACCGTTCTTCAACCTCCTGAATAATAAACTAGAGTTAATATCTACCTTATTAAGAACCATTTTCAATTTCATTATTCTCTTTATATCACTTATTAAAATGTTATGAACATTATGTAATTATTCATGTTAATAACGGTCGTTTTGTCGATCTTTGGTACTTGAGCCAATAATAAACTTCTTATAATTACAAGTTGTTCATGTGGTGAAATATCCATTCTATCCCGAATTATATTCTTGATTTAGTTATTATATATATCATATATATCATGTATATACATTCATTCATAATATTACGTAACATTTAGAGCTAAGAAATGAAATGCACCGTTCATGGAGACGGTAAGCCGTACGTACGCATGAACGCTACTTTCAATTCTATTTCATATTTAATTGAATGAAATCATAATGATATAAATATATAATATAATTCCAGTATAATATATAATATAATATCATTTACTCCATCCTTTATACATCCCACATATGGCATTAACGATTCACATCACTTTGCGGGGCGGTAGTCCGCACTTCCTAAAATGAAATTATCGCGTTTACCCATAATGGAAATCATAAAGTATGCCATAAATGAGAAATAAAGAAGCATAAGGAAAACATAAACATATTATATATCATATATAAATATAGTGACATCTTAATGGCCACCTTTGAAGGTGTCTTATGAGTGTTGAACAATCATCGTTTCGTGAGGCAGAAATTCGCCATCCACAGAAACCGTATGTTCTTTACCAATTAGATGTAGGTGTGTGTAAGTGTAGCTCGAATCATTATTATAACAACATCCTAGTATATTTAGGATACAGGTGTTGTTACAAAATAAATTAATAAAAAAAGTTATGTGGTTGGAGAAGAAAAATAAAACAAAACAACATTAGAAAAGACATTACCTCAAAATCGGGTAACTCTTTTTGATTTGAGCCAAAGGCTTCCTTGGGAAGAGTTATGCCCAAAGTGAGGCTTCTAGGAGTAAGAGGGGGAAGTTGGGAGAGTATTTGGGCAGAGTTTGTCTGAGACGAATGACTTGAATGTGTGAATGAGGTGGTAGAGGTGGGGGCCTTTTATAAGTGGAGAGGAGGGGCACTCTTGGAAAGTAAAGAAAAGTCACTTTATTATAAAAAGAGTTTCGGATTTTAGAGGTCCCACACTTATATAATTCGAGGCTAAGGTGATAAGGGTTCTAAATCTTGTCATCCAATAGGCTTTGGACAAGTGTAAGCCTTGGATTTTGCATTATCTTCTCATTTTATTTAAATCATTAATTAATGAGGTCATCGCTGCATCATCATGATGTCATAAATAATTTAATTTATTTAATGTCTAAAAATTATAAACAAAATACTATGAAGTAGGAAATCGTTTTAGCTTTCTAATGAATATTTATAGTCAAAATTTTTACTTGTGTAACCCCACTTAAAAACTGTTTTAGTAAAAACAAACTCATGTTTGTGTCAATTTAATTTTAACATTAAATAAATCTATATTAATGTCATTTTCCAACCAAAGTGGCTCCATGGGGTCCCCAAGTTGACACATGGGTTGTCTTGGTCGGCCATGACTCATCCAATAGGAGTAGGACAAGTGTCAAGCTCATCTCATATTATTAAAACATTATTTTTACCTTAAACTACACTAATTACCTCTAATCGTGATTAAGAACTTAAAAGTTACTATTCACCAAAAAATTATTTTAATCTCATTGAACCACATTTTAATTCTTAATGACAACCATGTATGTCGAATTTTTGAAAATCAAATCACAGAAGTGGTAATATTTCATTTTAACGAAAAATCAGTTTTTAACAACCACTTAGTGGTTTCACTATTCATCAAAAATTGAAGTTTTTCAGAATATGGCCAAAATTTCACCCTAAGCTATAATTGATATTCTGAATTCAAAAATGATGTCTATTTTACAAAATTCCAAACATATATGTTTCATTAATTAATTTTATAATTAATTCCCACTATTACAACAAATAGCGTGTTTTTAAGAAACAATTTATATCAAAAGATTGGCAATTGTTTATGTCCAATTTCAATGTTAAATTAATTCTAATGACCACCATTGGATAAAATGGTAAAAATATATTCTAATTATACTTTAAAACCACTAAATAGTATAATTTATCACTATAAATTATTTTTATTAAAAAAGTTGTTTTTAAGTATTTTTCACTATTCATAAAAAATTAGAAGTTCTCAGAAAAATACCAAAAATTCAACATAGGCTAATTTCGATATTCCGAATCCAAAAATGAAGTCCATTTTGATAAATAAAATTTATAAAATTTTAAAAATTAGGTATTACTATTCACAACGGCTAGTTTAATTAGTTGTGGTGTGTGTTAGAGCTCGAGGTTGCGTACAACACACACTATTGCATTATTCGAAGGGAAACGTACCGTGGAAGCTTGGGGTGTTACAGAAATATAGCTAATTTAATGGTGAACAATGTAGTATATTTGTTATAGGAGGTCACAAGAATATGGAAGAAATTATTTTATCTCACTATATATAACCAAGAGATTGCATATGGGGGATTTGAATAATATTAGAAAAAAAAACGTTATCCATGTATTGTTAACATAACAGAAATAATAACTGCTTTACTAAAAAACTATGAAATCAATCCATGAAAGTATATTTAGGATTTTTTATTATCATAGTTTAGTTTTCTCTGTAGTTGGCTGCTAGAACAGACTTGATCTAAAGTATCCTTTAGGGAGAAATATCACTATATATTCATTCTAATGTTTTTCTGTCCTTGGTAGATGATCATATAGAAATTGTCAATAGGTGTAGAGTTTTTCTGACAGACATAAAATGGAATTACATTGGACTAAAAAACATTATTCACATATAATGTTTTTCACTCCAATGTTGGAAACTAGAGAAGGGAAAATTGCACCTAAGACAACTGGGGACTAGAGAATTAGTAAATTGATCCATTGGCTTTTAACCCAAATTATAGTACAGATCTAGATTGTTTATATAATTTTTCATTAACAAACATGAAAAAGGTATTGCACATAACCACCTCATTTTGTTCAAAATTGTACCTAAAAAAGATTTATTAGGTTTTTTGTTGGAGACCTATGGAGAAAATGAGTATTGATGGATCAAATCAGTCTGAAATATATCATTACCATAAATGGAGGTGTTATTAAAGATTATTCTCATCCTCATAGAATTGTGGATTTGAATTATTCTGGAAACAATTGTATCATCCATCTAATAGAAACAAAACAAGGATGTATATTTTACAATGTGGGAGCTGAACACGAGTATTATACAGTTGTGAAAAAATAATAACTGAGATACTCGGTCATTGAAGATATTGTATTAAATTTATCTCAACTTCACTGTAGTGTATTTTTTTATACAATAACGACATACCCTTATATTTCTATTCATATTTTAAATAAATTATGGTTATAAATGTAAATTATGTGTCACTACATTTTTAGTAAAACACCTCTTGAGTTTTTAGATCTCATAGGATTCACGTGAAGGGAATGTACATTTAACATCAATGTGGTAAATGTTTTTCTTAATGTTTTGATTCATTGAAATATAAATATTCAATTTGACCTTTAGAATGCAGTTTTTAGTGGAATTAAAATTTTATATCAATATTTACACCAAAGAAATTACCTTTTAATTTCTATATGGTACATTTTAGATATAAAAAATACATTAATATATGACTGCATGTAGAGAGGGGTATTTTGTGATACTACATATATTTATATCTTAATAGATGGAAATGATAACCCTCATCAATATAATTAAGAATTAGACTAAGATTACTTCTAAAATATAGAATATAACCATAATGTTTGTCGGGATGATTTATCTAGGTTACCACATAATCATGAAATTTAATAATCTATCAATCTACTTATGGGAGTGATTTATATTTATATTCCATAATATATAAGGGAAGAAAATTAATTATTTTAATAATTTCTTAACTAGAATTACCATAAATAAAGTGATTTACTGGACTAATCACATCAAATTTAGTGGCACCAATCCACTTTGTAAAGAAAGAATATGGTTCACTTAATTTATTTGATGAAAAAAATGTAAAATAAATAAATTTATGATTATGAATTTGAACCCACATTTTAAAATTTATGACCTATTGAATTTATTAATTGGATCATTATAGTTCTCCAAAGATGATATATAGTTAGGATAATAGAAACACCTTGTTAGAAAATAGAATATTATAATGATATCTATCCAAATCCATTATAGTCACTAATAATATGTTGTCATACTCCTTATACTAACAATGTAACCAATAGTGTTTAGGTTGTTAATGAATTGTAACATACATAATTCCTCTTCTAATTTTTCATTGAATATTTTTAATATATTTTTGGCACAACTATACTAGAAATTACAATGATATGCAGTTGAATATTATATTGGATATATAGTGAGTGTGTCAAAATTATACTCAATTTTATAACTGAGACTTTTTGATAATACCAGGTTGATTCCACTATCATATAATTTAACAATGAGGTGTATTAATCTATCTTCTAAATATGAATTAATAAAATTTATGGAAACCACCTAATAGAATCATTGGAGATATTGAGCTTTGAGGGACTATAAATCAATTAAAATCCCATTTTATGATATTTGTCAAGAATCCCTTCTCTTATGACTTCTCTAACTAGAAAATAATTGTTTCAAATAGATTTAATTTTTCTATAAATATATTCAATTTCATAACGACGGGCTCATTTAATCAATAATTCTCATCATTCTAGAAATAGGACATGGGTACATGGTATGTTATAATGCATATATGTATGTATCTGTATGTTTTCTCATACATAAGGACCATATTTTATCTTATGGATCAAATAGTATAAGAATATTAAAATAATTATCCAATAGATGATATAGAATTATTTCTTGTGGTCTATGTATAAAAAACATTGTACTTCAACATCATTTATGAAAGGATCAGTGTGTTTATGGAAAGAAAAATCATCAAACACATCATTTAGAAGAATTATTTGAACCTAATGAAATAATGATAGATCTAATATCTATATTTTTTCAAAGAAAAAATTAGTTCATACACCAGGAAATATATGTTCAGTAAAATATTTGTATTTTTTAATTTATTTAATTAGGTGGTCGAAGTGTCTCACCACTAGTGGCATATTATGTAATTAATTTCCTAAAAATATTTGGATTATAGGGATAAAAATCATGATTCTATTTTATTTCTAGTTAAACTAATTTCTGACTATATAATTATAATCATGAAGGGTCAAAAAAAATATAGAACAACATTCCACCAGGTTAAAACCCAGTTGTGGAGAAAATATGGGTTTCAAAATAATGGATAGAATTTTTCGATTTTGATTTAAGGATATAATTTTTGTTCATTTATAAATATAAAAATATGATAATTATTATTATTACCATTTTAAATTGGTTTTTACCTGTGTATTGAAAAATATATTTTGAAATAAATAAAATTTTTTAGTAGTTTTGTATAAAATAGATATTTTCAGATTATATTATTATGTGTATCAGATAAAAATTGTAAAATCGGATCACCAATGACCATCTGAGATGTTGTTGTCTATCCCATTACCCATTTATAAATGAGAATTTTTTATCATGTATTTCATCAATAGTTTACCATGAAATTATGGAAACATTGTTTTATTTTTTTATTTTTAATTGAATTACCTATTTATCACATTGTATTCCTATTTATGAGTCAATTATGGTTGAATATTATGAATGATCTCTATCATGGAAATCTTAGGATTGGATGGATTTATGGATTCAAAAGTCCTCAACCGATACCATAAATTAAATTTATAGTTTTTAGAAATCCATACAATATATCTCATCACTCACCGAATCGGAAACATGACATATCATCCACTAATTAATAACTAATAAAAATTTATAATCATAAAATTAGATGATATACTCCAAATAAATGTTATACATTTTATTAGTTCAAAGAAATATAATATTGTTTTACTATGTTAGATAAGAGTTACTATGATGAATCCCCCAGAGGTGGCATGGCGTAAATTGTTTCCATTTGAAAACATGAAAAATTAAAAAAATCCATCATTATTTAAAGAGATTAATAAATTTTCTCTTATAGTTGAGTAACTAGTAGAAAAAAAAAGAAATGAATAGAAAAAAACAATGTATAGCGGTTCAATGTAATAAAATACACTAGTCCTCCATATCAACACTACACTCCACAACAATATATATTTTCAATAGTAGGTCATCTTATTCAAAATCTTGTACAACTGATTATTAGAATTGGACATAATACAACGATGATTTGAAAACTCCTTTTAAATTATTTTGCAATGAACCAGAAAAATGATAACATCACATGATTTGGTGAAAATGAAACATGATGGAGTACCTAAAGAAAAACTTTTAATTGAATATATTTTTATGTGTATTTAAATGATGAATAATGGTTTGGCTTCTTGTTATAAAAGAAAATTAAATTTGAAATGATCTTTAATAATCAAAAAAAATAATATTCAACATTAAACAATCTTCCTCTAAAAACAGTTGGTAAAACACTAGAGGATGGTCACTATAACGCATAAAGACATTAAAATATATTTTCTTTTGAAGTAAAATAAACATTTTTGTGAACATAAGATGCACAAAACACTAGGTATAAACAAATCATGATATTATAATAAAATATTATTTATACCTGACAATTTTAACATATCCATTAAATTGATTGATATTAATATAAATCAAAAATTATGAAATATATATATTTAATACATGTTAATTTTCTATGAATTTATTTATAATTAAAATAAAATCATTTCAAATAAAAAGAAATTATTTTTGAATAACCTATAATTTTTTTCTAAAATATTATTTAGTTAAACTTTAGGACCATAGTATAAAAATAAAATTTCCCAATTTTATAAAAATAATATCATAAAATTAATTTTTTTCATATAATACTTTAAAAAATTTCATAGTTATTCTTCTTTGTATTTTTGAGAAATAATTTATTTTTTATGGATAAGGAAATGTTGTAGATTTTAATTAATAACTTCCCTTTTATATTAAGATATTTACAGTGATGAATTATATTATAAATTGGTTTTAAAGTATAATTATTTCAAATATATTAATATTAATCTAATTTAGTTCATTTGAAACTTTTCTTATAGACATTTGATATAAAAATATTATAAACGTTTGACTATTTTATATTTCAAAACCTTATTTCTTATTTAATATATGAGATTAACTCTATTTATTCAATTATATAAATAGAGTATTTTAAAATGGATAACATATTTTGATTCACAAAATCATATATTGATGCACCCAATTTTTGTATACATTTCCATATATATAATTTAAGATAAAAACATGTTTTCACTAAATATATGTTGTTTAATGAACATATTCTTTGATTTTGGAGATTTTATTTACTTTCAGGAGCTTTCTAGCTAAATACACGAATCAAGGGAAGTCTGTGAAAATTTTGAAACTATACAGAGTGTACTTTTATACACGCCCTGTACATCTATACAGGGACATGAACCAAAGGAGGGAGTACACACCCATGTCACCAGGTAGAAGATACACGTCGTTTTCTACATTCAAGAAGCGGTTATTGCCGAGAAGGTTCTACAAGACCATGTGGCCGTTGAAGGAGACACGTCGTGTTCCATTTCTACACGTTGTGTCTGATATTCTAGAAAGTTTTGGTTCCCGAATTTGGACACTAAAAACCATGCATGGCAGTGCTACATGCTATGTTCACTCAACCACTAGGCGACACCATGTTCAAAAGTCAAAGATGGCATGTTAGGCCGCCTACCCGTCGAGAAATTGGCGCCAAAGAGCATTGACGAAAAGTATATGGCATGCACTTTCTATACAAGTCGTGTACTTTATTTTACTATACAAAGAGGCAATGGCCTTTCGATTTTGAAGTTAGAAACCATTTGGGTAGAGGAGACATTATGCAGCCATTCCAAAGCCACCGAGGTGCCGTCATTCCACCATTCCGCCTTCTGACACCCAACCTCAATGCTTACATAATGAATCTGTCAGGTATCACGGGTGTCATTTCTCCTCCATGTTCTATGTGTTACTAAACCCCTCATTTTGGGGATGTGGATGAAGGGATCGTAATTATTGTGTTGTTTTATATAATTGTGTTTGCTCATTGCAATTCATCTTACTCTTCTTAATTCACTGTTAAATATAACTAAGAATTATGATCTAGACCAAGTGAAGAATTCTCAGCGATACAAAAGAAAAGTAATGGTGAAAACATCCATGGCCATTGGAAAGATATCACCAATTCAATAATGGTATGAACATAATAAATAATTAAGAACACTGACTACAGGACCAAGGAGTCAATTACTCTAACTCCAACCAAGAGGAATCAGACCAAGGAAATCATGTAACTAAATGAAATCCAGAATGGTTGAATTATTATGAACAACATAACCATTTAAACAATCTGTATGAGATCTCCATAATCACCACAGCCCTGACACGTCTTTTATTCCTATTGTAAACTCTTTAAATTCACCCGTCGTTTTCTTTAAAAATGTTAATCATTTCTTCAAAGTAAAAAAATTTCTTTTCAATCAAACACTAACATCTACCCAATCAACTCTAAATTCTGCATACTTCTCCAAATTAATTATTAACTCAATTGAATTCATGCACGCCATAGTTCCCTGTGGATCGACCCTAAACCTTTTCTATACTAATGTTTTAAGAATGAGTAATTAATTTGGGATGCATATAACATCAGTCAATGAAAAGTGAGACCAAATTTTGGCGCCGTTGCCGTGGAACATATTTTGTTTTAGGGCTAATATTTAAATTGTGTTAATACTTGATTTTAGTGAAATTAAAAATAAAAAGTATCAAAAATCTATTTTCTAATCCCATATTAAATTTTCTCTTATGTATTTCTCTATTATGCCTGGTTTTTGTTTTTGTGTTGTGAAGAGCTTAAAGTGTACGTTTATATATCTTACACGATCCAGAACCGCCGAGTCTTCAGAATTAGTTCCGCTTCATGCAAAGATTGAACGAACCCTGCTTCGCTGTTGGCGTGCACTAACAGAATCTCACAACCAGCAACCACATCCCATGGAAAAAACGAAAGAGGGGGCACCAACCGTGGATGTTGCGGCCAAGAATTAGTACCAGGAGTAGCAGCGTCCCGCTGCTGGTCTACCGGAGCAGGCTCCTGAGGGATTCAGGGAATACCATCCAAGGGATTACCAATGGCCACCACAACAACCTCCTCCAGCGTACGACCAAATCCAACAACCGCAACAACTCTTCCCATGACTATAATTCTCCCCTCAAGAGCAGTTCATGCAAGCTCCACCCCTTCAGAAACAACCTCCATGACGTACCCTTATAGAGTACGGTCTTCCATCAATCCACAGAGCTGATATGGGCATTGTCTGTCCCCCGATCTAGGCTCCAAACTTCAAGATCAAGCCAGCTATCATGCAGCTGATCCAGAACACTATCCAATTTGGAGGCCTGGCCATCGAGGTCCCGAATGCCCATATCTCCAACTTTATGGAGATCAGCGACACCTTTTGGTACACTGGCATGTCCGAAGACTCCATACATCTTTTCCATTTCCACTTTTCTCTACGGGACCAAGCAAAAGACTGGATCATGGGATTCCACAACGATCTATCCTCACCTTGGAGGAGCTAGCCCAACCGTTTCTGTCCAAGTACATTCCACCATAAAAGACGATGACACTCCACAATAAGATCCATAATTTACAGCAGCACGACTCCAAGTCGTTGTACTAGTCCGGAAAACGCTTCAAAGAAATGTTACGAAAATACCCCCACCACAGAATTCCACTCTGGATGCAAGTACAGACCTTCTACGAAGGACTTACGACGAATACAAAGTTTGTGGTGGACGCTGAGGCTAGAGATACAGTGATACGAAATTCTGCCAAAGAGGTATTCGAACTGGTGGAAGACATGTCAGCCAATAGCTTCTAGTGGCACTCCGAGTGGGGGACTCAAAAGTGAGGTATGCATAGTATTGATTCTACCACTATGTTAGCTGCTCAGTTAGATGCTCTGTCCAAGAAAATCAATGCATTGAACCTCATAGGAGCATCTCAAGTTCATGCGGCAAACCATCCAGCATACAGCGACTGTGGAAATGACCACATCATGGGAGAATGACCGGGTTCGACTGGAGACCCTTCAATGAGTGAGGTGAGTTATGTTGCCCAAAATCAAGGGCCCAACCAGTACCAGCAGTACCAGAACCCGGCATGGCGAGTTCAACAGAACACAGGCTGGGGCCAACAACAGCAGAATCCTCCACGCTAGAGACCACCTAGCTACAACCAACCTCCATACTAGAACCAATACAAAAGGCTGCAACAACCCCAGAAGGGTCCTTATCAGTGACAAGGGTATCAAAATACTCGCCCACAGTAGCCATGACAACCACCTCCTCCACCAGCACAATAACCACCTCAACAGGAGAACACTTCAAGTTTAGATGATCTCATGAAAAAAATCATATCTACTACTGAGACTCGGTTCCAAAATCAGGAATCTTCGATCCGAGGATCGGAGATTCAGATTGGCCAGCTGGAAAATAATATATCAGGAAGGTAGCTCGGTACACTGCCGGGAAACACATAAAAGAACCCAAGGGAGTAGTCTAATGTTATCACCTTGCAGAGCGGAAAGGAATTGCCACAGAAGGAGCCACCAGCACAACTAGGTGTACCCACACCCCCTGATGATGATGAACGTACCAGTACCGACCCATCCTCATCCAAAAGCCCAGAGAAGGAGGATTTTTAGAATAATGGAAAGAAGGTAGTCCAACCATTCAAGCCTGCCTTACCCTTTCCAGAGCGATTGAAGCAGAGGTAGCTGGACCACCAGTTCAATAAATTCATGGACGTGTTTAGAAAGATCTACATTAACATACCATTTGCGGAGTCCATGACACAAATGCCTACATACGCCAAATTCATGAAGAAAATCCTCTCAAATTAGAGGAAGATGGAGGATTTGGGTGTTATTTCACTAACAAAAAAGTGCTCTGTGTTGGTTCAACATTCCATTCCTCCCAAACTCCAAGATCCAAGTACATTCACCATTCCTTGTATTATTGGATCATGTGAGTTTGGGAAGGCCCTCTATGACTTAGGGGCCAGCGTGAACCTCATGCCCCTCATATTTTTCAAGAAGCTGGGACTCAACGAGCTCAATCCTACCTGTGTAGCCCTTCAACTTGCTGATTGATCCATCAAACACCCGAAGGGACTACTGGAGGACGTACTGGTCATAGTGGGTAGGCTGATCCTTCTAGCTGATTTCATCATCCACGACATGGGGGATGACTAGGAAGAACCTATTATTCATGGATGTCCTTTCTTGGCAACTTGGAAGGAACTGATCGATTTGCACCATGGAGATCTTATTTTTCGGGTAGGTAATGAAAGAGTTTCCTACAACGTTTTCAAGGCCGTCAAACATGATTCCTTGTCAGAGCATGAGGACTGTTATGCAGTGTCCACCATGGTTAACCATTTTAGCAAAAAAGTGGATGATCTGGTTTGTTCTTTTACTTCGAATAATTTAACTATTATATTTATTCTATTAGAAGAAGCACCAGAAGACTTGAAATTCTTAGATGGCCAGGACATCCACTATTGGCAGCGTGCAGTTGTTCATGATTGTTTGGAACGGGACAAGGTGAAACCACTCATGCCTTTGATTTTAAAGGCACCTGAACTCAAACAGATGCCTCTTACATCTTCTCTCAAGTATGGGTATTTAGGACCCAATCAAACATTGCCTATTATACATAACGTGGAACTGTCAAATGAGCAAGAAGATGCACTTCTTCAGGTTCTCAAACAGAAAAATCACACTATTGGGTGGACAGTCGCTGATCTGAAGGGCATCGGCCCAACCATTTGCACTCACAAGGTGCTACTTGAAGAAGGCGCCAAGCAATCTCGGCAACCACAACAACGCTTGAATCCTCCCATGAAGGAAGTTTTAAAAAAGGAGGTGATCGAATTATTGGATTCATGCATCAACTATCCCATCTCTGATAGTCCATGGGTGAGTGCCCCTCAAATGGTACCCAAAAAGGGTGGTATCCCTGTGATTTCAAATAAAAATAATGAGCTCATCCCTGCACGCACTATCACAGGCTGGTGAGTCTGCGGGGATTACCGGATGTTAAATGATTCCATAAGAAAGGATCACTTACCCTTGACATTCATGGATCAAATTCTAGAGAGGCTAACATGGAACATCATCTATTTCTTCCTCGATGGCTTTTCCAGATATAACCAAATCTCCATTTCTCTAGAGGATCAAAAAAAGAGCACATTCACATTCCCCTACGACACATTTTCTTATCGAAGGATGTCTTTCGGCATGTGCAATTCCCCCGCCGCCTTCATGCGTTGTATGTTGGCCATCTTACACGACATGGCTTAATGAGTCCTATATGTATTCATGGATTTTTATTCCATTTACAAGAAAATAATTCACCATTTATTTATGGCACCTAGAGCTAGATTTGGAACAATGTGAGCACACTAAACTAGTCTTGAACTAGGAAAAGTGTCATTTCATGGTGAAAATTGGCATAGTCCTTGGCCACAGAATTGCAGCGAAGGGGATATTGGTGGACTCGGCGATGATCAAATTCATTTCATGACAACCTATACTGACTTCCGTCTGTGCTATCAGCAGCTTATTAGGGCATGCAGGTTTTTACAGGCGGTTTGTCTGCGACTTCTACAAAATAGCCCAACCCCTCACCAATCTTCTATCCAAGGATTCCATATTCGAGTTTGATTAGACATGTGTTAGATCCTTTGAGCATCTAAAGTAGTTCCTAGTGGAAGCTCCAGTTATGATTTCTCCCAACTGGGAGGAACAATTTGAGTTGATGTGGGATGCGAGCGACTATGCTGTGGGAGATGTCTTGGGCTAGCGACATGACCGGATTTTCCAACCTATCTATTATGCAAGAAGGACACTCAATGAGGCACAAATCAACTACACCACCCTAGAAAACGAGATGATTGCAGTGGTTTTTGCAATTGACAGGTTTCATTCTTACTTAGTGATATCTGAAGTTATTGTTTATACTGACCATGCAGCACTAATGTACATACTAAAAATGAAATATGCAAAGCCCTGATTGATTCGATGGGTACTCCTCCTACATGAATTTGAACTTGTGATCTGAGACAAGAAATGGAGTGATAACTTCATTACTGTCCATCTCTCCTGCCTTGAGCTGCCTCATTTGGAGAAGGAAGATGATTGGGAGATGAGGGAGGTTATTCCTGATGAGCACCTCTTTTCGATCAACTAAACACCTAGAACATGGTATTTTGATATCGCTATTTTTATAGTTATAGGTGTCGTTCACCCTGACCTCTCCCTCCAGCAAAGGAAAAGATTTCTCTCTGATTTGAAAAGGTACTTCTGGGAGGAACCTCTGATATTCTGATACTGTGCAGATGGAGTGTTCTGTCGTTGCATCCCGGAGAATGAAGTTCATGGTGTCCTGGAGTTCTATCACACCTCACCAGTAGGATGAAATCATGGGCCGGACCGTACCATAGCAAAGATCATGCAATCTGGATTTTTCTGGCCCACCATGCATAGAGATTCCCGGGCCTTTGTTTCCTGCTGCGATCGGTGCCAGAGGACTAGTAATGTGGGACGTAGAGCTGAGATTCCCCAGAACCCCATCCTGGAGGTAGATAATTTTGACGTCGGGGGCATATATTTTATGGGTCCCTTTCTCCCATATTTTGGGAACACTTACATCCTGGTCTGCGTCGACTACATCTCCAAATGGGTGGAAGCCACTACTACAGCTCACGACACAGCCAAGGTAGTCATAAATATCTTAAAGAAAAATATTTTTAGAAGGTTTGGATTTCCATGAGTATTGATCAGTGATAGAGGGACCCACGTAGACAACACACTGATGAGAGGAATACTGTCGAAGTATGGAGTAAATCATCAGATGGAGACACCATATCATACCCAGTCTAGTGGACAGGTAGAGCTCTCCATCCGTGAGCTCAACCAGATCCTGGAAAAAAAATTGAACACATCGCCGAAAGACTGGTCCAAGAAGTTAGTCGATGCCTTGTGGGCATATCAGACTGCTTTCAAAACACCACTGAGAATGTCCCCATTCCGCCTCGTCTATAGCGAGCCCTGCCAATTGCCAGTTGAATTGGAACACAAAGCCTATTGGGTCTTCAAAGACAAAATTTGGATTTGAAGGAAGCTGAAGAGAAACAGAAGTTCCAACTGTCAGAACTAGATGAGATCCGATTAGAGGAATATGAGAACGCCATGTTCTACAAGGAGAAGACAAGATCCAATCCTGACCGGATGATTTCATGAAAGTCTTTCCAACCCAATGATCAGGTAATTCTCTTTAATTCTCATCTTCGCTTATTCCTAGGGAAGTTATAGTCAGGCTGGTGAGGACCATTCCACGTTGTCCGCATTTTCCATCATTGAGCGGTAGAAATTTCTTGATAAGATGGTCAACCATTCAAGGTAAACGGGAAGCGGTTGAATGCTTACTATCCGATAGACAACATGGTGGGAACATTGTCCTCCATACACCTTAGGTAAGCAAGGTAAGTAGGTCGAGCCAATGACCTAAAACAAAGGCGCTTCCTGGGAAGCAACCCAGAGGTTACACATCGTGTCCCAACTATATACACAGCATGTACTTTTATTTTTAATTTATAATCTTAATAGTATAAATCTATAGAATTAAAAATAAATAATTAGGGATGATGTCGGTGCCGATGGAAAAGTCAATAGAGTTTATTCAAAACCGTCCCCGGTTTGAATCCTCTTGACCTACCTTCGGCACAAGGTTTCTACTTTTATTTACACAGCGTTTGTGGTATTTTTCATATATATATATATATAAATGTGTTTAATAAAACCCATGATGGGGATGGACTGGTTGGATAAAATCGTAATCCGGTTCCAAAAGGCTCGGGTTCGAATCGAGACAATTGTCCCATTTCCAACATTTGTTCTTTTAATAAAACCACACGATGTGCACTTCGATATATGTCATGTGGGACATAATTTTTTAATATAAAGTAAAAAAAATTTAAAATAAGAAATTACATGTGGGTAAAGTTGGCGGGTTGGCAATGTCTCTGCACTAGGTTCAAAAGACACAGTTTCGAATCCCGCTAATCTCCCCGCTTCACCCCCATCCTTTCCTAAATAAAACGACACACCATTATTTTCTTTATTTCCGTGTGAATAGGACATATAGAATAAATATATATATAAACTAAATATGAACATAAGAACAACCTTTGCTCTAGTGGTTGGGGGCTTTCATTCGGAAAGGCAGATCGCCGGTTCGAATCCCGCCCCAAGCACCAGACCAAAGGTCGTACTACTTTTTATCTAAATTTAAAATAAACTACATGTATTTACCGATATACGTCGTGTATAGGTTTATGTATAATAGAATATGTAGATATATCTATTTTATTTTAATTATTAACAATAATTATTATATAGTTTACTATAAAATTTATATTTATTTATATAATTAAAAAAAATATAAAATAAATAAAATTCGGAATAAAAGGCGTGTAGTCCAAACATACATGCCATGTACTGTGGATATATAAGCCATGTACTGCGGCTATATAAGCCGCTTTCCACCCAGCTTGAGGTCGGGTCACATGGCCGCCCCATTTCCTCCTTTCTTCCCATTTCTTCTCCCGAACGCTACCTGAACCCCCCTTTGTCATCTCTGTCGATTTATGGCATTTCAATTTCTGATTCTTCTCACATTGTGATCCTCGGTCAAGGTACGCCATTCTGTACCCTCTATTTCAAATTTTTAGAATTTTTTAGGGTGTTTATCGGACTAGCCGATAGTTCGGCTTCCGCCTATACACAGCCACGAAATGAAGAACACACTGCGTGTACTTATGTACAAAGCCACACACAAAATAATTCGAAATTTGAATAGAAACGTTTTGTATATTTCGTACACACTATGTCCTTTTCCTCATCTTGCCTGAGTGCCCCTTTTGTACACGGCCTCACACACCATGTTTACATACACGGCGTGTGTGTCTGTTACACGCCACGTAGACCATTTTCCTTGGCCCCTCCGTGTGTGGCATATAACACGGCATGTCACCCCATGTTCCAGAACACGACGTGTGTGTCTGGTAAACGTCGTGGCTTTTATATCTTTAGTCGGCCCGTGTCTCTCCCTCTACACGGCCATGTTCTTCGTGTGTAGTACACGCCGTGTCCTTCACCTACACAGCATGCATTTATTTCTTTGAACTGCAAACAACATGGCCATGTCATTTATACCACACGACCACCTGCACTTACAGTGAAAATGGCATGTATGTTCAGTACACACTGTGTCCTTTTAGATTTTCTATTTTCACACTCGGCGTGTCTTTCTAGAGAACACGAGATAATCTATATTTTGACTACACGCCTTGTACTCTGGAGTACACACCGTGTACTGTTATTTTCCAGTTTTCTCACATTTTATTTGTTTTGTTTTGTTTTATTTTTATTTTTCTTTTGTTTTTTTCTTTTTCTTTCAATTTCAGGATATGTCAAATCACGATCCTTCCAGAGGGAAGCGACCAACCTCCGCCACCGAGGGCGAGAGGCCTAGCTATCGTCGGATCTGACTCCGACCAACTACGCAGCTGGACCCCTTCACTCCGGTCATTGAGCTCCCTCCATTGGCCATTTTTCCACTGCTCACTCCCTCAAATGAGGTCGGGCCTACTTCTTATGCACTATATGACACTTTCCCTGATCTATCATCCTCAGCAGCTGGTCTCTCTTCGAGAAAACCATCCAATGATCCAACCTCTACTTAGGAAGATCCAACTCCAGAGCCAAATGTTGCTGCTGCACCTGCACCTGGACCGAGACCTGCAGGTACTCATTATCCTTGCATGGTATTCCCAGTCACCAACCTCACATACGACAGGTTCTGATGCTTCTCTTGTCGGCCAATACCATTGAGTGGGTGATACCTTGACAACAGCGTTCCGCAGTGGTTCGGTATTTGGGTGGAGTTGGAGGTGCTTCTTAGGGACACCTCACTCCTCGATATTTTCTAGGTCCGCACTCCTATGTTCCGTGATTTATTTTTGGAGTTTGCGGCCTCGTTTGAGTTCGATATAGCGGAGTGACGAGAGACACATGGCGATGTGGTACCCGTAGTTTGATTCCAGCTATGCGGAAGATGTTTATCTCATACCATTTCAGTGTTTGGCTGAGGGTGTGGCTTCTATCCCCATCCTATCACCCCATCCCCTATTTCTGCCTTGACCCGGCCCGAGCGCTCTGACCTCATTTCCATGTGGCGGGAGATCGCTGGGTCTGACCACCGGTACTGACCCACTCCCCTTATGAGCACTCTTATAGCTGACCCAGCCTTCATTTCACCCATCGTTGCTTCAGCACGATCCTTTTCCCCCGCCATGAGGATATGGGGGTTGTGACTGGCCGTGATATGGTGCTTCTTACCTGTTTCATCTGGCACGACTACCCGGACCTCCCCTATCTTTCCACCTCCAATTTCCACTCCATGTTTACCGGCCGTCAGGGCAACCTGAATGGCTGGTTTTACACCACCCATCTTGCTCACCACTTGGGGGTATTCGAGCCCTCTTTACCTCATGACTTGTTAGGTTCACCAAAGATGATGGACTTTCTCATTCTCATTCTCATGGGATTGGTCCGGAAGCAGGGGGTTCCTACATCCTTGCCCAGGCTCGAGCCAAGACACCCGCTGACCCCCCCCCTATCCCAGCTGATGCACCTGCTCCTCCCTCCCCGCCCCTCCAGCTTCTCCCCCTCACCCACCTCCTACTGACCCCACATCTTCTGAACTTCCTTCTTCCATTCCATCCCCCATCCCACCTACCCCCGTACCCTTGGTCGATCTGACCCTTTCACTCCGCCTAGAGACGATAAGGCATATGTTAGTTCGTATCATCAGCTGCTAGGACACCATTGCACGCCATTTGATTCGTCTAGATGGCCGACAGGACCGCATGGAGCATCTGTTGGCCCATATTGCTCAGCATCTTGGTGTTCCACTGCCTCAGCCACCAGCCTGTGCCTCCGCTCCTGGCCCGTCTGCTGCTGCTCCACCGGCTGCTACCACTTCTACTGAGCACGGGCCTACTGCTGAGCTTCCTTTATCGATACCAACACCTACGAAACCTACTTATTCAGCTCCCCTTCCCGATATAGAGTCAGTGACTCCCATTTCCACGCCACCTACACCGTCTTTACTGGATGTTTCAGTCATGGATATTCCGTCCCCTGAGTATACCCCATGATAGTGTCATTTTTCTTTCTATTATATATCTCTATTGTCATTTTCTGTGCTGTGATGTTATAATTGTTTGCAGTTTTCCTTTTTCTCGCCAGTCACAGGTACAGTCATGGAGCACCTTGGGAATAACTTTTCAAGAGGGGAGTATTTTTCCATTTTTATTTTCGTTCTTTTTGGATTTACTTTTTCCACTTCTTTCAATCGTTTTGTACCCATAACTCTCCCATGCCCACCCTATACGTTAGTATTGCACTTGGTGGACCATGTGTCGTATTAAGTGTGGGGGAGCATCTATATATTTCACCTTAGTCTTTTCCCTTAAACTAATCTTGAAGAAATCATTATTAAATTCTATATTTGAAAATGTAAAGCAATTTTGGTTAATCATCCTTATAAATTCTTATGTTATCAGGAGAAACATTTTTAGGTTTTCATACTTATTCTGATTCTTAAGTGTTTTAAAATGATTGCTGATATAGTTTCAATTGAAACTTTTCATCCTTGATTACATTACATTGATTAGGCTAATAATTTATATGCATTTCATGACCTGATTGTCCCATTATTATTTCTCCACTCCAGAGAGGTATTTTAAACCCTTTTTTGTATTTCTTTTCAAATACCCTCTTTCTTGAGAGATTCTTAGGATATGCATCACTATCAGAATTTTCCAGTTTTCTTTTCAAAACATGAAGAAATTTTTGAATTACATTTAAATGATAGAGGAATTTGATTGTTTCAACCCTTTTATCTTGAGACCTACCCTACATTTATTCTTCGTGAAGCCCATAGAATCCATGAACAACCTTTATAGGAAGCCACGTTAAAAGCTTATTTCCCTTCCCACCCTACTTATTTTTAAACTTTGCATGATTATTCATTTGAGCTTTAAATAGGGATTTGCCAATACATGGAATATTTTTGTGCACAACCATGAAATATAATGTGGGGGAGTGCCTCTTGATTATTTGTGGCAGAATGGGTTCCAAACATCTAATCATGGTATTCATAAGTGTTTCCCTTGTGTTTTAAAAAAAACAAGGAAACGAACAAAAAAGGGAACTTATGCTTATTTGTTCATGAACCCTACTTGCCTAAGAAGGATGGTGATGATTACAAAATCATTTTACCGAGATTTTAAAGGATTCATTTTCAGGGAGCTTTACATTGAATATAAGGAAATTTTGTTGAAAGGAAGTAGCCTTCCTTTTTCATGCCTCATAATTTATTTTTCATCTGCACCTACAAACCATTAGCCACAGAGACATCTGAACCTTTTTGTTAAATCCCTCATGATTTTTGTAATTCAAATTTTCTAAATTAGGGAACAAGATATCTTGAAAACCTGTGGATAATGTGTATATACCATTGATTGAGCATAACATTGAAAAAAATATCTTCAGTGTGGAGTGTAATTTTGACTGGTAAGGTAAATCATCAAGTGTCATGCTTATTTTTGAAAGGTTGAATAATGTGTTGAAAGAGGGTGAGAATATTTAATTGAATTATATATGAGGAATTATTTTAATTTTTTATGAATTGAATTTGTTTGTGCCTTTTAGAATTTTTACTCAATAACTCTATCATTTATACTTTTGATTAATTAAATTCCTTCCATTAAAAGTGTATGATCTCTTAATTAGATGTTGAGATTTTTCTTGAGGGAAAGAAAATGACTTAGTGTGGGGGAATTTGATGCACCCAATATGTGTATACATTTCAATATATATAATTGAAGATAAAAATAAGTTTTCAGCAAAAATTTATTGTTTCATGAACATATTTTTTTATTTTGGTGATTCTGTTTACTTTTAGGAGCTTTCTGGATAAATAAACAAATCAAGGGAAGTATGTGAAAATTTGGATACTGCATGGCATATACTTTTATACACGTCGTGTACATCCAGACAGGGACACGGACCGAAGGAGGGAGTACATGCCCATGTCACCAGGCAGAAGATACAAGCCGTGTAAGGCGGCGCTACATGTCGTGTACTACATTCTAGAAGCAGTTGTTGCTGAGAAGGTTTTACACACCCATGTGGCCGTTGAAGGAGACACGACATGTTCCATTTCTACACGTCGTGTCTGATATTCTAGAAAGATTTGGTTGCTGAATTTGGACACTACACAGTGTTTATGGCGGCGCTACACGCCATGTACACTCAACCACCAGGCGGCGCCGTGTTCAAAAGTCAAAGATGGCCTGTTAGGCCGCCTACCCGTGGAGAAATTGGAAAAATAGCACATTGACGAAAATTACAGGGCGTGTACTTTCTATACATGCAGTGTACTTTATTTTTATATAAAAAGCGGCCTTGGCCTTTGGATTTTGAAGTTAGAAACCATTTGGGGAGAGGATACATTCTTCTACCATTCCAAATCCACCGAGGTGATGTCATTCCACCATTCCGCCTTCCAACACCCTACCTCAATTATTACACGATGAATCCATCAGGTATCACGTCTGTCATTTCTCCTCCACTTTCTATGTGTAACTAATCACCTCATGTTGGGGCTGTGGTTGAAGGGATCTTAATTTGAGTGTTGTTTTATATAGTTGTGTTTGCTCATTGTAATTCATCTTACTCTTCTTAATTCATTGTTAAATATAACTGAGAATTCTGAGCCAGAACAAGGGAATAATTTTCAGTGATACAAAAGAAAGGTAATTGTGAAAACATCCAAGACCATTGGAAAGATTTCACGAATTAAATAATGGTATGAACTTAATAATGAATTAAGAACACTGACTACAGGAACATGGAGTCAACTGCTCTAATTCCAAACAAGAGGAACTAGACCAATGAAATCGTGTAACTAAATGGAATCCATAATGATTGATTTATTATGAACAAAACAACCATTTAAACAATCTACATAAGAACTCCTTAATCACCATAGCCCCGAGACATCTTTTATTCATGTTTTAAACTCTTTAAATTCACCCATTGTTTTGTTTAAAACTGTTAATCATTTCATTAAAGTAAAACAATTTAGTTTCAATCAAAAACCAAAATCAACCCAATAAAATCTAAATTCTGCATACATCACCTAATTAAGTATTAACTCAATTGAATTCATGCACGCCAAAGTTCCCTGTGGATCGACCCTGAACATATGTTATAATAATGTTTTAAGAATGAGTAATTAATTTGGGATTCATATAACTTCAGTCAACAACAAGAGAGACCATATTTTATATAAAATTTGAAATAAAATATTTTAAAATAACGAAAATTATAATGCAGTATAAATTATTTTCCCCAGTTATGGTAAAAATGGGTTCACTGATGGTTAAAAACTATCAAGGATTAATTGGGAAAAATACATGTATAAAATCAATTTTATCAACATATTTAATCCCTTTAATTAATAAGGCTATATACTATTCAGTTTTTTCACTTTTTCATGTGTAAAAACGTTGGTACACCATTTTCATTCAGAAAATTACTAGTGTACCACTAAATTCACTTATAAAAGGCCACCCACTCTCGTTTAATATTCACATATTAACACCCTTTTAGATAATCTAATAAGAAATAAATTCACTTCCCAACATCCATAAACACATCATAGAATATTTATTTTTAGTTTATACCAATTATAATATATAATTTTTTGCATACTTATAGTGGATACGCAATGAATAAGTAACATTCTTTGAAAAATATATTAATTTTATTTCATCCTCTAACCCATAAATTATTTTTATCCCATTATTATATAACAAAATTGGTTTATTAAATAACAAATTTTAATGTTAATTTCATTACCTACTATCACTCCTAATTATATAAACTGGGATACAAAATCATCATTCATGTGTATAGTGGACTACCACCTCATGAACCGATGACATTCATTTTTAGATTATCAATACTCATGCTTTGGTATGATGATTGATCAAATTTATATATATGTTAAATTTATAATAGAACTAATATTATATTGTTATAATATCTCATATTCCTTTTTTTTAATTAAACTTGATAAGAGATATGATAACGTCACTCTTGTGTATGATAGAGTACATGATCACGATGTGATGTGATTTTTTTCCAATAACACATTACAAAAAATTTAAAATTGATAATGTTAATGATTATATGTTATTTAAATTAAATAAATTTGATATTAATTACATATTTAATATTCACTAAAAATAATATATCATTTTCAGTCATTCATTTCACTTAGTGAATGACGATGAAATAATTCTTCAACACGTGGTCTATCAACTTAATGAAGTGATTGGACTCTCTTTTCATTACCACACCATATTGAGGATATCTATATATATAAATAAAATGTTATTTAGTATTTTATGGTGATTATATAAAGATAATATATTACTTACCACATATCCATAATAATCATTGAAAAAATAAATCGTTACCCAAGAATACATACAAGCTACCACCTCCATGATCCAAATGTAATTAATTTTTAAAAACCAACACTCATGATTTCTAAAAAAATTATATTTGATGTATAAATATGAAACAAATAATTATTATTATTCTCTAAATTATTTAACATTATAACATTCACACAAATTATGACTCCCCTTACAAATCCTGAAAGATAAAATAAAGGAAATAACACAAGAAACAAGGAATATAATGGAACATTATTAATTAACGGATAATAAGTTGTTATAAAAAGATCATATGTGATATCAAAAAAATTAATATAGTTTATTATAATTTTATAAAAATTTTAAGACCACTATAATATATTTTGAACAATATTAATCTAAAAAGAATCATGATATCGGGGACTTCATCTCAATTTCCCATCCTTATGGAATATTATTATGTTATGAACATTTTCTTCTGGTATATATTAATCCCATTTGAAATGTAATACCACGATTTAGTAATGAATCATTTTATTTTATGTTTCAAATAAAATTAGTTCATTAGAGGAGATTAGAATGGAAAATCACCAAGTTGTAATGTTTTTGTAAAATCTCAATTTCCTTATTTATTTTTAACATTCCCCTAAAAATTACTTTCATGTGGTTATTTACCATTGTAAAATAAATTTCAATTAAATTTCAATTATTTTATAGTGAATATGATTTTTTTTATAAACCAAAAACCATTTTTAGATTTATTTTATACTTTTATTGTTGTGTGATTGACTAGGTAAATATAGCCTAATATATATCCATTAATAAATATAGATTATTGATGATAACACACATTATTAATGAATTAAATATTTTATTATATATATGATTAGGGTTTTGTTGATTTAGATATGGGTGGTAAATGAAATTATAAATACCCTCAATGCATCAGTAGGTACCATCAAAAAAATAAGTTGGAAAAATTATATAGTTACCTTCAAATAATTTTAAATCATATTACGATTGGTTTTGACGATTTTGGTATCATGATTACTGATATTAAGGTCTATAATAATTAATAATTTCATTCATTTAGAATTCTGTTATTATTATTCAATATATTTTTATGATGATATAATATTCAGATTCCTTTTATTCGCATTTTTTTGAGAAAATGGAATGTCTTTTCAGCTATTTACCATATTATAATGATTATACCTTATTTTACCATGATAGAAATGTTTTTTAAATTGAATGTGTGTTTATTTATTTAGGTTTCCATATTAATAATGTGAATTGATACATTATTGCTTCCATTTTACTTATGCCTGTGTGATTATTTGAGTTAACCTATATTTTGTTTTCTTTGCCTGGGATGTGAATATTTATTTGAGGAATGGGTTCTATAGGGTGTATTTAAATTTAATTTTTATATATTATTTATTATTTTCTAATCCCAATGTAAAATTCGTGTGATATTTGAATGTTTTCCCAAAAACATCCAAAATTAATGGAAATTCAGGATTTGACCATTTGTATTTATACTCATAAAATAAAATAAGACATCGGATATAGGATAGTTGATATGGGGTCATCACATTTGGAATCACATTAATACTAGTAAAAACAATGAGAACAATATTTTTGAAAACATTGATTATATAATAGAACCCTATGATATACATTTATAATAATCAGATAATAACTTCCAAAATTTTGGTAATAAATATATTATTTATTATTTTTAGAAAATTCATCTCTATCTAGATACTACTAGTGGATGTGCTTCTAGAACAATGGTACCTAGGGGTAATAAGTCAGAAAAGGAACATTATGTTAGATTTAATCATCACTTAGTGCTCTAAAATTTTCCTTAATACATACCTTGTTTTACTCTCCATAGAAACATGCATATGATAATTCACATTTTCATTATAAACAATTATAAAGGATTTGTAAATAAATATATCAAAAAATATGTAATTTTATGATTCTGAATTAACAATTCATATATTTTAATTATTAATAAGTGTTACAGCATATTTATAATTATTAATTATTATTTAAAAATCATAAAATTTTTAGATAAACATGAACATTCCTTTTATAGAAATGGTTCTAGGAAGTAATTAGGGTATTAAACATGTGTCCAATGAAAATATTTCCCGATTAACGAATTTAATACAAAAAGTATTTGAATATTAGGATTATGTC
Source organism: Viscum album (assembly GCA_963277665.1). Taxonomy (NCBI): domain Eukaryota; kingdom Viridiplantae; phylum Streptophyta; class Magnoliopsida; order Santalales; family Viscaceae; genus Viscum; species Viscum album. The sequence continues at coordinate 380,710,666 of OY728125.1, forward strand.
TATATTAGGTTAGATTAATTAGGTTACGAATAATTTCCCTTACCATATTTAGGAAACCTATTCAATAGTTAGATTCTCATATTCAATATTTCTTTTTGCGACAGAAACCCACATCATTTGGTTGGTCTACTAATCTAATGTTTTTTGAAAAATTGATTATGTATTGGGATAATATATTTTTGAAATTAGGATGTAGTGAATGGGAGAATGTTACAGATGATGTTTATTCTCTCAAATGTAATGATGTCAATGGTTGTAATTTATCTAGAATACTATAGAGGAAGATGAAATAGAACTCATGTAATGGAAAGCTGTTAGGGACACATTTTTCATCAAATATTACCATTATGTGAAAAAATCAAAATGAATAGAATGTTACTTATATTAATGAAAAATTAATGATAAAGTGTTTTGGATTATGAAGATACCTTTACCAGTCTAGATACATATTCGATGTATCACAAATGAAACATGGAGTATAATGTTGAATGATTCCTTGATGGTCATATCCCAAGACACTGAAGTGTAGTAGTATCCCAACAATTTTCCTAATCAGACAATAACATTTTATGAACCATGATAAAAGTGAATGAATTATGTAAATATTAAATATTCAAGGGAATTATATAGTGGAATATTTTATTTTAACACTCTGAAAATGAGAATATGTCATAGAAGAAGAAAAAAACATAGATATTTCAACATTGTGAAAACTATGAAAAGAATCACCCTGGGGACCACTTGAGTGATTGGGGTATTGTTATAAGTGAAGAGATAATGGTTACTGGGACCTTAAATTTAGTTCTATGAAACAAATAAATTATTTATAGTGCTCTAGTTTCAATGATATTGGGAAATATGAAAATTAATTTCCCAGGGATCAATGGAATCCACAAAAAATGTGGACATATGGAGAAAGATAGTACTGAGAAATAATTACATATGTACTGTAGGTTCTAAATAAATTTTTGAAAAGAAATGATTTATTTTCTTCTAGATCATTGATATCTTTTATTTCTACCCATGATTCAATTGAAATTAGACAATATATTTTAATATTAGAACCAATTTGTTCAGTCAAAACTCATAGGTGAAGTCTCATTATATTAGGTATGTGTTAGATAATCCCTATTATTACACAGAAACATACATTTTCTGTTAATGTTATCATCATAATAATGATTGAATTTTATATAATCCTTTAAAATAAATGGATTTCAAAATATAAAGAAAAATTAATCATAAGAAAAAAGTAAGTTATGATTTCTATAGATGATGAATAATTCTTTCTCCTAATATTTGAGACTTAATAATTTGAGTACTATCTAGATCCACACCCTTTAGTTATATTGAAGGAGTCTCATAGTGAATAATAATAAAACAAATACAATGGTTTATATGGTAACATTATTATTTAGGATGTATTTATATTATAATAATATAGTGATTTATTTCCAAATGAATTTTCAAAAAATTCCCTAGAGTGTGATGTTGAGTTTTCCATTGATATAACCCATTATTTAAGACCAATAACAATGACTCCCTAGAGAATTTACACATTAGAATTAGTAAAGTATAATAAATTAATAGCTTAGTTAGGATATAAATGATATATTCCCCCATAATGATTTACCATGGGGATCCAATATTCTCTTTATAAACAAGAAATAAATACCTATGTGACTATGAATTAATAATAGAGGAAAACTTTATATTACAATAATTAACATGTATACATTATCTCCCATTTAAGACTTATTTGATCAAACCCATAGAGATCAATTTTTTACAATTAATGACCTATGTTCTACTTGTCATTAAATGAGAGTAAATAAAGAATACATTATAAATAAAGGATTTATAATGAGTTATGTACATTAAAAGTATGTATTAATACCATTAAAATTACCTAATTAACCTTTTGATATTATGTATCTAAAGAATAGGTAATTAAAGGGATATTTTATTATTTTTTGTGGTTTTAGGTTTTGATACATTGGATTATTTTAAAAAGATATGAGCTCTTTGAGAATCATATTAGAATGATTATTATAAATCTTATAAGGAAAGAGTTATATGGGAAATTTAGAATGTTTGTTTTATGGCTTCATGATGTTTCATTTCCGAGAAATGTTTTCCCTAAAGAAATAATCATCATTAATCTGGACAAGATAATAGAAATAACGGAACTATTAATAGCAATGAACATAAATAACGTTGGTTGTTTCGTTGGTTTGGCACGTAACATTCGATGATTAGTTTAACATTTTTCATAATTATCTGACTGGTTATGATGAATACACATAGAGGGGTTATATTTGTTTAGAAATTAATATGTGAATAATTTTATGATGACCCAAATTAATGATTGGTAAATTCAATGATTTTGACTTTACCATCATGAATTTATAGCTTTTTGATATATAGTGAAGAATAAAAATAGTGTCTTTGTTTTTTCATAATGATAAATGATAATGTTATTACATATATACCATGGAAATTGTATTATCATTATTATAACAATCCAACTCATAATCTTCAGTTGAATCCTGTACAATTTTCATAAAAAATATATAGATACATTATCTATAGAGTGGATGATTTGAGATATATATGTATCATAAAATACTAAAATAATTATTTTCATAGAAATATCTCAATATGTGAGAAATAATATAGGATTGATCTACTATGTTATTATGATTTCAAAATATACTACAACCCATGGAACGAAAGAAAACGTAGATGATGCAATGAGTTGGAAATATCCTCAATTTCTGCCCTAAATAAGGATTGATATAGATCTTATATTGATTGATATAGTAATTATATATATTTTATTTTATATGGATGGGGATATATCACTAATATTTCCATTTATTTTTACACCCTCATTAATATAAATTATAAAATGATCTTAATATAATGATGAGATCTTTCAGAAGAAAATTAAATATATGAATGATGTGAAATTAGTTCACCTCATTTCTTGAAGGTAGAATGCTATGATTTGGAATGATATTTTGTGTTATCTCTATAGCTGATCTAAACAAGGAATTTTTATGTGATTCTCATAGCTATAATTTCTCTATTCAACATGGAATCACAACGAAGTATCATGGTTTTAGGGATCATTTTTGGTCATATAACATGATGAGGAAAATTACTAAATATGTGTCAACATGATTTTTTTCATAACAAGAATGATCTGATACATCACTTTATAGGGTTCAAGAAACATATTCATATTTTGATGTGTTAGTGGGAAGAAATTACTATACACTATTTTACCTGATTACCAGTGAATTAAAGAATGAATTATGGGATATGGGTTGTAATTGATCACGTAACCATATCTTCACATTATTTTCTATATGAAAATATTTACCACTTGAATACCTCATAATGCTCTTTATTAATAATATTTTAAGACATTGTGGTCAACCACATTCAATTGGGTATGTTCAGGATCCATGTTTAACATTAAAATCACGGAAAAGTATTCATATGGCTCTTGATACTGGGCTTCATTTGTGATCTTCCAACAATTCTCAAAATAATTTAATTTCATATAGTTGTATTTAAATAGTTTAAGATTTGTTGAGGTGATGGTCACTTGACATTAAATTTATGTAGGATCAAAAATTACATTTGGTAGTGTGTTCCAATTATAATGGTTACTATTGAAGAATTAAAATGGCACTATAAGGAGGATTATATGAAAACATATATAATACCAAAACATGTCAGAATGAAGTTAGTGAAATGAAACTCATAATACCCATAATATATTCAGTGAAAATGAAAAGGTAAGGTTTATATAGGATCACATTAAAGAAGCTCAATGTATGAAATAGTGTTATGCCGATAATAGGAGGAATGATTTGGAATTCTATGTTGGAGATCATGATTTATTTAAATTCAATCCGAGGAAGGGTGGAATGAAAATTTATATGAAAGTGAAAATGATCCCCAGGTATATCGTACCATTTTAAATAATTTAATGAGTATTAATTTTTTCTTGTTATTTAGAATTCCCACTGAATCAATCAAAAGTACATGATGTGTTACATATATCATTTTTATGGATGAACATGATTGATCCAATGAATGTTCTCACATATGATAAAATTGAATTTGATAAATATAAATCTTAATGTGAATAACTCAACCATATTCTTGATACTAGAGAGAATATATTCATGAATCAGTAAAATCATCCAATAAAGGTACTTTAGATAAATCAAAACAAATGGAGGAATCATTGTGTGAACTAGATGATGTTATTACGAAGAAAATACTTCATTTTATTTAGATTGTAATATAGAAAAAAAATTAAGTAGATATTTTTTTATGGGGTAATAATGAAAATCCCCATTAAATAACTATATATTTCTATTTGTATATATTCAATATTTTCTATAGATTTTGATGAATACAACATCGTGTTTAAACAAAACATAAAACACTATCAAATTTTTATTAAAACATGACTATTTTAAAGTATCCATTAAATTTGATGGAATTATATTTAATAAATAAATTATAAAAAACCTATAGTCTATAAACATTTAATTTCTATCTATTGAATATAAATAAAATAATAATCTTTTAAAAGAATAATTTTTGTTGAAAATTATGTACTTTGTCTAAAATTTTCGTTAGTAATGCTCCACATACATAATTTGAAATACATTTATGAAATAATAAATTTTTTTTCCTAAATGTAACATTGGTTTTTAATTCATTATATAAAAATCGTCTTAAGTATAATTTTTTGGTTTTCTTTCTAAAATTTATCATTTTTCAATGAATTGTGAAAACCAAAAAATTATAATTGAAAACCACCATATCGATTATAATATTTTAAATATTAAATTATATCATAAATAAATTTAAATTTAAATTTGTTCCATTATGTTTCTATTATTTAATTTAGGTCATTGGAATTATTTTTATATTGAATTGGGATATAAAATCCTTTTAAAAATTAGATATTATGTTTCATTAAAACCCTGCTTTTTGGTCATGTTAGCAAGATTAATTTGAAATTTAAAATTTCCATTTATGTGAATTAAATTTGAAAAATTGGATTAAATATTTATAATAATAGTTATTTATATTATATAGTATGGGTAACACAGTTTTTTACTATAATTAATAGTAAAAACAATAAAAATTATCTACCATGTTTAAGGTAAAAATGGTTTTACAGTTTCATTAAACTAAAATGATAAGAGTTTATATGACCTATCCACTAATTTAAAATGTGTTTTATAGAAAAATATTTACTTTATAAATTATAAAATAAATAATAATAATTTTTTGATTCTTATGTCATGTAATTAACATGGGTACACCTTTCTCATTCTAGAAATTACTTGTTTACCACTCAGCTTGCTTATGAAAGGCCACCAACTCTCCTCCCTTATTAAACCATTAAAAATATTTTTGAAATTAAAATACATTCCCTAATAACATTATAACATAAATAACATCATCCTATAAAGTTTATTATTTCATAAATCCATCATATGAATGCTTTTGGTTTTCACACAAAAGGGGGATACCTTAACAAGATGAATATGTTCTTCTACGAGTGTTTTTATTTTATCTCCAACACTACCTACAGAAATTATTTTTAAAAAATATGATATATTTACCTTGTAATGTCACATATAATTATGTGTTGTTATATTATTTTAATGATAAAAAATTATCACTGTATCCACTAAATCGGTTATGAAAACATGAATTGTGTGTTCGATGAAGTGTATCCTCGCAAATCAAAGTCCATCATTTTTCCATTTCAACCTCTGATGGTTGGGTATGATGATGAATATAATATATATATTATAGTTTTATAAAATAATTATTCTTATTTATTCATTATTTAATATACCCCATATCAATTTCCATTCATTATTAGATATGATATCATCAGACATTTGTTCGGTGGAATACCGCCTCACGAAGCGATTAGATTTTTTTTTAAACTCTTTACATGGATGGTAGTAATGATAAGTTTAATTAATATATGTTATATATATGAAATAATTATGACATTTATGACATATTTATAACTTATTAATTATAATATATGAAAGTATTTCCTAATGTTCCTACCACATTATGATGATAACCTCATACGTTTACTTATGGACTACCGCCTTTATAAAGAAAAGTTACTCAAATTTCATCACCAAACCGAATGGATGATATTTTCAATAGAAGCTAAAGAAATTATATGGTATTATGATTTTTTATCATTATTAAATGATAAAATATCACTTACCATTTTTGGATAGTGACCGGAGATAATTGAGATGCTATCAATGCATATGTTCTGTCGGCCATCAATATGATATTTTGATAGTTCATTTAAAAACATTATTGATTACACATAAATGTATAGTTTATTTATAAATATGATATTTGATTTATGATTATTATTCTTTAAGTGATGTAATGATGATTGATTTGAACTTTAATGACAAAACATGAAATTGGAAATAAGGATATAAACACCCAAAACAATAAAAACAACTGAAGATGATTGATTAATTATTGATAAGATGTTAATAAATGATCATATAAGATATAAAAAATATTAATAGTATTATATTTCAGTTTTATAAAATAAATTAAATCCTCTATAATCGAAATTAACAAATTTTCAACCAATAGTAATCATGAGGTAAGGGGCTTCTTCTCAATTTATATTCATTGAGGAAAATGGTAATTTTTTGCACCTTATATCATTTAAATAGAAAATATACTACCTTATTTACTTGAAATATCATTAGTAAGAAATAAATATTAGAATTTTATATATAAATTTTATTTTTTTTATCAAAGTATATTTTACTTCAAAATTACCATGTGGTAAATTTGTTTATACAATCTCACATTCTTTTTTGATATTTAACATTCACATGAATCAATCAATTTATTGTGATAATTTTCTTGAAAAAATTAAATTTTATTAAATTTAATTATTATTTAATGATGGATATTATTATTTCTTAAATGGTATATTATTTTTACATATGGTGTCTAATTTGATTGTTAGTTGATTAACTTTTTAAATATTGATTAATTTATATCCTTTAATCAATATAGATATTTAATTATAAGTAAATTTTTTCAAGAATTAAATGAATTATTCTATACATGAACAATGTTTTAGAAATTAAGTGATGGGTTTTCTTCATGTTAAATAGACCCTCTATGCATCGGTGAGTCTCATGAGAAAAATCATTTGGCCAAATTAAAATGGTTTCTACCTTTACTTTTAAAATTCCTTATGCAAGGTTTTGACAGTTGTGTTTTCTTGATTAAAATGATACTAATGTCAAATATATAGGAATAAAATTATTTAATAATTCCTTTGTTATTATAATTGATATATTCAAAAGGATATTATATATACATACATTTCATTCTCAATTTATTATTTAAATGAAATGTGTTTTCAATTATTTATCTTTACATATTTAATATTACATATCATATTATGAATGTAATGTTGTTTTAATAGAATATGAGTATATTTATTTAACTCCACATGTTTGTAATACTTATTAACTCATGATAAATGATATTTTACATAACCATTACAATTTATTTTAGACCACCCATATTTTAATTTCTTTCCCCGTGAAATAAAGAATAATTCGTGAAATAGGATGTCAAGGATGATGTTAAATTTATTTAGTTATGAATTATGAAATATTTTCTATTAAAAGTATAAAATTTGAATTAGTTTTTATCTGGTTCTTCAAAACTACTAAACTAATCAGTCCATCTGGATTTGACCCTTTGTAACTATGCTAATGAAAAAAAGTAAGACACCGACTCTTGGAAAATGGGTTCGAGGTCATTAATATAAAACATGTATGTATCCAAAGTATTCAATTGAAATATATTAATATTAAAATATATAAACATATATAAATAATCATTAGTAATGAAAATATCCAAAATAATATGGGAAAAATATATATTCATCCCATTTATATATTGGATATAGAAGAAGATACAACATCAGAAAATTATTTTTGAATACTCCTTAGTTATTAAAAATAATAAACAATTAGTATTAAATAGGACACTCTTATTCTTTCTAATCAAATATATTTAGAAATTTTGTAAGATTAATCTTCAAAAAAAACATCTCATCATGATAATAATATGAATATTAAGGCTCAAGTAAAATTTTTACATATAAAAAATAAAAATATTAATTATGATTAAAAATAATATATGAAGATATTTTAAACATATTTTAATAGATATTAAATCCTGTGAGACTGTTGGATAAATCAAGGAAGTAGTCCTTACATTCGGAACTCCATTTTTTTCAGATGTAGGGTTTATCTATAAAGTGATAAACATAACAAGTGAGGTTGATGAACCATATGATATCTATTAAAACATAGATTTGATTCTGGAATTATGGTTCCTAATCCATATGTTCACTCAAAACATAATATGTCGATGTATGTTTCCTTAAAGAATATAGGGTTTGAAAACTATATTTTCTTCCTAAAATATAGTGTATACATATTCTTTCAATAATCCTTAAAAACCCACCATAATACATATACATTGAGAAAAAATAAATCCACAATTGGATTAATGTATGAATTGATTTTATATTAAAAATCATTATTCCCAAATGTTTTATATTGATATTCAATTAATAAAACATCATTTGTAAAAAAAATTTGTCTTACTCTAAAAATTAAAATAAATAATAAATTAATGATATTATTGGATAATAACATTCCCAAGAATATCTCCTTTTGATGATAAAAATACCCATAAAAATATAAACATGAAATAAAAAATATAGATATATATTTTATAAAAAATAACATAGAGAGATAAATTACAGTTTTATCCAAATTTTCAATATAAGAAATATAATTTTATAAACATGAAAATTAATAATTTTTAATAAAATTTAATTCAATATCTATAACACATAATATTTTTAAATGTTTATGGAAATTTTTTGTTTATCCAGCATATTTTTAGAATATATTTCACCAATTCACAAATTCCACCCAATATTTCTTATAATGTTTCCCCTTATTTTCAAACATATGTATAATTTTTCTCCAAATTTTTTGACATTAAAAATATAATATTAAATATATTAATACACATTTTGACATAGTATGATAAATGATTGGTGATATTAAACTGTTAAAATAAAGAGAGAGAGAAAACAGAACAACATAGTGTTTTATTATTTAAAAACAATAATAAATAAATAAAAATTGGCATCGATTTTAAATATTTTATGATGGAGGAGTAATATATATTTTATTCGGATAGTCAAATGATATTTCGTCATACTAAATACTCTAAACTTTTACACTCAAAGTATATAGAACTAAATAATGTATTTTTATTCTACCTTGAATATATATATATATATATATATATATATATATTATCATATTATATAATGGAAAATGACGAACTAAGAAATATTTTAGGTTTTTAAGACATGATTTAGAAATAAAATCATGTGTTATCTTATCTATTAAAATATACATATCCTTATTAAAAGAAAAATGTACATATCCAAAAATTAAAATTTCTTAAAAACATTGAATCCTTATTTGAATTCAAGAAAATTAATCCATTGATATATAAGAGTTTTCTAGCTATTAATAAGATTTTATATACATTTTAATATCTTTATACATCTTCACTACATTTATTTTCAAAATACTGAACATAAAATCCAACTCAACAGTTCTAAAAATAGAACAATTTCTATAAAACAATTCATTATCAATTGATTGATACTTAATTGAGGTAATTCCACCATTAGTTATTTGAGATGAATGAACTCATTATTCTTCATAACTGAGGATATATGTTACATTTATAAAACAGTTTTCCAATTATAAATTACCCAAATAGTATAAAAAGTGTCCAAAAATATGTAAAAATATTAGAAAATGAACTACCATACATTAAACCTTCCAAATTGTGAATTTATAGTATTTAGAAATGAAATATTTTAGATATATAGAGATATAGTCTCATTTATTAGCGTAGATTAGATTCATATGAGGTAATTGATAAATTATTTTAAAAAAAGGAAGTTGAAGGGTTTGAATGAGTCTAGATACAATTAGTGTTAGTGTTCAAAGGGGGAACAAGTAATGTCTTCATTATAATGGGTTTTAGGTGACATTTTGGATTCTTCATCCAAATAAAAAGTTTTATCATTTCATATTTTACATTTTAATGGAAATCATGGCATAATAAAAACATTACAAATAAATAAGTTTAAATATTAAAAGAAAGGGTCTAAGAAAAAATAAATTTCTGAAAAGAATTATTATAAAGGATATTTACAAATTGAAATAAAATAATTTTTATAGATATTTAGTAAGCCTGTATTTCCTCAAATGAATTTAAATTAATATAATAAACACCTAAATAAACCTATTAATTAATGATTCTTAATGGGATGTTTTATTATAAATATATATACATTAATTATCAATTATTTAAAACAATATTTAAAAATAATAAGACATGTGCACATAATAAAATATTTTATCAATTTTAAATAATATATTAATATATAAATTTAGTAATTATGAATATGTAACATGGCTAATAGAAAAATAAATTTGAAAATATATAATGACTATTCCTGATGTTATTAAAAATTATTCAACAAAATAATCCAGTTCATAAAATATTAGATTTATAAAATATTTAATAGTTAATGTACACAGATTATCATATATAGAATGATAAAAATTTTAAATAATTTAATTTTTTTTCTCCCCTATATAAAATTGATAATGAATTTTATGATATGAAATAATTCCTAAATTTAATTTTTTTGGTATTAAGGATCATTTCTCTTCGATATAGAATAACTAATGGGTTGATAAAATATAAAGAAATATTCAATTTTCAATAAACAGTTACTAAACATAATAATGGAGTTTAGTGGGATATATATCTTAAATATCAAACATTGGTGACATTTAGTACTCATACACATTTTGGTATGCTGCTCTTAGCATTTAATGATTTTTTTACCAAATTTATTTGTTATGAGTAGATATTTCATAGATATATTCAAATAAGTTTTTTAAAATAATAGATATTATTAAGACCCACGAATAACGGTTTTATGAAATAATATTCACTAAAATAATTTCAATTTAATCCTAAATATAAGCTTTTATTAGTTGAAATGCTAATTTTTCCCTAGTAATATATATTCTAAAAGATCAATTCTTATTATAATTATTCTTAAAAATAAATAAATTAATATAGTTTCCTCTAATTATAATCATGTTAGATGATTGGTTAAAAGTATTAACTTCATCTAATAGTTCCTAAATTTTATTTTCATTCAACACAAAATAATTTTTGAAATTATTAGACCCTAAATATGCTATTTTCTTTGATATAAATTCATTATCAATAGATAAAACCTAAAATAAATCATTATTTATTGTCACCCTCTTTGTATAATTAAATATTTCTTGGAGGACAAAGTTGTATTCATGTAGTTAATTATTTTAATGTTTTTTAGAAATTGATATTTTAGAATATGAATTTCTTACCACATCAACATGATATATAAGACAAATAATTTTCATTTGATATTTATTATCAAAATCAGAGTAGGTAGTGAATTCATCACTTAAATAACTAAAATAATTGTAGTTATCTTTTGAGTATTCCATATATTTTATTTAATATTACTCATTACTTTGATGTTTAAGGATAATACAATGTAATCTCATATAACACTTCTTATTTAATTAATTGAATATGTCTACTTTATACATTTTAAATTTCATCATTATCATAGTTTACACTTATACAGATTTTATAGTAGGGTATGAGATTTCATTACATGAACATGATTAATATAAATCTGAATATTCTGCCTTTTTATTTTTTTACCACATTATATTATTTTTTATATCGATATGATTTTAATCTTCTTTTTGCATATTAGATTTATCCGTTATTAAATTGTAAATCAGTTCTTTCATCACCAACTATTTAAATGGTTTGTATTTTAGAATAGTAGTAAAAATTCCATTCCAATTATAAGTTAAAACTCAAAGTATCTTTAATTATTGATATTTTTTAACATGGTTTTCCTAATTAATTAATATTTTATAAATATAATTTTCAAAATATATTAATATGAGTGATGATTTAATATTTTTTTTGTCATGAAAGTATCAAATTTTAATTTTTGAAAACTTTTACAATTGTTGTATTAAATTATCTATTCTATATATATAAACATAATTGTATTCTATATCATAAATTTATTACATGCTGAGAGACTAAATTAAATTCATTAGTTTATAAATCATAGAAGATGGTTCTCAAATATCCTAAAATAAGATCATTATACCTCTCTTGATCATCTTTCCACATCTACAGATCTTATTTAGAAATTTAATAGCACTTGAATACATTTGAATATTCTCTTATTACATGATTTTTTAAATTAATAATCTTGTGTCCTTTCATGTATCCATAATTTTTATAAATACATTAATGTGAAAAGAAAGTAAACATACCTTATATAAGATTAGACATTAATATTTTTATTAGTATAGATATTAAAATACTACTTATTAGATTCAGATGAAATATAACCACATGAATCTATATTTTAGACCCCAATTATTTTTGATTTATTGTAATTGAATAATTTATAGTAGATTCTGAACACTAATATTAATTAATGTAATTTAATGACTAAAAATAATACACAAGGGGGTAAATTGTGAACTTTGAAAAACAATAAAAATTATAAACGTCCCTCATGAGATCAAAGAAATTCATTCCTTCTATATTATAGATGAGTAAGGTGAAAAATAAATAAATAATGGAAAAAATAACACATTTCGATGCGTTAAGGTTATGGATATAAAAATAACTTATTAACTCCACCGATGCTCTTATCCACATGAATGGGTCTTATCCTTAGTGGTCCCACTTATCTAGATACCTCTAAAACTAGGTTATAAATATTTACCCTTATAGCTAGGATTTTTTGGGCACTTCTAGATACATTATAAGAACAAAAAAACAACATCTTATTTTGAGAATCTTACACTCAACCATGACTATATATGAGTAGTCGACATGTGAATAGTAAATAGATTGATATTGATATATGGGTTGAATAATATTTTGGATTACTATTTTAGAATAAACTGAATCATGAAATGTTCTTCAATAAAACCTTGCAGTAGAAGAATATTGATTAATCTAATATTGGATTTTGATAAAGAACAGTATAGAAAACAATCGGTAAGAGATGAATCATCAATATCTACATTAATGTGTAAATATAATTCATTCTTTTATGAGAAATACTAAAAGATTAAAAATGTGATACAATAGTATTAGTAATATATTAAAAAAATTAAAAAGGATCAAAACACATATATTTATGTTGTGTAGATTTGATAGAGGAATTGATATGTTGTCACAAAAATATTTTTAAATGATCAAATATTTTTTAGAAGAATAAAATATTAGTTTTTTACAAGTTTCCCAAATTTTTCAATGCCAAAAAATATACAGACATGTCATATGATACATTGTGATAATAAAATAAGTCATTTGGATTTGGATTTGAAATTCATTGGTGATATAAATTCATTACATCCCATAGAAAGAAGAATAGTTTAATATATTAAGATAAATTATTTGAAAGGGACATTATGTAACATTAAGAAAATATTAAATATGATGAGTTTTTTTTATAGAAATATAAAAAATAATCAATAATTTAAAAATTTTATTTCAGGCTATGTCAATTGAAGGGTTGCGATAGCCTATTGAAAGTTGATAATTCCAAAAGGGTTATCAAATTTTGAAATATATACAAGAAATTAAAAAATTAGTCATCAATTAGGTAATGAAGGATATGAACGTGTGAGGATGAACCAAAAGATATACGTATTGGGAAAATATAATTTTGATATAAAAAATGTATATTATTTTACAAAATAAACACAAATAAATTTATTCAATGAAGAGATGATGCTTGATTGGGATTTTAATAAAATATTAAAGTGAGCTCTAAAATTGAAAATTTAATTTCATGATTGATTATTTAATATAATAATGAAAAAGTAATCATTGATTCCAGATTCGAGTCAGGGATAATCCATCAGTCATTCCATACCACCCCCAAAATCATCGATGTTCCATTTCACAATGGTCATGTTACATAAGTTAATTGATAAATTGATATCCCATAATAATTTTTAAACATAGAAAGTAGTCCACCCAATGGTCACTATGTTAATAATTATCTATTAAGTAAATTAAAATATTCTCTCATTCATCTATAATGAAATTTTCATGAATGATATAGTAGATAAAATATTTATAAAATAAGGTTTTTGAAAAAATAACCAATTTAATTTAATTTAAAAATAAAATACATTATGAAATAATTCCCCCTTACTTATAATTTATTTACACAAGGTATACCACCTAATTATACTCACAATTGGGTAGGAAAATAAAAAACCTATTTTATGTATGATGGATGTAGGGGTCCTTGATCCCTTCTACGCCACCTCCTCAACAAATATCAGAGTTGTACCCTAGACTCTTATTTATAGGGGATGTACATTATTGGGGTATCTTTAATTATCCAATAATAATGTCAATAATGAGTATTGGTTCATCAATTGTTGAACTAGGTCAAATAGTCATCCTTTGGTTCACTAAGTCATGTCAATGGATCATTATCGGGTCTTACCTATACTTTCATTTCATGTCAATCTTACAAGATGTATAAATGTGGTATTACCAGCATCTCAAAATATTTCCCTTCCCAACATTATTATGACCTAGATTTTATACACATCATATAATGTCACAAGCGATGAATTTCAGTCAATTGTGTTACTAGGGTGTCGCTTCCCTCGATGTACTCTTATTGGGTATTATTTACAAAGCATTTAAACAACTTCTGTCAAGTTTGGTCGAATGATTCTTATCTGTATTATTTTGGCTTCTGGATTCAATTCTCTACTGTCACACCATGTGGTTTCATATTGAGTCATTAAGTGTCATATATATATTTTATTTCCCCATTTATGTTCATTTTATAAATACCCAATGTATCCTACCATGAAACACAAAAAAACTGAAAATAGTACAAATATTATCAATTATAACAATTAAATTATAGATATATTTATACTAAAATTGTTACACACCAAGGCATTATAATATTTTGTTTTATATATAATTTTAATTTTTTTATATATTTATTTTTACACAACACCATGTTAATCATATTCTACACACAATTATTAGTTGGATTTCATTACACACAAGGCCCCGTTTTTCTGAACTACAATATATTAATTGAATATTATTATTTAAAATCATATATCACCAATCCATTAATTATTTGGTTATGAATATTTGTAACTATAATTTTGATTTTATATCATCCAAATATTGTATGGATTCAAGTTATGTATTTTCAAAAAATTATATAATTGAAAATTCCATTTTTTAGATAAAAGAAGCGTTTTAAAAAAATACAGTTTTGAAAGATTTTAATAGAGAACCATTTTAAAATCTGATATTTGGATATTTTATATGATAAATTTGAAAATATATAATTTTTATTTAGAAATAGCCGTCAAAAATTTATTTGGGAATATTTTTGGTGTATTTATGTTAACTATAATATTTTAAGGAATCATAAAAATTTACTGCATTTAATTCAAAACTTCTTTTTCATCGAATTTATTTATATAGATATATTATACTTTTATTTTTTTTATTTCTTATTTAGATTTTTATATTATACTATTATCCAATGGTGTTCATTGGATTTACTTTCACACTGAAATTTGATATAAACACATGCCAATAATTTAATGGTTTTTACTTTTAAAACCCTGAATTCCCATTTTGAAAATGGGGATTATTTTTGAATTAATTTTAGCTAATTTTGTGTTTTGAATTTGAAAAAATGGATTCAATATTTGGAATATAAATTTCCAAATTATGTATATAGGACCCTTTTATTTTTTGATATTATTAATAACATCTTCAATAATTATTTTTATTTACCATGTTTCAAGCGTAAATAATGTAAATAAGGTTAATATAATATTATAAAAATATAAAACTACTCTAATCCATACCACAATCCTATTGGATGAGATTTTTCTGACCATTAAATCCATTGATATTAAATTTTGTCATTTGTAATCCACTTTGTTGTGATTATGAAACTTAATACTTTAAATTTAATGTAAATGAATATATGTTATAAACATCAATCTTCATTCTAAAAAACATTTAACACGGGTTTATATAAGTGATATCTTCATCTTTAAAGAGTAATTAAAATGATAAAAATATATCATGCATCATGGTATTTTATTTATAATTTTTAGGGATTAAATAAATAACATTAATTATGAAACAATGAAGATGCAGTGATAACTCTATTAATGATGGAATCGAATAAATGATATTATAAATATTAAAATAAATTTTATATGACATTATTTATGCAATATATAATTTTATAGTTGAATATGAGATGTTATAATATTAATAAAGGATTTTATTTAATGTTATATTTTTTTTTATATTTTAATTAAATAAAATTAACTAAATAGTGTCAAAATGGATATAATTGTTGTTTTATAAAAATAATAATTTATTATATTATTCAAAAGTCAGAATATTATTTAGAACACATAAAGTGACTATTATATGATCCAAATGTTTTTTATGTTTATGTATAGGCTAAATTAACCCTATATAAGTAAAATTAATATCCCCATAATAAATAAAATGTTTTTAACAAAATTATAATTACAAGAAAATAATTAAGGAAAAACTGAAAAAATAACGATTTAAATAAAGGAAATGCATATCAAGAAATTATAGGATGAGATGACTTAGAAAAATAATCATCTTTTATTCGACATGTATCATGTTGTATCCACTAGAATAAATGAATTAATTTATATTTATTTAATATTTTAATACTTTCAATGGGTGTCTCTCCCCTCTCCAGTAAAAAATTATGTATTCATATCATTTCACTAAAATCTAAAAACTTTTTTCCGATGAATACCTGCCAAAAAATATTATTATAGTCCATTCAATAAATTTAGAATCCCCACATAGGTTAGAAACCCTCCAAAGGAATAATTTTTACATAAACTAGAAGAGGTTACTATATTAGGAGGTAACTCCTTCTCTCATCTTATATAGTTTCATTTCCATTATCCACTCCCTATAAACTTCTTAAACATTGATTACATTAAAACAATTATTATTAATATAAAAGGCTGTTTTATGCAAAATTTCCTATTTACACTTACAAAAACCTCCATCTATTGGTAACAAATATATTATTTCTGTATACAATGAATGAGTACCTCATGAAACGATGATCTTTAAATTTTCCTAAACCACATCTCATGGTTGCATTATTATAGACAATATAGTAATATATGACATATTTTATAATTATATTACCTCTAGGAGTTGTAATTTTTATTTATAATAGACCTTTATAATTTCCATTTTGTGTAAATAAGATAATTTGGTTTGCGAAAGTGTGTACTACCACCCCATTAAAGCAACATAACTCGTTAATTCCATTCATGGAACATATAAATGATGGTTGAAATAATAATATGAATCATATAATATATATAATACAAGAATTATAATATACATGTGTATAAATTAATTTTAACATATCAAAAAAATGGAGGTAGCGTTAATGCCTACATTTAGCATACCATATCCATGAATAGTGAATATCATCTTTAGTATCAAAATATTACATAATATTATAAATACCTACAAACTAAATATATAAGACGATTTATTAATGTTTAAAAATATAGAAATTATGAAACCACTATATATTTAATATGAACATTAAATAATAATTAAATACATACTTGAGAAAACTATCCAATTAACAATAGAAATAGTCAAAATAATGAACGATTATTGACTGATGGGAAATAATATATTTTAAGAAGTTAATATGTGGTATTATAAACATTATTCTGGTGATTTTTTTAGTTATTAACATATTTAAAACTACTATACATGGAGTTAAATACCGAAAAACAAGATAAATGTTAAGGTATTGATTTTCAACTATAAATATTAAATCTGTGAGATTAATGTCATATTCACTACAAACATTTTTTTGTATCGTAACTACTAGTTATTTCTGTATATTATATATTTAATCCTATTATTCTCATGATATTATATGATGAATTTATGTTTATACATTTCTGGTGATATTGATTTAAATGTTTTAAAGTGGTATGAGACACTTTATAATGTTTAGAAGATTATTCTCCTCAAATATTTTCTTAATATCACTTTCTTTTGTGACTACTTACATTCTATTAAAACAATCACTGTATTGTATTCATTTTACATGGTAAATATAATGAAATATCTATAGACTAATATAATTTATATTGTTATTTTATAAACCATATACCATTATTCGTACGATTGTTACTTTGACAATTATTAGATTAATTGGGGGAATTATGGAATAATTTATATTTCTCATTAAATATGGTAATTTTGTAAGGATTATTATTTATTTTCTTTATTTAATATGAGGAATTCATTAGAAATTTGAATGAAGGGTGGGGATGATACTTTATATGGCTATTTGATTCATCGACTGGTTCTCATGAGATAAATAAGTTTTCAATATTAAATGTGTTTCTATCTATGTTTTAATTGTACTTGTGATAGTTCATGATAATAATAGGTTTGTGTGTTCCTAATACATGATTTATGATATTAAATCAACACCACTCATTTACTTTTGGTTGTTATTTATCCATGAGATTTTACGTCAACATATTTATAGTTATAGTTCATTCTAAGTTAATTTATTTATGGTACGTATTTCGGTTTCTTACACGACATATTATTTGTTCCTTATCTAGTTTTGTACATGTATATACTTATTTATTATTTACCATTACATATAGATTGATTAATTATTGCTTATTTTGTGCAAACCATTACTATGAATTTGAGCTCACCCTTATTATGTTTATCTTCCCGGGTTATGATGAAGAGAACATTGATTTTTCCAATCAAGGATGAATTTTATTTCCGTTATTATGTAGCATTATTTTAGGGGCTTCCAATGTATTATGGGTATCATATTAGTAAAATTTATCTTTAATAATGTTAATCTAAATGGTCCTTTGCTATTTTATTCATTGTAGTAAATTCAATGTAAGGTAATAATTCACCGACATAATGCTTATGGGGTCAAGGTATTATAGTTGGTTTCAATGAAAATTTACCAACAACTATGTAAATAAATTTAGAAAAAATAGATATTGGATTGTAAACCTAAGATAGTATTTGAGGATAAGTATGTTGAAATATGATAAAATTTTGGTAATATAGAGATTATGTCGGCACTATTAGTA
Source organism: Viscum album (assembly GCA_963277665.1). NCBI lineage: Eukaryota > Viridiplantae > Streptophyta > Magnoliopsida > Santalales > Viscaceae > Viscum > Viscum album. The sequence continues at coordinate 380,730,192 of OY728125.1, forward strand.
AATGCATCCCTATCAGGATACTACAAGTGGATGTGGTATTGGCACATATGTACCTAAGAGTAATACCTATAATAAGATGATTTGGTCTTGATTAGGGGTAACATGGAACAAGATAATGGGATTTAATGTGCACCTGGGTTGACACTTCTAGGGGATTCTCTTAGGACAATTCTCATTTTATTTACATACAATTATGAACGGCTTAGAATTAATGATTTCTTTAATGTAGAAAAAGTATATCGTTCTAGAATTTTCAATTATTAAACTTATGTTATGTGTTATACCATGTTAATATTTATAAGAATTCAATAATTTTATGAGCTAATATATTATAGGGAAATTTTTTTAAATTGAACATAATAGAAGAAATTATAACTCAACCAATTCATGTGATACTGATACTGAGAAGGATCAAATCATTCATGGTCTCAATCAAACATTTAGAAAATAAACAGTCTCCCATATATTATCATCATTATAGGAAATAGTATCATGTGTTAACAAGATATGTAATGAATTATCTGAGTCCTATGAGTTTGAAGGGAAGAAGAGGACGTCAGAGAAAAATATGGGTAATGGGAAGAAGTTAATGATGGATTTTCCCACCTGTTATAATTTTGGGAACAAACACCCTAGTAAGTACCTGAATGGAAATATAATTTTTTATATGTGTGTAGAAAAAAGAAACTATGTTCATGATTTCAAGGGTATGAAAAAGGCTTCCATTGTAAAATGCCTCATCAGCAAGGAGATGGGACATTATGCGAATCAATGTCCCAAACATCATAGTGTAACCTAAATGATTCTATTAGATAATAATCATGTTATGATACTATAATAGATAATGATGAGTGATTAACGTTCCTATTTTATTGTTGAAGATTTTTTTATTTGAGTATTGTAACAATGATGTACTAGTTATATGAATAATTGAAATAATTATGGATTGTACAATAGTATTATTTCATTAAGGATTCGAGATTGTTTGTTACCAAGAAATGTTATACAGTTGCAAGTTAATATTTTTTCAAAATATATGGATGTGGGAAATAGAACCCTTAGTATTACTTTGATAATTATATTATGATATGGAAATTATTTTATGGATTGAACTATACTTCTCATGTAAGTATGCTTCCTTGTGTTCATAGTCAAGGGAGTAAATTAATTTTTCAACAATATGTATATGATTATAAAAACCAAAATGTTTTCTAGTACATTATTTTTGCAATGAATCAAATGTTCCTTTGATCATTTGAGATTTAAAGCTTTCTAGTTTTTGAATTTATCCAAATAATATTTTTATATCACTCTCCATCCGAACTTGATGGTTAAATTTTCTTTTGTAACCATGTTTTCCTACATGGAAACATAGTATGTGTTATCTCTCATGACATCCATATTTCCCTATCATTATTTTAAAATGGTTGTTGCATTAATCCATTTTATGATATGGGATTTCAATAAAGATATTTTTAAATTCCCAACCCCTAGTTTTTTATTTCGAGTTCAAATTGCGAGGGCACAATTTATTGAAGTACGGGAGAATGTAACACCTTGAAAAATTATAATATTTTTATTTATAAATAAATATAAATTTTCTTATTTTATTATTTCAAAAAAAACACCATCTTAATATTATTTTATACACGACAATGAGTTTTCTTGCTTTACACGCCAGACCCAGTTTTACCATACAACAATATATTAAAAAAATATTGTTATTTTATATAATATATTACCTAGCCATTACATTATTGGTTATGAATAGTATTAATCTCCTTTATAATTTACTTTCTTCAATATAATTTTCATATTAATTGTATTTATTTTATATACATGATATTACAAAAGATTCAAATTTTCATATAAAAGAAGTATTTCTCAAAAATGTAGTTTTGATGCTTTTTAATAGAGAATACTTTTTATATATGATATTTGGCAATTTTAAATGTTCAATAAGACTAAAATAAAGATCATATTTAGAATCGGGACATAAAATTTTTGTTTGACAAATTTTTTGGTGTTTTTATGATAACATTCATATTTGATTGAAGTGTTAAAAAATAATGCATTTTAATTGAAACCTATTTTTTCATATAATTTATTTATATTGATAGATTATTGTTTAGTTGGTTTTATAGGATTATTAAATTTTGTATCATTAAATACAATGGTAGTCAATGGAATTTTTTTTTCATTGAAATTGGATATAAAAACATGCCAATCTATTGATAGTTTTTACTTTTAAAACCCATTCTTTTCATTTTGAAATTGAAAATTATATTTAAATTAATTTATGCCCATTCTAGGATTCTAATTTTAGAAAATGGATTCCATATTTTGAATCATAAGTTCCATATTATGCATATAGTCCCGTATTATTTTTAGATATTATGAATATTAACATTAGTAATTATATTTATTTACCACGGTTAAAGGGTAAATCTAGAAAATAAGGGTAAAAATAATATTATAAAAATATAAAACGACCATAAAATGAGTATTAATCCTTCTGGATGAGATTTTAATGACCGATAAAATACTTGGAATAGAATGTTTTCCTTCGTACATCAATTGTGTGTGATTATGACACTAAAAACATTTAATTTAAAGTAATGGAAAAATGTTATAAACATATATCTTCGTACTAAAACAATTTTAAGATGGGTTTATATAAGTGATGTAATTGACTATAAATTTTAATAAAAAAGATGAAAATATTTTATACATCATCGTATTTTATTTATAATTGTTATACATTATATAATAAAATTTGAATTATGACATAATGTTGATGCATTGATTGATTTATTAATAAAGAAATCAAATAAATGTAATTATAAATATTAAAATAAATATTATAAGATATAATTAATTTTATAAATGATTTTTATAGGTGAATATATAATTATAAAATTCTATTCAATGATTTTTTTTATGTTAACTCTATTTTAATATTTTATTTCAATTCAATAAAAGGAATACTGTAAAAATTTATATATTAGTTGTTTTATAAAAAAATAATTTTCAAATTATTTAAAAATATTAAATATTTTTTAAAATATTAAATTCAATATGTAATAGTTTACAGGTTCATTAATTGTTCATTTTGGATAAATGTACAACATATAAGTAAAATTAATTGCCTCTTAATAATTAATTTATTGTTACCATAATTTAAATCAAAAGAAAATAATTAAGCATAAACCAAACAGAAAAGGTTTTAAATTAAGTGAATACATGTTTAAATATTATTAGATTTTAGTATTTATAAATATTCTCATCTTATCTTATACATATCTCATGTAGGATCAATTTTAATTAAATAATTAATTTATATTCACTTAAAATTTTAATACTTTCCAAGGGTGTCCCGCCCACTATTTTATAAAAAGGATCCCATTCGTATCTTTTCATTACACACTCAAATAATTTTAGTTAATCCAATACCTACCAATAAAACTTCATATAATCCCTTGCCTCATTTTAGAATTCTTACCTAGGTTAGAAGGCCTCCCAAGGAACCCTTTTCATATAAACCAAAATAGGTTGCCTGATTAAGAGGTAACACATTATATCAAGATTTCTTGTTTCATTTACATTCTCCACTATATATAATTTTATTATTATATATTTGAATATAATCACCCATAAAATAATTATAATATTATTTTTAATGCTAATGGTCCAAACTATACTTACACACACATCCATCTAATGATATCGAACATATTGTTTCTATGTACGGTGAACTACTGCATCATGAAACAGTGATTGTTCTATTTTCTGATACCGCATGTCATAGTGGCCATTATTATGGAAACTACATTTACATATGATATATATTATATTTTTATTGTTTTTATTCTTATGTAATTTTTATTTAGAACATACCTTTATACATTCATTGTTTTGAATATACGATAATTTCGTTGGAGGAAGTGTGGACTAATGCCCCCTCAATGTGATATGAAACATTCATGCATAACATTTACTGTATAAAGGGTTGTAGTAATAATAATGTAACACCCCAAGCTTCCACGGTACGCTTATCTTTGAATAACATGATAGCGTGTGTTGTACGCAACACCGAGTTCTAACACACCATAACCAATCAAACTAGCCGTTATGAATAGTAATATCTAATTTTTTAAATTATATATATTTTATTATTTAAAATGGACTTAATTTTTGTATTCGTAATATCGAATTTAGCCTAAGGTGAAATTTTGGTACTTTTCGGATAAATTTAAAATTTTGATGAATAGTGAAAATTACTAAATTTTAATTAAAAACAACTTTTTTAATCAAAATAATAAATAATGATAAATTATGAATTTGAGTGGTTTTAATGTATATTTAGAATATATTTTTACCATTTAATATAATGTTCTTCATTGGTCATAATTTCACAATTAAACCCAACATAAACAAGTATCAATCTTTTGATAGTTATTATATCTTAAAAACACTCTTTTTGTTTTGACAGCGGCAATTAATTTTAAATTAATTTCTGCCACTTCTGTGTTTTGAATTTGGAAAAAATTAGTTCCCTATTTGGAATCAGGATGTTCAAATTGTGTAAATAGGTAACTTTTATTTTTAGACATTTTGAATAATTACTGCGATAAATATTTTATTTACCATGGTTAAGGGTAAATTCGGTAAATAAGGGTTAAGAAATAATATTATAATAATAATAAATTACCCTAAAACGTGTCCTAACATTATTGGTGGATACATGTCCAACCATGGGCATCTTTGGGGCGATTTTGGGACCACATGGAGCCACTTGTAGGTGATAGGGACACTTTATTTTAATTAAGTTAAAATGAATACAAAAATGACACAAAGCATATATCTTTTAGAATTTTTTTTTACATAGAGTTATATATGTTGGATTTTTGACTATAAATATTAATTAGAAATATATAAAAGATTTCCTACATAATGATAATTTATTTATAATTTTTAGAGACTACATAATTTAATTTAGTTATGAATCAATGATGATGCAGTAATTACCATAATAGTGACAATTTATAATAATTGATATTATTAATACCCAAATAAATATAATTTGAGACTTTTAATGAAATACAATAATTTTACAGGATAATATGACATATTAGGATTGATTTAATTAACTTTTTTCGAAGAAATCATTCTGTTATGAGTTTCACAAAAATCATCTATTGAATAGTGTCAAAATTGACATAAAAGAGTTTTTAAAACAAATATTATATTATTAATTGATATTAAATTCCTAAAAATCTAAGGTTCGGCCAGGAGACTTATATAATGATAGGCGTATCATTAATGGACAACTTTGGGGTCTCTTGTATGTATATGGTTAGTTTATTATCCATATAATATAAAAATACAAAGAGACATTGTAAAAGTGAAACTAATTAACTAAGAGTTAATACTTAATGATAAGGGTAATATAATGACCCAAATCTGTCTAAATTCTATTGGTTGAGTGGTTTTCAACCCATCCCCACCTTAAAATTTGAATAATCAACTTTTAAGCCATTAGAAACTGAATATGAATTTATTATAAATTAATATTTCTAGCTTTTCCAAAGGTGCCCCGCACCCATCTTATAAAAAGGCACTCCTCCTTATCATTTCTTCACACCTTCAAAGCCTTTTGGTTCGGCTAAACTCTGCCCAAATACTCTCCAAACTTCCCTCACTAAAACCTATAGGCATTAGTTTGATTAGAAAGCCAACTTAAGGAGCCCTTTTGATCAAATCAAAAGGAAGAACCTAAAGAATAGGTAATGATTTCACCACCCTTTTCTGTGTTCCTTTCTTCTTCCACTTCTTCTTCCATTGTTATTACCATTATAAAATAATAACTCCAGTATCATATATATACTTTGATGTTATTATAAATATGGTACAACCATATTCAGTATTTTATCCATACATTGAATAACATGTCACCATACGTGCGTACGTACGGCTTACCGTCTCCACGTCCTGGTGTAATTGTTTTTCAATAAATTATTATTTGGATGGGTATAATAATGATGTGTAATTCATGTAAATATAAAATATAACATGATAATGATTCAGTATATATTATATAGCATCCAATTATATATTATTTTAATATCAAAATAATGATATTGTCACTTGTGCGTACGTACGGACTATCGTCTCCACGAACGCGATAAGATTCATTCTCCATCATATCCATTCAATTATAATTCTCATTTGATGATTAATAATAGTATCTAAGGACTTGATATCATTTTGGATATGATTAAGATACAACCTACACATGAATAACATATCTTACGTAACAAAACATATAAAAGAAAACGAGTAAGTTAACACCTGAAACAACGATAATACTAAGATATTATTAACAAATCAATGTTAAAAGATCATATATGATATCATATTAATGCATACGATTATTTTATAATTTAATAAAAATTATTTCACCATTACACAGGAGGTTAACCTACCCCAACCAAGGAAAAGTACAAGGTAAGGGTTATTTCACACTCTCTTCATTATCCGCGGTTGTTTATACGTAATAATCTACTGGGATCTCTTTATCATCCACATCCATGTTTCTTAAAAATGTATTTCAAAACATTTTTACTATTTTAAATAATATGGGTTAAAGTCATGTATACCATTGTTTGACTTTTTATAAGAGTTTTATAAAAGAATATTTCCGTCGTTTTTCAAACAATGTTCTTTTTAACCTTTTCGACAGAATTAAGGTAAGAATGTTTTTTTAACTTATATGGCGGGTGCGGTTATTTTCCACCGTTATAAAATCGTCGAAGATTCCCTTACAATATTATAAGAATATTTTCAAAGAAAATGTTTTATATCATAAATATAAGACTCTTAAATGATTTCAAAATAGAAAGACATATTTCTCTAAAAAGAGTTTTGATTTCATCTATGTCAACATCCTTTCATGGATTTTACGCTTATTTGAAGTTGATTTATTTTGATACGAAACTTCTATATTGTATTGAAGGTTTTGTGATATGATTGATTGTGGTTGTGCTATTTTTATACCATTCATAGTTTATGGTGAAAGTGTTGACATTTCGTATGCTAGTTTTAATACGAATGTTTATGTTATGTTTAAACCTTTTCATATAGGAATGCATTGGACTTAATATGTGATGGGTGGAGCCCTCTATAACTCCTCAAAGCATCGGTAGGTCTAATGGGACAAACTAGTGTGTTGGCACATGGCCTTGGAAAAATCATATTTCCAGTCTTGGCACGAGGCCTTGGCTATGTGGTTATAATAGTCTGCAATTCTGCATTCCATCATTATGAAAGTGGTTATTGATATTGCATGTGATTATTTGATTATTAGAATATCCATGTGAATATGTAAATGGAATTATTTCATTTTACTTTTGCCATGCTATATTGACGTTCATGTTTAAAAGGCTTTTTTTAGTTATACAGTTCCTTAAATGTTAATTCTAAATTATGAAAGTTTCCGCTATATTGTTATCTTTACTGAGCAGTTGAGCTCAACTCCTTTATTTGTTTTATTTTTCCCATGATGTGAAGAAGTAATTTATGAATGACCTCTAGGGATAGTATGTGGGGATATGAGTGTGGACTACGAAAAAAATATGTTGTGGTAGTTTTCATTATTATGATATAATGTAAGACTTTATGAATTTATCTAGTTCTTACAAGGATACTAAACCAATCAGTCTTTCGAGATTTGATCTTTCTTGTGATCATGCCAATGTTATGTAATAATGCACTGACTCTGGGTAACTGGTGTCGGGGTGTTACAGTTGCTATCAGAGGAAGTTTATTACAAACCTTGGAAGTTAGATTTAGATAAACTCTGATTAGAGCACGTAGACCTAAGATTAACTTTGAGGATTAGTATTGAAGAACTTTCTAGAATTTTGGTATTGTAGAGATTTTGTGATTTTTACGAGCAATACATCACTGTCTGGATACGAACAGGTAGAGGCGGCTCTGTCACAGATGTACCTAGGGGTAAAACCTGAAAACACCGCTTTGAGCTAGACTTGAACGGGAACTGGTGCATGACAACGGGCCTTGCTTCACTCTTGGTTACGACACTCCTAGGGGATATGCTTAGGATAACTCTCATTTTCGTTAAAAATCATTATGAACGGTTTATGAGTATATAATTCCTCAAAGAAAAAATTCTTATGATTATGGATTATATCCATAAATATTTCAATTTATGTTAAGTGTTTTATAAGTAAGGGATTATGTATTTTGATTCATAAATTGATCTAGTTTATGCCATTGTTTAGAAATAGAGCCTAATGGAAGAAATGGAAATCGTATCAATGCACACACTTCATATAGGGATTTCCCTCCTGCTCAAGATAATTATAGTGGAGCTGGTGATACAACTGGTGTCGATCAGCTAATCACCATACATGGACAACTCACTTAGGTTATGAATAATAACATTACTCGTATGGAGCACCCTGATCCGCAGTGTGGAGGATCAATGTTAGATCGATTCATGAGGCAAAAATTACCAATGTTCAATTGGAGTACAAATCCCTTAGTAGCTGATCAATGGATAAATTCCCTAGAGAAAATATTTCAGGCTTTGGGGAGTAGTGAAAGGGAAAAAGTTATCATGGTAGTTTACCACCTCACTAGAGATGCTAATCAATGGTGGTCATTGATTTAAAACACGAAGGAAGATGATGAAGTATCAAATATGGAATTGAGGGAGTTCAAAGATATGTTTTTAAAAAAATACTTTCCTCGCGACTACCAAGCAGATATGGAAAGGCAATTTCTGAGTCTGAGACAGAAGGAGGATGAGAATGTCACAAAGTATGAGGCTAACTTTACAAGGTTAGAAAGGTATGCTGGAGATTATATATGTAACCCAAGAAGTAAGATTGATCGTTTCTTTGATGGGTTAAAACCATTTCTCCGTCGAGCATTAGTCTCACAATCCATCTCGTCGTAAGAAAACATTATCTCGTGTGCTATCAAGACCGAAAAGGAATTCTCTAAGTCTCATGACTTTAAATCAAAGCAAGATAAGAAGAGTCCTGCTGATCAATATGGGAATGGAAATAATGGGAAGACGTGAATGGTTGAATATCCATCCTGTGGTAAATGTGGGAAGAAACACCCTTGTACTTGCTTGAAGGGAAGAATAGTCTGTTATATGTGTGGTGAAAAAGTCCACCAAGCTCGTGATTGCAAAGGGAAGAAGGAAGCTACCAATGTTCAGTGCTAAAATTTCATGGAGATGGGACATTATGCAACTGAATGTCCTAAGCGTCAGGAGAACAAACCTCAGAAAAGGCCAAGGGATCAATGCCATACTTATGATATCACTACAGCTGAGGTAGAAGCTCCGAAAGACGTGGTGGCAGGTAATTTAATGGTTTCCTCAAGTCTAGAAAATGCATTATTTGATTCTGGATCATCACATTGTTTCATATCTCCCCAGTTTTCTAAGACAATTAGATATTTTTAATTTGATTTAACAAGGGAGTTTTCAATTAAAACTCCTAAGGAAAGTATCATTGCAAAAAAAATTTGTGAATCAGCCCCCATTAGAGCACATAAATTTTCTTTATCTCCTGATCTCATCGTCATACCTATGATTGAGTTTGATATATCCTTGGTATGGACTCGCTTTCGGACTATGATGCGAAGATTTATTGTAAGAAGAAAGAAGTTACGATTCTTGAGGATGATGATAAGGAACACCTTATCTTTAGAGCAGAATCATCACCACCTAATTCTTATCTTGATCCACCCCCAGTTGCTAAACTAAATTCAATTATTGGAGAGGAAGATAATGAAATGACTATGGGTGAGGAAAGGAATGTCCAAATAGAGGATGTACCTATTGTGAATGAATATGTATATGTATTTCCAGAAGATTTACCTGGACATCCTCTAGATCGAGAAGTTGAGTTTTCCATTGATTTAATTCATAGATCAAGGCCTATATCGAAGTCCTCGTATAGAATGTCCACTGTATAATTAGTATAACTAAAGAAAAAACTAGAGGAATTGAGTAATAAAGGATTTATTCTCCCTAGTGTGTCTCCATAGGGAGCCCCTGTTCTTTTTGTTAAAAAGAATGATGGATCTATGAGGTTATGTATCGACTATAGGGAGATCAATTCTATAACAATAAAGAATAAGTATCCCCTACCTCGCATTGATGATTTATTTGATCAAATACATGGAGCACAATACTTTTCAAAGATTTACCTTAGATCTGGATACCATCAGTTGTGTGTGAAGAAGGAAGACATTCTGAATACAGCATTTCGAACCAGGTACAGGCATTACGAGTTTACAGTAATGCCTTTAGGATTGAAAAATGCACCCTCTGTATTCATGGATCTGATGAATAGAGTTTTCAAGGAGTATCTCGAAGAATTTTTTGTGGTATTTATTGATGATATCTTGGTATACTCCAAAAGCTAAGAAGATTATGAAAATCACTTGCGCATTATCCTGAAGACTCTGAGAAGACATGAATTATATGGGAAGTTTAACAAGTGTGAATTGTGGCTTCAGGAGATTTCTTTTCTTGTCCATATTGTCTGTAAAGATGGAATCTATGTTGATCCTTCTATGACCAAGGCAATCCAAGAATGGCCAGCACTGACGAGTATAACTGAGGTACGTAGTTTTATTGGTTTAGCAGGTTATTATCGACGTTTCGTTCAAAATGTTTCCCGATTGGCTAACCCATTAACAAATCCCACACGTAAAGGGGTTAAATTTGTTTGGAAAAAAGTGTGTGAAGAATGTTTCGAAGAACTGAAGAGAATATTAGTCAATTCTCCTATATTAACTCTACCGTCGGGGAATGATGGATTCGTTATTTATAGTGATGCATCGAAGAAAGGACTTGGTTGTGTACTTATGCAGAATGATAGAGTTATTGCCTATGTGTCACGATAGTTGAAAAGTCATGAACATAACTATCCTACTCATGATCTCGAGTTAGCAGCTGTGATATTTTCTTTGAAGATACGGAGGCACTACCTCTATGGTGAAAAATGTTAGATTTAAACTGATCACAAGAGTTTGAAGTATATTTTCTCACCCAAAGAACTCAACATGAGGGAAAGGAGATGGCTTGAATTGCTCAAGGATTATGATTGTACAATACACTACCACCGGGGAAAGCAAAAATGTGGAAGATTCTTTGAGTAGAAAAAACCAGGGAGTTTTGAACGTGATGAGAATTGAAAGGGATCCAATTTTCATGGATCTATTGAAGATGGACATGGGAATAACCAGGGAAGGTGAAACATCAATTCTTTTTCAAATGGTTGCCAAACCATCTTTACTAGAAAGGATTAAGAGTTGTCTGACCGATGATGAATAATTTCAAAAGAAGATTAAAGCTGTGAATGATGGGAGATTGAGAGACTTTGTGTATGAAGATGGAATTTTGAAATTCAGGAAGAGACATTGCGTTCCTGATAAAACTGATCTAAAAAGGGAATTGCTGGATGATGCTCATAGTTCCAATTTCTCTATACACCCTGGGAGCACCAAAATGTATAGATATTTGAAGGAACATTTTTGGTGCGACAACATGAAGAGGGAGATTGCTGATTTTTTGTCAAGATTTATGGTTTGTCAACAAGTGAAAGCTGGAATGCAACAACCTAGAGGAGTCATGCAACCTATTCCCATACCAGAGTGGAAATGGGTCAATATTACGATGGACTTTGTCAGGGGACTACCAAAGAATCCTAGAAGGAACGATGCAATATGGGTTATTGTTGATCATCTTACCAAGTCACCACATTTTCTTTCTATAAGATAAGATCTACCCCTGGAACGTCTAGAAAGACTATATATGAATGAAGTTGTGAGACTTCATGGAGTACCCCTATCGATTTTTTCAGATCGTGATCCCCGTTTTACCTCAAGATTCTGGAAAAGTCTTCAGAAATCCCTGGATACTGAACTTCATTTGAGCACTGGTTACCACCCTCAGACAGATGGACAATCAGAAAGAAATATTCAAACCTTAGAAGACATGTTGAGATCCGACTCACTTGACTTTCAGGGTATGTGGGATCAATATTTACCTCTGGTAGAATTTTCCTATAACAATAGCTTCAATTCGAGTATTCAGATGGCACCATATGAAGCGTTATACAGAAAGTGATGTCGTACACCAACCTTTTGGGATGACGTTGGTGAAAGAAAACTTGTAGGCCCAGAACTAGTGGAGGAAACGATGGAAAAGGTGAAGGTAATCCAAAGTCACATCAAAGAAGCTCAATGTAGGCAGAAAAGCTATGCCGATAATCAAAGGAAGGATTTGGAATTTCAATTCGGTGATCATGTTTTCCTGAAGGTATCTCCATTGAAGGGAGTCATACGTTTTGGTAATAAAGGTAAATTGAGTCCCATGTACATCAGACCATTCAAAATTCTAGAACGAATTGGGGGTGTAGCTTACCGATTGGCAATACCGCCAGGTCTCTCCAAAGTTCACGATGTGTTCCACGTATATCTGTTGAGGAAATACATGCCTGACCCAACGCATGTACTCACCTATGAGGAGTTTGAACTGGAACCCGATCTGTCTTATTGTGAAGATCCCGTCAGGATTCTTGATACGAGAGAACAAGTACTGAGAAACCAGATGACGCGTCTGGTAATAGTTTTGTGGAGAAACCATAAGATGAAAGAGGCAACATGGGAACCCGAGTAACCTATGATGAAGAACCACCCGAGTCATTTCATGCGATAATATTCTAGAAATTTCGAGGACGAAATTATTTGAAGTAGGGGAGAATGTAACACCCCAAGCTTCCACGGTACGCTTCTCTTTGAATAATGTGATAGCGTGTGTTGTACGCAACAGCGAGTTCTAACAAACCATAACCAATCAAACTAGCCATTATGAATAGTAATACATACTTTTTGAAATAATATATATTATATTATTTAAAATGGACATCATTTTTGGATTCGGAATATGTAATTTAGCCTAAGGTAAAATTTTGGTACTTTTCAAATAACTTTAATATTTTGATGAATAGTGAAAATTACTAAATTTTAATTAAAAACAACTTTTTTAATCAAAATAATTAATAGTGATAAATTATGAATTTGAGTGTTTTTAAAGTATATTTAGAATATATTTTTACCATTTAATATAATTTTGGTCATTGTTCTTAATTTCCACAATTAAACTGAACATAAACAAGTATCAATCTTTTGATAGTTATTATATCTTAAAAACACGCTTTTTGTTTTGACATTTGGAATTAATTTTAAATTAATTTCTGCCACATCTGTGTTTTGAATTTGAAAAAATGGATTCCATATTTGGAATCAGGATGTTCAAATTGTGTATATAGGTAACTTTTATCTTTAGACATTTTGAATAATTACTGCGGTAAATATTTTATTTACCATGGTTAAGGGTAAATTCGGGAAATAATGGTTAAAACTAATATTATAATAATACTAAATTACCCTAAAATGTGTCCTAACCTTATTTCTGGATACATGTCCGACCATGGGCATCTTTGGGTCGATTTTGGGACCTTATAGAGCCACTTGTAGGTGATAGGAACACTTTATTTTAATTAAGATAAAATGAATATAAAAATGACACAAAGCATATATCTTTTAGAAAAACAATTTTTACAGAGCGTTATATATGTTGGATTGTCGACTAAAAATATTCATTAGAAATATAAAACTATTTCCTACATAATTATATTTTATTTATAATTTTTATAGATTACATAATGTATCTTAGTTATGACACAATGATGATGCAGTAATTACCATAATAGTGAAAATTTAAAATAATTGATATTATAAATACCCAAATAAATATAATTTGAGACTTTTAATGAATTAAAATAATTTTCTAGGATACAATAACATATTAGAATTGATCTAATTAATAGTTTTCGAAGTAATCATTCTGTTATGTGTTTCAAAAAAATCAACTATTTAATAGTGTCAAAATTGACATAAAAGAGTTTTTAAAAATAATATTATATTATTAATTGATACTAAATTCCTAAAAATCTAAGGTTCGGTCAAGAGACTTATATAATGATATTTTAATCATTAATGGACCGCTTTTGGGTCTCTTGGATGTATATGGTAAGTTTATTAACCATATAATATAAAAACACAAAGAGACATTGTAAAAGTGAAACTAATTAACTAAGAGTTAATACTTAATGATAAAGTTAATATAATGACTCAAACCTGTCTAAATTCTATTGGATGAGTTTTTTTCGACCCATACCCACCTTAACCTTTTAATAATCAAATTGGGAGCCATTATAAACCTAATATGAATTTATTATAAATTAATATTTCTTGCTTTTCCAAAGGTGCATCTCACCCCTCTTATAAAAATGCACTCCTTCTTCTCATTTATTCACACCATCAAAGCCTTTTGGTTCAGCCAAACTCTGCCCAAATACTCTCCCAACTTCCCTCACTACAACCTAGAGGATTTAGTTTGATCACAAAGCCAACCTACGGAGCACTTTGATCAAATCAACAGGAAGAACCCAAAGAAGAGGTAATGATTTCACCACCCTTTTCCATGTTCCCTTCTTCTTCCACATCTTCTTCCTTTGTTATTTCCATTCTAAAATAATATCTCCAGTATCATATATATACCGTTATGTTATTATAAATATGGTATAACCATATTCAGTATTATATCCATCGTTTGAATAACATGTCACCATACGTGTGTACGTACGGCTTACCGTCTCCACGTCGTGGTGTAATTGTTATTCAATAAATTATTATTTGGATGGTATAATAATGATGTGTAATTCATGTAAATAATAAATATAACATGATAATGATTCTGTATATATTATATAACATCCAATTATATATTATTTTAATATCAAAAGAATGATATTTTCACCCGTGCGTACGTATGGACTATCGTCTGCACGAACGCTATAAGATTCATTCTCCATCGTATCCATTCAAGTATAATTATCATTTGATGATTAATAATAGTATATAAGGACTTTATATCACACTGGATATGATTAATATACAACCTATCCATGAAAAAACATACCTTACATAACAAAACATATAAAAGAAAACTAGTAAGTTAACACCCGAAACAACGATAATACTAAGATATTATTAACAAATCAATGTTAAAAGATCATATATGATATCATATTAATGTATAAAATTCTTTTATAATTTAATAACAATTATTTAACCATTATACCAGAGGTTAACCTACCCCAACCAAGGAAAAGTACAAGGTAAGGGTTATTTCACAATCTCTTCATTATCTGAGGTTGTTTATATGTAATAATCAACTGGGATCTCTTTATCATCCACATCCATGTTTCTTAAAAATGTATTTCAAAACATTTTTACTATTTAAAAGAATATGGGTTAAAGTCATTTATACGCTTGTTTGACTTTTTATAAGAGTTTTATAAAGGAACCTCTTCGTCGATTTCCAAACAAGGTTCTTTTTAACCTTTTCGACAAAATTAAGGTAAGAATGTTTTTTTAACTTATACGACGGGTGCGGTTATTTTCCACCATTATTAAATTGTCGAAGCTTCCCTTACAAGCTTATAATAATATTTTCAATGAAAATGTTTTATTTTATAAATATAAGACTCTTAAATGATTTCAAAATAGAAAGACCTATTTCTCTAAAAAGAGTTTTGATTTCATCTATGTCAACATCCTTCGATGGATTTTACGCTTATTTGATGTTGATTTATTATGATAAAAAAATTATATATTGTATTGAAGGTTTTGTTATGTGTTTGACTGTGGATGTGCTATTTTTATACCATTCATAGTTTATGGTGAATGTATTGACATTATGTATGCTAGTTTTAATACGAATGTTTATGTTATGTTTAAACCTTTTCATATGGGAATGCATTGGACTTAATATGTGACAGGTGGTGCCCGATATAGCTCCTCGATGAATCGGTAGGTCTAATGAGACAAACTAGTGTCTTGGCACAAGGCCTTGGCAAAATATTATTTGTAGTCTTGGCACGAGGCCTTGGATATGTTGTTATGATAGTCTGGCATTATGCATTCCATCATTATGAAAGTGGTTATTGATATTTCATGTGATTATTCGATTAGTAGAATATCCATGTGAATAAGTAAGTGGCATTATTTCATTTTACTTTTTATGTGCTATGTTGATGTTCATTTTTAAAAGTCTTTTGTTTTAGTTATACATTGCCTTAAATGTTTATTCTTAATTATGAATGTTTCTGCTATATTGTTATCCTTACTGTGCATTTGAGCTCACCCCTTTTCTATGTTTCATTTTTCCCAGGATGTGAAGAAGTAATTTATGAATAACCTATAGGGATAGTATGTGGGGATATGAGTGTGGACTATGAAGAAAATATGTTGTCGTAGTTTTCATTTTTATGATTTAATGTAAGACTTTATGAATATATCTAGTGCTTCCAAGGCTACTAAACCAATCGGTCTTTCGAGATTTGATCTTTTTTGTGATCATGCCAATGTTATGTAATAATGCACCGACTCTAGGTAACTGGGGTCGGGGAATTAAAAATAATATGTAACATATATAATTTTTATATGATACTATATTAAAAATAATATATATATGTATAATTTAACTGTAACACAATAAAGAAATGAAGGTAGAGTTCTTGCGAACATACAACCTACGGACTCCATGAACGGTGAACATCATTTATAATCTCCAAATATTATGAAAAAATATAAATAATTATTTAGTTAATATATATGATTATTTAATAATGTTTTGAATTCTGGAGATTATTAAACCGTGTCATATTTAATAATAACACTAAATAACAAGTCACAATATACCTGAAAAAACTAGGCAATTAACACTAGAAATTGTAAAAATAAAGGGATTTTTGACAAAGGGGAAATATACTATTGTAAAAAGATAGTATATGATATTATAAATATTATTTTGGTTCTTGTTTTTGATAGTACCATATTTTAAGCCACTATAAATGAGGTTAAATACCACAAAACCAGAGGAGGGAGAAGGTAAGTATTCTCATCCCACTTTTTAAATCTTTGATATTAAATTCATATTCACTACATACTTCTTTTTTTCCATACCTACATGCCATTTTGATATATTGTATTATGAATCCTATTATTCTCATGATATTAAAATATTCATTTAATTTCATACCATTCTAGTGGTAATGATTTAATTGTTTCAATTTTGTATGGGATACTTTGGAATGTTTAATGATTTATCTTATCAATAATGCTCTTAATCCCACATAATTTTGTGATTGTTAATTTCTTCTTGAAACTATAAAATTATTTTAATAATGTTTCATTGGATATTTAATTGAATATCCATTCTCTCTTAAAATGGAAATTGGTATTTCTTAAATTTTATATCACTATTCATACGGTTGTTTCTTTGAAAATTATTTTATTAATTGGGTAATTATTGATAAATATGTATTTTACATTAATAATTTTTATTTTTAAGTCATATTAGTTATTCAGATTATTTAATATGAAAAAAAAATTAAATTATATTAAGGTGGATCCGAACTTTTTTATGGCTCCATGATGAATCTAAAGGTTCTCATGAGACAAATAAGTTGGCCAAATTAAATGGGGTTATATATGAGTTTTAAATCATCTTGTGAAAGGTATTAATGGTTATGTTTTTCATGTTCTTGAGACTTGATTTCAGATAAGAATGTAATCCCCTAATTGAGTATCATTTATTATTTATCCATGAGATTTTGTGTCGACATATTTATGGATGTAGTTCATTCTCAGTTAATGTAAAGTCCTAGAAATTCTATGGAAAAGTTTTCAATAAATAAATTATAATTTTACGAGTTCACCAAAATTGACGATGCAATATTACAAGGACTGGTGTGCTAAGAATCATTTTCTGATGTTTTATTCAGATACATTCAGTAAACATATAAGCAGGTTTTTATAACTTTTGAACAGGTGGTCAGAATTGGAATCTGAGGGGACTGTTGAACTCACAGCACCGATATTTGCTTAAGGAGACTTTCACTTCGACGATAGTGGGTCGAGAATAAAAAGGTAGTTTTTGGGGATTTTAGAGATTGAATGAAATAAAAATAAAGTCTGTGGATTTATTTTTAATTGATGGTATAAAATTACTCATGGAAGATGGAGGTGGGACCAAAACACCTTATCCTCCCATTGGAGGTAATGGTGGTGGGGCCCACCCGAACCTAACCTCTTGCGAGAGGTTATGATGTGGGGACCACAAGGGGATAAACTCTCAAATTAATGGCGGGAGTGGAAAACCTCTCAAATCCCCTTAGTAATGAGGGATATTCTCTCTACACCCTTCATCCTTTATGGTTCCACCTTCCCTTTAATTAAATTTTTCCAACTCTCATAATTAACTTGTGCCAATCCTCCAAATTAATTAGGTGGAGCCAATTAATTTATTTCTTGGTTTTTTATTTTTTGCCCATGAAATAATATATTAACGTATATATTATTATTTTTTCATTGGAATCTTGGTGGAAACTTGGGAGAAGAGGAAATAACTCTCCCAATGAAGGATGAAGAATGATGACCTTCTTCAACTTCTTCCACGGAGTTTCTACCAATGTGGGACGTCTTCAACCGACCTACCCTCCACATCATCGTCAACGAGCTGACACAACTTGAGATTGGAAGCGTGCAGTGGATACGACAAATGATGATCTTCTTCATCTAAATTACGTGACTCCATCAAGGAATGACAAATGATGAACAAGGGCAGGGGTTTTTACAAGTTAATACTTACCTTTAATCTTCTTCAATGGTTGTAAAGGAATTGTTTGCATGTGAGATTTTGTTCGTCCTCTTTATTCTTGATGATCCAATTGATTCCCCCCTAAATGCGCAGGGTGCGGGCCAAACCAACATGGCCCGACCCCTCTTCCATTGTTGTTTGTGAGGATCATCGGAATGGTGATGAGGTGACAGAATGACCAAGGTGGTGACGAAAAAGGCCACACTACCTGCGACCTATCCAAAACGAGCCGCCCCCACCGTGCTCTGGTGCTCTGGACCAAACCACAACCCTTCTGCTGAGCCACCCCAACCACATTTCATCCAGCACATGCCACCAGACTCCCACCTACCTCCCGTCCCGGTGGCGCCCTATCCGGCTGCCCGTCGGCCAGCCTGGTGCCCTACCGAGGTGCCCACCGGCCCCCCTGTCGGCCTGCCCGCAGGCCTCCCAGCCGTTTGTCGGCATGCTCGATCGCCACCTGACCCACCTGGCGCCATGACCGCTTTGGTCCCCCAAGACAGCCCATGGCCCCCTCATGGTGTCCTGAAAGAACCGGCACGACCGCACTCTCTAGGCCAAGCCGAGGTGGGTCGCGCCCTCACGACGCCCTGGGCCGAACCAGCCCTGAGCCCGGGTCATACAACCCAAGCGGCCTGGTGGGCAGGTCCCAATGGGCTGGACCAGACCAAAAATGCTTTCCCACCCAATGGGTCGGGCCAGACCCAACAGGTCTGACTGGGTCAGCCCGGATCGGTTCATCTAGGACGGGTTCAGAACAAGTCAGTCCAACCGGGTCAGACAAGACCTGGGCCCTCTATGGACCCTTTACTTTCTTTTTCCCATATCATTGGCACCAGAAGTTCATTTGACGAACTGTCAGGGGTTCTAGTAATCTTGGAGAATTACGATCCAATTGAGTATACCCCCCACAAGAGTTTAGGGTATAGTTGAGACACAGTCAGGTTGGATCATGCACAAATCCAACCGGACTCCCGTGGCAAAAAGGATAATAACTCATAGAACGGGCGTCTAATTGATACACTGTATGTTGCATTGAAACCCCTATGACATGGAAGAACATTGAGAAACATTTTCATGGTACTTTGTTATAGTTTGAGTATCGACCAATAGCTTATAGAGAAAATCCCTCCAGAGACGAGCGAGTAAAGTGTAGAGATCTAGTATCTAGCTGAGACCAAACAACTGCTGACTGTTTTGACACAGAGTGACTCTACTATCCCAGTGGGGAGCGCCATGGTGTCAAAAAAAACCAATAGTGGGGAGCGCCTTGCTGTCACAACAGACCCAAGATACTAGATATGAGGATTACCTTATTAGGCTATGATGGAGATCACCTTGTTGACGCGGAAGACCCACAGTACTCGATAGCAGGAGTACCTCAGCAGTCCAAGGTTAGTGGGAAGCACCTTGGTGTCACAGAAGGCACACTGTACTTGATCGATAAGGGATTCTCTAGCATCCGATGTTTCAATAATAAATATCCTGGTTGAGCTTAGTCAGTGACTTTTGTGTTTAATTCATGATTGAGATGGATTATTTGATAACATAGGTATGTGTATGGGAATATAACTATATGGGGTTATCTATTGATTTCATATTTTTTGGTTTATCCTTGTTGGATTTGTGAGATCTCAAGGGTCTTGGGGTCCCTACTGACTATTGTTATACTCACCCCTGGATGGGCTATGCCCGCCCCTCATTTTTTTGGTTGAAGATGATAGAAAACGCTGACAGAGGCTGAGAGTATGAGGACTGGATGGTACCCAAAGGTGGACCATACAATGTGTCTGTAGAAGGAGGAGACCTACAGACATAGAGTGCTGAGAAGGCTATCTGTACCTACCCTTCACTTAGGATATGTGGTGGTTCATCTATGATCATCTTTTCACCATTCACATGTTTTTTCAATTTCGGTGGTAGATAAACTTTACAGTTGGGCTTGTAATTTTGGCCCCTTTAATTTTAATCACTCTCCTATTATACAGTTTTACATAGTTTTTTTCTTCCATCTTGTACTCTTTTGTGTGTGTTTACAGTTATAATGGAAATGTTATCCTGGTTTTACAAATTTATGCCTTTGGTGCTAGTCGCCAGCTTCTGGCCTATGGAAGGACGGCTTGGGGTTGTCAGAACATGGGCCCAGGGACATAAAAGGATAAATGTTACTAACCATGTCAACATGGTGCACCATTCTTTTAGGGAGCCTACCTAATTAGAACTCCACAGTTAAACATACATGGAATAGAGTAGTAATCAGTATGGGTGACCTTCTTGGTATTTTCCCATGGTGTGTGTGATTGAGGACAAAACACACTGGAAGAACATGTGTTGCAATGTGGGGACAACAATTAGTCTTATAAGCGACCCTAGTGGGTAATAGCCTATGGTATGTTGTAAAGGAAACCAAGGTTTTATAGAAGACCCATGGGGTTAGATGACAAGGTTCATGGCCTGGGAAAGTGGGTCGTGACTAATGGTATCAGAGCCAATACCCAGCTGGAATTGCATAGGCACTGCATGGGTTTGATGCTCGTGGTCCACAACGAGGGAGTTGTGCTTTAAAGTGGTGGATAATGTAACACCCCTGGAAAATTGAGACTTAAAAGCAAAAATGTTACTACCCATGTCAACAGGGAGCACATTTCATTTCAGGAGCCTAACTTATTAGAACTCCATAGTTAAGCATGCTTGGACTAGAGTAGTAATCAGGATTGGTGTCCTTATGGGAAGATTCCCAGGGTGTATGTGATAGAGGAAAAAACACAATGGAAGAACATGTGTTGTCCTATAGGGATATTAATTAGTATGATAGGTTAACCTTGTGAGTAATAGCCTATACTGTTCTGGGAAAGAAATCTAGGTATTACAGGAGACCCATTGTGTTAGATGACACGGTTCATGGCCCAAGGTGGCGGGTTATGAGAGTTAATTGATTTAGGGCTTGTGTTTTTGTTTCTTACTTGCTATATTATATGTTCCTTATATAGTTATTTTGATAGAATGTGTGATCAATATTTTTCAATTCCTTATAGATTGATTCATTAATGCATCTATTGTACTTACACTTTCTGAGAATTTTGAAGTCACCCAGATTATGTTTCTCTCCACATGTTATAAAGAAGCTAAATTCTACTTATTCTTTCATAGATTCAGTTTATTTTAGTTATTATATAGTTTGTTTTATTTTTTCACAATATATTATGTGTATCTTATTTTTAATCTAGATTTCCCAGAATTTTAAACAGAATTCTCTTTTGGGATTTTCTTCCTTTTAGTAATGCCAATTTAATGTAATAATGCACCTACACCACACGTCTAGGGAGAGGGCTTTAAAAAACACACTAAAGTGTAACCATGAAGAAGATATATGAGGTTTATCTACATTGTGATAAACCAAGAAATAGAGCCAATTTATCAAAAACTTATCTCCTCTATCAAAATGTAGACTCCAAATGTGTAGTTCTATATCAATACTTTCGCTCCAAACATATGGTAAAAAACTATGGTTACTTAGTGAAAGTAGGGTTTGAATACAATATATTATACACAAATAGAAGGGTACAAATAGGGTTTATAAAATATTTACAATACGTTCAATTTTCTTATACACTTAGGAGTAACAAAATACAATGTATTTATGTATGAAATTCATCCAAAAATAAAATTATTATTCCAATAATATTTAAAGTGATATTTACTTATATTTACTTCATTATTAAGAAATCGTTTAGTGTGTATGAGAACTAAAATCAATAAAAATCCAATGAAATTATTGGATTTTCACATTCCAATCATAATACTATTTTCATATAAAAACATATATTAGTACATGAAAGAAATGGAATCATTTGGGCCATTGTATTGTTTTCCATATAGATTTGTTATTGATTTACAAACTTATGAATAATCATTGATCATGCCAACTATTCTCCATGAAACAAATTCCAAATCCAAATGAAAAATAAGATATAGAAATTCCCCATATCCATCAAAAATCACATATATATTATCTATGACAACCTTTACCATTTGAGGTAGGCGACATTTTATTCTTGAATCTATCCCTAATACTAATTCAACAATGTATATGAAATCAAGGAATACTATTTCTTCAATAACTCAATATATTTATGATCTCATCATTTATTGGTGATGTTATATATCAGGTATAATTTCCACCAAATTTTAGTACCTTCAAAACATTTCCTATGTATCCTATTTAAACATGTACTATAATGAACCATTCTGGGGGATACAATGAGACGAGGTCACTGTGGAACCAAATGAACACATATTTAGGCCCTGATTCATGTTCTAAATTAACTTGAAAATATTATATGTGGATGATTTGTCTCTTTGGTTTTAATTATGTATAAATAACCCCATCTTCCCACGGTCAATGTCTACTTTATTACATTCCCATAAGAAAATGGGAACTTGCCCTGAAGGAATAATAAATTTTGTTAACTTGAAGAAATAGATACATACATGATTCCAATATTACATTATAATTATAAAACACCCATAACAATAAAAAATCTTGTATCCATGATATAATTCATGAAATCCTTTTTCATATCATTGGGAAAAGGAAAAATTAATCATAGATCTCAGATTCTCAATAAGGGTTATGTATAGTAGAAACTATATTAACTAGAAAAGGTATAATCAATATATAAAGTTAAATAATTTAAAACAAACCCCATTTAATCAATAAATTAGGCTTCAAATACATTCTTAAATAATATCAATATATTAATAATATGGATAATAATCATTTAATTCATAATAAATATAATTATTAACATTGTAGTTCATGATTTCGTCCATCATGGTATCTTTACCCTCAATTCCTTAAGCCAAGACAACTTAAATCATGGATAGGTATACAATATAAACCCATTTAATTTGGCCAACTTATTTGACTAATTAGAACTGGAAATGTGTTGATGGGATATATATTTCTATTCCCCAGTAGTAACAACATGTTCAAACCATTCCATATATATAAATGATCAATTTAATTCCTAAACAACATTCCTTATCAACAAGTATCTATATTGGTCCAAGAATAAAAAATAATAATTTTCCCTAGTCAGTCATATAACAGTCATTATAAAACACCATATTGAGAAATAGTGACCTGTTTAACATATAATCATATGCATTATATAAATAATAATGACATTTATGATAAATTTAATATCAATTGAAAAATATTCAAAATAAATATTATGCTTCAAACCAAATTTAATGACCAAAAAATAAAATATATGTTGAAATTAATCCAAAATATTGGTTATCTTTTAGACATTGGTCTTTTGGAAATGAAATAGAGTGATTGAAATAATATCTACATAAAAGGTTTTCTTTTTAAAATAATGGAAATCATTACAAAGATAATAAATATCACTATACAACTAATGTGGTTGGAAATCAAATAAAATTGTATATTCTAAAATGAAAAACTATATTTTTTATTTTGTAAAAAGAGTTTAAAATCACCTTTGTGGGAAAAAATATAATGGTTTCTATAACACCCCGAGATTTTATGAGATATATTATTTTTAATTTCATTGATGTCTTGTGTTGTACGCCACACCAATATTATCTTGTGCTATACACAACAATGTATTATCTTTAGTATACTCAACAATATTATCGGGTTGTGTTACAAATAAGTGCATCCTTCCTCGATATCTTTCACTGTTCGCAATACCAGGTTTCACTAAACAACGACATGTTATTAAAATATTATATAAACTAGATGTTTTGAATAGTAATACCCAGTTTTTGAATTTTTATAAATTTTATCATTCAAAATGGACTTCATTTTTGGATTCAGAATATTGAAATTTGCGTAGGGTGAATTTTTGGTATTTTATGAAGATTTTCAATTTTTGGGGAATAGCGAAAAACACTAAGTTATTGTTTAAAACCGAATTTTTATTTAAATAATAATTTACATTATTTAAATTTAATTTATGTCAAAATTGATACATAGTACATATATAAGTTCAATGTAATTTATTGGAGTCATTTTATAATAATTTTAGATATATAAAATGTTTATTGAATTTGTCACCGTATTTTACCCACCTCCAAGGAGAATTTTCAAATTTACATAAAACATAATTTTACTGCATTTTGAGTGGAATTTAAAAAATCCTAGACACACGGATAATATCAAGGATTAAAATTCAGTTCAATAAGGTAAAAAATAATTTTTGGTGAATAGTAACTTTTTACTTATATTTACCATGGTTAAAAGTAAATAGAAAAATTAAGGGTAAAATGATATTATTATTACCCTAACACGGGTCATAACAAAATTGGATAAGTGTAATTCAAACAAAAACAACCTTAGTGATAAAATATTACCCATTAGATACACATGGATTAGATTAGGACAATTGTTATTATTTTATTTATTGAAGAGGTAAAATATTTAAAATCAATGATTAATAACTAAAACATTTTCTATATAGGGTTATACATAAGATAAATTAAACTATAAATATTTATTAGAAATGTAAAAATATTTCCTACATAATTGTATTTTATTTATAATTTTTAGTAATTATATAATTTTATTTATTTATGACACAATGTTGATGCAGTAATTACCTAATTAATGAAATATTAAAATAACTGTATTATAAATACCCAAATAAATGTAATTTTACACTTTTAATGAATTAATATAATTTTATACGTTAATATAACATATATATGGATGGTTAGATGAATGTTTTTCAATGTAATAAAGCATTTATGAATTTAGAAAAAAAGCCAAATACCAAATAGTGTCAAAATTGACATAAAAGAGTTTTGAAAACAAATATTATATTTTTAATTGATATTCAATTCCTAAGAATATAATGGTCAGCCAAAAGTCCTATATAATAATATATATGAAATTAATGAACCAATTGGGGTTATATTGGAAATTTATAGTATGTTTATTATCAATATAATGTTAGAATAAAAGAAGACAATATAAGAGATAAATTATTTAACATAGAGTTAAATCTAAATGATAAGGTTAAAATTATATCCTAAACATGTCTAAAACCTATTGGTTGAGATAATTTCGACCCATTCCAACTCTATTGTCGAAATAAGTTACTTTGGAGCCATTATAAACCGAATATGAATTTATTATAAATTAATATTTTACATTTTCTATAAGGTGCCCCACACCCCTCTTATTAAAGGGTACCTCCTCCCACTCCACTTCACACAAATTTGAGCCTTCAAGCTTGGCCAAACCCTACCCATTTCACTTTTCCACTTCCATATAAACCTAATAGAGGTCCTATTATTCTTCAAAGACCATCTTTGGTGCCCTATGAGGAGGTTAAGAGGAGGCGCGTCGAAGAAGAGGTAATCTCTTCTACCAATTCTTTCAAGCATCTTTTTTCTTCTACTTCCTCTTATTTAGTTGTTTAATTATATATTACTGAAATAAAAATAAATAATATATGGATATTTTTTTATAAATATTAAACTATCCCATTTCAATTTCTATTCATCCTATGGAATTCTAAATCACCATGTGTGCTTACGAACAGAATACCGTCTACACAACGTGGTGTAAGCTGTTTTTCACCACCACCTTACTTGGATGGGTATAATGGAGTAAATAATGACTATATATGGTTATTATAACATCATACAGGATCTGAGATATCATATCATCCACTCCAATTCAATTCAATAATTATGAGAATGATATCATCGCTCGTGCATACTTACGGATTACCGGCTCCACGACGCGATGAGATTAATTCTCTATATTAACCATTCAAGAATTATTATAAAGTACATATGATGAATAATAATGATATATATGACATAATAAATATAATTAATATATATATATATATGTCATCAACATGCTTCCATTCAAGTCAATAAGGAAAGGAAAACAGTGTTAATGCATACGTACGGCCTACCGTCCCCATGAATGGTGTGTATCATTTCATTTATCTATCTTTTATATATATATATACTGAATATATATGATATATAAATCATGTTTTAAATTCTGGATGTAATTAAATCATGATATAATTACTAATAATATCAAGAACATCAATTCCAAACACATATGATAAATGAAACAATTTTACCAAAAAAGAATCTTTAACTTGGAGTTCACAAAATAATGGGTAATATAAAATCATAAGTAAATCATATATGATTTCATAAATATTATTATGGTTCTGTTACCAGTCAATAATATGTTTATACCCACTATACAGGAGTTTTGTACATGTGCAGATGAAATTGGACCTAAGGTAAGGGATAATTTTTCAATTAAATTTTCAAAAAAGATTGCTTGTATGTAAGTATTTACTAGGATTATATTTTCCATCCATGTCCATAAAAATGTTTTTCATAAATGGTTTAATATTATTAAATGTATTTTTAATGTCATGTTTACCCTTATTTGACTTTTACTGTGTGTTATGGATAAAATCATTCTTTTGTTTACCATACGTTGTACTTTTTGACTTTACTGTTAAAATTACGAGGAGAATGTTTTTTTAACATATCCAGAATGAACATATATTTATGGTTTTATAATGACTTATTTTCATGAAACTAACTATACAATATTTCATGACTATTTTCAACAAAATACATTTCTTTTAAAATTGCATGGCATTTTGTGAAAACATAATGATTTTGAAGAAGAAAGGATATTTTCCTAAAGAATTAATTTCAACTATTTTATCATAACCATTTTCCATCTAAGATGTCCTTATTTCATATGTGTATGTTTCAAGTATAATGTCTCAATGATTTAAATAGTTTCACTTTTCATATGATGAAATGATATCCATTTGTCTTATATAGATTATATTATGATGGGATGATGATTATGAAACACATTTTATTCTTTGGGTTATGATGAATGATTTATGTTTATTTTATGGCACACATTAGAATGATTACATTATCAGATGTGTGGGACCTATATCTCCCTACAATGAATTGGGTAATGATTTATATCTCATGAGATAGTCATGGCTGGAATGACAAGTTTATCTGGTTCAGTGATACATGCCTGGAACGAGGAGTGAACTCGATTCAGTAAGAGACTGTGTCCACTTTGATGGTATTGGAAGAAATGTCTTGGCTAATATGGAAATCATAACACATTCTCAATGGTTGCGACAATTACATGTTTTACTCCCATGATATTCTATTATGGTTAATGTTCCGTTAGGATCTATGCCTAACATACTCCAAGATTTCTTTCACAACTAAAGATCAGGATGTTTAAACATTATGTTCATGTTTTTATGTTCAAATGTATATGATTTGTTTTATTTTCACCATGTTTAGCCTTTCTGAGCAATTGATATCACCGTTTTTATTTTTGCATTACCTCAGAATATAAATAAAGGTTTTAGGTATGAAAACCAAAGGGGAAGATCTTTATGGGAGATGTTGAAGATCTTTCACAATGATTAGAATATTATCTTCCAAGCTCCAAAGACACTAAACTAATACTGTCTTTGGGAATCTATTTTTTTAATTTATATAGTATTCCTCTATAGTAATTTAATTTCTATGTACGTCATGTATGGGTCTCTACATTTGGTATCAGAGTGAAGGATTT
The DNA here is from genome assembly GCA_963277665.1 of Viscum album. Lineage (NCBI taxonomy): Eukaryota > Viridiplantae > Streptophyta > Magnoliopsida > Santalales > Viscaceae > Viscum > Viscum album. The sequence continues at coordinate 380,758,670 of OY728125.1, forward strand.
TTTAACCTTTGGAAACAACGATGTGAAAACATCAGTGAAATCCCTAGAGATATTTCTAAGGTATGTCTAGGGATGTTTCTAAGGTTAAGTATACATATAGGTTATAGTCCTAGAATTATGGTAACGATCTTTGAAATAAACCTAAGATGTTATATATTGAAGGTACTCCTCCTTTATTATGTTTGTTTCCTAGCATGATTATTTCCTCTCACACTATACTTTTTGGGTTTTAGAAATGGCTGGAAACCTGAAGATTCACGATAATGGAATATATGATGGAAAATGGAATGATATTGTTCATGAGAAACAAAATGAAATGGGATTTGGAGGTCCAAAAATCATTATTATGCCTAATAAAAAATCTCATAATATGATCAATAATCTCTATTTTGTAAGTTTCTCGACTCAGCTAATAATAGAAAGATGGAGTTTCATGATGATCATAGAGGAATAAAAGTTCAGTTCCCCTCATGTAAATCATATGAGATGATGCATCATGGAGAATGTTTCAATGGAACTGGAAGATGCATTGGTTGTGGAAAAAAAGGACACAAAGCCAGTAATTTTAATGGAAAAGGTTCAATTTACATAATGGGCAAGGATAATGGTATTGTTAAGACATCATAAAATGGTTAAATGTTTTAAATATGGAATGTATGGGAATTATGAAAACCAATACCCTAAGTGAAAATATCATGAAGCGAATATTAATGGATGTATAGGTAGTATTTATGTGGATGATGATGAAGAGACTACAAATGATATATGAGATGAAAGAAGTTCTGAGGAATAAAATGATGAAGCTCAATCAGTGGTTTAAGAAGGTAGTGGAATGATATATGTTTATCAAGAGTAATGTAGTATAGGTAATGGTACTATGGAGTAATGACACATCTTAGGATTGTTACCATATTGTTTTCCCTAAAGTATTAGAAAGTATATGTTGAATGGTACCAGAAACCAAGAATGGTTATTCAGATATTTTTGTAAAGTAAATGATATGCACATATTGATTGGATAACGAGATAATGAGATGTTCGATAATATTAATGAGCTCATGACTAATATAAGGACAATGTGATATCGTGGTTTGAGTATATAGAAATTTTGGGACTTTGGTATCTGTAAAGATGTTACTTTTGATAGAATTAATGTTTTAATTAATGTTATTTGGTAATTTATGTTTCATGTGAATAATATTTTAAGGTATTCAAATGTTTTGAATGTGATCAACAAGATATATCTTAAGATATATTGGGGATAAACAATGGTATTCACGTGTTTTTTAAGTGACCTTTCCAGTAATCATTTTATTTATAGTATGAGATTGGAAGGATGTATTTTGGATAAGTCTGTTGATTAAAAAGGATTATGTTGGACATCAGATAGTATTGTTTAATGCTAGAACATTATTTGATATTATTTCTATAATGTTATAATAGTGTAGTTTTAGAAAATGGACAACCTGCAGGATATGTGACAACCCATTGCATTGGACAAGGTTGTGGGAATTGAACCCACAACCGATGTGTGACAAGCATTTTTAACCTACCATTATCCGACAGGAAGTCCCTAGTTAGTAGGACTAGATTTATTTCATTAATAAGGATGATAGATTACTTATAAATCCATTTTTGGAATCAGATATGATTAATCTCACTATAGATGGACTTATGTATATAAATTTTGCTAACCTTATGTTTGAGACATATGGAATGACCTATCATTCTATCGCAATTTCTACTAACACTTCACAAAATTCAAAATCGATTTCATTTATTTAAGAGATGAAGTGTAAATTGTTCATGGAATTTCCAATGGTGAGATTTTACCCAAATCAATTATGTATTTCTTCTAATTACACTTTTTTCAATATTAGTGAAATGATCTTAAAAACCAAAAACGTTTTCCTAGATGGTACCATGTATCATCACAATTTTATGGATTTGTGATTATTGAATTTTTCATAGCTATGTTCTCTACTACTCTCCATCAGAACTTTATGGTTACATTTCTCTTCCATATCCATATTTTTACCCATGTTTTTTTATGTGGAAACTCACTGTTGAGTTAGTTTGGGGAACTGTTACATTTCATACATTAGTTTTTAAAATTAGGTTTTCATATTCGTTTTTAAATTGTGGTTTTCTATGAATGAATATCTCAAGTAGAAAACCATTTATAACCCCGACAAATTTCGATGGTGAAATTCATTTTAAGGGGGATAGAATGTAACACCCTGATATTTTTTGAGAAATATTAATTTTAATTTCATTGATGTCTTGTGTTTACTCTACACCAAGATTATCTTGCGCTATACGTAACACCATATTATCTTTTAGTGTACGCAACACAATTCTTGGCTTTTGTTACATGCAAGAGCAATTTTTCTCGATATCTTGCATTGTACGCAATATCGAGTTTCACTAAAAAATGAAATGTTATTAAAATAATATATAAACTAGCCTTCATGAATAGTAATACCAACTTTTTGAAATTTTGAAAATTTCATCTTTCAAAATGGCCTTCATTTATTCATTCATAATATCGAAATTAGCCTAGGGTTAATTTTTGGTATTTTTATGACAATTTCCATTTTTTGATGAATTGTTAAAAGAACTAAGTTATAGTTTGATACTCAATTTTGATATAAATAATTATTTATTTTATTTAAATTTAATTTAGGTCAAAATTGATCCATAATACCTATATAATATAAATATAAGTCATTTGAGTCATTTAATAATAATTTTAGATATATAAAATATTTGTTAAACTTTTCACCGTCTTTTACCCACCTCCTAGGAGAATTTTCAAATTTACATACAACATAATTTTACCTCTTATGTGAGTGGAATTTATATAATCCAAGACACAAAGTTAATATCATGGAGAATAATGCTGTTAAATAAGATAAAAATAATTTTTTTTGTGAATAGTAACTTTTTATTTTTATTTACAACAGTTATAAGTAAATAAGATAATTATGGGTAAAAATGATATTATTATTTCCCAAACACATGTCCAAATTCTATTGGATAAGTTTAATTCGACCAAATGAACCTTAATAATAAAATATCACCCTTCATGTTCACATGGATTAGATTAGGGCATTTGTTATTTTTTTTAAGAAGTGTGAAAATATTTAAAATAAATATTTAATAACTAAAACATTTTTAATATAGGTTATACATAATATAAATTCGACAATAAATATTCATTAGAAATATAAAAATATTTCCAACATAATGGAACGTTATTTATTATTTTTAGACAGTATATAATTTAATTTATTTATGACACAATGGTGACACAGTAATTATCTAATTAATAAAATAATAAAATTATTGGTATTATAAATACCCAAATAAATGGAATTTTATACTTTTTATGAATTAATCCAATTTAATAGGTTAATATAACATATTAGGGTTTGTTAGATGAATTTTCTTCGAAGTTATAATTCTTTTATAAATTTAGAAAAAAACAAAATACCAAATAGTGTCAAAATTGACATAAAAGAGATTTTAAAACAAATATTATATTATTAATTGATATTATATTCCTAAATATCTATGGTATGAAAAAAACCTATATAATAATTTATATGACATTAATGAACATATTGGTGTTCGATTGACGGTTTATAGTAAGTTTATTAACCATATAGTGTATGAATAATAGAAGACATGATAAAAGTTAAATTATTTAACATAGAGTTGAATCTAAATGATAAGGATACAATGGTAACATAATATTGTCTAAAACATATTGTTTGAGAGGCTTTCGACCCATCCTCACCCTATACATGAAATAAGTCACTTTGGAGACATTATTAATAGAATATGAATTTATTATAAATTAATATTTTATGTTTTTTCTAAGGTACCCCTCACCCTTCTTATAAAAGGGCGCCTCGTACCTCTCCTCTTCACAGAGATTTGAGCCTTCAAGCTCGACCAGACCCTATCCATTTTACTTCTCAACTTCCATAGAAACTTGATAGAGGACCTGGTCTTCTTAAAAGACCAACTTTAGTGCCCTAAAATTTAGTTAATATGAGGCGCGTCGAAGAAGAGGTAATCTCTTCTACCGATTCTTTCAGGTTTCTTTATTCTTATACATCCGCTTCTTTATTTTTTTCATTATAATGTAATGACATAAGTATAAATAAAATACTGATATGTTATTATAAATATGAAACAACTCAATTCCACCTTCTATCTATCCAACTGAAAAAGAAATCACCGTGCGTGCATACGTACAGAATATCGTCTCCACGCCATGGTGTAATCTGTTTTTCAACCACCACCTTAATTGGATGGGTATAATGGAGTAAAGAATAACTATATATGGTTATTATAACATTATATGGAATCTGAGATATTATATCATCCACTAAAATTCCATTCAATAATTATGGGAATGATATCATCGCTCCTGCGTACGTACGGATTACCGTATCCACGACACGATGAGATTCATTATCCAAATTAACAATTCAAGAATGATTTTAAAGTATATATGATGAATAATAATGATATATGTGAAATTATAATTCTAATGGATATATATATGTGTGTGTGTGTGTGTGGGTGTCATCTACTTCCATTCAAGTCAATAAGGAAAGCAAAACAGCATTCATGCATACGTACGACCTACCGTCTCCATAAACTGTGTGTTTCCTTTCATTTATCTATCTATTATATATATATATAAATATATACTAAATATATATGATATATAAATCATGTTTTAAATTATGTATGTAAGTAAATCATTGTATACGTAATAATAATATCAAGAACAACAAGTCGAAACACGTACGATAAATGAAACGATTTTCCCCAAAAGGCTTCTTTAACATGGAATTGATAAATGAATGGGTAATATAAAGTCATAGGTGAATCATATATGATATCATAAATTTCATTATGGTACTGTTAGAAGTTAATAATTTGTTTAAACCCAATATACAAAAGTATCAGAAACATATAGAAGAAATTGGACCTATTATAAAGGATACCTTTTCAATCTCATTTTTATCCAAGATTGCTTATACATAAGTATTTACTAGGGTTATATTTTCCATCCATTTCAAAAAAAATTGTTTTTCATAAAGTGTTTAATATTATTCTATATATTTTTGAAGACTTTTTTACCCCTCGGTGAGTTTTACTTTGTGTCATGGAAGAAATCATTCTTATGTTTACCAAATGTGGAACATTTTGACTTTTCCATTAAAAGTACGAGGAGAATGTTTGTTGACACTCCTTTCTATCACAGAGTCTAAAATAACGAAAAGGGAAATGCCTTAGCATAAATTGATTCATCCTTTAAAGAAAACATCAAAAATTGGCAAAGGCATGAAAAAGGGTTCTGTTCCATTTGGGTCCTGCAAGTTCCCTCATAGTCGCGCTAGTACACTTGCGCACCGCATAATGGTCACATAGGTGACTATCACGCCCTCTTTGAAATTTCCCCTAGGGTCTCTCTAGCCTATAAATACCCATGTGGGCCCCCCCATTTCAACGACAGAAAAATTCCAGAACCTCATATTCGAGCTACCGGTTCCCTAGTCTCATCTCAAGGCTTCCGAATAGTTCTAAGGTAATTTATTACCTAGAACGTATGATATGAAGAGGGGGAGTAAGGCACAAGTGTTGAAACTCATCAACACTTGCGCGCTTGGGTGGCCAGCACTTAATTGAAATGGCCACACTTGCATGCCGCCTTACTCATTCCACATAACTTGTGCACTTCTCTTCTGTAAGTTTCCAGGGTTAGTATGAAAGTCTTGAGCCAAGCCTCACCCAAATTCTACCCTAAGGATGGGTCGGCGCGCAAGTAACCATGTGTCACACAAGTATACCTGCGCGTCTAAGACACGCGTTCCCCTTTCATTTTGGGTGCCCTTCTTACCCATTTCACCCCTCTTACACCTATCCACCTCTCCTCTTCATAATTAAGCCTTCAGAACTCTCTCCAAATCCATTTATGGCATGATTTACTTGTTGTATTCCTTATCTAAAAGTAATTATGTGGAACATATCTCAAAACCTAGTGATTTACACATCTTTACATCACTACAGATATAGTGTTTATTCATTCAACCTCATCCTTTAAGATGAGAGAATCCTTAACTTGGGACTCTTTTTCAGGAGTAATCCCCAGTCCATATTTTTATTAATTTGGGCATCCAACTTTGGAGTAAGCCCCATGTCCTCATAAATTTGGGCATCCTCCTTAGGAGTAATCCCCAGTAATAATTACCTTGACCTGAGCTTCCTATTCAGGAGTAAACCCCGGTCTCAATGTTCCCGGGAATCTGGGCATCCTCCTTAGGAGTAAGCCCCAACCAAAATTCTATTAACCTGGGATTCCTTTTCAGGAGTAATCCCAAGTCTCAAATACGGGAATACTCTTTAAGAGTAAGCCCCATGTCTTTTAATATTTACAGTCCATTAACCTGGACCTCCATCTCGAGAGTAAGCCCCAGTCTTAAATTCTCTTAACCAGTCTTAATTTATTTTTGATCTAGTCTTCCTTCTCAAGAGTAAAACCCAATCATAAGTCCTATCCTAACCTGGGCATATTTCTTTGGAGTAAGCCCCCAGATTAGAGTATCCAAATTTCCATAAATTACTTATACCTTTATTGACCTTGTTCCTGGATTTCTTCCCTAATGTAAATCTTAATCTTCATCTATTTTGGAAGTCATACATACATAATCCCCACATCATTTCTTATGATTGCATATTTCATGGCAAAATTGTCCGGATTTACCAATACCTCTTGTTTCTCACACTGAGAATGACTCACCTAATCTTAGAGTGTAAACGTTATCATGAAATCTTTATTTGATCCATCAATAATAAACATCATACTCCCTTACTCGAACTACGTTGGTTCTGATTACTTTTCCAAAACAAATGATATGTAGGTAGCCCATCTGCGGGTACGATCCCATCTCTGAAATAATCTATGTCCTTCTGAATGAAAATATACTTCAGGTGCCCCACTGAGTGGATTTAAAACCAGTATGGTCATCATAATGGAAAAGAGAGTTTCATGTATTGAAGGATACCATTGACTAAGAATCTCTAACAAATACATATGATTCGCTATCAAGGAATAATGTCGAATACATATAAAAGTTTCTCTAAATTTCCTACATATCAATCATTGATTGTCAGATCTAAAGGAAAGATCATTTTATACTTGGTAATGTAATAAGGATTCATGAACATAACTTAAATATATAATGAGAGTCTCAGAGTAGAAAATAATTCATCTAAAAAGGTGTGATGAGTCCAACCTCCCATCCTCTCGACCAATGCAAATTCCTAAGCCTCATCAGTCCACAACTAATGAGTGCCTACCTTTGGAATGTAGGTCCAAATTGATATGGAATCATTTGATGTTTCTGGTTCTACGAACAAACCTGTTAGAAACCGATTGAAATGTTTAAACCTTCAATCAATGAGGTCATCCCCAATTCCCGAGGAAACAAAAAATAGTGAACCCGACGTGAATCATTAACCAAGTTAAAGTGATGTTTTTCCTATTTGTTAGGCCCCTATTTAAACTAAATGAGAGGGCCAACCGGAAAATCAATAACATATGTGCTCATCCAAAATATGTAGCATCGGAACTTATCATGATTATGTTTGTTAAATAAGACATGCACTCTTTTCCAAGATCTTATGCATTGCAAGAATGGGTTTTCTTAGGTTCATGTAGGTGAATGCCTATGATGTGAAAACCTCTACTGTGAATGCATCTGCTGCTGCTCCTACTGGATCATCGTCTGCTCTGAGGATGATATCACCTACCCAGCATCTTCAACGCTGGGTATCGAATGCGCTGGTTAAGGAGTACCGTCAAAACGGTACTATTCCGACTCTAGAGTCCGCTCGACAAGCCCTCCAAGTCAATAATTCAACCTGGTTGTCCAGACAGTGACGAACAGTGATCAAGAAGCAGGCGATGCTTACCACCATCTCCAACCATTTGGGGTCGTTATCCCTAGAACGCAATCACCATTCACTCCCGTATTATGGTGAGGTGAATGAGCAGGTTCCTCAGGGCCTTAATTTAAGGAGACAAGATTTCTTCCCGAGGGCTCCCATCAACAATCGCCCCCAGACTTGTGCCGCAGTGCACCCTCAACATGATGAGGGTATCGACTCCAAGCGTTCAGCTCAGGTTACTCGAACCCCAACAGGAAAGATGAACCACCAGAGGTGACAACCAGTTAACAGTGAGCAGGTTATTATCTCTACAATTTCCCGAGAAGTACACCAACCTAACTTGGTGGAAAACAATGAATGGTTACACACACTCGTCCGTTTTAATTCCGCTGTTCAGCAGACTCGTCTGGCAGCATCACGCAAATCCCTCCAGGCAATTCCGGTGGAGTGTTATAGGCAGAAACATACACCTGTTTATAAATCATCGTCTAGTTAGTAGGCTCATCTAACTACATGTGATTGAGCCCGCCAACACAATGTGTTGAAACTGGTAAACATGTACATACACTTACTTACACTCATCAGTCATACCAGCAGCCTTGTCTATAAGTGTTGAAGGAATATCATCAACCATGTTTGGAGGAGTGCATTCAGTAGGCACATACACCTTATAGTATTGATCAAGCCTACCAACAGTCTCATTTGGTAGCATTCGGAGAAGTCAGTCAGAATGCAATGGCGATAAGCATGAGGTAGACTCGACTCTCTTCCACCAAACATGAGTACTGTCAGGATTCACTAATAGGAAAAGGAGGATTGGAGTAGGAACACACAACTAATCCAAGCACGGAATGGACATATATCCTCATTCCAATAGCTGAAGTAACCAAGCATATTCTATCAATGGTGAAAGAGTAGAAGCAAATCCCTGCTCATATTCTGGATGCCTGCGAAGATATTATAACAGCTTCAGTAGCATCTCATGGAACAACACATAAATCTATCCCTGCCAGTGGAGTGACACATTAATAGTTCACTCTGGAATAGACAAACACATCTCTTCTAGTCCAAGAGGGTTCTGTGGCGTACTCCCCCATATCATACAGACAACCAAGTCAGGAACATACACTTGATTTGAGTGGTGACAATCATACTACCGTGATCATTTCTCTTGATAAGGCACATATACCTGCCCATAATGACCACATTCGTCAACAAGTTATTCCTAAAGTGAGTAATAAGGCATCTAAAAAGATGACCTTCCCAACACAGTCATGAAATAAAGGGCCAATCTGTAACAAGGCCTTACTTGATGCTGGAGTTCTTGATGCACTTAGACAACTATCTATTGCAACTCAAGATTCTGCTTTCTCAGTTCCCAATAGTTGGAACATTAATTCCAAAGGTCTAAATCAGATACTTCTTCATGAAGGCTTGCTTCATGAAAATTCGGTCGATCTCAATGTTTCATATTCAGATGAGAGCTGTATGAACCCTTTGTGTGGTCATAAGACCAAGGAGAAATATGTTTCATCTTTTACTGTAACCCACCATGGTAGTCCTCCCCATGATGATGAATTTAGATGTGAAAGTCCTCTCCGCAGTACTGATTCACATTGCTTGGAAAATTATTCAAAAGAAAATGTAGTCACAAGAAAGCCCTCTTATCTTGAGGCACTTGGAAATGTGAAGCCAGTCATGTCTGATGCATTACCATTAGCAGGTGAAATACTTTCTCAACCAAAAGATTTCCCAGGGTGTAGGTCATTCTAAAAACCACCCATAACTCATTCATATTCTAGTTTGATAAGTGATTTCTCAACCAATCTTGTTGAAGCCGATGAAGCAACAAGGAAAAACCAGCTCTGGTCTAATCAGGTAGAAGAATCTTCATTGAATGATAAAGAGGGAGTTCTGGATATGAGAAAACAACTAGAAAAAGGTGATGTTCCAGTTATGTTTTGGCCTTTGGTTGATTCTCAATATGACATTCCATAGATGTTGATGGAAGATGGAATTCATGATATTCGTCTCAACATATGAAAAAATATCTGTCATATATAAAAAAATTATCATATGATGAATATTAAAATCACGTCAAGATAAAAGAAGGGTTACAACGCCAAATTGACTTGGCATCTCTCTCAGTTTCTCGATATCTGAAGGCTGAAAAGAAGCATAGATCCCTTCATCATTCATGCCTTGGCGCACTAAGAATATTACACCAGTTAATTTCCAATGCCCAATTGAGTATACATATCAGGGGATGAGGTGTTCATGGAGCACTACATTTGTATGTGCTCTCCAGTCATCTAAGCCTGCTGAAAAGGGTCTCATGCAATGTTATTGCCCATGGTCGAACATAGTCCACGAGTTTTGTTTGTAATCAAAAGATTTCCCAAGAACATGCTTCAACTAGTTCCTCTAAAAATTTTGAATACAGAAAACAATATGTTTAATTACTCTTACATCAAGAAAATGATAATAGTGAACTGGTCTCTCGTTGGAGCAGTCACATCACCAAGTGACATAAGTGTCAGAAATTATTCAATGGTCTTTTGAGCCGGGTGGAAAAAGTGGATGCAGGTTGATGCATCTTGCTAATTTCAGGACTACGGTCTGCAAGATCAAGAGAGCATTCAAGAAAGTCTTAGATATAGAATGTCAAGAACCACCCCATCTTTCCAGATTGGGGACTATTTTAACCCAACCCCCAGAATCGAGAAATAAGATTCGAGGTGTTGAGCAAAGGCAGCATGAATAGCCCCAGTCCATCGGACTGGGGAATTTTTCAAATCCACAATCCCTTCCTGAGAGAAAGTCAGTCTTCTTTCGATTGGGGAAGAAGCATAAAGGAGAACAAAGATCCCAATTATCAAGATATTCCCTCCAAATTACGGTTTTTTAAGAATTTACTGATGAATCAAATCAACAAAAGGCAATGTCTCATCATGGAAATGGAAGAAGAACATATCGCATAAATTCAAATAGAAGGGATGAAATGCATTATGAAACAATAAATTTCATCACTTTTGTTGTTTCTGATCCACCAGATGAGGTTCACTCAGAGGGATCAGATGAAGAGGTTCCTGCTCAAGAAAGTTGTACGCACAGACCCAAATGAAGAAGGTGTGAGTACATAAAATCAAAGGATTGCTCAGTTCCTAGGTAATCCTTCAAGTGAACTACATCCTCCACTCCAAAATCTATCCAATAAGGGGAAAGGAAAGAATCAGGTTACATACCCTTCCTCTGGAGAAATCCAATCACTCTCACTAGAGTAAAGATTTGCACAACAAGAAGAAGAAATGAAGGAATTGAGGAGGATGAATGCCAAACTACTTCAGGGTAGTCTCCTTCCTAAGCATTCTAGAGTCAGTCAGTCAAAGGAATTTGTTGTGGGTACTGATATGGATCAAGAATATCCTCCTCTATCAGTACACCCTCATAGGTATAATCCTACGGGTTAAGTGAAACAACAATTGGCATTTCTACCATTGGTTGTTGTACCAGCTACCACATCTGTACCAGCTACAGTCATTACACCTGTTCAGGTCCAAGCTCAACTGGATGTTTCTCAAAACTAAATAACTACTATTGAGTCATTAACAGCTCATTTGGAAGCTATGGAAGGAAATTGTGCTCTGGTTCAACCGGAGAAGAGAGTTTACCCTGAATGGGTTGATGCAATTCCTCCCCCATCTAATTTTGAAAGTACCACATTCCCAATGATTAATGGTTCGGGAGACCCAGAGGAACACAAAACATAGTTTGTTTCTTATTGAGATCCTATGATGGGAACCCTTCAGCAATAAGAAGCAGTTATGCTCTGGTGTTTTATATAGTCATTACAAGGTCCAACTCTTTTCTGGTACAGAAGCTTGAAATCTGAATCAATTACAGGGTGGGAGGATCTTCATCAACAATTTCTTCTTCAATTCATCTCAATGTTTCCAAAGACAATAGTTTTTTATCTTAAAAATTGTAAGCAAAGGGATAATTAAAGGGTCTCAAATTTCATTGCTCACTGTAAGGGATTAAAATATTCACTAAGATTAGCACTCCCTTAGGAGGAATTGTTGCCAATCTATGTGGCAAATTTACGCGATGAGTTGCGTACACCGCTGATCCCTGTGAAATACACAGGATGGTTTCGAGACCATAATTAAATCGCTCAACAGATTGAAGATTCTCTTATAAAGACTAAGGATAAAGCTCGTGTAATTCCATTAGCACTAGGAAAGAGAATGGGTAAAGAAGAGACTACTACAATTATGCTTAAACAAGCACCTATACGTGCTTCTACATCAAAAACTTCATCTTCTCCAAGGGGTCAACCTCCAAAACGTCAGCAAAAGAGGTCGTTTCTTCATGATTATCAAAGAGAACAAAGACGAAAACAATTTTAGGATTTAAAAATAAAAGATTACTCTTTCTGAAATGAAGAATTTCCTAGTTACATCATTTCGGCTCTGGAAAATTATTTTGTTCGATTGCTAAGGCCCAAGAGGCCAAACAAGGTAGGAGATGAAGTCTATCCAAACTATTGTCCATTTCATCAGATGTTAGGGCATCCCATTCAGGGGTGTTTTTTCTTCAAGGATATCCTGCAAAATATGGTCGACTTCGGACAATTCAAACTGAAAGGTTCTTCAGCTCAGGTAGCATGTGTTACTGCTACAGATCCAGAGGAGGAAGTTGATTGGAAATATGTCAAGCAAATAAATGCACACAAGTATGACGATTGTATGGTCAGAAATACAATCAACCAAACTCGTGTTATTTTCAGAACAAAATTGAAGAAACCAATTGTGCCTTCTGCCTTGAATGCTGAAGCAAAACACTCTTAATCAGAGGGAAAATCCTCAAAGAAACGACATAATTCAAAGAAAGAAGAAGAATTAGAAGAATATGAGTATGTGTCAAAGCCTAAGTTTTCATTGACTCTAGAAGATTTCATTCCATCTACTTCAAAGCCATGGGCACCGCCCCACCAAACGGCACATCCTAAACAGGATAATCAGGAAGAGTCTTCAACAGATGAAGAGTTGATCTTCGGTTCTGTTAATATGATTCAATTAACAGATCTGTATTCCATTCACAGTTTTGATTTTGATGATCCCTAGTTCCCTATATCAAATAAAGGAATCAAAGGATGTTCTAGAGGCTCCAGACACAGGGGAAGACATTGATCTTTCAGAGGATAATATTCTAATTCTTCCCCTCCTAGAGCTGTGTATGCAGCAGAAACTCGTGTTAGAGCCCTTCAATGAGCTCAACAATAAAAAGAGAGTTCTTCCACACAAGGCAGACTCAATTCTGAAAAAATTATTATAGATACCCGAAGCTTGAAGTACATGGACATTACATTACATTTGTGGAATACTTAATACTTAATTATAACAGACACACAAGGACCATAATAGTTTAGTGTCTTTGGAAACTCGGAATAAAAGCTTCTAATCGTGGTGAAAGATCTTCAACATCTTCTAATAAATATCTTCCCTTTTTTTACCTAAAAGCTTTCTTTATATCCTGGGGAAAAGAAAAAATAAAAGGGTGATCTCAAATGCTCAGTAAGGGTAAACAAAAGAAATATGAATCACATCATATTTATAAGAACATAACATTTTGGAAATCTTATCCTGCAAAAGAGATCGTAATATCATAACATGGGATAAATCATAGTAGTGAAATGTAATCACAATAATCATAACATAAAACATGAAACTTTGTGGCATACACACATAATAATAGAGAATCATTTCTTATTAGTCAAGACTCATTGCCAAGACTATCTTAGTGGACAAAGTCCATTTCTGAACCGAGTTCACTCCTCATTTCAGTCCTATTTCACTGAACCGGTTTAACCTGCCATTCCAGCCATTTTTATCTCATGAGATATAAAATCGTTACCCAATGCATTGGAGGAAGATATATGTCCCAACAATCTCATAATGAAATCATTCTTACTTGTGCCACAAAATAAACATACATCATTCATAATAACCCAATGAATAGAATGGGTTTCATAAACATCATCCCATCATCACATAATCCATATAAATGAAATGGATATCATTTCATAATAAGAAAATTGAATCCATGTAAATCATGGTGACATTATACTTGAAACATACACATATGTAATAATGTCATTTTAGATGGAAAATGGTTTTAATAAAACACATGAAATGAATTCTTGAGGAAAATAACCTTTCTTCTTTAAAATCATTTTCTTTTCACAAAATGTCATGAATTTTTAAAAGAAAAGTAGTTTTTTTTTAAAATAGTCATGAAATATTTTGGAGGAAGCTTCATGAAAATAAGGCTTTATAAAATTGTAGAAATATGTTCATGCCGTATAAGTAAAAAAAACATTCTTCTCGTACTTTTTCTGGAAAAGTCAAAAAAGTACCTTGTAACGTAAACAAAAGAAAGATTTCTCACATACCATGTACTAAAAGTCAAAAAGTAAAGAATGGGTAAAAAGGACTTTAAACATTCATGAAAGCACTTTTATAAAACATGGACATGGATGATATCAATAATCCCAGTAAATACTTACGAATAAGAAATCTATTATAAAAATGAGATTTGAAAAATTATCCCTTACCTTAGGTCTGGTTAGCTTCGTAAGTGTCCGAACCTCATGTATAATGATTTAAATAATGTCATTGACTTATTCCAGAATCATACTCATTATTATGATATCATATATGTTTCATTTATGATTTTGTATTAACCGTTCTTTTGTAAATTCCATGTTAAAGAGCATTTTGGGTAAAATCGTTTTCGTCGGTGTTTTGACTTGTAATTATTCATATGATTACTTAGATCATGATTACATAATTCCAGAATAATAAACATGATTTATATATAATATATATTTAGAATATACATATATATAATAGATCAGTAAATGGAAAGAAATACACCGTTCATGGAGACGGTAGGCCGTACGTACGCATGAACGCTGTTTTCGTTTCCTTCTTGAGTTGAATGGAATTAAGTAGATGACATACATATATATACAAATAAATCCAGTATCATTATTATGTCATATATTTCATGATTACTTATTATATATACTTTATAATCATTCATGAAGGGTTAATGTGGAGAATGAATCTCATCACATCATGGAGAAGGTAGTCTGTACGTACGCACGAGTGATGATATCGTTCTCATGATCGTGAAATTGTATTGGAGTGTATTTATACTATTTTAGAATCAATATCACTTTAAAATAATCATATAAAGTTATTATGTACACCATTATACCCATCCAAGTAAGGTGGTGGTGGAATATAGATTACACCACGGCGTGGAGACGGTATTCTGTACGTACGCACGCACGGTGATTTCGTTTTTCGTAGGATGGATAGATGGTGAAATAGGTTTGTTTCATAATTATAATAACATATAAGTATATGAGTGATACTGATGTTATTGCTTCATAATGAAACAACCTATGAAGAATAAGTGGAAGAAGAAATAATGTGAATGAATCAGTAACGGACATTGCCTCTTCTTTGAAGCGCCTCTTTGATTCTTCCTATTAAGTCAATAAAATTGGTCTTTTAAGAATACCAGGACCTCTAGGATGTTTCTACGGAAGTTGAGAAGAGAATTTGGCAGGTGTTGGACGATCTTGAAGGCTCAATGTGGTGTGAGGAAGAGAGTGAGGAGGTGCCCTTTTATAAGGGAGGAGAGGGGCACCTTTGTAATAACAAAAAATATTATTTTATTATAAAGCCAAATTCGGTTTTAAATAGCTCCAAATTGATTTATTTCGAATCTACGGTAGGGATGGGTTTTAATACTCTCATCTAATAGAATTTAGACAAGTTTAGGTTCCTATTATAACCTTATCATTTAGATTTAACATTAAGTTTGATAATTTTAATTATACCGTCTCTTTTTGTGTTCTTACACTATAAGGTTAATAATATTACAATAAGAAGCCACACTAACCCCAAGTTGTTTATTATTAATATATATAACCTTATATAATTAATTTGGCCGAACCATAGTTTCTTAGGAATAAAATAACAATTAATAATATAATATTTGTTTTAAAAACTATTTTATGTCAATTTTGACACTATTTAATAATTGATTTTTGTGAAACTTATAAAAGAATTATTAGTTCACCAAAAGTTAATTAAATCAATAATAACATGTCATATTGACCTAGAAAATTAGTGTAATTCATAAAAAGTCTCAAATTACATTTATTTTGGTATTTATAACATCAATTATGTCAATATTTCATTAATAAGGTAATTACTACATCATATTTGTGACATAAATAAATTAAATTATCTAACGTCTAAAAATTACAAATAAAATACCATTATGTAGGAAATCGTTTTATCTTTCTAATGAATATTTAAAGTCGAATTTATCTTATTTATAACCCTATATTAAAAAGGATATACTTATTAAACATTGATTTTAACTATTTTAACCCTTCTTTAAATAAATTAATAATAAATGTCCTAATCTAATCCAAGTGGGCCTAAATGGTCATATTGTATTCCTAAGGTTGTTTTTGTTCGAATTACACTTATCAAATATAATTATGACATGTGTTAGGGTAATAATAATATCATTTTTACCCTTAATTACCCTATTTACTTTTAACCGTGGTAAAAAAAAGTAAAAAGTTACTATTCACCAAAAATTATTTTCAACTCATTGAAGAAAATTTTACATACTGAAATCAACTGTGTCTCTCATATTTGTGAAATTCCACTCACGAAAGAGGTAAAATTAAGTTTTATGAAAAATTCATTTTTTTTAACTACCACTTAGTGGTTTCACTATTCATCAAAAAATTAATGTTTCCATAAAAATACCAAAAACTAGGCCTAAGATAAATTAGATATTATGAACTGAAAAATGATGTCTATTTTACCAAATTCAAAACATGTCAGTTGCATTACTTAATTTAAAAATTAATTCATGTCGTCAAAACAAATAGCGTGTTCTTAAGAGACAATAACTTCAAAAAGATTGACACTTGTTTATGTCTGGTTTAAATGTGAAATTACATCCAATGACCAAAATTGTATTAAATTGTAAAAATTGATTCTAAATATAATTTAAAACCACTCAAATTAATAATTTATCACTATTAATTATTTCGATTAAAAAGGTAGTTTTTAATTAAAATTTAGTAATTTTCATTATTCATCAGAAAATGAATGTTATCCGAAAAGTCCCAAATTTTCACCCTAAGCTAATTTCAATCTTCCGAATCCAAAAATGAAGTCCATTTTGAAAAATAAAATTTACAAAATTTCAAAAAGTGGTTATTACTATTCATAACGGCTAGTTTTAATATTATTTTAATTACATATTGTTGTTTAGTGAAACTCGTTATTGCGTACTACACACGCTATTGAGGAAGGTCACGATTGCGTGTAATGCAAGGCAAGTCAAGGATGCGTGTTTTGCAAGATCCTTTTTGTGTAGCGTACAACACAAGACATTAATGAAATTAAAAACTATATTTTTCATAAAATCTCGGGGTGTTACATTCTACCCCCCTTAAAATGAATTTCGCCCTCAAAATTAATCGGGGTTATAAATGGTTTACTACTCGAAAGTTTCTTTAATAGAAACCCACATCATAAAAAGGAATACCTAAACCAATCTATAAAAACAAATGTATGAAACGTAATGGTTACCCAAATAAACTAATCACTGGGTTTCCACATAGGTGAAAATATGGATATGGAAGTGAAATCTAACCATCATGTTCTGATGGAGAGTGGTAGAGAACATAGCTATGGAAAATCCAGCAATCACAAAGTCATAAATTTGTGATGATCTAAGGTACCATATGATTCATCAGATATAATAGCACTAGGA
The DNA here is from genome assembly GCA_963277665.1 of Viscum album. Classification (NCBI taxonomy): domain Eukaryota; kingdom Viridiplantae; phylum Streptophyta; class Magnoliopsida; order Santalales; family Viscaceae; genus Viscum; species Viscum album. The sequence goes on from OY728125.1 coordinate 380,776,525, forward strand.
CAACATTTTTGGTTTTCAAGATCATTTCCCTAAAGTTGATGAAATTGGAATTAGAAGAAATACTTTCGTGATTTTGGTATAGTCTCACTGTTGGTCGTTCTTTGGACAATTTCCACTTCATCTCTTAAAGAAATTAAGATTAATTTGTCATTCATGATGTGTTAGTAGAACATGTGATAGAATTATGGGTCATTCCATCTGTCTTAAAGAAACGGTTAGAAAATTTATCATAACGTACATAAGTTCATCTATAGTGAGATTAATCATATATGGTTTGTAAAATGAACTTATACTTATTATATCATACTGCTTAATATAATAAAACTATTTTCTACTAAACAGGGACTTCCTGTAGGACAGTGGTAGGCGATAACATCCAGTTTCACTTTAGTTGCGGGTTCAATTCCCACAGCCTTGTCCGACACGATGGGTTGTCGCCCGTCCTACAAGTTGTCCTTTTTCTAAAACTACATTACTATAACATCCCATAAATAATATCAAAAAAAAGTTCTATCCTTAAACAATACTAACATATGTCCAACATTATCCATTCCAATCTTTAGTCTTATCTAAAATACTTTGGTCCAAGCTCATATTATAAAGAAAACGATTACTTAAAATGTCATCAACCAAACATGTGAATACCATCATTTATCCCCCATATATCTTGTTGGTCACATTCCAATCATGTGAATACCTTAATCATTTATACTCTTGAAAAATTAATACCCATTAAACCTTAGTGAAAATAGGAATGCTGTCAAAAGTTAACTCGTTCCACATACCAAAATCCAAAAATTCTATATACTCAAACCATGATATAACCTTCTCCTTATATCAGTCATGAGATCATGAATACTATCAAACATTTAATTTTCTCCTTATCCCTTAATTATGCTCATATCATCTATATTATAAAATATCTAAATAACCATTATTGGATATGGGTACCATTAATCATACACTTTCGAAACTCAAAGAAAGACAACAGTGTAACAATCCATAGATGTCTCTTTATTCCATAGTACCATGAGATTACATATACAACATTACACAAGATAAACATGTAATCATTCCACTACCTTCTTAAACCATTGACCGAGCTTCAACAATTCTTTCATCTCACATATCATATGTAGTCTCTTCATCATCATCAACATAAATACTACCCATACGACCGTACTGATTCTCTTCATGAGACTTTCCATTAGGGAATTGGTTTGCATAATGCCCGTACATTCCACATTTTAAACATGTAACCATTGTTGATGTCGTAGAAATACCATTATCCTCATCCATGGTGTTAACTGAACCTTTTCCTTTGCACTTACTGGCTTTGTGTCCTTCTTTTCCACACCCAAAGCATCTTCCAGTTCCTTTGAAACAATCTCCCTGATGCCTCTTCCCACATGATTTACATTTAGGGAAATTGAAATTTCTTTCCTCTATGATCATCATGAAACTCCATATTTCTCTTATTATATGAGTTGGGAAACTTACCAATGTTGAAATTACTGATCATATTATGATATTTCTGATTAGGCATAATAATGATGTTTGTACTTCCAAATCCCCTTTCATTTGGTTTCTCATGAAGAATAGCATTCCATTGACCATCATATCATCCATTATCATGAATCTTCTTGTTTCCAGCCATTTTCTAAAACCCAAAAAGAATAGTGTGAGAGGAAAAAATCATACTAGGGAAAACAACATAGTAAAGGGGGAGTACCCTCAATATCTAACATCTTAGGTTAAATTCTAATATCGTTACCGTAGTTCTAGGACTGTATCCTATACGTATACTTATCCTTAAGGACATCCATAGACATACCCTAGAAATATATCTAGGGATCTCACTAACGTTTTCGCATCCTAGTTTCCAAAGGTTGACTAAACCTTTCCTCTGATACCAAATGTAGAGACCCGAAGATTGGCATACATGAACATTACATTACTTTTTCAGAATACTTAATACATTATAAAGAAAAACACACAAGGACCGTAATATTTTAGTGTCTTTGGAAACTTGGAATAAAATCATCTAATCGTGGTGAAATATCTTCAACATCTCCCAATAAAGATCTTCCCTTTTTTTAACTAAAACCTTTCTTTATATCCTGGGGAAAATAAAACATAAAATGGTGAGCTCAAATGCTCATTAAGGGTAAACAAAAGAAATATCAATCACATCTTATTCATAAGAACATAACATTTAGGAAATCATAACCTGCAAAAGAGATCGTAATATCATATCATGGGATAAATCATAGTAGTGAAATGTAATCCCAATAATCATAACATAAAACAAAAAATTTGTGGCATACACACATAATCATATAGAATCATTTATTATTTGTCAAGACTCATTTCCAAGACTATCTTAGTGGACAAAGCCCATTTCTGAACCTAGTTCACTCCTCGTTTCAGTCTTGTTTCACTGAACCAGTTTAACCTACCGTTCCAGCCATGTCTATCTCATGAGATATAAAATCTTTACCCAATGCATTTGAGGGAGATATAGTTCCCACCCATCTCATAATGAAATCATTCTCACTTGTTCCAAAAAATAAACATACATCATTTATAATAACCCAATGAATAGAATGGGTTTCATAAACATCATCCCATCATCACATAATCCATATAAAAGAAATTGATATAATTTCATAATAAGAAAAGTGAAACCATTTATATCATAGTGAAATTATATTTTAATCATACACATATGTAATAATGTCATTTTAGATGGAAAATGGTTTTAATAAAACACTTGAAATGAATTCTTGAGGAAAATAACCTTTCTTCTTTAAAATTATTTTCTTTTCACAAAATGTCATGCATTTTTAAAAGAAATTTATTTTGTTGAAAATAGTCATGAAATCGTTTGGTGTAAGCTTCATGAAAATAAGGCTTTATAAAATCGTAGAAATCCATTTGTGCCGTATAAGTTAAAAAAACATTCTTCTCGTACTTTTGTTGGAAAAGTCAAAAAAGTACTTTGTAACGTAAACAAAAGAATGATTCCTTACATACCATGTAGTAAAATTCAAAAAGTCAAAAATGGGTAAAAATGACTTTAAACATTCATGAAAAAACTTTTATAAATCATGGACATGAATGATAGTAATAATCGCAGTAAATACTTACGAATATGAAATCTCGGATAAAAAGGAGATTTGCAAAATTATCCCTTACCTTAGGTCCGATTTGCTTTGTAATTGTCCGAACCTCCTGTATATTGATTTAAATAATGTCACTGACTTATTCCAGAATCATAAACATTGTTATGATATCATATATGGTTCACTTATGACTTTATATTACCCGTTCTTTTGTAAATTCCATGTTAAAGAGAGTTTTGGGTAAAATCGTTTCATTTTTCATCTGCGTTTTGACTTGTAATTATTCATATGATTACATAGATCATGATTACATAATTCCAGAATATAAAACATGATTTATATATAATATATATTCAGAATATACATATATATAATAGATCAGTAAATGGAAAGAAATACACCGTTCATGGAGACAGTAGGTCGTACGTATGCATGAACGCTGTTTTCATTTCCTTATTGAGTTGAATGGAATTAAGTAGATGAAACACATATATGTACACATAAATACAGTATCATTATTATGTCATATATTTCATGATTACTTAATATATATACTTTATAATCATTCATGAATGGTTAACGTGGAGAATGAATCTCATCGCGTCGTGGAGACGGTAGTCCATACGTACGCACAAGCGATGATATCGTTCTAATGATCGTGGAATTGTATTGGAGTGTATGTATACTATTTCAGAATCAATATCACTTTACAATAATCATATATAGTTATTATGTACACCATTATACCCATCCAAGTAAGCTGGTGGTGGAAAATAGATTACACCACGGCGTGGATACGGTAATCCATACGTACGCAAGCGCGGTGATTTCATTTTCCGTAGGATGGATAGATGGTGAAATAGGGTGGTTTCATAATTATAATAACATATCCGTATATGAGTGATTATGATGTTATTAATTCATAATGAAACATCCTAAGAAGAATAAGTGGAAGAAAAAACAATGTTGAAAGAATCGGTAACAGACATTACCTCTTCTTTGAAGCGCCTCTTTGAGTCCTCCTATTAGGGCACTAAAATTGGTCTTTGAAGAAGACCAGAAACTCTAGGATGTTTCTAGGGAAGTGGATAAGAGAATTTTTCAGGGGTTGGCCGATATTGAAGGCTCAAAGTGGTGTGAGGAAGAGGGGGAGGAGGTTTCTTTTTATAAGGGAAGAGAGGGGCACCTTTGGAATAACCAAAAATATTATTTTATTATAAAGCAATATTCAGTTTTAAATAGCTCCAAATTGATTTATTTCGAATCTAAGGTGGGTATGGGTCGAAATAAGCTCATAAAATATAATTTAGACAAGTTTAGGTTCATATTGTAACCTTATCATTTAGTTTTAACATTAAGTTAGATACTTTTACTTTTACCGTGTCTTTTTGTGTTCTTACAATATAATGTTAATAAACTTACTATAAGAAGCCAAAATAACCCCAAGTTGTTCATTATTAATATATATAACCTTATCTAAGTCCTGTGGCTGAACCGTAGATTTTTAGATATAAAATAACAATTAATAATATAATATTTGTTTTAAAAACTATTTTATGTCAATTTTGACACTATTTAGTAATTGATTTTTGTGAAAATCATAACAGAATGATTAGTTCGAAAAACATTAATTAAATCAATACTAACATCTGATATTAACCTAGAAATTTAGCAGAATTCATAAAAAGTCTCAAATTATATTTATTTTGGTATTTATAACATCAATTATATCAATATTTCATTAATAAGATAATTACTGCATCATCATTGTGACATAGATAACTTAAATTATTTAATCTCTAAAAATTACAAATAAAAAAACATTATGTAGGAAATATTTTTATATTTCTAATTAATATTTATAGTCTAATTTATCTTATGTATATCCCTATATTAAAAATGATATACTTGTTAAACATTAATTTAAACTATTTTAACCCTTCTTTAAAAAAATTAATAATAAATGTCCTAATCAAATCCAAGTGGGCCTAAATGGTCACATTTTATTCCTAAGGTTGTTTTTGTTCTAATTAAACTTATACAATATAATTAGGACATGTGTTAGTTTAATAATAATATCATTTTACCCTTAATTACCCTATTTACTTTTAACCGTGGTAAAAAAAAGTAAAATGTTACTATTCACCAAAAATTATTTTCATCTCATTGAACCACATTTTACTAACTGACATCAACCGGGTCTCTCAGATTTTCGAAATTCCACTCATAGAAGCGGTAAAATTAAATTCTATGTAAAATTCATTTTTTTAACTACCACTTAGTGGTTTCACTATTCATCAAAAAATTAAAGTTTCCAGAAAAATATAAAAAACTAGGCTAAGCTATATTAGATATTATAAACTGATAAACGATGTATATTTTACCAAATTCAAAACATATCAGTTGCATTACTTAATTTAAAAATTAATTCCCATCGTCAAAAAAAATAGCGTGTTCTTAATAGATAATAACTATCAAAAGATTGACACTTGATTATGTCCGGTTTAAATGTGAAATTACATCTAATGAACAACATTGTATTAAATTATAAAAATATATTCTAAATATACTTTAAAACCACTCAAATTAATAATTTATCAATATTAATTATTTCGATCAAAAAGGTTTTTTTTAATTAAAATTTAGTAATTTTCACTATTCATCAGAAAATGAAAGTTATCCGAAAAGTACCAAAATTTCACCCTAAGCTAATTTCGATATTAAGAATCCAAAATTGAAGTCCATTTTGAAAATTAAAATTAAAAAAAAATTCAAAAAGTGGTTATTACTATTCATAACAGATAGTTTTAATAAAATTTTAATAGCATATTGTAGTTTAGTTAAACTCATTATTGTGTACTACACAAGCTATCGAGGAAGGTCGCGATTGCGTGTAATGCAAGGCAAGTCAAGGATGCGTGTTGTGCAAGCTCCTTTTAGTGTAGCGTACAACACAAGACATTAATGAAATTAAAAAGAATATTTTTCATAAATTCTCAGGGAGTTACAAATATTCTAGAAGATCGGTTGAAGGTTCCATCTTCTTCCTCTCAGCAAGAAAATTGACCTCATCGGTCTAATATTCCAAATCCAGGAGTATTACTAACTCCTATCCCGGTACAAGATGCATCAACTTCCAACACATCAACTTCTAATGCTCCTGCTAAACCACATGTTCCTGTTGGGAAAAGCAGACATTTGGATCAAAATTATGATGTATTGAAACACTTGACCCAAATACAGGCCATGTTATCAATTCCGGATGCGTTGAATTTATCAATGAATCCTGGGGAGGCACTCATGGAGGCTTTGTAGAGTCCTCAAGAGTTTGAAACTGAAGTTGATGTAGCTGAAGTCGACCATGTAGAGAATAATCCTGAAGAATGCCTTGCAGTGATACCTTTTACTGATGAAGATGATGATGATGTCAGGTATGGACATATTATACCTTTGTACTTATCTGGAATGGTCAATGGTGTATACATCTGAAGAGAGTTCATTGATAATAGTTCAGGAGTCAACCTTATGCCCATTCGTGGACTTCGTCGATTGGGCCTTACGATATCTGGTTTATCTCCTTCTTCTATGATGTTACAAGGATATGATAAAAATGAACAAGAACCACTGGGCAAGATTACACTCAGAACTCAGTTTGGAGATCTTGTGTCCAATTCAGATTTCATGATTGTTGATCAAGACACATCCTTCATTATCTTACCTGTAAGACCCTGGCTACATCAACATGCAGCTATCCCTTCATCATACCATCAATGTCTCAAATATTGTTTCGATGGTCATGTTGGGACATTGTATGGTGATAAATTCCCATTCAAGACATGTGAATCTCAATACATTGAGGTAGAATTTTATCACATGAAGGGAAATGAGAAATCCACAACAAGGTAGATTACCAATGTTAATGCTCCATATGGTTTGGAAAAGATTCCAGTAAACCCATTAGCACATGTGAGTATAGATTATGTGTTGCCTATCAGTCAAATTGACAGGATAGTCCTAAATCAAAATACTATTATAGAAACCTCCATAATGTTAATCACGACAATCAAGCCAGAAAACATGGGAGAAAGTGGTGTTCCACCAAGAAATGATGAATGCTCAAATGGAGATGTCTTCATTTCATCTGTTGAAATCCAGCAAGTCTATACTTCTCCAACCAGGACATAAGAAGTTATAGCAATGTTAGAGGTGAAAGGTGATGTCGATTCTTAATCAATCAACTCCACTTTATTACCCAAAGAAGATCCTTAATCATTAATTGGGTCATAAATGGATACTTCTTCTTCAAGATATGAAAATATTAGCGTCTCTTCTAATCATGAAAATTTTTCATCATCATCTACTATGCATGTAGAAATAGAAGAAATAACACATGTTAAATAAGAAGAGGAAGATATCAGGGATGCTCTTCCATCATTTGAAGAGGGTATTTCAACCACCCTGGATGAACTCAGAGAAATAAATCTGGGTACAAAATGAGATCCACACCCCACTTTAGTTAGTGCGGCTATGACTCTAGAAGATCAAGAGATGAATATTTACATTCTAGTGAAAATTTGGTATATATTTTCTTGGAACTATACAAAGATGCCATGGCATGATCCTAAAGTGGCCACTCATCATTTGGGTTTGCCAGAAGAACATCGAGGATTCAAATAAGCTGCTAGAAGAACACACCCAACCTATGCTTCCAAAATTGAAGCTGAAGTGGATAAGCTCATTAAAGATAACTTTTTCGGAGAAGTTCAATATTCCAAGTGGTTGGCTAATATTGTCCCATTGAAAAAGATGAATGGGAAAATTAGATGTTGCATTGATTTCAGAGATCTTAATCCACATTTTCTTAAGGATGATTTTCCAGTTCCAATTATAGAACTATTAATTGATGAATGAACTTGCTATAAAGAACTCTCCTTCATGGGTGGATATTCTCGGTATAATCAAATTTGAATGGCTCCAGAAGATGAGGAATCTATAGCCTTCAGAGCCCCTCATGGTGTGTTTTTCTATCGGGTAATTCTATTTGTCCTGAATAATGAAGGCGCAATATATCAGCGTGTCATGCATCGTATATTAAAACCCTTTTTAGGGATGTTCGTTGAAGGTTAAATGGATGATTTGGTGGCCAAATCTAGGCAACATCCAAATCACTTGGCTTATTTGGAAATCATATTCCATAAACTTCGACAACATAATTCGAAGATGAACCCCTTAAAATGTGTTTTTGGGGTAACCTCGCGGAAATATCTCGGCATTTTTGTACACCATCATGGTATCGAAGTCGATCCTGAGAAGACAAAGTCAATCCATGGTATGTCACCTCCTCGAAATCTGTAATAATTGAGAGGACTTCAATGACACATATCCTTTATTCGACGTTTCATCACCAATTTGGTAGGAAAAAGTTTACCCTTCACCAAATTGATGAAGAAGGGAGTCACTTACCAGTGGATTAAAGATTGTCAAGAAACATTCAATATTCTCAAGAAGTATCTCTTGAGTCCACCAGTGTTAATGCCACCTATTGAAAGAAGACCACTTATCCTCTACGTGACAGCTCTAGAGAAATCATTGGGTGCCTTTCTTTCCCAGAAGAATGATGCTGGGAATGAAAACAACCTCTTCTATCTCAGTTGGACTATGCATGAAGCAGAAACCCAATATTCAAATATTGAGAAGTGATGCCTAGCATTAATCTGTACAGTTCAGATGTAGAGACACTACCTGCAACATGACGAGTTCCAATTGGTCTCTCCCAATAACCTTCTCAAATTCATCCTTAGTCGTCCAATGCTTACCGGACATCTGGCAAGTTGGGCAGTTATTTTGCAGCAATTTGACATTCAATATGTGTCTTAAAAAGCAATAAAAGACCACTCTTTGGATTATTTCCTTGGTGAACACCCTTTAGTAGAAGACCCATCTTCAGAAATTAAACTCCATGATGAGGAATTCATCTCTATTCAAGAAAGTCTCCAAACATGGGTAATGTAATTTGATGGTGCTTCCAGAAGTCCAACTGGGAGTAAAATGGAGAATCCTAAATTCCCCAAAGTTGGCTTAGGAATTGTGCTCATTTCCCCAGAAAAGGCAGTGTTACCTTATTTCTTCTCATTGTTGGGAGGAGGTACAAATAATGAAGCAGAATACTAAGCTCTCATCGTAGGATTGTAGTTGGCGCTTCAAGCACAAATAAATCACTTAAAGGTGAAAGGTGATTCAGACCTGGTAATAAAACAAGTCAATGGGGATTATGCTGTCAGAAAAGAAGAACTAATCCCTCTGTATGATTACATCATAGTGTTAAAGGAGTAATTCCCTTCAGAACCGATATTTTCTTATATCCCATGGTCAAAAAATTCTCAAGCTGATGCACTGGCTAATATAGCCACAGCTCTGGAAAATCCATATCGGGAAGAGACAAGCATCAGTATTTCCCATCGTCATATAATTTCACCATATTTTCAAACCACGTTAGAGGAAATTAATGAAATTTTTCCCATCTCTGAAACATACGTCATACTACTGGATGGATGACACCTATCAGGGAATACCTTCAAAATGGAATACTTCCTCCTGATAAAGCTGGGAAAGAACAAGTCCAGAGACGTGTGGTCAATTTTACTCTTTATGATAGCCCAGATCACCCAGAGAAAATTCTCTATAAGCGTGGTTTTGATGGAGTTCTATTCAGATCCATTGATGGTCAGTAGATAGTGGATGTCCTGAAAGATGTACATACAGAAGTTTGTGGTGCCCACTAGTATGGACAAAGACTGTCTGATCAAATTCGAAGGCTTCGATACTTTTGAACTTCAATGATAGAATATTGTATTGATTTCACAATGATGTGTAATTAGTACAATATACATTCCAACATCATTCAAAAACCTCCAAGTTGCTTCATACAACTATATACTCGTGGCTATTTTCTACATGGGGAATGGATGTAGTGGGAACATATCCTTCAGCTACATCAAAGTAGTTTAAGTATATTCTCGCTACTACTGACTTCTTTTCCAAATGGGCAGAGGAAATACCTCTCAAAGAAGTCAGTTCTAAACGCATTGTTAGCTACATCATGTCAAACATCATTACCAAATTTGGTGTCCCTCATACCATATTGATGGAAAATGGAACCAACTTCTGTTCATCCATCGTGAAGAAGTTGTATCAAGAATACAACATCAAATCTAATCATTCACCTCGGTATCATGCAGAAACCAATGGCCATACAGTAGCTTTCAACATGACTATGTCAAATATACTGAAAAAGACGGTGGATAAAGATAATAAATCATGTCTTGATAAACACTTTCATGCTTTATGGTCTTATCAAACTACTACCTGTACTGCAACGTAGTCAACTCCATATTCACTGGTATATGGAATGGAATATGTCATTCCAATTGAGGTTCAATTACCATCCCTCAGAGTATCCATTTGTGATCAGTCATCTACAAATGAACAATCTCAAAACCGAATGTATGAATTGGAACGATTAGATGAGAAAACTCTTTTCACCCTGCACCACTTTGAAGTCTATTCGAATCTAATTGCTTGAGCTTTCAACAAAAAAGTTTGTTTTCATTCATTAGTTCAGGGAGAATTGGTATTAGTTCTCAGAACTCCATTGGTACCCGGAATGAAACCTCCCAAGCTTGATTAAAAATGGGAAGGACCTTATTCAATACATAAGGTCTACTCAAATAGAGCATATTCTATAATCTCAATGGATGGAGAACTCATCACTACTCCAACCAATGCCATATTTATGAACAAATATTTTATATAAACATAAAATAAATCTACGGTCCATGAATATTACCTTAAACTATTTGTATTAATTACGTCCAGTAAGATGTTAAACTTCATAATCAAATGTCCATGCATATGACCTTAAAATATTTGTATTACTTACGTCCAATAAGATGTTAAACTGCATAACCAATAGTCCATTCATATGACCTTAAACTATTTGTATTACTTACATCCAGCAAGTCGTTAAACTGGATAACCAAGGGTCCATTAATATGACATTAAACTATTCTCACTTTTGTCCAACATGATGCTAAACTGTATAGACCCTTACATCTAGAAAGAAGTTAAACTGCATAACCAACAGTCCATGCGTACGACCTTAAACTATTGGCATTTCTCACGTCCAGCAAGACATTAAAATTTATAACCAAGGGTCCAGGCATATGATCTTAAACTATTTTCACTTTTGCCCAACATGATGTTAAACGTTGTCCCTTTTATCATCTTATATGACGTTAAACTATACAACAATGGTCCATGCATATGACATTAAACTATTCACACCATCGTCTAACACGACGTTAAGCTGTATCATCCCTTTTTCATCCAACATGATTTTAAATTGTGAAAAAGTCCCTAATTCGTCCAACATGACGTTAAAATGTGTCCTCTGTTGTCCTTACAGCATGAAATTAAACTGCACAGTCCCCTTTTTGTCCAACATGTCATTAAACTATATTGTACCCATCGTCCACACTACATGATGCTAAACTGTATAGAAATCCCGTGATACGTCGTACATGACATTAAACTATATTGGGTCTGGCTTCACGACACTAAACTGTGCAGCACCAATAGTCCTAACAATAAGACTTTTAACTGCATAGTCCCTTCATATGTCCTACATGACATTAAGCTATGCATCGTTAAGGTTTTTGTTACCTCTTGTTTATCACAGTGAGTACGACTCACTTGAGGTTAGAGAAAATTTCAACCATAACACCCTATCTGGGCCGCTAACCACGTGTAAGTCTCAAAACAATTTTTTAGGTCGTTTTCCCCATGAACAACTTGATCACTAATTCATCCTTTAATTGAACTATGCATACTTTGACCATTGAATTCCAGGCTAGGTACGTAGGCAAACAACCATGGTTTAAGCCCAAAATTAATTTCTTCACATCGGTTCACCTCCATCTCATACGATGTTGATTCGTGAAACCACCCCCAGAAACTATATCTCTACATTGGTTCACCTTCGTCCTAACTATATGACGTTAAACTGTACAACATTTGTGTCAGGTATAACAATAAAATACAATATTCTTTGATACCCTCACCTGATAGGGAATCGTTATTTACATTGATTTTAAATCATGTTCTATTACAAAAACTATGTGCATAGATGGCAATTCCTGAATCTTTTATCTTGGGTTAAACAATCGTTGCACTAAAGCCCTCTTTCACCCATCACATGTACAAACCTAAATTTGTATATAGGGTATTTCTAGAACTACATGGGCTTGATTCCCATCCTTATGGGATACGTAGGAACATTCTAGTGTCCCACAAATCCAGCCCGAACTCTTTTGGCCCTAACCCCAAATTCCACTTTCTGTCCCTTGGCGGAAAAGTACTTATAAAAACACACATTTTGTATTTATTATAATGGTACGTGTTATATGACCCTAAACCAAGACCTCTTATACTCTCGTCCCACACAACGTTAAAATGAATTTCAAGAACTACGTATTGCTTGATTCCCATCCTTATGGGATACGTAGTGAAGTCCAATATTTCAATTTAGGATCTAGACACAACATGATTATGGCTAGCATTGATCTGTGTATCTCTGCATACATTGGACAATACACATCTTTATGTTTCATAATCCTAAGCTTAAATATTTTCAGATCTTCATTTCCCTTTTTCTCAACTTCTGGTCACAAAATGTCCAATTTATGAGAGTTCTTTTGCCTGACTATACAGCACATGCCCTTAGGCGGCCTTGCATAAAGAGTCTACATAACAGACTTTTCAGCCAAAATATACTATTATTTGACTATGCATCCAATGCCCTTAGGCGGCCCTGCATAATTCAACCCCCTAATGGGTTTGTTAAACAATGGTAACTTCATTATTAGGAAGAAATCCTATTTTTTCCTTATGGGTCTTATTAAAAATATGTAAGGATCCACAAAAAATATCCATCCTTAAAATATTTGTTTCATTTCCTTTTTCAAGATCAAAAATTATTCAAGTCTATGGTTTATATTTATCTTCCCTACGTTTGGGTCAGACATTCATAGGAGTGACATTCATCCAATTCTTGGATAATCTTGTTTTGAAATATCCTCTCCATATTCAAGTACATCTCTCCATACATCAAACTCTATGCTTTGGAAATTTTGAATCCACAAAATCATTCACTGGCTTTTTAGTAGTATAAAAGTAAATTTTTGAGAGTTCTTTTTCCTGACTATGCAGCACGTGTCCTTAGGCGGCCTTCCATAAATAGTCTACATAACAGACTTGTCAGCCAAAAGATACTTTTATTTGACTATGCAGCCAATGCCCTTAGGCAGCCCTGCATAATTCAACCCCTAACGGGTTTGTTAAATAATGGTAACTTCATTCTTGGGAACTAATTCTTCTAATTCCTTTTAGATCTTTTTTCGTATCATTCATCAGATTCAAAATTTATTAAGTCATAGTTTACATGTTTTCCTTTATACTTGAGTGTTGTAATATGTTTTCTGATAAATTTTCAATGAATTGAGTCAATTTTAATCCATTTCGGTCAAATCTATTTCGACCTTAAACATTAACCTTTTATGTCCAATGTGCATGTCTTTAAACTGCCCAAAAAAACAAGGGAACTCTGAATAAAAGTCAAGTTCCATCTCACTAAACATACATTTTGTATGATTTAAGTAATATTGAGCAATTAAAAGATTCAAAGTTTGTAGGGTTATTTATTTCATAATAATCCTAGTAAAAATAAAAATATGCTTACTAGGCCCATTGGCTTAGGTAAAAATCTAATGAATGTAGAAAAAGAATGTAGGTACAAATGGTTGAAGATGAAAGTGTTTTTTATTGATGCATAGGAGAGAGAAAGACTTCCACAAACTGGAGTCTCTTCTATTTTTTTAAGAATTACAGGAGACTTTACACAAAACTCTTCATTTGATTTATGACATACCGAGTTTCATCAGCAACCACCTAGAATTCATTCTTTCTACAGGATACAATAAGAGATGCAGTGATATTAGCTCTTCTTGGAACATTTTTAAAAGGATGTTCATGAGTGTGGTTTGAGAAACATTTCTGCTGATCAAGCAGTGACTCTGTTTCTGTCCAAGTTACTTGGAAGATAGATACATGGATTGGAAAATTGTCCATTGTAAGTAAAGAGCCATTTAGAGAGAATATTATTTTCATATATTGATCTAATTCCATGTTTGTCTTCTCTCCACCAACCAGCAGTAGAAAAAATTTCAGCCCATGGGTTTTCCATTTTCATATATGCAAGGAAATGACATGGAGGAATAATTTGAAAGTTCACACCATTGTTGTTGCTCTTAATGAAAAGAATAACCGAAATAGAGGATTAGTAGTGCAACTACATCCCATGCATATTGTTCATTGCATCTGGAACATTGACTCCTTAACGATGACCATGACCATATAGAGGCAGGTAGATTCTCTATTGGAAATTACGATGATACTTCTTCATGTACTTAGCCAAATCTGGGAGAGTTCTGTCGCATATATCACAGTAATCATGACCAAAAATGTTCATCATGTCATCAATCCGCTTGCTAGCCAGATCATCAGCCATTAAAATTCTTCTAGGAGTCATTGAATCTGCACAATTGTCGAATAATTAACTCTTATGTGAGTTGATATTCAATAAAATATATGAAGAAAAGTGAAAAAAAATGTCTAATATATTAAGGCGCGTAAGTCCCAAAGTTGGTGCACAAGTGTTAGTGTGTTACACAAGTTTTTCACGCGTAGGTATCTCCGCCTAGGTGAATATAACTTTGTAGCAGCGCGACATGCAATAAAGCACTAAAACCGCAGAAAACAGACACTTGGGTGATGAAAGTTACTTGCATGGCAAGAGCTCAAACTGTTCAAAGTCGGTTGCTTTGTAGAAGAATGACCGCTTATTTATAGGCCAGGCCACACCCTTGTGTGCTGATACCTATGCGGTTCAACACCAATGCGCCGCTATCTGCGCACTCAACACCTTCGAACCTCATTTCCTTTGGTTTTCTTCTTTTCCTCAGAGTCACTTCCTCATTTCTTTCGGATCTAACTCTGAGGGGGGACTTTTATTGACGCTCCTTTCCGTCGTAGAGTCTAAATGAATGAAAAGCGAAATGCCTTAGCATTAATTGATTCATCCTTAGAAGAGAACATCAAATATTGAAAAAGGCGTGAATAAGGGTTCTTTTCCATTTGGGTCATGCATTTTCCCTCATAGTCACGCAAGTACACTTGTGTGCCGCATAATAGTCGCACATGTGACTTGCATGCCCTCTTTGAAATTTTTCCTAGGATCTCTATAGCCTATAACTACCCTTGTGGGCCCCACCATTTCAAAGACGGATAAATTCCAGAACCTCTGATTTGAGCTCTCGGTACCCTAGTCTCGTTTCAAGGATTTTGAACACTTCTAAGGTAATTTCTTACCTAGAACAGAAGATCTGAAGAGGGGGAAGAAGGCCCAAGTGTTGAAACTCATCAACACTTGCGCGCTTGGGTGTCCACCCCTTATGTGAAATGGACACACTTTCGCGCCGCCTTACTCCTTCCACATAACTTACATGCTTCTCTTCTGGAAGTCTCCAGGGTTAGTATAAAAGTCTTCTGCCAATCCTCACCCAAATTCTACCATATGGATTGGTCGGCGCACATGTACCCATGTGTCGTGCAAGTATACATGCGCGAACAGGACATGTGCACCCACACATTACTTGTACTCCCACGCAGTACTTGCGCACCCCTTTCTTTTTGGGTGCCCTTCCTGCCCATTTCACACCTCTTAAACCTATCCACCTCTCCTCTTCAGGATTAAGCCTTCAGAACTCTCTCCAAATACATTTATGGCATGATTTCATTTTTGGCTTCCTTATCTAAAAGGAATTCTGTGGAACATCTCTCAAAACCTAGTAATTTACACATCTTAACATAACTAAAGTTACAGAGTGTATTCATTCAACCTTATCCTTTAATATGAGAGAATCCTTAACCTATGCCTCCTTTCCAGGACTAAGACCCAATCCAAATTTTCATTAATTTGGGCATCCTACTTAGGAGTGTGCCCCAAGTCCTCATTAATTTGGGAATCCTCCTTATTAGTAAGCCCCAGTCATAATTCCCTTAACCTCGGATTCCTTTCCAAGAGTAAACCCCAGTCTCAAAGTTCCCAAAAATCTGGGCATCCTTCTCAGGAGTAAGCCCCAACCATAATTCTCTTAACCAGGGCTTCCTTTTCAGGTTTAAGCGCCAGTCACAAATATGGGCAACCTATTTAGGAGTAATCCCCAAGTCCCATAATGTTTCAAGTCCCTTAACATGGGCCTCCATCTCTGGAGTAATCCCCAGTGTTAATTTCTCTTAACCACTCTTAATTTAGTTTTGACATGGGCTTCTTTCTCAATAGTAAAACCCAATCATAAGTCCCCTCTTAACATGGGAATATTCTTTAGGATTAATCCCCAAGATTAGAGTATCCAAATCTCCATAAAGTACATATACCTTTATGGACCCTATTCCTGGATTTCATCCATGAATTAAATGTTAATATTCATCTATTTGGTATGTCATACGTATATAAGCCCCACATCATTTAATATAATTGCATCTTTCATGGAACAATTGTCTTGTTTTACCAATACCTCTTGTTTCTCACACGGAGCATGACTCACGTGAGATTATATTGTAAAAGTAACCATGAAATCTTTCCTTGATCCATCAATCATATACATAATACATCCTTACTCAAACTACATGGGTTCTAATTCCTTTTCCAAAAAAAATGATACGTAGGTAGCCCATCTGTGGTTACAATCCCAACTCTGAAACAATCCATGTCCTTCTGAATGACAATAAACTTCAAGTGCCTCTCTGAGTGGCTTTAAAACAAATATGGTCATCACAATGACCAAGATACTTTTATGTATTGAAAGTTACCATTGACTATGGATCTCTAACAAATACAGATGATTCTCTATCAATGAAGAACCGCGAATACATATAAAAGATTCTCTAAATTTCTTACATATCAATCATTGATTGTCAGATCGAAAGAAAATCTCATTTTATACTTGGTAATGTAATAGGGATTCATGAAAATAACTTAAATCTATAAAGAGAGTCCGGGAGTAGACAATAATTCCCCTTAAAAAGGTATGACGAGTCCGACCTCCCATCCTCTCGACAAATGAAAATTCTTAAGCATCATCAATCCAAAACTAATGAGCACCTACCTTTGGAATGTATGTCCAAATGAATATGGAATCATTGGATGTTTTCGGTTCTATGAACAAACCATTTAGAAACCTATTGAAATGTTTGAATTTTCAATCAATGAGTTCATCCCCAATTCAAGAGGAAACAATGTTTTTTAACTTATACGGCATGAAAGGATATTTAAAGTTTTATAACGCCATATTTTCATGAAGCTTACTCTACAAGATTTCATGACTAGTTTTTCAAAACCATTTTCCATCAAGGATGACATTATTTCATATGTGTATGTTTCAAGTAAAGTGTCTATATGATTTACATGGTTTCACATTTATTATGATGAAATGATATCCATTTATTTTATATGGATTATTTTATAATGGGATGATGTTTATGAAAAACATTTCATTCATTGGGTTATTATGAATGATTTTTGTTTATGTTGTGTCACACTTAAGAATGATTTAATTTTGAGATGGGTGTGCCCTATATCTCCCTCCAATGCATTGGGTA
Organism: Viscum album; assembly: GCA_963277665.1. Classification (NCBI taxonomy): domain Eukaryota; kingdom Viridiplantae; phylum Streptophyta; class Magnoliopsida; order Santalales; family Viscaceae; genus Viscum; species Viscum album. The sequence continues at coordinate 380,794,425 of OY728125.1, forward strand.
AAGATTTATAAATCATGATATAGACATGTCTGTAATGACAAGTTAATCCGGTTAAGTGATACAGGACTGGAATGTGGAGTGAACTCAATTCAGTAAGGGACTTTGTCCACTATAATGGTCTTGGTAGCAATGCCTTGGATAATATAGAAATCATAAAATGTGCTTAATGTTTTCCATAATTACATGTTTAACTCCCATGATATTCTATTGTTATTAATGTTCCTTTATGATCTATGTCGTACGTACTCCATGATTTATTTCACAACTCAACATCACGATGTTTAAACATAATGTTCATGTTTGTATGTTCAAATGTATAAGGTTTGTTTTATTTTCTCCATGTTTACCATTACTGAGAATTTGTGCTTGCCCTTTTTATGTTTTCTTTTACCGAGGATATAAAGAAAGTTTTTATGTAGGAAAACCAAAGGGGTTATTGTTATGGGAGATGTTGTAGATCTTTCAACATTATTAGAAGATTATGTTAAGAGTTTCCAATGGCAATAAACTAATATGGTCATTGGGCATCTATTTTTGTAATGTATTAAGTATTCTGCTAAAGTAATGTATTATCTATGTACGTCAAGTATAGTTCTCTAAGTTTCATTAAAAACATTAAAAAGTTCAAGGATAAAAAAAATTATTTTTTTTATAAATCAGTTGGGTAAATAATTATTTTTGTAAAACAATTTTGAATCACTTATACATGAAATAAAAATATAACCTATAAAAAAGAGATAACATAATTTTTTTTTATTTGATTAAATTTCTAAATTGAAAAAATATTGGAAAAAAATATAGAATCTACTTAAATGTATTGAAGATAAGATAACGTATGGGGTTTATGATGTAATGCTTATAATATTACCATAACAAATTGTAAACAACCCCAAAATAAAATGATATTGTATTATAACATATTACCTATATATTATTATTTAAATTCAAACCCCATTAAATATTTAAAATAATTGTAAAATAATCAATATGAATTAATATATATTCTTCTTAAATATATAAAAGGAGATGTATATGTACCAAAAAAAATTAAATTGCGTCGTAATAAAAAATATGTCTGAATATAGTGTAAATTGAGATAAAATACATTATCTAATGTTTTATTGTAATCATATATTTTTTCAAAACAATAATAAAAATTGTATTTATTATAATTTCTAAAAACACATTTATATATATTTTTGTCTGATGGAAATGTGACTTTGTTAGGGATATTATTATTTCAAAACGGTTTCCATCAGTCTTTTTCATAGAACCAACAACACCCGATGGGTATGTACCCACAAGGACACACATTCAAAAGGTAGAAGCAAATTATGGATTCTGGAACATGATTCTTATGAACTCACATTGGTCATGAGGATGGGTGGTCAAGATCATCACACCCTTTGGGGGGGGATTATTACATACTGTGGTACTCTCTTATAGATTTAAGATATGTTCTTGAATCATTCCTTAATTCCCAAGATTTACTTTGGTTGTCCTAGGATTAAAAATCAATTATTAGAATGTCTGTAATTCAAAATCATCCATATTTATTCTATGTTATTCATCAATGGAGATATTTATACATATTCAATGTTCTCCATTAATAGTTTCATCTTATATAATACATAGATATTATTCCGTCATTATTAGAACAATGAAGTTTTTTATCTTCTTATTGGTGAAGTAATGAACTTATGGTCATCGAAGAAGATGAATGTCACTATAGAATTTATCTTTAACTAGAGAGATATTAGATGTTATTATGTAGTGATCAAACCCCAATGTGATTTCCTGCATATCCATTAGAAAGGAAATAGAACCCACGTAGTTCAGTGACACAATATGGTACATATCACACTCTTTATGATTATTTGATAAGGACCAATTCATATTGTTTGACACCATGTTGAAAGGACATATAGAATGATGGTTCCAAGAAAACATTAGTGTGGGATATATGTAAAAACAATACCAAGGAACATAAAAGGGATATCAGATTACAAGTTAAATTAGACACAGTTAGAGATATGGCCTAGATGAACATGGTTGATTTAGGATGTGGGGTTTGAACCTCAGGGAGGATTCCTACGTATCTTGTTTGGATAGGAATAAATATCCACATAGTTTGTTAGTGAGGAAACCTTCTTATGGAGGCCATCATAGTAATGTCTAATAGGGGAGCATGGGACTTTGAGAATTTAGTATGGGGGTTACTACTGGGAAGGATATCACCGGTAAAGCGACCATGAGTGATGTTTTAACGCATAGTGATTTGGGGTATTAACCTTGGTTGTACTCTATATGAGGATACACAGATTAATGTAATTAAGGCTAGGGAATATTACTAATTATGATTCACATTCATCTTAGGACCCAAGTGGGATTCTTACATATCATGGTTAATAGGAACCATAGTACCCATAATTCAATAGTTCGGGTGAATTGTGTGGTTTTGATGACCAACATTAACCTCTATGCCCATGTGAGTTAGGCTCGGTGTGAGAAACAAGAAGAAGAAGAAGAAGATTCCACAAATCACACTCTTTTCCTCCTATGTTAGTGGAAGAGTATGAGGAAGTGGTGGAATATGACAATGCTATGAAGAAAGAGGCTTGGGATATGCAACTTCCCTCTCTTCACTTTACATTGGATGGGAGTGCAGTGTTTATAAGGTATGATGGTGAAGGATGTAAAGGTGGAACGAAGACAGACGTCAACCTCCCACATTATAGGATAGGGGCTTACACTAGGATGTCAACCCATTGTTGTTTGGTTGGGGTTTACTCATAAAGAGTATTCTCATTTCTGACTCCACCTGACATAGGAGTCATTTTATGAGGTTAGATGAGTTTCTTGAGAAGTGTATTGACTCATGTTACTCAAGGAATAAAAGAGGAGACTCTAAACATTCAACATAATTAATGGACCAAGAGATGTTTTTAGATTCAAGGAATTTCATGGTGTGTGGAGGCATATCTCAACTCATGGTATTCTAGAGGAGTATGTTAAGTCCATATATGATGCATGCCAAAATATTGAGTCATATAGGTACTCTTCCTTAGTGGGTTGTGTAGGTACTCTACCTAGGTGATTTCCCCACCTAGGTCACCTAGATGCTATGCTACGGGCCTTTAAATAGTGAAGGTGTGCCATTTTTGGTCTCCTATGTAGGGATGGAATTCCTGGACAAAGGACCTGTATAGATAAATCCCTCTTTAGGATTTTCAGTTTGAGAGTTTGGTAATCCTATAAAAATTTTAGTCGGAGGGGTATATTCATTGACCCTAGTGGACCTACATGAATGGGCCTATGTAGATGATCATATGAAGATGGAAATCATGGAGGTCCTACATGAATTCCATGTGCATATGACCTATGAGGGGACACCAATCCTTTATATTTTTTTTCTTATGATATCGATAAATTTTGATTCGTATATCTGTTAGGCCTCCATAGCTTGTAAGAACAATGTTTTCAAAATCATATATGCTTATTGATAAGTCTAATACATTAATTCCATTAAAACGATACTCGGAATTTTAATTTTAATACATTTAAACCTTTTCATTATCAAACATTTAAATAAACAACATAATCCTAGAGGGGTTCATTCTGCATATCTGTCATTATGGAGAAGTCTCATGGAATATGGAAATCAAACCATAGATTTTGGGTAAAAGTTCATGAAACAAATTATTTTTTAAATAAATATATATATATAATATCATAAATAATCAATTTTTAGTATTTTATCAGCCATTTTTTAATAATATTTTTTTTATTTCAAGTTTTAAGTACATAATTTTCATGTATGTTATTTTGTTGTAGTTTTATAACTTTTGACATGATCATGGTTCCATATTATACACAATGTTAATAAACTTATAAATATTACATTTATTAAATGAATAGATATTTTGAGTCATCTATAAAATATATAGAAATAAAAATGAATTACAATGTTTGTGGAGATGGAAGGTCGTACATACACAAGATCTCTAATTTCACTTTTTGACAGATGGATAAAAATAATGGAAAATTTAAATAATCCACTCCAAAATATAAATTTTATAAAATATATCATATATATATATATATTAATTTAATCCATCTTAATTTACATCTACGTAACTCCTATATGAATAACAGATCCCAATACGTTGTGTAGGTGGTAGTCTATATGTATGTACAAGTGGTGTTATCAGTTTCAAAAGATCTAAATATAAGAAGTTATATAAGATATTATTTTTTAAGATACATAATTATTTCATTAATTTAAAATATATTCATGATTTATATATTCATAACTACCCTAGAAAAATTATAATGGAAAATCCATTACACCACTACTTGGATGCGGTAAGCCCTTTCGTACACACGAGTGATGTTTCGAATTTTCATAAGACATAAAAGAGTATAAATATGGGTGTAACATTGTAATTATAATAATAATAATTATTATTATAAATTATGTTGATTATAATAGATTTACTATTTTATTATGTTTATATAATATTTATTGGTTCTTGAAGATTAAATAAACATAAAAAGTTGGTAAAGATGATTAGCACGTCTTCAATTTAATTATTTTAGATATAATAGGGGTAATAGGGTTGGGATTTTTGGAATTAAATCTAAAAAAACATGGATATGGTTTTACATAAAAATATGTGATGGATTTGGATGAGGTAGTCAGGTCAATATGGTGTAAGGAATTAAGAGAGGTAGTGTCCTTTTATAGATGAATGGAGGGAAAATCAAGGAATTTCATAAATTATTAAATTATTAAAAGTAATTTTATATTTATGAATATATCCAAATTATATCATTATAATTTATTATCATCTCATGGTTAAATCTAGTCAATTGGACATGTTTTAGTAATGTTTTTAGACTTTAAATTCATGTTTAACCACACATTAACCTATTTGACTATTACCGAAATATTAATGTTTTCTGCCCATTAAATATAAACTATTATACTATAAAATGATGAAATAAAATTAAATGAAACATGTATAAGGTATTAAGGTATATCCCATTCAATTGGAAAAAATAATATTTTCTTGAATTTTAAATAATTTAATAAAATATTATTTATTATAATGATCCCTAAATTTCTTTTTTTTTGAACTGTTCAGTTAACATGGATTTCAATATAACATGAAAAAAAAATAATTTTAATATAATAATTTAAAATATGAAAAAAAATGTTATATTTATTTTTTATATTTGTTATAAATTGTAACTCTAAAAAAATAGTATTTAAAAATAAATTACAAGATTTCTCGTCTACTTCTACAAGAACTATGTCATCATTTCATAGGAATTTAAGGTAATTATCTCACCACTAAATAAATAAAAATTTAAAAAATACATATAATTATTTAATGTTTTAAATGAGGATTTATAACCGAAAAAAATTTCATTTTATTTATATCCAAAAATATTATAGATATTAAAAGTAATAGATTATAATTTTAGACATTATCCTTTATAAAATACATCTAATGGTCAAAATATATTATAAATTGGAAAAAAGATAGTTTTTTATTTCTTGAAATATTATTGATAAAATATAACTAGCATTTTAAAAAATTAATGTATTTTATTATTTTGTAATGCCTTCTCTCATTATTATTATGATAAGTTACAGGATTTACCCTTTATCAATGTAATATAATTCACATCAGTTACTGTTAATAATATTTAAAAATTAATGTTTTCAATTCATAAATATGAACCACTTAATTCCAAATAAGGAATTTATTTCTTTTCAATTCAATTCATATATAAATTAGAAATTACTGTAAAAATAATCCCAGTAAAGGTGGTTGAAAATAGTTTTTGATAAAAATGTGTCTTTATTCATTAAATAAAATTTGATTATATTTAACTAAAATGATGATAAAAAGAAATTAAAGAAATTATAAATAATTATTAATAAATAAATAATGCGTGTTTTAAAAATATATAATTTAATTAGAAGAAATTCATGTTTTATAAAAATCGGTTTTGTCACTATTCATTGAAAAATTAATAATTTTATGAAATGTCCAATCATTTAACATAAGTTATTTATGATTTAAAAAATTTTAAAAACATAAAATAATAACTTTAAATATTATGATGTGCTTCCTTGAAAGATAGTGCTACATGTAAAGTATGATATCCAAGAAAATTTTATTTAGGTTAGAAAATATAATAAAATATTATTTTGTTACATTCAACCACCCTTATAATAATTTCTCCAAAAAAAATTCATCACTATGAAAAAAAAGATGATAAATCTACCTATTAATATCATAAAACTCCCATGTATCTTCCTAAAATTAACTGTTTATCCATTAAACATTTATGAAATTAGTAGTCTTGTTTTTTAGAATATTATCTTTATGGTCAATAATATCGACTAGTAATTCCCAAAAAGTTAAATATTTCTCCAGTGGTACAACCTATGATTTCATTATTAATGATTGATTAGGTATTTACTTCCTCAATAGAGATGGAAGAAATCACAAACTTTAGTCGGATATGGTGAAATTTATAAGTGATAATAAGCATACCTAATATTGTAAGTAATTTTTAATGGTGCAATATATATGGGGATCAACATTACCTTATTTCTAAAGCCCATTACCTTATTAATAAGGGATATTCATGGGAATAACATGTCAAAAATTTCATACTCGTGATCTCAAATATGTCTATCATCATAACATTTGTTTTAGCTATATGCACATATTGTTTTGTTTAATTCATTTAACCTTCTCTTACATATACATAGTGAGACAATTTCAATATAGAATTCATTCTCTATCTTAATCCTAATATATGGGAGTTACATCATTCCTTCCATTATGGGATACATATGGAACCCTAATATTTATATAGGGAATTATATTTTTATATGAAATTTCAACCAAATGAATATTTTGATCTGAACTATAAATACATTCTCATTACATACATAAATATCACATATTAGTAAATTAATATTATATTCATAAAAAACATCAACAATATAATCATAAAAGCCTAGTAGCTTTAGAAATGTGGAAACACAAACAAATAGTTCAAAACTAAACCACGTCATCTCCAACTATGTTCTTCATAACTCGTTACCTTCCTAGACATATCATACATTGTAATTTTATTCCTAACTTGGGGAAAGTAAACATAATAATTAACGAGAAAATATTATTATTTAGGGTAAACAAGGGGATATGAACATAAAAATATAGGAAAGGTATGATTACATAATAATAAGATTTGAAAACTGTGCCCCTCATTTCGTAGATCATAAAAATTAGTCATGGTATAAATCATGTTAGATCATAAGACATGAATCATAAATGAATTTAAATAACATATTAATTGAGAGTATAACATTTTTATAAGACATTGTGTTGTGAGATACAAATATTCATATAAAATAATTTCATTAGAATTCAATGGCCTATCCCATGACTATCATAGTGGAATTGGCTAAATACCCAACCCATCACAGTAGTCATGATTCAGTTCAAAGATGATTATATTGGATACAATCAAATACTCAAAAGGGTAGACCCCCATTTATTTCTTATTTATCTTTTAAGGTATCAATATTTAAACAATGTTTTGGAGGGATATTGTCCCTACACATAAAATATTTTAATTAATATATATGTGTTCTTGAATATAATATAGCATTCATCGTATCATAACCCTTGAAGTCTGTTAGTGTTTAGAAAATATTTATCGTAAAATAACCCATGAAAAAGAATTTGGATTCATAAATGCATCATTATTTCATCCAAAATTTAACTATGGAAAATGTAACGGTTTCATAAACCTCAGATCATTATATTAATCATCCATAGAATGAATAAGGATTATATTATTGAATAATATCTATGCTATTGATTATGAAATGTTAATTTATGTCATCATATATGGAAAATTCTCATTAATTACCACTTTGATTGTCTCTTATGGCAAATGTCATTAAATGATTTTAATATAACATTAAAAAACATAGTGGTATTAATGGAAAAATATTATATTCATTCCATATAAGTTAAAATAATGATTCCTTTCTTATTTTTGAAAAAAAGTGCAAAGTACCATTTTTCGAAAAAATACAGAAATATGCCTATTAAATGATTTTAATGAAATTAATATTCCTTTTGAATAATTAGTACATAAATGATGAATGTTAAAGGACAAATTATTTTTCCCTAAATAACTGGGATATAGTAAAATCCATGTTTTTATTGAAAATCATATCATAATATTTCATTATCATAATCTTAATAATTAAAAATTCTAATTAATATTAAGTTCGTAACATAAAGATCAACCATTTTGGTATATATTGAATTGTGAACCCCATGAAAGGAATAAAATTTTATTAATTTGTATATAATTTAATTTAAATATAATAATCATAAAATAAATTCATGGTTAATATATTAACAAAACAAATGAAACGACTTGTTAATATTTCATGTGTCATATAAAAATCAAATTTAAAACAAAATCCTCTACCACTTTCATACCATTTTATTCAAAACTAACATTATATTATGAAGTCAATTTAATCATTATATATAATTAAAATGATAATATTAATGATATAAAGTAATATAATGGATTTATATACACCACATAAAAAATTATATGTTCATATCAGTAAAATATCCCTCAATGAAGACAAATTTGGGAAAATCTCTTACCTCATGCACCAACATTATTCATACTTGTTTAGAATTATTATATAATAAATATTTGTATGTTATAAATATATAACATAAAAATAATCATATATATCATATCATATATTATTTACTTATGAACATTTATTACAGGTTTGTTAAAAATATCATTTCAAAATTATGTTTCGGGTAATAACTTCTTCATTTTTTATATATGATATGATTTATTATTTTAGGTCCATATACATTAATCCGGGTCCCATCATATATTTTTTATCCATGATATAAATATCATATATATATATATATTAATTATATACTAATTTAGATGTTATCCATAATAGTTAGAGATAGAAAATGAGTTTCACCATTCAATGAGATGGCATGTCGTATATATTCGGGATCGTTGAATTCACATTATCAACAGGTTGAACAAAATAATGGTATATAGTATATAAGCATTAAAAATCATTCTTATGTCTTGTATATAATATATAATCATTAAATATAACCATATTACCATCCATATCAAAATAATATGATAAACGTACCACATCTCTTCATGGCGGTTGCAGTGCACACTTACGGACGAGTGAAGTTATCATTTTCAAATAGCATGGAAGATAATAAGGTATATGGGATATTGTAATTAGACATGTATAATAATTTCATAAATTTGATATTAATATCCCAATTCAATCATTTTAAATTATTCCTCAAGGTCGTGGTGGAAAAAAAATTACATCAGTTAGTGAGACGACGGTTTATCGTACACAAGATAGATGGTTTTATTTCACATTTTATTGAGGAGGATATTGATATAACTAAATAAATTAATCTAATAAAATATATGTTTATGGTATATAATGATTTTTTATATCATAACGGTTGATTAATATTGCAATATATTTAAGATGAAATTAAAATAACACACTCGGTTAAGAATAATGTCAATTTTTTCGATCTGCCTCATTTGGATAGAATCCACAAACTTATTACGAGGGTTTAATAATTAATATATAAATTATACAAAATTAATATGGAATTATATTATTTATTTGTATCGGAATTGGTCGATTCAAAAGTATATAGATGAGTGAACAATAGAGGATTGTGTGGTCCCTTTTATAATAGATAGAGGGGATGTATGAGGAATTTTTGAAAATTAAAATAAATTACAAAGAAATAAATATGACCCAAGTCCCAAAAAACGGTTCATTAATTATTATAATATGGAATATGGTTGAAATAATTTTAAATAATATGATGTGGGAACATTAATTTGCCTATTTTAAAATGTTTCTTTTCAGTTTAACCAATGGTAATCATGTTTTTGACATTTGTTGTAGCAACTGATTTTTTTATGATTACTATTAATATTCATCTAAAATTATTTTCATTAAAATATATAATATTAATTATTATTTTTATAAATAAAGGGAATTAAAATTCCAAAATTACATTCAAATATGTGGAAAAAATATATTTAAAATTAAACCGACACACAAAATAAAACAATCATGTTCTATGAGGAAGATTTTATTATCTATAGATAGTTTTAACGTAAATATTGAAAATATTAAATTAAACTAAATAAAAATTAGAATAAAATATTTTTACTAGTTTAAATTTTTATAAATTAAATATATAATCTTTTAAATTATTTAAACAAAATGTCGGTTTTGAATAAATATAATATTTTCAATATATAGAAACATTAATCATTTTAGATATTTTTGAGAAGTGTTTTCAATGATATTATTTATATTATTATTAATATTTTATATTTTTTAATTAATTTTTTATAGTACTATAACATATAATTTTACAATTAATCAGAAAAAGTTTTTGAAAGAAATTATTTTTCTGAAAATTCATTTTTGATAGATAATATGGTTTTATTTAAAATCCATGGCATGCAATATTCATTATATGAATAAAAATTCATATATATATATATATATATATGAATATTATATATAAATATAAGTTAATTCATTCCTCAATGTATTCCTTTTATGTTATTTAAAAATGGACTAACATTATTAAATAAAAACCATTTTTTAGAAAAAATTGAAAATATATATTTATTAAAGAGTAATTAAAATTGATGAAAAAATAAATAAATAATATTATTATAAATTAAATGGAACATATTTCACTTTAAAAGTAAGTGAAAAATATAATCATTATTAATCTTTATTTAATTACAGAAATGGAATTATAGTTTAAAATTTTCATTTTTGTTACGGAAAACCAAATCTTTTGAAAAAAAATGAAACATTATATGTAAGATAAATTTTGTATAGTGTTTAAAAAATGGTAAAATTTTAATTATATAACATAAATAATTTTGTTAATTTAATAATATTATATATGAAAAAAACTAATAGAAATTGTTTTATGAAAAAATATATTTTAAACTTATAATGTCTATTAAAAATTTACTGCTTATTACATAAGTATTTATCAATATATTTATATTTATTAAGACTATTTTATAGTTTTTATAATGTCATAGAAAATATTTATAACCAATAATTAAATTATTATGTTTAAACTATTGTATTTAAATAGTAATATTTTTATAGAATAATGTGGTTTATTTAAAATTCATGTTGTGTGTAACACTTATCATCAAAATGAGTTTTTATAAAGAAAATAATATTATCTCATGGTGTTAAACTATACACCATTGTTATCAATAGAGAAAGAAAACATCATTTACCATAGAGTGTAAATGATCCAATCAGACTTTCCATCTGCATATAGATGGTACCAAATACTAAAACTCAACCCTATATCCAAAGACTATCGAAGGATTCTACGTAACATCAAGGTAAATATTAGATCCTTATTAGATATGATTGATAATGTGACAATATAAAATCATATAATTTTTTAATTTATTTTTTTATTCATATGATCAATAGAGAAATATTCTATAATAGTTAAAAAATGAATTGATTTCTTGAGGAGATCAAATACAAATGATATATTTTTTTCACCTTTAGTTTTTTAAATTATAACAATGATATTCATGGAAGTATTTACCCATTTCCATTCTGGTATGTTTAAGTGTTATATTATTCCTTTATAAATATGTCTCTCTGCATAATCATTACTACACACCACAAATTAGGATTAGCGTTCTAAAATTTACCTTTTCACATTATCCATTAACAAATACTTTTTTATATCACAATAGTTTTTCAAACTTCTAGAAGAACATAGTTTGATGATTTATGATCTTCATATAATATTTCATTATTCATGTCTAGTATTTATGGCATACATACATGGATCGCATACCATATCATTCCACCATAATAATCTTTTATCATTTCAATATTAATCACCCTCTTCTGTTATTACATATATTACTTTTTTGCCTTCTTAATCTTCTCATGAATGGATAGTTGAACCTTTATATAAGAAAGATAATATTTTCCACTTTCCATAAAATTTCATCATATAAATTTTGTAAATCCTTAAAATTATGGATCTCTTTCACTCCTCAACATGATAAAACTATCATAGTTATTTTAACTCATTTCATTATTAATATTTTTTCCTTTCCTATGGGTGTACTGCATTGAGTAGTCGTAATATTTGATAACCTCCATTAATGTTATATAAAAAATATTAAACTATATTTGTATAAATATTTACTTCATGGATTTATAATCAATTTATATATCACACCTTTTAGTATACATGCAATGTATTCACATCATCAATATAAACATAACAACATAAAATTCAAAATCATAATATAGGGAATTCTGAATATGAATTTTCAATTAGAAAGATGCATATTCTATCATCATGTTATTTTTTATAAGGAAAAACCCCAGTCCCATCTTTGATGATTCAAAATATCTCGCAATTACATCCCAACTATTGGGTAGTGTTTGAATAGGAATAATGACCAAATGTATCTTCAGTTATATGAAATTATTTTCACATTCCATTTTCTATAATAAATTGTCCCTTTTTCAAGTTTACATGGAGAGTTTATTAGGAAGTCAATTGAAATATATCAAAAATAATCATGATAATCTATCCAACCAATGAAACAGAAGATCTCAATTACTCTAAATTTTGTAGTCAATTTCTTTATAACTTCTATCATTCAAGTGACTCAAATGATATTATATTACGTAATTATGAAATATTTTGATGCCAAAAGTAACACTTCTTAAATTTATCATTTAACTCATCCTTCATATAATTTCATCATCAAATTTATCAATTTTTCAAAATGATATTCTGTTATTTAGTAAAACATATGAATATGTCAAATAAATAATATCTAAAATTGATCAATATATTTCATAATGTATATTTTCATTAAATTCATGAATGTAAAAGTAGAATTGGAATGTCCAAATGGAATTTATATAAATTCCAAAAAAACAATCCTTTAATTAAATGTTTCTTTGGGAATATCTTTCTTCTTGAATAGTAGTTAATGATATCTTGATCCAATGTTAATCAATGAAAAATATTTTTCTCCTTGTAATTGATCAAAATAATAATTGATATGGGATAGATGATACATGTTGTAAATAGTGAACCTTTAGGTTCTAGAAAATCAATTAAAATATTCATCTAATATATTTCATTTTAATAGAATGAATATGACCTCCCTTTTATGATTCACAATCCAAAAATATTTATGTCTCTATATTCTAATAGATTTTAATCATTAAATTTTTCAACTCATTTGAGGCCCTTTTATATTGTTTTTTTGAAATTGGTGTATCCCCATGAATGAGTTCTATATAAAACTCACCTTCAAGATTCCTGGGAATTCTAGGAAATTGTAATTGAAATACATTTAAAAATCCTATATAAATGGAACATCCTCAATGTTGGGTTTCTCACAAACCATTTGTGACAAATTACCCTCATGAAAGAGAGTGAAACCAATATGATGGGAGTAATATAAGTTACATATCAAGATTCATCATAGAACCCATAGACCATCATTTATTTATTTTTAATACTTTATGTGAATTCTAAAAGAAAAGAATACATTTTAAATGGATCTAATATATATATCATATTATACTGAATTAGGTGTTTTACTAAATCCTAGATGATTTTCTCACATGAACTATTCAAATATATTTTAATCATGTTGTAGAATAACATATTTCTCCATACTTTCATTTTTAATCATCTTAACCTGAGTCAGGTGTCATAATATGGCATTGATATGCTCATTTTTAAAACTATTATATATTGTATTACTGATTATGTAAATCTATACATTGTATATGAGTATTGGTTCCATTTATTGCATTATTCAAAGTTACTAATGAAAGAAATGTATTGAGTTAGATCATTATCATTTATGAATATCGATCCATAAAATAAAAATAAATCATAGGTTTATAGTTTTCAAATACTATATGATATTATCATGAATATTATGTTAGATATTTTATTTTAAAAATATAGTTCTGAAGATATCTACTCAGAATCCTTTAATACCAACTATTAAAGTACCAAATCTGGTGATCCGAAACCTATTACTATATTATTTCATTTCCATAAAATATAAGGGATCTCATCTGGAATCACTAATTTGTTGTCTTAAAGAACCAGATAAATACATGATTTCTATATTATATTAGAAATATAAAACAAGAAGCATAAAAAATAATTTATAAACCTATATATTATTGTTGATATTAGTCATCATATCATTTGTAAATGGAAAAAGGAAAATGATGAGCTAATATGACTAGTATGTGATATGAATAGTAGAAGTTATCATGATTTAATAACACAAAATCAATATTAAAATTAAAGAAAATGAACATGAAATCTATTTAATTAATATATTATGCATGAAATACATAAATGAATATTATCAATAATCAATATCATGACAAGTAAAAAAATAAATTTTCAATGACTGTTAAGATTAATATTCGATGTTATTATTTCGTACATCATGTAATCGTTATATTCTAATCCTTCTTCAATGATTTTTTATTTTTTGGTATGAATACCCCAAACACGCATTTAATATTTCTATCCAATTGGATTGTCTCGTGATACTTGTCGATATATTGAGTGTCAAAAGAATTATGGTCCCCACCTATCACTGCATGTCAAATGATTTCCTTATATATTTTTTATAAGTATCACATGTAAACAATATTCCTTATAAATAAATTTATCAATTGAGTTAATAATAAATTAAAATCAATAGTTCCCCAGCCAATGAAATATATCTCATTGTGTAACCCTATATATATAAATAACATATAATTAATGAAATAATCATATCTATGAAAAACTGTTTTCGGGTATCTATGTTAAATATAATGTCTAATGTAAAATTATTACAGGAAAGGAAATGTTTTAAAAAAATAAATGTCCACAAAATGAATGATGACTTTTAATGATTAAATTAAATAGGATTTGAAATAAAATAACATCATCTGAAAATAATAAAGTAATATTTTAATAATTTGAAATTATATATTTTTAATTTTAAAACCATAAAATACATAAAGATTTAAATAAATATCATAACATATTTATGATAGTAGGAATACCTATTAATGTTGTACATGTTAAAAATGTAACAATACATTAGGATTTTGTAAAGGGGCTTAAAAATTTAATTTTAGGGAAACCATTAGATTAATTATTATTACAACTTGTCCAAAGTTATGAATAACATAAAATTTCATTAATAAATAATTTCATTAAATAAAAAATAACCTTTTAAAATAAATATTGAAAAACATGATCATTATTGAAAAATTTACTTGATAAAAACTGATATGAGATCACCTTTTATTTTAAATATTGATTTTCATGATTCAAGTTAACAAATTAAGAAATATTAAAGAAAATTATATAAAAACATTATATATTGAGAGTATAAAAAAAATTGATTTAGTTTCTAAAATATTTATTATAATATTCCTATGATGAAAATATAATCAATCGCAAAAGAAAATGATATTTTAAAAAATTATTACTCATTTAGTACATTTTAAATTTTAACCCCATGAAAAAGTATCATTAATTTTATAATTAATCAAAATGAATAAATATATATTAATTTAAGGATATCAAATTGGTATTATATAAAGCACATAAATTTAAATAGCTGTGTAATATCGAATATGTCTCAATTGGGTAGAAATTGAAAAAGAATCCCCATCCTCGAGATCAATTTTCATTGAAATTAATTGCATATTCCTATATAATAAAAATTCCATTATTATTCATATATACCGGAACCATATATTTTACTATAATATCATACATGGTCTACTTTACATGTTATCTCATGATAGTTAACCAAAATTTGTTATTATAATTATTTAGAGTGTGAATAAATTCATTTTTCATATATGTTTTGATTCAGTAGTTATATTCCTCAAATAACTCTCATTGTTCAATCATATCAAGAATTTTATTCATGAAATAAAAAAACATGTTCAGTATGTTTATAAATATATTTATTTATTTTTCTATAAAATACAGAGCTATAAGAATTATTACGTCGTTTATGGAGATGGTAGATCGTGCATACCCTAGAGCAATTTACTCACTTTTTGATGGATGGAAAAAACAAAATAAAATAGTAATTAAATATTTAATATCTATTATAATATCATATATAAAATATATATCAATTTATTATATAATTATCACCAAACATTTAATTCATAAATGGATAATCGATCATTACACTTCATTGACGTGGTAGTCCCCACGTATGCATTAGCAACATTATTATTTTTCAATAGATTGGATGGTAAGAAGGTATATATAATATTAAAATTTTATAAGAATAATTATGTTATAAATATATTATTCATTCATTTTTTATACATTTATATTCCTCATTGTAAAAGAAAAATGGGAAAACAATTACACCATTATTTGTAGACGACAAATCTTTTTGCATGGAAGAGATATGTTCTCTCTTTTTATAGAATATCATAAAGATGTAATATGGTTGTCCCATAAAAAAAGTGAAATATCAATTTATTTATCATACTATTGATATTATTTTAGGATGCAAAATATAGATTTATATTTTTATGAAGATGTAATAAAATTGAAATAGTTAGTAAAGATGGATACCTCTTTTTCAGGATACATCCAATAGATATTGAATAATGTTATTTTGGGTTGTACCTCTCATAAGAAATGAAAATAAAAATTTAGGTTAAATATGTCTATAAGAGATAAACATATGGTTTGATTCCTTAGGTCTTATCTAAGTTGTTTAATGTATAATGATAAGTGGTTTCCATCTATATATAATGAGTGGTGAATTATTAGATATTGTTCATGCAATAAACTAATATAAATTATTAGTCAAGTAAAAAGTTCCCCAAATATATACTTATAGAATAAAATATTAAGATAACTGAAAAAAGCCTTTGTAAAATAATATTTGTGAAATTTTTAGTTATGTTATAAAAAATAATTTTTTGTTCTAATCCATTTGTTACAATTTTATATAATAAATGGAATCTTAATGTTACTTATATTTATTGAAATTAATGTTTCAAAAAATTCAAAAAGATGCATAAATTTAACATTATTGATTTATTTGACAATATATCATTCAATTGTAAAAATATAGGATTTTATGATTTTTAAATTATTTTAAAAAATAATTTTATTTTTAATATATGATTAATGTCATTTCGTGAAGTATTCATTTAATTTGACTTTGAAAACATCATTACTAAGAATGAATTAGAATATAGTTTTTCAAAAATCCATAATATTTTATGTTTATCAATAAAATTCAATGAAAAATTTAAATCACTCAAGAAAAATAAATTTTATTTTTTTAAAATCATTTACATGATTTGAGTACTACTTGTACATTCAATCTCTTAACATTTCATATTCATTAAAGGTAACTAAAACATAATATGAAATTATAAGTAAATTTAAATACATAAAATTTCATTTTTTACTAATATTATCTTTTATAAAAGTATTTAATTTTTTTATACTCATCATAAAATATTATTAACATTGAATAAAAGGGACTGAAATATTTCCTTATCGATTAATTTAAATTTATAATAATAAAAACAAGACAAATAGAAACAAATATATATTATCAAAATTCTACTTATTATATAAAATATATAATCATTTAATTATATAACATCTTGTTTCGAATATATTTTTAACCTTTCTCATGTTATTCTTAATATTAAATAATCTACCTTGTCGTTACCAAAGTGATAATTCTTACAACTATTACTATTAAATACTTTTAAAAATAAAATACACATATTTAATAATTTTGAACTTCATGATTCCAAATATGGAACAAATTTAATGAAATTCATTTTTATAGGTTTGAAAAATTAATTTAAAAATTATTCCAAAATATAATGTGAAAAATAATAATCTAGAATAATATTCTTTAAACTTAGAAATCGTCACAAAAATAATATTTATATAATTTTTATCATAATTTATATCAAATTATTTTTATAAAATTTAATAAAAAATTAGAAATCTAACTTGAATTTTTAATTTAAACTATTTAGATAAAATAAATTATATTTTTATAAACATAAGTTTTTCACTATTCACCATATAATATATATTTCTTGAAAACCCCGAAAAATTCGGCCAAAGTTAATGAAGATTTTAAAAAGTATTTAATTTCGACATAAATTTTTCTTAATGGATTTATGGGGTTCTACGAAATTGTTTCACATGAAAAG
Source organism: Viscum album (assembly GCA_963277665.1). Lineage (NCBI taxonomy): Eukaryota > Viridiplantae > Streptophyta > Magnoliopsida > Santalales > Viscaceae > Viscum > Viscum album. Next base: position 380,812,876 of record OY728125.1, read on the forward strand.
AATGTTATCTATAATATTTTATTTTAATAGATGTATATCACAAGGTCTCGGGATGTTACATGAATATTATCAAATCAAGGCCTGATGCAACATGAACCATGGCAGTTTGGAACTTTTATGATATCCCAATGCCCTATAAATTTCATGGCTTATAATCATTTATAGATTCATAAGGATAGAAATTCCATTGGTGGGGTGAATGTAACACTGAAATATAAGGTATTTCAATATTCATTTTTGAATTTTAATCTATAGAATGGTTATGTTATGCCACATGAATGTTCTATATGTTTATAAAGTGTTTTTTATTGGTTTATGGTGGTGAAAGGTTTGAGAATAGTCATGGGAAATAGTTTATTATTCCCTAAGTAATCGTTGTAGGGATTGAGGGACTTCTTCATAAGCGCACTGTAAATACCCATAAAATTCAAGGAAATGTTTTTTCTTAATTTTCTTTGAATTTTACAAGAGTGCAGTTTCTGACGGAAGCTGATTCCGAGGCCCAGTGTGCCCGTAATCATTTTCCGAAGTTTAGCTTGGGTACGTTCAGTGAACGAACGAGAAGGTTTTTCTAACTTTTGAACCGGTGCTCTGAATTGAATTCCAAGGGTACCGATGGAATCGCAGCGCCGATATTTGCTCAAAATACCTTTTCCAGAGTTGCGTTTTCTCAGGTGTGGTTTATAGTTTTTGGGATTAAGTTAAGAAATAAAATAAAAGTGGTACGACACTTTATTTTATTTCACTTAAAGCCACTTAAACTATGTTAAGCGGATAAGGTGGGACCCATGATATCCAACCCACTTGGTAGGATATTTGTGAGGTGGTGCCCGAATGAGCCCCATTGTTTCTTCCGTCCTAAGTAACGCACCCACAACCCCCCTTTTAATGAAAGTCAAACCTTACATTTTTCTGGTTAAGAAACGCCCCATTAAATTGGGTAGTTAAATTGTTACAATTAATTCATTGAATTAATTGTTCGTTTCTTATCTTTTGAATTTCAAATTCTTAAGTTGATAATAAAATAAGAGGTAGACTTTTGATTATGGTTGGGGGGTTTGTGTTGTGTTAAAGACTTGGGAGAAAAGGAGTGGATTTTTCGTTCTTCGACGAAGAACATGAAGAACGCACCACCGCCAACGAAAAACGCCAACCTCTGCCGGTGGATGATGGTGATAGACTCCTTCCTCGGAGATCACCTAACTTCAACGGTGCTTCTCTTCTTCTGCGGTGATCTTCTTCTTCCGAGGCGGACCTCTTCTTCCACGATGGTTAATTCCATGACGAATGCTCGTTCGATGACAGCGATGAGGTAGGGATTTATTTTATTTGTTAGTTCATGAAATCTTCCATTGCTTCTCCTTTTCTTTTAACAACATGTTATCGTGATAACAGGAGGAGGTCGGACCGCACGAACACGGCCGACACTCCTCCCCTTTTTTTGGTTGTTGGTTTTATTGCGGCGATCAAGTCAACGTGGTGATGAAGCACGGCGTGGAATTTTGATAATGAAAGGGGGAGGAGAGCGGCGCCGTCGCGCCGCACCGTTGAAGACGAACCAAGACGTGGCACCATCGTGCCACGCTGTTGAAAACGAACCAGAGATGCGGCGTCGTCGCGCTGCACATGAGAACCACTAAAGTACTGTGGCTGGAGCTGGGCCGCGGCGGAGGGGCGCGGCGCCGTCGCGCCGCGCCGGACAAACCAAGGCCATGGCCGGTTCCGGGCCGCTGCGGAACAGCGGAACCGGAGGCCGGTACCAGGCCGCCGGCATCGGGGCAAGGGGACCGGCCTTGCCGGTCCCGTGGCGGCAGAGGCCGGCCGACCGGAGGGGGCTGGCCAGACCATGGAGGAACCGGGGGTTCGAAACCCCCCAGCTGGCCGGACTAAGCGACCCCATTAAGGGGTCACGGTTTACTTCAGGCGGGGGCAGCGCCCCCGCCCCGAATGGTTCGGCCGTTCGGTCGAACCCTTGGCCAGCGCACCGCGCGCTAGGCCGACTGTTTGGCCGGTCCGCCAGACCGGGCCGAGCCAGCCCGGCCGGGCAGCACGAGTTGGGCCGGGCTACGCTGAGAGAGCTGGGCCACGCCCATGCAGGCCGAACCCGGACACGAGACGGGTCGACCCGGTTCGGGCCGACCCTGGGGGTATCGGGCTAGGTCGGACCGGGCCTGAACCCCCTAATACCGAACCTTATTCGGTCTATTGCCCATAACATGAGCTACGAGCCTCCGATCGAAGAACCGTCAGATGCGATGCAATCCTTGGATCAATATGGTCGTTTAGGTATATCGCACTCATGGTTTCAGAATACTTTGGTTTCGTCCAGGTTGGTTCGTACACAAAACCAACCGGGCCCTCGGAGCGGAAATGCTTATAACTTGAGCTCCGGACGTCCGATTGACGTGCCGTCTATCTTGTTGAAATCCTCTTGATGAGACAGAAATTTTGTCTTACTCCGCTCGAGGTTTGGACATTGTCGGAGTGCGGTCGGGTTGGTTCGCTCACGAAACCAACCGGGTCCTTGGAACGAAAAAGCCAATAAGTCACAGGCCGAGCGTCCGATTGATACGCCGTCTGTCCCATTGAATTCCTCTTGATGAGAAGGAACATTTTTCATTCTTCTCCAGATATTTGGATGTAGTTGGATAGTGTCCGGGTTGGATTGCACATGAAATCCAACCGGTCCCCTGGAACGGAAAAGCTGATAGCATTCAGATTGGACGTCTGTTTGACAAACCGTCAGCGGCGTTGGTGATCACGTGGAGAAACGGTCCCTATGAGTTTACCTTATGAGTGTTCTAGGTAATGTTGAGATACGGCCGGGTTGGTTCGCACACAAAACCTTTTTGGGCCTGGGGATGAAAAGGCTAGTAACTCACAGACCGGGCGTCTGATTGATGCTCCGTCTGTTGCGTCGAGACCCCTATGATGAGGCGGTCCTTTGAGATACTTCTTCATGGAAATTTTTGATACTTGTAGTATCGACCAGTAGCTTGTGAAACGGACCCTCCCAGAGACGAGCGTGCGTAGTACAGAGACTTTGTAGCCAGCTGAGACATGACGACTTATTGATCGATCGACTCTGTGTGTTTCAGATAGCCCAGTGGGGAGCGCTTGGTTGTAGCGGAAGACCCACGGTGGAGGAGCTCTTGGATGTAGCGGCAGACCCGTAGTACTCAATAGAAGGTGTACCTCTAGAGGTTATGAGGGGAAGCGCTTGGTTTCAGTGGTAGACCCACGGCAGAGAAGCGTTTGGTTGTAACGGCAGACCCGCGGTACTCAACAGAAGGAGTATCTCTGGAGGCTACGATGGGGTTTACTTGGTTGTAGCAGCAGACCCTTGGTGGGAAGCACTTGGTTTTAGCAGCAGGCCCACAGTACCCGACAGTAGGAGTACCTCATCAGTCTTAGGATAGTGAGCAGTACCTCCGAGTCATGACAGGACCACTAAACACTCCAAAGACGGGGCTCTTCAGCAGTTACGGTTTCGATAATGATTATCTTGGTTTGAGCTGAGTCTATAACCTTTGTGTTTACCTCTTGATTGAGATAAGTTACTTGATATCATAGGTATATGTATGGGAATATACATGGGTAGTGGTTATCTGTTGATTTTCATAATCTTGTGTTTCCTCATGATTGAGATGGGTTACTTGATATCATAGGTATATACATGGGCATATACCTAAGTAGAGGTTATCTGTTGAGATCGTCTTTGTGGTTATCCTTATTGGTTTTAGTGAGGCCTTGAGGGTCTCGGGGTCCATACTGAGTATCGTTATACTCACCCCTACACGGGCTATACCCGCACCTCATTGTGTTGGTTGCAGATGACGGGCAGTTCTGACGGAGGCCGAGTGTTCGAGGACTGGACGGTACCTGGAGGTGGACCATCCGACGAGTCAGTATCCGGAGGTGGACTTCACGTTGAGATGACAATCCGAGGGGGTTGACGGGCGATAGCATTGATGAGTTGTGCTATCTGTACCTACCCTTCAGGTATGATCCAAGGAGGACGACCCAGGAGATGCTTCCTTTCTTCCAGCTGTTTGTCTTTTTCTGTTGTAATTTTGTTAAGTTGTAGCTGTTTTCCAGTTGGTTTTGTATTCTATCCCATTTACTTTTTAGCACTTTCTTTTTTAATTAGCCTTTTACTTCTGCTTGTACTCTGAGGTGTTTGGTTACTTTTATAAATTCAATTCCTTCCCAGTTATCGGGATTTACGCCTTTGCTGCTAGTCCCTAGCCCCTGGCCTATAGAAGGTGGGCTTGGGGTAGTCATGACATGGGCCCCGAGGACAGGTCGTGACAAATTGGTATCAGAGGAGTTCGGTTCTACCGTAGAACTCAGGACTCTGTTCTTTTTCTATGTGAAGCAATAGTGTTGAGTGTATTGAGTGTGGTTATTAGTCCAGGGAGTCCAGTGTTGGTGCGGCGGCCGACGTATCCATACACCAGGACCATGACTTCTGATTTCTGACTTAATACATGAAAACATTGATTGCATGTGTGTTTCATGATTTCATTGTGATTTCCTTTGTCAGCTAACCAGGTATACTGTTCTGACTATGGAACACCTGTCTCTTATCAGAATGGCTCCACGACGGAAGCCAGCTAGGATTCCGAGAGTTTTACGTGACAACAGCCCACCGAGCAATGAGGCCTCGGCACAAGACCCTTTGACAGTAGAGGCACCGGTGGTACCTCTACCCACTGAGCCACTGATGATACCAGCCCCAGCCGCGGATGGTGCACATCACCTTAGTGCACTGCATGAGTTTTAGCGTCATCAACCACCCAGGTTTCGTGGGGAGACGGACCCTCAGGCAGCTGAGGATTGGCTGGAGGCAGTTTTACGAGTTTTTCATTTGGTAGGGACACCAGCTGACCATATGGTGGTCCTTGCAGCGAGCCTCCTGCATGCGGTAGCAGGAAGATGGTGGAGCATGATGCTCGAGGTGCACGACGAGGCTTATCTCCTTTGGATGCACATTGAGAGCCTTTTCTCTCATAGTTCATCCCAGCCACCCTCCTAGTGGTGCACATACACGAGCTGATACAGCTGCGGCAGGGCAGCATGACAGTAGCCCAGTACGTGGTGAGGATTACCGATATCTCACGCTGTTCCAGGGACATGGTATGGGACCCATTCTTCCGGGCCCGAACCTCCGATTAGGGGCTCAGGTGAGAGATCAGAGCTTAATTTGTTTCTTAAAGCTTTCCGACACAGACTGGAGTGTTGGAGCGAGCCCTCTTAGTGGTGAGTTTCCTTGTTGAGCAGTCTCCGACAGCGGGACCCACCACTAGCTGGCATGCGGCAGAGTCTTCTGTAGCAGGCAGTAGACAGATGACACAGAGGTCCAAGAGGACTAGACTTACAGGTGGTCGACCGCATGATAGAAAATCATTTGTGGGAGGCACCCGGGGTGGAGAACGACTTGCCTTGTGCAGGCAGCGTTACTCGTGCGGCGGGGTTGGTCAAATGGCTCGTGACTGTCTGACACTCAATACATATGACCAGTAGATGAAAGAAGGACCTCCCAGGCAGAGGCAGAGGTTCGATCGAGGTAGACCACATGGAGCAGGAGACCGTTGTAGTGGAGCTGGCCCTGCAGCTAGAGGTGGACGATGCTTCATGGTTTTGCCACCACCACCACCAGGAGGTCCACCCCGACCGCAGGGAACAGGTGGACGTGGGAGAGCTCAGCTTCAGGCAACTGAGGCCTACGATCATGGAGCTCCGGGAGTAGATGGACATGAGTGGAACTAGCTCTAGACCTGGAGACTTTTGTTCATGTTGCATCTAGCTCTGTTGATGTTTGTTTGTTGTTGCTTTGTGTCTTTGTACTTTGAGATGCAGTAATAAAAATACACCTTTCTTGTGGCATTTACCTTCCTTTCCTCTCTTTTAGTTGTTACTAAGAGGTTCTGGTTTAAAAATCGTTGACTTGACCCTCACCTTGAGATACCTACTGGAGGAGACCCAGGGACCAGAAACTGATGCTGACAGTGTGACTCAACCCTTGGAGGAGAGAGTAAGGGTTGGATCTCTTGGTAGTAGTGTCGAGGCCTTAAGACGTCATCCATGGTATGGATTAGTATAATCCATGTCGGGATTGACTGTATTAGGAGAAGAACGTGGTTCATCCAGGGGATTAGACTATATTTCTCTTATCTAAAAAGAAGAAATCACAGTAGATCTTGTAGGACTAGAAAGGTCTAAGTCACCCAAGAGCAGATGAGGACAGCTCAGAGCCGGAAAAAGTCTTGAGCTAACAGGGGGCAGAGACCACTAGAGTTCGAGGTTGGTGACCACGTTTCCCTATGGGTCTCACCTCGATGTGAGTTATGGAGATGTGGCCGAGGCGACAAGTTATCTCCGAGGTTCAACGGACCTTTCTAGGTCCTCAATAGGGTAGGCGAGGTGGTTTACCGCTTGACCCACCAACCTTAGTTGCACCAGGTGCACGATGACTTCTAGGTATCTCAATTGAGGAGATACAAGATCGACCCTTCGCTTTTCATCGACAATGAGGAGCTGGAATTGGGCGATGGGGTGACACTCACGGAGGTTCCAGTGGGGATCACGGAATGACAGGAGTGGGTCCTACGAGGACGGGTCGATTCCTCGGGTGCACTTTCACTGGCAGTACGGGAATCTCCAGATGAGCACATGGGAGCAGAAGGCTCAGATGCATGCTCAGTACCCACTTTTGTTTCCCTAGTTAATGATGTATCTTTATGGGGACGTAAATCCCTGAGGTGGGAGTGATGTAAAAACCCGTAAAATTCAAGGAATTTTTTTTTCTACTTAATTTTCTTTGGAATTTTACAAGATCACATTTTCTGACGGCAGCTGATTCCGAGGCCCAGTGTGCCTAGAATCATTTTCCGAAGATTAGCTCGGGTACGTTCAGTGAACGAACGAGCAATTTTTTCTAACTTTTGAACAGGTTCTCGGAATCGAATTCTGAGGGCACTAATGGAATTTCAGCGCCGGTATTTGATTAGAAACACCTTTTCCGGAGTTGCGTTTTCTCGGGTGTGTTTTTTAGTTTTTGGGATTATGTTAAGAAATAAAATAAATGTGGTGCGACACTTTATTTTATTTCACTTAAAGACTCTTAAGCTTAGTTAAGCGGATAAGGTGGGACCCAAAATATCCTACTCACTTTGTAGGATATTTTTGAGGTGGGGCCCGCACGATCCCCACTGTTTCTTCCCTGCTAAGTAACGCACCCACAACCCCCTTTTAATGAAAGTCAAACCTTACGTTTTTCTGGTTAAGAAATGCCCCCATTAAATTGGGCAGTTAAATCGTTACAATTTAATCATTGAATTAATTGTTCATTTATTATCTTTTGAATTTCAAATTCTTAAGTTGATAATAAAATAAAAGGAGGACTTTTTATTATGGTTGGGTGGTTTGTGTTGTGTTAAATCCTTGGGATAAAAAGATAGGATTCTTCGTTCTTAGACGAAGAACGCGAAGTACGCGCCACCTCCAATGAAGAACGCCAACCTCCAACAGCGTACGACGGCGAGAGACGCCTTCCCCGGAGATCACCTAACTCCAACAACGATTCTCTTCTTCCGAGGTGATCTTCTTCTTCCACGGCGGACCTCTTCTTCCGCGATGGTTAATTCTGCGACGAATGCTCATTCGACGACAGCGTTGAGGTAGGGATTTATTTTATTTGTTAGTTCATGAAATCTTCTGTCGCATCTCCTTTTCTTTGAACCGCCTGTTATCGTGATAACAGGAGGAGGTCGGACCACACGAACACGGTCGACACTCCTCCCCTTTTTTTGGTTGTTGGTTTTATTACGGAGATCAAGGAAACGCGGTGCCGAAGTACCGCGTGGAATTTTGATAAGGAAAGTGGGAGGAGCACGGCGCCGTCACGCCGCCCCGTTGAAGACGAACCAAGACGCAGTGCTGTCGCGCCACGCCGTTGCGCCGCGCTGTTGAAAACGAACTAGAGATGCAGCGCCGTCGCGCCGCACCAGAGAACCACTAAAGTACCGCGGCCAGAGCGCGGCCGCGGTGGAGGGGGGTGGCGCAGTCGGGGAACGCCGGACTAACCAAGGCCGCGGACGGTTCTGGGCCGCGGAAGAACAGCGGAACTGTCGGCAGGTACCAGGCCGCCGGCGTCGGAGCAAGGGGACCGGCCTTGCCGGTGACGTGGCGGCAAAGGCCGGCCGGTCGGAGTTGGCCGGCCGGAGCGGTCCAGAAGGACCCTGGAGGAACCGGGGGTTTGAAACCCCTGGGTGGCCGGACGAAGAGACCCCATTAAGGGGCCGCGGTTTACTTCACATGGGGGTAGTGCCCCCGCCCCAAACAGTTTGTCCATCCGGTCGAACCCCTGGCCAGTGCGCCCAGCGCACCGCGTGCCGGGCCCGCTGCTTGGCCAGTCCGCCATACTGGGTTGCACCTGGCCGGGCCAGGCCACTCCAAGTGGGCTGGACCCGGACCCGGGACGGGTTGCCCCGGTTCGGGCCGACAATGGGGGTATCGGGCTGGGTCCGGCCGGGCCCAAACCCCCAAATACCAAACCTTATTCGGTCTATTTCCCATAACTTGAGCTACGAGCCTCCGATCGACGAACCGTCAAATGTGATGCGATCCTTGGATCGATATGGTCGTTTCGGTATATCGCACTCCATGTTTTGGAATACTTTGTGTTCGTCCGGGTTGGTTCGTACACGAAACCAACCAGTCCCTCGGAGCGGAAACGCGTATAACTTGAGCTCCGGATGTCCGATTGATGCACCGACTATCAATTTGAATTCCTCTTGATGAGAGGGAACTTTTGGCTTACTACGCTCATGGTTTGGACGTCGTCGGAGTGCAGTCGGGTTGGTTCGCTCACGAAACCAACCAGGTCCCTGGAATGAAAAAGCCAATAACTCAAAGGTCGGGCGTCTGATTGACGTGTCGTATGTCTCGTTGAATTCCTATTGATGAGAAGGAAATTTTTTCATTCTTCTCCAGATATTTGGATGCAGTTGGATAGTGGTCGGGTTGGATTGCACCCAAAATCCAACCGGGCCCCTGGAACGGAAAAGTTCATAACATTCAGACTGAACGTCCGTTTGAAGAACCGTCAGCGGCGTTGGTGATCACGTGGAGAAGCAGTCCCTATGTGTATACCCAATGAGAGTTCGGGGTACAGTTGAGATACGGCCGAGTAGGTTTGCACACGAAACCAATCGGGCCCTGGGGATGAAAAGGCTAGTAACTCACAGACCGGGCGTCCGATTGACACAATGTCTGTTGCGTCGAGACCCCTGTGATGAGGCGGTCCTTTGAGATACTTCTACATGGAACTTTGTGATACTTGTAGTATCGACCAGTAGCTCGTGGAGCAAAACCTCTCGGAGATGAGCGTGTGGAGTACGAAGACCGTGTATCCGGCTGAGACCTGAAGACTGCTTGACCGATCGACTCATTGTGTTTTGGATAGCCCAGTGGGGAGAGCTTGGTTGTAGTGGTAGACCCACGACGGAGGAGCACTTGGTTGTAGTGGAAGACCCGCGGTACTCAATAGAAGGAGTACCTCTGGAGGATTTGAGGTGGAGCACTTGGTTGTAGCGGCAGACCCACGGTGGTTGAGTGCTTGGTTGTAGCGGCAGACCCGTGTTACTCAACAGAAGGAGTGCCTTTGGAGGCTATGAGGGGGATCACTTGGTTGTAGCCGCAGACCCATGGTGGGAAGCACTTGGTTGTAGCAGCAGGACCACTGTACTCGACATGATGAGTATCTCAGTAGTCTTAGGTTAGTGAGAAGTACCTCGGAGTCGTGACAGGCCCACTGTACACTCCAGAGACAGGGCTCTTCTGCAGTTACGGTTTTGATAATGAAAATCATGGTTTAAGCTGAGTCTATAACCTTTGTGTTTACCTCTGGATTGAGATGGGTTACTTGATAACTTAAGTATATGTATGGGCATATACCTGGGTAGTGGTTATCCATTGATTTTCATAATCTTATGTTTCCTCATGATTGAGATGGGTTACTTGATAACTTAGGTATATGTATGGGCATATACATGAGTAGACGATATCTGTTGAGATCTTCTTTGTGGATATCCTTGTTGGTTTTAGTGAGACCTTGAGGGTCTCGGGGTCCCTACTGAGTATCGTTATACTCACCCCTGCACGGGCTAGGCCCACACCTCGTTGTGTTGGTTGCAGATGACGGGTAGTGATGACGGAGGCTGAGTGGTCGAGGACTGGATGATACCCGGAGGTGGTCCACCTGACGAGTCAGTATCCGGAGGTGGACTTCACGTCGAGATGACACTCGGAGGGGGTTAACGGGCGAGAGCATTGAGGAGCTACGCTATCTGTACCTACCCTTCAGGTAGGATCCCAGGAGGATGACCCAGGAGCTGCTTCCTTTCTTCCAGATATTTGTCTTTTTCTGTTGTACTTGTGTTCAGTTGTAGCTGTTTTTCCAGTTGGGTTTGTATTCTAGACCATTTACATTTCATTACATTCATTGTACTTAGTGTTTTACTTCTGCTTGTACTCTGTGGTGTTTGGTTACTTTTATAAATGAAATGCCTTCCCAGTTATCGGGATTTACGCCTTTGGTGCTAGTCACCAGCCCCTAGCCTATGGAAGGCGGGCTTGGGGTAGTCACGGCACGGGCCCCGAGGACGGGTCGTGACACACACAGTTTAAAACTGTTCTGAAAACCCACTTTATTACTATGAAACATCAACATTTTAGTGAAAACTATATCCACCCATTTAGCTTAAGATTCTACAAATCTAAGTAACCTACCCCTGAGATTAGGTTATATATATTTTAAAACATTATTAAATACATAAAAAAAATTTACAACCCTTATTTATTCTACAATAACACTTTCTCTTCAATTCTAGTGCAGACCTATGATATTTCAGTGATATTATACCAATGTTTGATGATTTCAATATAAAATAGATAATTTGGTACACCCACTATGTTAATGAGGTATTTATTTAATATGGTTGGGGATTTTTTAGGGAGTTGTGGCATGAAATATAGGTATTTAAGGGTTCTTCATAATGTGCATGATTTTCAAACATAGTATACAGGAAATTGTTTAATTACACTTGCATAGTTTTATTATTAGTTCTGTTTATTATAATAATGGTTGAATTAAAATCCCAAACATACTACATTAATATTTTTTGGTCCTTCTTTGTGTAATTTAGAGGTTACAAGGGTCATTAAAGCATTTGAATGGGGTGCGAGGCATCTTTTCAATTTATAATTTCAATATGGAATGAATAGATCATAGTGTTTCCAACTATGAGGGGTCTCAATTATATTTTTTTATTCAATTTATTCAATATATGGGACTTCTCATAGTATCTTTATGGATTGGTAAACCATGTGTCCAAACCATGAGACCTTCCTATATTCATTGAATGTTTGAATTTATGAAAATTACCCTTCAACATTTAAACCCAAAACCATAATCTCTCTCACTAACATTTTTGAATTAACTGAAAACCACTCCATTTTCGGTTATCAACCTTAATCATTCTATTTTTATGGATTCTATTATTGGTTTCAAGTGTTTTCTCTTTGGTATGTTTGGTTAAACAATGTGGTCCTTTAATGTCCTATGGTCCATTCAATCTTACTTCATCATAATAACCCTAGGTAATATGTGGGAACATTTTTGGGTTGGATTTATAATTAATCATAGTGATATATATATATATATATATACGAATTTATTAGGATATTTCAATGCTTTTTGGTGTGTTGGCAATCATAGGATATGACTTCTGGCTTGATGTTCCTTGAACTTCTCTAGTGGATTCTCTTTTTTCACATTATAATATATGTTCATGGATTTTTTATGATTATATAATTTTTTTATAAATTATAACTATATGTCTGGCCCAAAAATTTATAATTGGATTTGAAGTAGTTTTAACACAACTCTTGGAATTATAATCCATGTTTATTTGATCATGAAAATTATTAAATGGATATTAAAAATTGTTATTGGTTTTAAAATTGGCTGGGAGTATCATATTTGAGTTCTCAATGATGTACATTGTTTTAATTTATTTTATAACAACCTGAATAAATTTTTTTAATAGTGATTAAAATTAGTAATATGGGTATTTTATTTGATTTTTAAACCATCTTGATATTTTCTATAATCCTTTAATAATATTGAGTGAATAAAAAGTGATTTGAATGGATATGTGTATTTCTAAATGGGGTTCATGAATCGGTTAATCTGAATTTTCTTATGATTGGATTAATACTTGATTGGGATATAGTGTAACAAACCAAGGTTTTAAAAAAATAAATGGAATTCATGAATCATTTTTAAGTAGGTATTTATAACTATCCTTTACATATAATTTTTCCACTTCTATGTTTTGAATTCTGAAAAACAGTCATCAACAATTGTGTTCAGTGTGTCATTTGGAATATAATGGAACCAAGTTGTTTTTTTGGTGAATTGTAACATACCCTTATTTATAGTAATATGACCCTAATGAATAGTAAATTGTGTTATTATTTTATTTTCTTATGGATTTAAGATAATGACATCTGGGTTAATTTTTCAATGTGATATAAAAGTAGATATAGTTTTGTAATTATTAATTTTTTAATTAAGAGTGATTTTATTTAGAAACTAATTTAATAATATTTAGAAATTTATTTTCAAAAAGTGGAGTTCATTTATTAATTATAAATATTGAGAAATGGTAAAGGTGAATTTTTGGAATTTTCTAAAATTCTTGAATTTTTGATGAATAGTGTCGTTTATTCTAACATTAAATAAAATACACTATTTATGAAATTATAATTGATGATAGCCCACATTGTTCGAACTCCAATTCTATTATTACTCTTTTGGTTCGAATTAATTATTATTATTCATATTATTGAGAAAAAATATATTATAAAATTGATTAAAATAATGTTATATAAATAATCTCCTACAATATAAATACCACTATCATTTCCATCTTCCACCCACACCTCTCAAGATTTGAGCCTTGCCTATTTTCTAGCCAATACATCTCCCCATGCCCCTTTTCATGTACTAGGTCTTTTTGTCCCACCAAATGGCCAAAACCAAAGGCCATAAGAATGATCTCAAAGAGGAGTGATCAAGAGGAAAACATCCTCTTTTATTATTATTCTTTTCATTCATTTGATTTTTTTCATTCCATATTGCATATGTCGGGATATTTTATTCTATATCCCCATTACTTACCATATTAAATATTAGGGATGAGATACCCTCTTTCTCTCATCAAACAATTTTATGAAATTTTATGTGACACCGTCAGGCTGTCGAATTTTCATGAGAGATTTTTCAATTTATCATTTACTTTGAGTTTATTTAATTATTTCACAAACCTCATCTTATCCAAGAGAAATTAAAGCTCTAGAGTCATGTATATTCAGTATTTTCTAATGTTCATGGAAAAATCGTCATTAATCATCTTCTCCTCTCCCACATATTCAATAAATTTAAAACACTGTATGTGAAGTGTCGAATTACCAACATCGTGGACGATATGATTTTAATTTTCTTTAATTCTTTAAAGGATGGTCATGAAACCCTTAATACAATTTAACCCGGTTATAATATATGTATTATGTTTCATACATGGTTCTAGAATTCCTTTGTACAGATGTTTTTATTTTGTAAAACAAAATGAGGTCATTATTATCAAAGAACCACTAAGAATGGAATATGATTATTATTATGGAAATATCTAAATACCTCTCCCTTCCAATTATAGAGTTTCAATTCTAATTGACAAGATCAACAATCATTAACTAATCATGGAAATCATGGAAACAACTGACCCATAAAACTATATAGAACAAAATACGAACAAATAAAGGATGAAATGTTTTTATGAAATGATTATATAAGGCATTATAATGATGGATTTTATTATTTAAGATATTAATAACAATATTTTAACAATTATATAGGAGTTTTAAACATTTTTTATGTAAGAAGAGCCTTTGGTAAGGTAATTCTTAACCAGATATCCATTATTTGCGTATACAATCTACTTCATTATTTATGAGGCACTAAATTTTTTTTGTGTGATGAATTTTGTATATAATAAATTTAATTATGTGTATTTATAATTTGTATACATATTTCATCCCTTATACTAAGTATCACTTTAAATATATGATATTTGTAATAGACATTCCCAGTAAAATACAGTTTAAAAATTTTTGTTTTACAAGATTCAAAAAAATATTTCTGTTCAATTATTCATGTCTTATAATTATTTTCTAGTTATAAAGATTTTTTTATTAATAAGAGTGGGACCTAAATTTCCCTCTAATGCATTGGGTTTGTGTATGTTGAAGGTTGGTTGTATGGTTACTCTAGGTTTATCTACAATGATTAGACAAATTGTAAGGTAGCCAAGGGGGTTACAAATTATAAGGTAACTAAATGGGTTACAAGATTATGTAACTAATTCAAAAAAAATAACATTTGATTATACTTATGTTCTTATGTTTTATTTTGATCTTGTATAAATATCATATTTCACAATGTATGTATATATGGGTTACAAGTGTGTATTTTGAAACTGATTTCATACGTTAAAAGTGTTCAAGGAAAAATGTGGTCTTTCCTTCTTTTTATAACCCTTACTGTGATTTTGTTCTCATCCAATGTTTTTTAAATGATTTTCACAGGTCATAAGGATTTTTTAGACAGAGAAATAATCCAGGATAAATGTTTAATTAATTTTCAAATAAATCAGGTTTTAATCATTAATGTTTTATATTTTGAAGAAAATCGAAACTATTTTTATGGTATACACTCTCTAACAATGTGTAATGTTATGAATGTAATATGACCCTATTTAGTAAAGCTATAAATATGAAAAAATCCTCAATGTAAAAGGAATTCAGTTCATTACTGAATGGAATAATATGTAAACTAATAAGGGTGGATTCCTTATAGTTGGTATGAGAGAGAGGTTTAGATAGCATTAGGGGATGGGATGATGTTAAAAGCATAACATAGATGATTTATACTCTATGATTATTTTTCAATGTTATATAGTTTAATGATTACCATATTTCATCAACTAAGATATGTTTGTTTAGAATGGTTGTCTGCAGATGAAATAAGGAAGCTAAAGAGGAGAGGTATCGATAGAACGACATCCTTCCATATCTGCAGCCCGAAATGGATGGGATTGAAACCAAGAAGTTAGTGACATTAATGGCTCAGCTAACGCAATCAATAAATGGTGGTGGCATCCATGAAAAAGAAAAATCAGAGGTACAACAACGTAAAATGAAAATAGTGGTACATTTTAAGAAACAACACCACCCTTCTTTCAATGGATCTTCTAACCCAGTAGTGGATGAAGTATGGATTAATGCCCTTGAAACGATATTTGAGGTAATGGGTTTTTCAAATAATCAAAAGGTATTTTCCTCCATTTATCATTTTGAAGGTGAGTCTGATTAGTGGTGGTCAATGGTAAAGAATATCATGGATAGAAAAGACATTGATGTAAAAAGAAGAAGATTCAGTGGATGTGTATGAAGCAAACTTCACCCGACTGGCGAGGTATACTCGAAATATTATTATGAATCTTGACAGAAAAATCAACTACTATTACTCAAAACTAAAGCCAATGTATCGAAGGGTGTTTCCCTCCCATGAATATATAAGTTATAAGATACTTGTTGGATGTGCTGAGAGGGTAGAAATGGAGTTTGCTGATGATCATGTGAATTTTGGAAATAAGGAGAAGAAGAGGTCTAGATGGAAAATGATGAGTAAGAATCAAAGAAATAAATCTGATGGAAAGAAAATCTAGTTTCCAATTTGTGGAATGTGTGTCAAGAATCACATTGGGGAATGTATTAAAAAAACTAGGAATTGTTTTAAATGTGGTAAGTTTAAATATATGGCCCAATATTGTAATCAAAACGATCCTAAGACTAATCCAAATAAAAAACTGTAATGTTTTTTAAATGGGGTGAGATGGATCACTATAAAAATGTCTACCCAAAAAGAGATCCAAATGATTCAATGAATCCAGACTGTAAGCAGAATGGTGTAGTTAAATATTTTATGACTACATCAGCAGATGTTGAGCCTTCCAATTATGTTGTATCATGTACTTTGTTTGTTTACTAATATTTTTCTAATGTTTTGGTTTATATAGGGTATACACATTCCTTCTTGTCTAAGAATGTTTCTGGTAAATTGCAAATATCAAATCAACAAATGAGACTAGAAAATTTCATTAAATCACCAGGAAAAAATATTATTGCAAAGAGGAATTATAAGAATATTTTTTATTGTTGTATGTGGAAATAATTCACCTACAACCCTTGTTTTTCTTCCCATATTCATGTTTGTTGTTATTCTGGGAATGGATTGGATTTCTATTTATCAGGATAAGATTGATTGAGGAGATAAAGAAGTTTTTTTTTCAGAAAGATTTTGAGTTTGTATTCAACAGTGAACCTAAAAAATTGATAACATATCAGGAAGCTGAAAACTATTGAAAGATAGAAATGAAACTTATCGTTCTCATATTATTGAAAACAAGGGAACTGTTAAGATTGATGATGTTCCTATGTTAAATGAATACCAGTATGGTTTTCCTAATGAATTACTTAGTGTTATACATGATTGATAAGTCGAGTTCAAAAATGACTTAATTCCCGAGGCTAAGCCAATCTCAAATCCACCATATCGTTTTTCTCAAATAGAACTTCTTGAATTGAAAAATAAGTTGAAGTATTTTCTTTCTGAAAACATAATTCATCCTAGATCGTCTCCATAGGGAGCTCATATTTTTTCATTAAAAAGAAATCTGGTTCCATGATACATTACATAGATTATAGAGATTTGAATTACATCACCTTTAAAAACATGAATCCTTTGCCTCACATCGTTGAATTGTTTGATAAAATCTAGGGAGCTCAGTTCTTTTCCAAGATTTACTTGAGATGTGGATTCAATCTGCTAAATTTGATGAAGGATGTCATCCTGAAAACAACCTTTCATACTAGATATGGGAATTATATATTTTTATATATTCCATTTGGGATAACTAATGCACCTGATGTTTTCATGAATCTAATGAATAGATTATTTCATCAGTTATTAGATATGTTTGTGGTTATGTTTATAGATGATATCCTGGTATTTTATAAAGATAAATAGTAGCATGAAAAACATCTAAGGGTTGTTTTAAAACCCCAATTTGAATAAAAAATGAATGAAAAGTTTAGTAAGTCTAATTTTTGGTTGGAATAGATTTATTTTCATGGAAACACTATAAATAATGATGGTATAACAGTTGATCCTACCTAAAAATATAGGTCGATGAATGGAAAAGAACTAAAAATGTTATATATATTAGTAGTTTTCCAAGGTTATCAGGTTCTTACCAATGTTTTTGAAGAACATTGCATGGTTATCTAGCCCAATAACTAACTTAACACGAAAATGGTTTATTTTTTTATAGAAGAATGTGATGTTTAATTTCAAGAACTGAAGAAGAGATTTATGAATGCTCCAGTATTGTCCTTTCCACCAAAAAATAGTGAGGTTGTGATCTACAATGATGATTCATTGAAGGAAATTGTAATTTTTTTGGTACAGAATGATCTTGTAATTGACAATGCTTCAATAAAACTAAAACCTCATGAGTTATATTATCCCACATATTATTTGGATTCGACAGCTATGGTTTTTCATTGAAAATTTGAAGGTATCATTTATATAGAGCCAAATTTAAAATATATAGTGGCCAAAAATGTGTGAAATTTATATTGACTCAGAAGGAATTAAACCTGAGTTAGAGAGGATGGCTTTAAATGATAAAGGATTTTGAATGCACAATCAATTACCATCCCAAAATAAAGAAAACAAAGTGGTATATGCCTTGAGTTGAAAACATCATGCATCATTAATAATGTTATGTTTGAAAAATGATCCCTTGGTTAATGATTTGATGAATTTTGGCTTAGAAGTTTTGGGTTCATGGTATACAACTATTTTGTTTCAGTTTTCTGTGGACTCATCGTTATCTGATAGAATTTAGCGAGCACAGAAGGAAGACTGTGAGATAAAAAATAAGATTATATTTGCTAAAATTGGCAAGCTTCTAGAATATAACCTGGATAAATATTATGTTTTATTAATTGTAAAAATGTTGTGTGTGCATTATGATTCTCATTTGAATAAATATTTGTAGTGTGAAGCGAATATTTCCCCATTTTTTGTTCATACTTGCAATACTAAGATGTACAGAGACCATCAGTAGTAATAATGGTGGGATGGAAAGAAATGATATATTGCTAATTCTACTGAGAAATGCTTGACATGCCAATAGGTTAAAATAGAGCGACAATTACCAAAGGGGATTCTTTAGCCTCTTCCACTACTAGAGTGGATATGTGAGAATGTATTTGTGTATATTGTTGTGGTAATACCAAACACTTATTTAGGTAAAAATGATATTTGTGTTATTATTGATTGGCCGGTAAATTCTTCACATTTTCAATCCATTCGAGATACAATGTCATTGGATTCGATTTCTCGATTGTACTTCAAAGAGATTGTCAGACTACATGGAGCTTATCATTACATTATATCTGTTTGGGATCCTAGTTCCACTTTTAACATTTGGAAGGGACATTAGCAGTTGTGGGGAACAGAATTAAATTTCAGTACATATTTTCATCCTCAATCAGTTGGCTAATCAGAATGTATGATTCAGACTTTAGAGGATATGCTTCGAGCTTGTTCGATGGACTTACATGAAAGTTGGGATCATCATCTTTCTTTAGTTGAGTTTTCTTATTATAACAGTTTTCATTCCAGTATACATGTTGGCGCCAAAATATGGCCCGAAAGAAAAGAACTAAAAGGACGGCTGGCGCGCTGCCTTGCGAAGCACCGACGCGAAGCACCTGCGCGAAGCCCCGCCGTGAAGTGCCCCGACCATCACGACCTCGTGAAGCTCCATAGGAGGTAATTCTCCGCGAATGAATTTGACATTTGCGAGCCACCACGAAGCTCCAGAGTCGGTGCCCTCCACGGACAACGTTGACGTTCGCGAGCGCGCCGCGAAGCACCGGAGGCGGCACGCGAGTTCTGCTTCACGGCGCC
Organism: Viscum album; assembly: GCA_963277665.1. Taxonomy (NCBI): domain Eukaryota; kingdom Viridiplantae; phylum Streptophyta; class Magnoliopsida; order Santalales; family Viscaceae; genus Viscum; species Viscum album. The sequence goes on from OY728125.1 coordinate 380,832,044, forward strand.
CCTTCCCTATAAATACTGGACTCCCCCTGAGTCCCAGGGATGGACGATCCGACCATTCATCTTCTCCTCTCCCGAATCATGAAGCACTCTTTGCCCCGGGAATCATGAGCTCCGCGAGGTATTTCTACTTCGCGAGACGCCTCTTCTTTGTCTCGTTTTGAGCCCCTCTTCCGAGAGGGATGCCCTTTGCGAAGCTCAAGGGCATTCGCGAAGGAAGGGGATTCCCAAGGGAACCCGGGCAGCCGCGGAGCACTTATGCTTCGCGAAACACCCAACCCATACTAGTGATCCCTATGCTAAGGCAGGATCGCTCCACATCGTGAAGCACACTGCTTCGCAGGACCCTGATTCGCGAGACATCCCTTCTTCGCGAGGTAGTGCTCCGCGAACATTGTTCCACTTCGCGAAGCACCTTACACTCACACCTATGCCCCATGCCAAGGCCAAGGCACTTCACTTCGTGAAGAACACTCCTTTTCTTAGCGATTCCTCTTCCCGTGCTACCCTCCAGGTTTGCACGATGTGATTTCAAAGTCCCATGGACAATACTACTCGTATTGTTGCTTCGCCTAATGCTTCTTCGCATAGGCACGCTAACGGCTATTGCTTCTTCGCATAGCCACGCTAACGTGGACCCCCTGATGGTTCGTTCCACAACCCCCCATGACCATGGCCTTACTGGTACCTTCCCTTCCCCAAGGACCAGAGGGTACCGGTTATGTAAGTCCTAGGGGTGCGGAGTGAACCCAGCTCGTCCGAGCTACCGAACGTTAAACTGCCAAGTACCACGTCCTCAACACATGAAGTTAAACTATGACCCGACCTCGTGTCAATCATGAAGGGTCCCCCAGCTCGAACATTCTTTACACCACTCGTCTCCACAGGAATGGAATCACCCATCCACAAGGGATGATATCCTCCTTACTAGAGTGGCTTATGTTCATGGGAGAAGGGCGACCCTAGTTCCACAACAGATGACTGCACCTCTGCATCTTCGTACTTCCCCTCTACCAAGGTCAGTGGAGGGAGTGATAGGGAACGAGACACCCCACTATGGGCCTCCATCCTGAAGTAAGTCCCAACACCATGGGCCACCTAATACGTAAGCCCCTCTTCGCTTCTCACGTACGCATCCTTCGCGACGTGATCGTCAGGTCCTTGCATCCTCTTGTTTCTCACACCGAGCATGACTCACATGGGCTTAGAGTGAGCACCGACCCTAAACCCCAACCTGAACTACGAGGTCTTTGATCCATGCCAAGGCATGGTACGTAGGAAGACTCCCTGAGGTTCAAGCCCACCTGTCATCTATTAACGTCGGGTCCCATTCCCATCCACCTGAACTACAAGGTCTTTGATCCATGCCAAGGTATGGTACGTATTAAGCCTCTCTGAGGTTCAAGCCCACCCGTCATCTATTCACGTCGGGTCCCATTCCCGTCCACCTGAACTACGAGGTCTTTGATCCATGCCAAGGCATGGTATGTAGGAAGCCTCCCTGAGGTTCAAGCCCACCCGTCATCTATTCACGTCGGGTCTCATTCCCGTCCACCTGAACTACGAGGTCTTTGATCCATGCCAAGGCATGGTACGTAGGAAGCCTCCCTGAGGTACAAGCCCACCCGTCATCTATTCACGTCGGGTCCCATTCCCGTCCACCTGAACTACGAGGTCTTTGATCCATTCCAAGGCATGGTACGTAGGAAGCCTCCCTGAGGTTCAAGCCCACCCATCATCTATTCACGTAGGGTCCCATTCCCGTCCACATGAACTACGAGGTCTTTGATCCATGCCAAGGCATGGTACGTAGGAAGCCTCCCTGAGGTTCAAGCCCACCCGTCATCTATTCACGTTGGGTCCCATTCCCGTCCACCTAAACTAAAAGGTCTTTGATCCATGCCAATGCATGGTACGTAGGAAGCCTCCCTGAGGCTCAATCTCACCCGTCATCTATTCACGTCGGGTCCCATTCCCGTCCATCACGACGTTAAACTGCATTCTGGTCCAGTGGTAAGCTGTTGCGACCCATTCCAACCTGAACTACGAGGACTTTGATCCTTTTCAAGGCATGGTATGTAGGAATCCTCCTTGAGGTTCAAGCCACATTGCTCGGTGGTTCATTCACGTCGAGTTTCTCCCTCGTCCAGCATGACGTTAAACTGTATGCCCCTCCCTTTGTCCTACATGACATTAAACTGCATACCCATTCCCACCTGAACTACGAGGTCTTTGATCCATGTCAAGGCATGGTACGTAGGAAGCCTTACAGAGGTTCAAGCCCACCACTCATTGGACCAAGGTCCACTATCACGTCGGTTCGCCGACAAAGCCCCACCTGAACTACGAGGTCTTTGATCCATGTCAAGGCATGGTACGTAGGAAGCCTCCACGATGTTCAAGTCCACCCACCATCCGGTCATTCCGACCTATTCATGTCAGTTCACCCCCGTCCCGCATAACGTTAAACTGTATTCCACAACTCGAACTACGAGGACTTTGATCCATGTCAAGGCATGGTACGTAGGAATTCTCCCAGAGGATCAAGCCCATCTCCCATCAGACCAAGGTCCCTCATTTACATCGGTTCGCCGACACCCACTGCCCGTCGTTTATTCACGTCAGGGTTCACTACCGTCCCGCAGGACGTTAAAATGTATTCCATCAATCCTTTGAAATACGAGGTCTTTGATCCGTGTCATGGAATGGTACATAGGAAACCATCCCAAGGTTCAAGCCCACCACTAGTGGACCCACGGGTCTACTTTCACGTCGGTTCGTTGACGACGTCCATCAGACCAAGGTCCACCTTCACGTCGGTACGCTGACGATGTCCATCAGACCAAGGTCCATATTCACGTTGGTTCGCTGACGACATCCATCGGACCAAGGTCCACCTTCACGTTGGTTCGCCGGCACCATCCCGAACTACGCGGACTTTGATTCCCTACCACGGGGATATGTAGGAAGCCTCTTCAAGGCTCAAGCCCAACTTCACTATTGCCCCCTGCGATTGTCCCATTTCATTTCCCCTCCACTCCATTCATCCACCTATCACCCATCCTGATTCTTGCCCGGACCTCATGTCTCGGTGAGACCATGTCGGTATGCTCTTCTTCACAGCTGCCCATGGGCTGGCCCCAGTATCGGCATCCCTTCAAGGGAAATCCCTCAATCTGATCTATCCTAGCTAATGCTCTGGTTGGGTTGATCCATCTCCGCTGGACTTTAAACTCGCGGCGTACCCTGTGTTAAACACGGGAAGCTGAGGAAAACCTCAGATATGTGTCTATGACATAAAATTCCCCACGCACGATGTGGGATGCATCGGACTTCCACGCCCTCGAGAAGCCCTGTAACCAGGGATAACAGCCAGACACGCCAGGTTCCCCACCATCCAGACACGCTACTGATGCCTCAACGTGACTACTCGCCCGACTGAAGGTTGCTACCCTGACCGGACCCTTTGGAATGTCCCGACAGAAGCAGTGTAATTAACCGGCATCCATGGAAACATGGCACTGTGAAGAGTTTCACGAACTACGTATGAAATCTATGAGGGAGACCCGGACTAGGTAATGAGCTCCGTTGAGGAATCCACGGAAGGAAGAACCGACATCCCATCATCCCGTTTCGATCAAGGAGTAGACGAACCTGAACAAGGAACGAATTCCGCCTGCCTTTGGAAAGCAGGAATGTAGGGCAACAGAGTTGCGCGTCCTCCTCCGCGTGATGGACGGATGCACGTGCGCCCCAGTGAAAGCGTCGGAAACAGAAATGGTGAACCCGACGTGAATTTATTCTCCTCAATATGGAGATTAGTAGTGTTCGAGACACCAGTAGATTGACGTGTCACCGGACCTAGATATCTGGCGCCTGGTCCCGCAAAGCAAATAATGGGCCTGTCGTGAAACTCAATGAAATTCGGGGCAGTAGAACGTGAGGCACTCCGTTCTGCAGCATGTTGGCGTGGATCCTTCTTACAAACGTGGAGAATGGAAGGACGTTGGGGCACTGGTTGTCAATCCTTTTCCCTCTCAGTGCTGATGAGTTGATCCCTTCGTTTCTCAAGAACCAGGTTGCTGTTACGAAGACGCGATCACCGCCCGCTAGCCTACGCAGGGGCAGGGGCAACGTTGCCACAGCCACCCCACATGGCGGCGGTACCGCCACAATGGCTGCCACATCGCGGAATACGGGGCGCCCACATCCCCTTTCTCCATCCGAGGTCATCTAGCGAAGGGTGATCAACAACCTCGTGCGAAGGTATGAGGAGGAAGGGGTCATCTCAACCAGGGATATAGCCCGCCTGGACCTGGAGGCGTCCAGGCCCCACCGTCAACGCTACCCTAACAGGCCACGCAGGGAGCCCCTGCTCCCCACCCCAACGTTCAACCGTTTCGGTAGCCTGTCTCCGGAACGCCTTGACGACTCCTCGCCTTACGCAGATGAGGCGGGTGCCGTCCGGCTTAGCCCGCTCAGGGTCCCGACCCAAGGGCTCCAGGCGAGAGCTCCCGCACGGCTGCGTCAGCGCCGCCGTCCGGCTCCGCAGGAAGAGCAGGCAGGCCATGCCCATGCACCACCTGCACCAGCTCGCCTGACCAGACGTCAACGCCAGGCCCGGGCTGAGGACGCTCGCCCAGGCACGTCGACGTCGACACCTACAGTGGACCGAGCCACCGCCGACATGCATCATGAAGCCCCCGCATACACTGAGTAGGGGCACTCTTTTACCCAACCAGGAAGGAGACCCCAACCGCCCCACGAGTAGGCTGGGTTGACCCTCCGGGTTGCAGGCCCAAGTGGTGATCGCCGCGAACTAACCCTCAGTGATGTCACCACGTACGGAGGTCCTCCCCGTACCACTACTCCATAGGTCGTGGGCCTTCCCCGCTCTGAATTTCTTCATGGAGGCATGCCTCGTGCTACCCTCATCCCGAAGGAAGACCTGCCCCGCGGCAATGATTCTCAGCGCGGAAATCTTTCCCGCGCCCACTATACAGGGTATGGAGTCCATCCTCCTCCCCCTGACCGACGATCTGAAGGAGTTGTCCCTCCGGTACTTCTCCAATTTGGGGGCCCTCCCTACGTCCTCTCTGCAACCAGCGAAGGTCCTCCTCGCCCCATCAACTCGAGGAATGAAGGTCAGCCTTGCTCCGCCCGCAGCGACCATGGAGGTCCTCCCCATGCTCTTGCTAATTCCAACATAGGCCTCGCCTACATGGGTGTTGTTAATAGAGGTCCTCCCCATGTACCCTTCGACATTTGCCCCCGTGCCCCTTGCACCTCAGCCATCTCGAGTGGGGGCCCCCTCCGCCACGGCGCCAGCGCCACCCCGAGACTCCATGATAGGGATCAACCCTGTCCCGAAGAGACACCCTGGGGCAGGAGAGAAGGTCATCGCCGCCACAAGAAGAGTCCTGGGAAAGCCTGGGTGGAGATCAAACCCGCCCTCTTCTCTGACTCTGAAGAAGAATTCGACTCAGCGATGGAACCTTCTCCCCGCTCCTCCGTATCAAGGACTGGGGTAGGAACCAGACGTGTTAGCCTCATTCTCCCGGAATATGAGGTCCACCAGATTCCTGTATCTCTCCGCAGGTATATCCAGGAGGAAGAAATCTTTGAAATTCCGTAGGTCTCAACCGCGCAATCATCGCCATCGTCAATAGAAGCGCCCTCTACCTCTACCAGAGATCACGGAGAGCTGTTTTGGGGGCCAGCGAAGGTAGAATGACGATATAACCGGTCACCGGTATCCGCGACTCCTGTGCCAGAAGCTGTGGCTATCATCCCATCGTACCGTGACATCGTGGCCAGGTCACCTTGCTCTTCGAAGGATGGCCCAGAATTCGGTGGCTGGTCAGCTCGTTCGCCGTATTCTCCACCGCCGAGCTTACTATCCCAGAGGTCCGCCTCGGTACCGCTACTGGTCCCTCAGCCACCCCCGGTTGACGAGTGGGGAAACACAGGGCCATACCCTGAGTCCAAACCCAGGAGCTTCTAGAGTATTCTCGCAGCGGATTACTTCCCGGAAAAGTTCTGGCTGACGGCAGCGCTGAATTTTCGCGTACCGGAGTCTCTTTCCCCTGAAGAAGTGGGGTGCTTTTGTCGAACCCTATGGGCGACACACTTCCTCCTCTGTTACGAACGGGTGGTGTACCCCAGAAGTCGAGAGCACTTCGATGAAATCGGCGAGTAGTGCCGCCTGATCGATGCTGTCACACTCCTTGTGGCCCAGCACCCTGAGTCGCCAGGCCACCAGACCACCCTTCAACGACAATGCATTCAGAGTTTTAAAGTACTCCGCAGGATCGTCATGGAAGCCACCCCCCATGTGCAAGTCCGTGGTTGGGGACACTATGTTGCTCTCCTCTTCGACCCTATCCGACGGCAGCCCGATTCATTATGTGATATCGAGGACATGCCCTCGAGAGAAGTCGCAGTCCACATGGCCGACGTCGTGGACAAGGAAGACGAGCTTGAATTCCTTGATGGAGACTTACCCCCCGAGGGCGTACCGCCACTACTGGACCCATCAGGGAGAGTTACCCGTCAGCAGAGGAACCTGCTAGGCCTCCCCGTACCCACCGAATCGGGGGTACTCGGTTGAAACACCAACAAGGTTAAGGAGCACGTCGGAACTGTCAAGCACTCCGACCCGTCTGCCTCGGTGCAGAAAACGGACGAGGATCTTGAGAAGGCCATGTTACGCCAGCAGCTTGCTGAGCAGAAGAGGCTGGTTGACGAACTCTTGGCTGAGCGCGCTGCAGAGCGGCGACCCGACTATGGTGATCCCAGGCCGAGGCAGCAGGGGCAGGAACAATTTCCCCTCGGTGAGATGCCTTCGGGAAACCCTGATCATGCTACTGCTGCAGACAGAGAGGAAGCTGGAACATATGGCAAGAGTGTGCGATACGTCTCGCCGAATCCCCCCGATCGACGGGGCAATCTGAAGAATCCAGTCCGGGTTCCCCCAGTCGCCCTGCAGGTCGTCCAGCCAGTTGACCCACGAGCGGCCAAAGCCGTCTACGGTGTTGAAGAACCTGGCAACGCACTTGTGGTTAGGGATCCCCGTCAAGACAGGGACCCCTTCTCGGATGATCTTATTGCGGCACTCACAGCCCGCCTTGAAGCGTTAGAAACGCGGCAGGTGGCGGTCCCACCGGATGGAAAGCCTTATCCCGTGTGGGTGGATAATATGCCAGCACCTCCGGGTTTTGGGAACCCCACTTTCTCACCCTTCAATGGGATAGGGGACCCACCCCAACACTTGAATCATTTCTCTTCCAGGTGTGGCCCCATGCTGGGGAACCCGGCTCAGCAAGAAGCCGCCAAACTCCGATGTTTTGTACAGACATTGGAAGGTCCGGTATTCGTTTGGTACAGCCAGCTCCCTATCGGATCGGTGACCGGTTGGGAGGACCTCCGCTGACAGTTCATGTACCAGTTCAGCTCCACCACAGGGAAAACTAGCATTGCGGACCTCTTCATGTGCAAGCAGAGGCCTGATGAGCGAGTTGCAGATTTCATCGCCCGGTGGAAGGGACTTACGTATTCCCTCGATATCCCACTGACTCAGGAGCAATTACTGACGATGTGTGTGGGGAACGTCAAGACAGAGCAGGTACCCTCCCTGATCACCCAGAACTACCCTGGAGGGTTCAGAGAGGCTCATCGCCTTGAGGAAGCCCTGCAACAGGCTAGTCAGGCGCGTTTGTTGCCCCCTATGATCGCGGCCAGGAGGGCCGCCAGGGCTGAACCCGCCGCGGTGGCCCAAATAGAAGCCCTGAGGCAGCTTGAGTTACTGCCGGCGGCACCACCCCCACAACCCCGCAGATGTCCTCCACCTCAAGCACATGCTCCCGCCCAGCAGCGACCGCCTTAGAACCGACAGGTTCCCCCGCGCAATGCGCCACCGCCACCTAGGTGAGACAATCAGGCGCCGCCTCCTCGGCAGGCCCCTCTGGCCCCTCATCAGGGCCAGGCCCCCAGGGCCCCATATCTGGAAAGAAGTCACCAGACTTATTCGTTTAACAAAAATGAGGTCCCTCGCTTTTTCTGAAGTGCTCTAGAGCAAGGGATCATGCACCTACCCGAGTATAGAAGGCCGGCAGAGGAAAATTTCACCGATAACCCCAACTAATGCCCTTCTCATCGGATTCTGGGGAACACCCTCAAGAAATGATATGTGTTTAAAGAATGGCTTCAAAAAAAGGTCAATAACAACATAGTCAAGTTGGGCCCGACACCAGCACAAGTGGTGGGTGTTTTTGCAGGATCATAGATCGGCAGCGACAACGAAGGCGAGTGGCAGCAGGTCCCCAGCCGTGGATCCCGGAAATACGACGACTGGATGGTTCAAAAAGCCGTCGTCCATGCCCAAGGTATCATTCGGGCGTGCCTGAAGCAGTCAGAACCTTCAGAAGAAGTAGTCGGTGCCTCCGCATAATCTTCACAGTCGGCCTCTTCCCAAAAGGGCATGCAGCGGCGACGCAGGAAGAAGCAACGCGCACCGCCGGTGCCATCGTCATCCCGCACTCTCGGCGATTTTATGCCCCTGAAATGGGGATTTCTCCCAGAATCCGCCCAACGGTGGATGACTCCTCGAGCGACAGCCAGGGGTATGATTTGGTTAACACCGTGGAGCTTGTAAAGAAATATATGACCCCCGACGAGGGGGAACGCCAGGCAGACCTCCCCAATGTTCCCAGCCGACGTCAACGTTAGTGGAATTGCAACCGTGCCGGTCATCGAGGTACATCGGCAGGCACTTTTGGCCAAGCCGTGAACGCTATTGAGACCAGGAAGCAGGCTCAGTGCAGATCTCAGCACGCGCAACCCCATCTAATGCCCTCGGCTCTACCTCCACCACCGTTCATGCTACTGGATTGGGGAGAGCTACCTCGTTCGTATCACAGTCAGTATTGCCCGGCTACAGGCCAGCCTCTATTATCCAATCCTAGTCTGGTGACTATTATCCATGTTTCAACTAGTAGGCAGCAAGATGTGCCCGGTACTAGCTGATAGCCGGTTCAACCGGCAGGACCCGTTGTGCCTCCAAGTGCCGAGCGACCTCCTGCAAGCAAAGGTTAGCGTTTGGCACGAAAGTATGATGTCCTGAAGAACCTGGCCGGCATTCCGGCGAGGCTCTCCATCCTTGAGGCCCTTCGCCTATCATCCGAATTGCGTGAGGCACTTGCCGAGGCCCTAAGGAGCCCCCTCCAGTTTGAGACGGAGGTGGCAGCTGCAGAAGCCTTCCATACCGAGGCGATTGAAAACGCCGAATGTCAGGCGGTTATCTCGTTCTCTGGTGAAGATGAGGACCCTCTTATACAGGGGAACATTCTCCCGTTGTACATCACTGGCCACTTCAATGGAATGGAAATCCGCCGCTGCCTCGTTGACACAGGTTCCGGAATCAATCTAATTCCGACCCGGATGTTGCGAAAGTTTGGTCTCTCTGAAGGTGATTTAACTCCCTCTGACCTCAGGATCCAGGGGTACGACAGGATCGAGAAAACCCCAGTCGACAAGATCCTCTTGAAGAATCAGTTCGGTGGCTTAATTGCCAGCACCGAGATCATGGTCGTCTCTTAGGACACCGCCTACAACGCGTTGATGGGTAGGCCATGGCTCCATCTGCACGCGGCTGTCCCTTCATCGTATCACCAGTGCCTCAAGTACTCACTCAATGGTCGAGTAGGCGTGCTCCAAGGATATGCGTCCCCTTTCACTTCTTGTGAGGCCCGCTACCTAGATGTGGGTTATTACAAAAGTAAGGATAAACAGATCCTAGTAAGCGAGGATGAACCCGCCCCGGTCACAAGTGATCCCTGGGAAAGCATGGATGACGCCTACATCCTCCCGATCCACTGGTTGGAGGACACGACCCCCGACATGGGGAAATGTTTTGTTGTTTTGGGTACGCAAGGAAGGCATGTTCCTGTGTCCAAGCGATGGTGGAAAATCACCTCATACACCTACATCAACCAGGATCAGGTGATCCCAGAACCTCTTACCCCTGTATGGTACCGGGACGTCAAGCGGATGACAATGGCGGTGCGCCATACATGTCTCTTCCGCCGGGCAGGAATCCACTGACTCAGGCTGACATGCCACCACTGCTTTGATATCATCAAACGGGGCCCCTTAGGCCGAAGGCCAGATGGGATAGGATCGACTTCCTTCATTGCTATGGTCTCAATGGCAAGTGACTCTCCTGATATGATGACTGTTGCTGTCTGTGCCGGTACCATCTAACCCTCGGATCTTGATAGCCCATAAGTATCTTACATCGCGGTAAGTCCCCCCACGGGTGGGGAGGAAGACCTGTAGGATGCTCCCCCCACCTTTGAAGAAGGCGTCTCAACCACAGTTGATGAACTGGTACAGGTGAACGTTGGAAGCGAGGAAGATCCGAGACCCACATTGATCAGTGCAGTCATGTCCCTCAAGGAGCGGCAGCAGTACGTAGACTTCCTCAAACAGCACCGTGATGTGTTTTTCTGGAGTTACAACGAGATGCCAGGGATAGATCCCCAGGTGTCCGTTCACCGTTTGGGACTCCCGGCAAAACATCGTGGGTTTATGTAGCCTCCCAGGAAGATGGACCCTTCTCATGGTGCTATGGTTGAGGCCGAAGTTGATAAGCTAATCAAAGCCAACTTCGTTAAGGAGGTCCAGTACCCCAAGTGGCTTTCCAACATTTTCCCAGTCAGGAAGAAGAATGGGCAGATCAGAGTCTGCATCGACTTCTGCGATCTTAATCGCCACTGCCCAAAGGATGACTTCCCACTCCCGGTGACAGAGTTATTGATTAACTCCACGGCCGGGTTCCAAGCCCTCTCTTTCATGGATGGATACTCCGGGTACAACCAAATCAGGATGGCCACCGAGGACGAGGAGTCCACTGCCTTCAGAGCTCCCCAATGTACCTTTTTCTACCAGGTTATGCCATTCAGTTTGAAAAATGCAGGTGCCACTTATCAGAGGTCCGTGCATCGCATATTCAAACCGATCTTTGGGACATTGGTGGAATGCTACGTGGATGACCTCGTAGGTAAATCATGTCAGCACCGGGACCATCTCAAAGACCTTGAGAAAGTGTTCGGTTTCCTCCGTTCCCGTAACCTGAAGATGAACCCGTTGAAGTGTGCCTTCGGGGTCACCTCCGGGAAGTTTCTAGGATTTGTTGTCAGATACCGAGGTATCGAGATCGACCTAGAGAAGATCAATGCCATTAGCCAAATGCCTCTCCCAAGAAACATTCGGGAGCTTCGAGGCCTTCATGGCCACTTAGCCTATATACGCCGATTCATCGCGAATCTGGCCGGCAAGTGTAATCCATTTTCCTGGCTCATGAAGAAGGGAGCCGCCTACGAATGGGATGAGGAGTGTCGGATCGCCTTCGAGGAAAGCAAGCAGTATCTGCTCCAACCTCCATTCATGATGCCACCCGTCTCCAGAAAGCTGCTGGTAATTTATGTGACCACCCTGGAGAGATCCATTGGTGCGCTGCTCGCCCAGAAGAATAACGAGGGTACTGAGAACCGTCTTTAGTATCTCATCTACATGCTTCTCGATACGGATGTTAGATACTCCCCCATCGAAAAGAGATACCTTGCGCTCGTATTCGCAATGCAGAAGTTGCGACATTACCTGCAGCACCATGAGGTAAAATTGGTCTCCCGGGTGGACCCACTGAAGTACATCCTGAACCGCCCCATGCTGACTGGCCGACTAGCATGGTGGGAGGTGATTCTCCAGCAGTTTGATATCAGGTTTGTACCTCAGAAGGAAATTAAGGGACAGGCATTGGCAGACTTTTTAGCTGCCCATCCAACCTCCGCGGATCAATCCCTAGACCTGGATTTCCCTGATGAGATGATCCTCTCAGTCGATCATGTCGTGCCGTGTTGGCAAATGCATTTTGACGACGCCTCCCATAGACCCACTGGTAATAGGCTCAACGATCCCAAGCTCACCAGAGTGGGCCTGGGTATTGTATTCATTACCCCGGCGCTGGGAGTCCTACCATACTTGTTCCTGTTGTCAGAAGGTTGTACAAACAACGAGGCAGAGTACCAGGCTCTCATCACCAGCCTCGAGTTGGCCTTTGAAATCCATGTTCCCCATCTACATGTGAAGGGAGATTCCAATCTGGTAATCAAACAGGTTAATGGTGACTACGTCGTCAGGAAGCCAGAGCTTGCACCGTTGCTGGAGTACACCCTCCTCCTAATGGCCCAATTCTCTTCTCGACCAGAGGTTACCCATTTCCCACGGTTGCAGAATGGCCAAGCAGACGCCCTGGCTGGTTTAGCCGCGTCCCTCGCAGAACCCGAGCAAGATGATTTGATCATACACATGGCACACCGGAGAGTCATTGCCCCCGTCACCCAAAAGGACAATGATGGCCTACGGGTAAGTCATCTCACTGCCGGACCCTCTACGTCAGGGGTCCCAGGTTCGTCAGACGCAGTGATTGAAGCCGCTCCCGACTGGAGGGAACCTTTTGTCGAGTATCTCCAAAGTGGTCGCCTCCCAGATGACCGGGCCGAGCGCGACCGAATCCCCCGCCGCGCGCTGCAATTTACCCTCCAGAGCGGCCCCAGTCTTAAACAGATCCTTTATAAGAAGAGCTTCGATGGTGTCCTCCTCCGTTGCATCCAAGGAGTAGAGATACCTCAAGTTATGCAAGAGGTTCACGCCGGTTCCTGTGGCGCCCATCAAGCTGGGACGAAGCTGTCCCATCACATCCGGAGGTTAGGGTACTTTTGGCCCTCTATTATCCACATTTGTATTGGGTTTTCCAAGAGATGCCACGCGTTCCAAGATCACGCCAACTTCCTGCATCGGCCGCCGGAGCCCCTCCACCCCACCAAGTACTCTTGGCCATTTGCGGTATGGGGGCTTGATTTAGTGGGACTGTATCCACCGGCAACAGCCAGCCAGTGTAGGTTCAACCTGACTGCTACAGATTTCTTGTCCAAGTGGGCATAGGTAGTTCTGCTCAAAGAGGTCAAGGCCCGTTCCATCATTGACTTTGTGAGCTCCAATATTATCCACCGGTTTGGGGTACCTCATGACATCCTCACTGATAACGGCATGAACATCCGAGCAGCTGAATTAAAGAAATTGTACGCCAAGTACGACATCCGGTCGAACCATACCTCCTGCTACCATGCGCAGGCGAATGGACAGATCGAAGCGTTCAATAAGACCCTCTCTAACATTCCGCAGAAGATGGTCGGTCAGAACAAAAAAAGTTGGCCGGACAGGCTCCCCAACGCCCTCTGGGCTTACCGGACAACGACTCGCAACTCCACCCAGGTGACCCCATATTCCATGGTGTATGGAACTGATGCCTTCCTACCAATTGAAATCTAGCTGTCGTCGCTACGCACTGCAGTTTATGATCACCAGACATCAGATGAGGTAGCCGAGATCCGTCTAGATGAATTGGAAGCACTGGACGAGAACCGGCTTCGTGCCCTGCACAATCTGGAAAGGCATCAGGACAAGATAGCGAGGGCCTTCGACAAGAAGGTTCGTCTCCGCTCTTTTCTACAGGGCGACCTGGTACTGGAACTTCGAGGGCCAATGATTCCCGGTAGGAAACCGCCCAAATTAGAACCTAAATGGGAAGGGCCTTATATAATCCATAATGTTTATCCCAATAGAGCATACTCCTTGGTGACCACAGATGGAGAGCGTATAACCCCTCCCACCAATGCCAAATTCCTCAAGCGATACTTCGCCTAGGGAAAAAGGGTCCTGCACGAACTTAAACTGCGAGATGGTCCTACACGACCTTAAACTGCATCCCCGTCCTTACTGCAAGACGTTAAACTGCAAGCTAGTCATGATTTCCTGACCGAGGCTCAGCCTCAGGCCCCTTGGCCTCCTTGAGCCCCTGGCCCCCCGTCCTTACTGCAAGACGTTAAACCGCAAGCTGGTCAGGTCTCCCTGACCGTGGTCTAGCCTCAGGCCCCTTGGCCTCCTTGGGCCCCTGGCCCCCTGTCTTCACCGCGAGACGATAAACTGCAAGCTGGTCAGGTCTCCCTGACCGCGGTCTAGCCCCAGCCCCCTTGGTTTTTTCCCCGACTTACCCTCTTACGGGATCGTACGGTGTGGTGTAGGACTACGTCCGCATTCACGTCGGATTACATGCCGCACCGTACACATCCCAAAATGAGATGCTCCTCGTCCCGCATGATGTTAAACTGCATGTCAATAACTACGGGTGGCTTGATTCCCATCTTCATGGGATACATAGGAACGCTCGGGCGCCTCGTCTTGATCCCAACCCCAAGCATTTCTCTTCTACACTCCCCCCCTGGGGGTAGTTTCCTTGGAGGACCTTTGTGTAGCAGGGAGTAGACTTTCTTAGCCCCGATCATACAACCCCACTCACACAAGGATTGTAAGGGTCACACCATGTTCCCACTCCCGTTATTCTATCCTCCCATGTCGTCACCACACGACGCTAAACTGCATGGCCTTTAAGAACTACGTATGGCTTGATTCTCATCCTCATGAGATACGTAGGAATGCCCGGACATTTTGTCCGTTGGCCCAGCCCAAAAGCCAAAATCTTCCCCTCCTGTCAAGACATGGCAGGGTGCACACTTTTTCCCCAACTCACATCGAGCAAGCCTCGACTCGGCTGCACATCCCCCTGGAGATGTTTGCCTCTTTCATGGATGGATACAGCTATGCTTCACCCACCCTTTGACTGGGATTCCATCATTTTTTCACACCCAGAGGGATCCCAAAGAACGGCCTGGATACTACGCCGAAGGGCTCTCCTACCGATACGGGCCAATGCCCCCCCAAGGGTTTTCAAGCAACAAGCTGATACAAGTCTCGCGTTGCGAATTCGGTCAGCGGTCGACACTCATTTGTTGCTCCCATATTGGGTCACCATAGGAACGCTGTGTTTTGAACATGTTCAACAGTGTCCTGGATCTTCGGGTCCACCCTGGGGTGTCCCAGACATCGAGTGCAGTGACTCATTCTGCCCCATCCTGAGGTGACAAACATCCCCCCGGGTGGTGATAGCGATCGGGACCACTGCCCCAATTCCCCATAGGGGTGTACGGTGTGGTGTAGGACTGCGTCCTCATTCACGTCGGGGTCATGTACCATGTCATACACCTTCCATACCGAGGCCCAGCCTCAGGCCCCTTGGCCTCCTTGGGCCCGTGGCCCCCCGTCCTCATGTAAGACGTTAAACTGCAAACCAGTCTGGCCTTCCTGACTGATGCCTGACCTTAGGCCCCAATGCCTTCTCGGGCCCCCCAGCCCAGGTCCCCTCTTACCCAGGGTGTATGGTGTGATGTAGGACTACGTCCTCATTCATGTCGGGATCATGTACCATGCCGTACGCCCTCCATTTACGGGGCCCAGCCTCTGGCCCTTGGCCTTCTTGGGTCCCCGACCCTTGTCCTCATTGCAAGACATTAAACTACAAGAAGGTCGGGCCTTCCTAACCAATGCCTAACCATTAGGCCCCTTGGCCTTTCCGGGCCACGGCTCAGGTCCTCCCTTATAGGAGTGTATAGTGTGGCATGGGACTATGTCCTCATTCACGACGGCTTCTTCGCCATACCGTACACCTCCCTTGTTTAGGGGTACATTACTCCCCTCCTCATCCTGTATGACATTAAACTATGTTTGGAGAACTACGTGTGGCTTGATTCCCATCCTAATGGGAAATGTAGGACCGCCCGAATGTTTAGGATTCGGGTCCAGCCCCATCCCGTAGGAATCTTCATCCCATCTTGGCCCCTTGGCCTATCCTTCCTTCATGAGAGGAATATATGGTGTGGTGTGGGATTATGTCCTCATTCGTGTCAGTCTCATAATGACCGGAATGTACCTCTCCCTACTGAGTTGTTTCGTCGATCCCTTTCCGGCAGTCCACTGATGTGCCTGGGAGTACTCTGGTTGATTACCCAGAATGCCAAGCTTTACTCGGACACGTCCACACCCGCCTTCCCGGATTTGTGTATCCCTGCATCAGGGCTTTCATCATCCTTCACACCCGGAGGGACCACCACGAACGGCTTGGATACTACACCCAAGGGATCTCCTACCGTTACGGGCCTATGCCCCTGAGGGTTTTGCACAACAAATCGATAAAATCCCGCGTTGCGAATAAGGTCAGCGGTCGATGCTCGTTTGCTGTTCCCACCTCAGGCTAGCGCGATATGGACGCTGCGTTTCCACCATGGTTAACAATTTTCCTCCCTCGCCATGCCAACCCATTAGGCCCAAAATGTCAGGTGCACAATTCACGCCCTTCATCACTTCATCATGTCCATGTAGAGTTTTGAAACTCTTGGTACTTTTTCTCCGTGCACGTCTGCATGTTGGGGAAACAAGCCATGTCGAAAGTGTCCTTTGGGGCTCTCTACCAACTCCAGTTTGACTCGCCCCAAGAATTGCGATGAGGATTCCCCCCTTGTTTCCCACACCGAGTTTAGCTCACGTGGTCTTAGGGATCAGGTTGACATCTGTGCTTACTCGGGAAGGTGTCACCATCCATGGTCTGATCTCTAAGACCATAAACTAAGATTCCCATATGGAACTACGTTCAGCTTGATTCCTGTCTCGATAGGATACGTAGGAATGCCCAGACCCCTTGTCTCTGTGCCCATCTTGAGTTCAGGAAATTCACCTCTCTGGTCCTGCCTTCAGGACCCCGAATACGGGACCGCATGGCATAATGCAGGATTATGTCGTCATTCACGTCAGGTTTTCAATGGTTGCACCACGCACACCCTCGTTCTGAGAGTTAACCCTCCTATTCCTTGTCCAGCACGACATTAAAAGGCACCCTTTAGAACTACGTGTAGCTTGATTCCCATATTCATGGGATACGTAGGACCGCCCGGACGCCCTGTCATCGGGTACAACCCATTTGGGGAACCGGTCTTCCCCCCTATTTCACCTCTTACCTTTATATAGGCCCCTCAGCCAGAGGTCTCCCTCTTGGAATGGCGTATAGTGTGATGTGGGGTCATGTCTCCATCAGTTGTCTCATGACACTGCGCACATTTCCCGCCTAGCATCGTCTCTGCTACGTCTGCGCTGCATGGCGATAAAATGCATGCATGGTCCTATCATACGACCCTAAACTGTGACATTATCGTCCTGGTCGCACGACGAAAAACGGTACTGCATTGTGTTGACCTTGTTGTAAAGGACATCACGTTGGGTATTGGTCACATACCATGCCATTTGTCAAAGCCCATCACGACTTGATCCTTGTGACGACATCACAACGTACTATTCTAGGTCTATCGCTTCACAAAAAAAACCATTCACCTTAAAGAACAAACAAGATTCATCAAATTCCTCTTCTTTTAGTGCAAGGGCCACGCCCGCACTCCCCTCTTCCCCTGGCACTGGTACCCTACCGTGCCACACTCTAGAACTACATATGGCTTTATTCTCATTCTTATGAGATACGTAGGAGTGCCCGGGCACTTCCCAGCGGGCCCATCCAAATCATTGTGTTCAGCCCTTTGACTCGAGCATTTCCCCAGAGAATGCATGGTAAGTAGGGAATAGGTCCTCATGCACGTCAGGTTTTGTAACCACCTTTCCATGTATCCCCTGCTCCCCTTACCCATCCATGGTCCGAATTCTACGACCCTAAACTATGATCTCCCCGTGGGAAAGGAATCTGCTCCCTCTCTCTAGTACGTCTTGTTGTTGTATTCCGATGTGTTTCGACAATGTGCCCGAAATGTGGGATTTTCATGGGGACATTACACTCGTCCCGTGACCAAGCTTCATGGACTCGCTATTTGGATCCTCATATTCCTCCACATCCAAAAGGACCCTCGGACGACATGGTTACTAGGCCTAAGGGCTCTCCATGAATGTTGGATCTAGGGGCCCTCCAATCATTTCGGGCCAACGTCCCTACGGATATTTGACAACATTTGTGACATGGTCCCGTGTTTCGAACATGGTCAACGGTCAACCCTCATTTGTTTGTCCCCATTCTAGGCTAACGCGACAAGATGCTGTGTTGAGAACATGGTCAACAGTTATCCTCCATCGTCACGCCGCCATCATAGTGATATGAATCGCGAGCACTATGATTCACACATTTCCACTTCTTAATGTTCAAATGGAATTCCATCATACTCTTCTCTTTCTCTTCACACATCTAGGTGCGCTAAATGATCGTATTAGTGTCATTGGGATGGTATTCACCGAGCATCCCTTTGCCCTAACATTCCCCTTCTTGTGTCGGTAAATTCCCACCACGACTGCTTGTTTCCCACACTGAGCACAACTCACGTGGGCTTAGTAGTTTTCGCAGGATGTGTACCAACACGGCCAGGCTTTTCATCGTCCCACATGATGTTAAACTGTGCTTCCAGAACTACGTATGGCTTGATTCCCATCCTCATGGGGTACGTAGGAACACCTGACCACTCTGCTTTGGGCCCATCCCAATCCTAACTCTTGGTCCCTCGACCTGAAGAGTTTCCTCTGGGGGTATGTGGTATGATGTGGACTACAAGTCCTCATTCACGTCGGTTTCATATCTACCGTGCCACACGCTCCCTGGGATCTTTCCTTTTTCTCCACGTCCTATCGTATGACGTTAAACTACAGGAGACTGTGTGTCCTCAACGCATGACACTAAACTGCGGTTCTACCCTGAACAAGTTCAGGATGCCCCAAGATCCCAATGGGAATCGACAGACCCCCTTGCCAGAGAGGCCCTGTCCCAAAGAAGGAGTGATCCATGATCAGACCAATGCGCCCATCTAGTGTGCTCCCACCACGGTGGGCCCTGTCCCAAAGAAGGAATGATCCATGATCAGACTGATGCACCCATCTGGTGTGCTCCCACCACGGTGGTGTAACTACCTAAGTGTTGGATTCTGTTCGGACAAACCATCACTCCATATTCCATGCTTTGCGTACCCCTTATTCCGACCCTTGTCCCCTTTCATGTCTGAAGGAACCCCCTAACGGCCTGGTCTCATGCCGCGTCGGCTCACCTACCATCCTGGGCCAACATTCCGGAAGACTGGTCATGTCTGGAAGGACCCCCTAATAGTATGGATGTCTGACCTATGGTCCGACAACTGTCCTGGGCCAACGTCCCGAAGGATTGATCAACAACATTTGTGACATGGTCCCGTGTTTAGAACATGGTCAACGGTTGACCCTCATTTGTTGTCCTCATTACAGGCTAACGCAGTAAGGGTTCCGCTTCTCCTCTAAAGTTAACGGTTTTCCCTTATTGTCATGTCATCCCCATAGTGTTCCAGATTTTGGGTATCGTGATTCACACTTCCCATTTTCATCTGTATGGATCGATTTCAGCAACCCGGGTGTTGCCCCGTTCGTGCATAAGAGCACGCTGAAGAGACGGTGGGATGAGAGGGCAACTATCTCCTGTTTCTCACATCGGGCTCAACTCACGTGGGCTTGGGGAATTGTCACCGAACGTCCTGCAAACATTGCAGGGATGTAACAAGACAGTTCAAACAGTGGAAATCGTGCACGCTACAACATTCAAAACAAAGAAAAAAATTGAGGTACGAAAGTACCAATAAAAGTTTTTTGGGGTCTGTTACAATACTCGGGGGTCGACTCCCCCCATGGACGGGTTGACCGCGTCAAAGGAGCGTTGCAGATCCGCCACCCGTTGACTTGCGGCATCCAAGGCTTGCTGCCGCTGAATCAGCTCCCGCTCCTCCTCAGCAGCGGCGTGGCATAGTTCGTCAGTCCTGGCTTTGGCCCTCTCTACGTTAGCTTGAACAACAGCCATCTTTCCAGAGATCTGCCTCATATGCTCTTCTACCTCTGCTAGCTAGGCCTTCAACGGTGAGACCAACTCAGATTGTACATCAAGAGAGGCTGAAAGCTCGTCTGCCCGGGTCTGCATCTGTTGGACATCGCCTTCAGCCTCATGGAGCTTCTTAATGCTGGTCGCCTTCCTCCGCTGCAATCCCACGCTGAGTCCACGATCATGCTCCCGGATCTTCTCAGCCATAAGATCTCGGATGAGTGCGGGAGGACGTTGGGCATCCACTCCCCTAGCACACAGTTTTCACACACGCGAGCGGAGTCTATCCATTTTGGCCAGCCATTGCACTTGGGGGGTGTCCTTGATAAAGCGTGCGATCAGCTTCCATGACCGGCGGTGGACTATGCCGTTGTCTTCCTCGTCGGAGGCCGTTTCGTCCCAGTCTGCGCAATTGGCAGGCTCGTATGCGGGGTACACCCGCAGGAAATCCTCGGCAGGATCTACATCTGGTGTTGAACCCAGTACGACACCTGGCGCCGAAGCAGGCGCGACAGGACTGGGACCGACCGGTTGATCCTCTTCCTCGGAGTCCACCTCAATGGCTTCGGGTACGGCCCTACTGATGGTCCCGCCAGTGATGGTGTGCATCGCAGCCTGAGGAGATGGGGGGACTATCGCCACCATTGTCGGCATGCCTCTAGGAGGGGCGCCACCAGACATCCCGACCAGTCTTGCTGCAGCAGCCCACGCCAGTCGAAGAACTGTATGACAGAGAGGGACATAAACGTTAGTTGGCATGGCCTACATGTGACAACGAGGAGACCAGTAGAGGATATTTATGAAGATCGACCTCCTGGCACTGCTCTTGAGCCGATACTGACGGGACCCCGAGGTGAGGCCCTCCGTGTACTGTTGGAAGGTCTGAAGATTCCGGAGGAGCCACCTCGTGCGCCCAGGTCCCACCAGATGCGGAACTGGATGCAGCCATAAGCGCGGGTTCTGAAGGTCCAGCATCATCACCCTCCAAGGAGCGAGAATGAGGCCTGCGAACAAGTTCCTCCTGCATGGCTCAAACATTGGTGAGAAGTCCATAGTGACCCAAGAACAGATCGTAAGGAGAGAAGTTCAGAATGCTACCTCGAGAGCCTCCGCGAAGTCGTCAGATTCTGAGCCTCGGTCTCCGACCTCGCCCTCCTCCAATGGACTCCCTCTTTCAGTCTCATCCCCCTGAGAGGAGTCCTCTGATTCCTCCAGCAAGGGGAAGCGCTCCCTCAGATCGGCAACCGATAACTGTGGGGGGACCGTCTGATTCAATAGTACCCTCACCCGGTCTGTCATTGGGCGAGGGACACCACTAGAGTGGACGTAATCCTCCAGCTCATCCAGGTACTATTCTGCCTCTGCTAGAGACGCCATGAATCCAACCTGAACTGGGCCTATGCCCGGTAATTCCATCCTGAGGCAATTCAGGTGGGCCCATATCTCGAGTGGGATGAGGAATTGCTGGTTGACATCCCAAATGTCCCAAGCTTCCGGGAAGACGGCATCCTCTGCCATGTCAATATGACGCAGACACTTCCCCAGAGCCTGAGTGGATATCCTACGAAATCCCCTCGGTGGTCGCCCCTCTGGATGACCCGGCTCTTCTGGAATCACCGGATCCACTGCTACTTCCATACCCTCATCCGGTGCGGGTCTCGCCGCCATGGCAGCCCCGCTACCGCGAGCGGCCCTAGCTGCCCTCCGACCCCGACCTCGAGATAGAGGAGGCCCACCGTCATCGACCTGAATAGATGATTTCTTCAGCATCTCCCCTGGGTAAGCATCCTCCCAACTGATGGCGTACTCCTTCACCAATCCGAAAGCGGCGATGGATGGAGGAAATGCAATCCGCATCTTCCCATCTTCCCGTGTGAACATGAGCCACAGTTTCCTCATCACACACGGGTGCTCCTCGTGACTCACCTCCCAGTAGACCTGCGGGGTCAGCCGCTGTAGGCACCGGAACTGTCTCGCAAACCGATGTGGGGTGTACGGTTCACAGAGTGGCTCACGATCTATCCGTGCCACCAAAACTCCACCTCGAAAGGCCAGGAGGTAAGCCCGATGTTCTTCTGTTCCCTGCCCATCATCAGTAAGTATCCCCGCCGGCAAGGTGAAGGGGTGGAAATTAAACTCGTCCGCCCTCCACTCCCGATTCAGTACCATCGGAACGACCAGTTTGAACGGGAAGCTCCCGACCGCGTTCTGGATGGAGGGGCGGAAGTTCGATCCCGGTGGAGAAATGGGGTTTGGATTCTCGTAAATCCCCCTGATATGCACTGCAATCCACCCATACAGGAGGTGGAAGGGCCCGCATATCCTTGGTGGCTTCTTGCCCTCGCTAACATGCCGCAGCATTCTGTACAATTTGGTGAGCATCAGAATCCCCAGATTGATCCGTTGCCCCCATGGCCAACATCGACGCCATGATAAACGAGCGGGGCCGCAACCCCATTCTTGTACCTCTCACCGGTAGGATATAGCCACAGATAAGAGCTGTGATGAACACCGCCAGCCTGACTATCGGCTGTTGTTCCGTGCTGACACTGAAACCCCAAGTCTTCCATTGGCTGTCCTCCAAGACCCACCAATATGAGTGACCCTTGCCCCGTTGGGCCACCCTCGGACAAGTTCGAGGCCTCAGAGGTAACTCTCGATTCTCTAGGAAATTCAGGAAGCATTTGAACCATCTCCTAAAATGGACATCCCTTACTGCCTCCTTGTCCTCTCTAGGGACGAGTTCCATCAGCGCTGACGCTAGTAGCGGCATTTGTTCTGTATCCTCCCACGCGCTGATGACAGGGCCAGAAATCTGGTGGACATCCCACAGGCTGATGCCCACCTCCCTATGATGCAGGTGAAAAGTGTTGGTCCTAGACGACCATATGCTCAGTAATTCCGGCATCAGTTTCTTGGGTTGGTAAATGTGGAATTGGGAGGCCCACGCCGCCTCATACAACCCCACTCTCCTCAGCTCGGCCCCGAACTCCTCGCATGAGGCACCTACCAAGTAGGCCCAGGCCCATTCATCAGTAAAGTTGCCTCCCTGGCGCAGGTACCACTCATCGGACCATCCCTTCTTCGAATCCTGCAAGGCCGCCTTCAGCATGGTACGGTAGAGGGGAGGGGACGTCTCCGACTTCAATGGACTCCCATCAATATCGTTCACATGGTTGTAGAGACAGTCCGTGGTGACGGGTGTGAAGTCCTCCCGCGCTTGACCATCAGCCGCCCTGAACCATTGGTGCTGGCACGGTGTGCTCCTGAACCAGCAAGCTGGTTCATCCCTACTCGCCTCAGGGATAAAGACGTCATCCCTCAGCCCAAAGCCATACAATGGCAGTTTCTTTCATTGAGGATAATCCATCTGGCCCTCCGATAGCAAATCTGTCAAAGAAGTGTGGTCTGAGTGGCTTCAGACCATCTCCCCTAGGCCTGGATAGTTGGCCATCTCATCCCGACGAGCAGCATCTGCAAGCACCCCCAATACAGCCTCTTGATGGGCCATTTTAACTCTGGCCCTCAGAAAAGAATTTTTTTCGGCTGGATTGCGAAGCCTGACCATGAAGCTCGACCGTGAAGCTGAATCGTGAAGCCGGATCACAAAGATCGGTCGCGAGACCAAGCCGCGAAGTCTGGCCAAGGCTGACAAGCAGAGGTTCGCTTGGCGCGGACGCGGAGCCGGAGACCCGCGGTTCGCCGCGAAGCTCAATTCGCGGAGGGCTGTCGCGAAGTACGTGGAGCTTCGCGAAGTCGAGAGCACAAAAAGACAAGTAAGGCATGTGATAACAAAAGAGGTCGACCGCCCTATTTATAGGCGGCGACCCCGGAGCATCGCGGTGCGCCTCACCCGTGCGGAGCATCATGGCGCGCCTGGATCGGTGGCCCCGGTGGGCACCGCGGGGCCCCTTCGCGTAGTGGCATCGTGAACCACCGATAATTTTGGCGATTTTCCCTCAGACATTTAACCTTTGCCCTCCGCGGATCCAAGTCTGAGGGGGGGCATTTGTTGGTGCCAAAATATGGCCCGAAAGAAAGGAATGAAAAGGACGGCTGGCGCGCTGCCTCACGAAGCACCGACGTGAAGCCCCACCGCGAAGCGCCCCGACCATCGCGGCCTCGCGAAGCTCCAGAGGTGGTAATTCTCCGTGAACGCATTTGACGTTCGCGAGCCGACGCGAAGCTCCAGAGGTAGTAATTCTCCACGAACGCATTTGACGTTCGCGAGCCGCCACGAAGCTCCAGAGGCGGTGCCCTCCGAGGACGACGTTGACGTTCGCGAGCGTGCCGCGAATCATCAGAGGCAGCGTGCGAGTTCTTCTTTGCGGCGCCCCTTTCCTATAAATACTGGACTCCCCCTGAGTCCCGGGGTTGGAAGATCCGACCTTTCGGCTTCTCCTCTCCCGAATCGCGAAGCACTCTTTGCCCCGGGAATCATGAGCTCTGCGAGGTATTTCTACTTCGCAAGATGCCTCTGCCTTGTCTCGTTTTGAGCCCCTCTTCTCCGAGGGATGCCCTTCGCGAAGCTCAAGGGAATTCGCGAAGGAAGGGGATTCCCAAGGGAACCCGGGCAGCCATGGAGCACTTATGCTTCGCGAAACACCCAACCCATACTAGTGATCCCTATGTTAAGGCAGGATCGCTCCACATCGCGAAGCACACTGCTTCGCAGGACCCTGCTTCGCGAGACACCCCTTCTTCGCGAGGCAGTGCTCTGCGAACGTTGTTCCACTTCGTGAAGCACCTTCCACTCACACCTATGCCCCATGCCAAGGCCAAGGCACTTCACTTCGCGAAGAACACTCCTTTGCTTAGCGATTCCTCTTCCCGTGCGACCCTCTAGGTTTGTACAATGTGATTTCAAAGTCCCATGGACAATACCACTCGTAGCGTTGCTTCGCCTAATGCTTCTTTGCCTAGGCACGCTAACGGCTATTGCTTCTTCGCATAGCCATGCTAACGTGGACCCCCTAATGGTTCGTTCCACAACCCCCCATGACCATGGCCTTACTAGTACCTTCCCTTCCCCACGGACCAGAGGGTACCGGTTATGTAAGTCCTAGTGGTGCGGATTGAACCCACCTCGTCCGAGCTGCAGGACGTTAAACTGCCAAGCACCACGTCCTCAACACATGACGTTAAACTGTGACCCGACCTCGTGTCTCTCACGAAGGGTCCCCGCAGCTCGAACATTCTTTACACCACTGTTCTCCACAGGAATGGAATCACCCATCCACAAGGGATGATATCCTCTTTACCAGAGTGGCATATGTTCATGGGAGAAGGGCGACCCTAGTTCCCTAACGGATGACTGCACGTCTGCATCTCCGTACTTCCCCACTACCAAGGTCAGTGGAGGGCGTGATAGGGAACGAGGCACCACCCTCTGGGCCTCCATCTTGGTGTATGTCCCAACACCATGGGCCGCCTAATGCGTAAGCCCGTCTTCACTTCTCACGGACGCATCCTTCTCGACTTGATCGTCAGGTCCTTGCAACCTCTTGTTTCTCACACCGAGCATGACTCACGTGGGCTTAGAGTGAGCACCGAGCCTGACCCCCAACCTAAACTACGATGTCATTGATCCATGCCAAGGCATGGTACGTAGGAAGCCTCCCTAAGGTTCAAGCCCACACGTCATCTATTCATGTCGGGTCCCAATCCCGTCCACCTGAACTACGAGGTCTTTGATCCATGCCAAGGAATGGTACGTAGGAAGCCTCCCTGAGGTTCAAGCCCACCCGTCATCTATTCACGTCGTGTCCCATTCTCGTCCACCTGAACTACGAGGTATTTGATCTATGCCAAGGCATGGTACGTAGGAAGCCTCCCTGAGGTTCAAGCCCACCCGTCATCTATTCATGTCGGTTCCCATTCCCGTCCACCTGAACTACGAGGTCTTTGATCCATGCCATGGCATGGTATGTAGGAAGCCTTCCTGAGGTTCATGCCCACCCGTCATCTATTCACGTCGGGTCCCATTCCCATCCACCTGAAATACGAGGTATTTGATCCATGCCAAGGCATGGTACGTAGGAAGCCTCCCTGAGGTTCAAGCCCACCCGTCATCTATTCACGTCGGGTCCCATTCCCGTCCACCTATACTACGAGGTCTTTGATCCATACCAAGGCATGGTACGTAGGAAGCCTCCCTGAGGTTCAAGCCCACCCTTCATCTATTCACGTCAGGTCCCATTCCCGTCCACCTGAACTACGAGGACTTTTATCCATGCCATGGCATGGTACGTAGGAAGCCTCCCTGAGGTTCAAGCCCACCCGTCATCTATTCACGTCGTGTCCCATTCCCGTCCACCTGAACTACGAGGTATTTGATCTATGCCAAGGCATGGTACGTAGGAAGCCTCCCTGAGGTTCAAGCCCACCCGTCATCTATTCACATCGGGTCCCATTCCCGTCCACCTGAACTACGAGGTCTTTGATCCATGCCATGGCATGGTATGTAGGAAGCCTTCCTAAGGTTCAAGCCCAGCCGTCTTCTATTCATATCGGATCCCATTTCCGTCCACCTGAAATACGAGGTCTTTGATCCATGCCAAGGCATGGTACGTAGGAAGCCTCCCTGAGGTTCAAGCCCACCTGTCATCTATTCACGTCGGGTCCCATTCCCGTCCACCTATACTATGAGGTCTTTGATCCATGCCAAGGCATGGTACGTAGGAAGCCTCCCTGAGGTTCAAGCCCACCCGTCATCTATTGACGTCGGGTCCCATTCCCGTCCTCCTGAACTACGAGGTCTTTTATCCATGCCAAGGCATGGTACGTAGGAAGCCTCCCTGAGGTTCAGGCCCACCCGTCATCTATTCACGTCGGGTCCCATTCCTGTCCACCTGAACTACGAGGTCTTTGATCCATGCCAAGGCATGGTAGGTAGGAAGCCTCCCTGAGGTTCAAGCCCACCCGTCATCTATTCTCATCGGGTCCCATTCCCGTCCAGCACGACGTTAAACTGAATTCTGGTCTAGTGGTAAGCTGTTGCGACCCATTCCCACCTGAACTATGAGGACTTTGATCCATGTCAAGGCATGGTACGTAGGAATCCTCCATGAGGTTCAAGCCACATTGCTCGGTCGTTCATTCACGTCGAGTTTCACCCTCGTCCAGCATGACGTTAAACTGTATGCCCCTCCCTTTGTCCTGCATGACATTAAACTGCACACCCATTCCAACCTGAACTGTGAGGTCTTTGATCCATGTCAAGGCATGGTATGTAGGAAGCCTTCCAGAGGTTCAAGCCCACCACTCATTGGACCAAGGTCCACTATCACATCGGTTCACCGACAAAGCACCACCTGAACTACGAGGTCTTTGATCCATGTCAAGGCATGGTACGTAGGAAGCCACCACGAGGTTCAAGTCCACCCACCATCTGGTCATTTAGACCTCATTCACGTCGGTTCACCCCCATCCCGCATGACGTTAATCTGTATTCCACAACCCGAACTATGAGGACTTTGATCCATGTCAAGGCATGGTACGTAGGAATCCTCCCAGAGGTTCAAGCCCATCTCCCATCAGAACAAGTTCCCTCATTTATGTCGGTTTGCCAACACCCACTGCTCGTCGTTTATTCACGTCAGGGTTCACTACCGTCTCACAGGACGTTAAACTGTATTCCATCAATTCTTTGAACTACGAGGTCTTTGATCCTTGTCAAGGCATGGTACGTCGGAAACCTTCCCAAGGTTCAAGGCCACCACTAGTGCACCCACGAGTCTACATTCACGTCGGTTCGTTGACGATGTCCATCAGACCAAGGTCCACCTTCACGTCGGTACGCTGACGATGTCCATCGGACAAAGGTCCACATTCACGTTGGTTCGCTGACGACGTCCATCGGACCAAGGTCCACCTTCACATTGGTTCGCCGGCGCCATCCCGAACTACGCGGACTTTGATTCCCTACCACGGGGATACGTAGGAATCCTCTTCAAGGCTCAAGCCCAACATCACTGTCGCCCCCTGCGATGGTCCCATTTCATTTCCCCTCCACTCCATTCATCCACCTATCACCCATCCTGATTCTCGCCCGGACCACATGTCTCGCTGAGAGCATGTCGGTATTCTCTTCTTCACAGCTGCCCATGGGCTGGCCCCAGTATCTGCATCCCTTCAAGGGAAATCCCCCAATCCGATCTATCCAAGATAATGCTCTGGTTGGGTTGATCCGTCTCCGCTGGACGTTAAACTCACGGCGTACCCTGTGTTAAACACGGGAAGCTAAGGAAAACCTCAGATATGTGTCAATGACATATAATTCCCCGCGCTCGATGTGGGATGCCTCGGGCTTCCACGCCCTCGAGAAGCTCTGTGACCAGGGATAACTGCCAGACACGCCAGGTTCCCCAGCATCCAGACACGCTACTGATGCCTCAACATGACTACTCCCCCGACTGAAGGTTGCTGCCCTGACCGGACCCTTTGGAAGGTCCCAACAGA
The DNA here is from genome assembly GCA_963277665.1 of Viscum album. Lineage (NCBI taxonomy): Eukaryota > Viridiplantae > Streptophyta > Magnoliopsida > Santalales > Viscaceae > Viscum > Viscum album. Next base: position 380,860,329 of record OY728125.1, read on the forward strand.
AGCCGTGTAATTAACCGGAATCCATGGAAACATGGCACTGTGAAGAGTTTCACGAACTACGTATGAAATCTATGAGGGAGACTCGTACTAGGTGACGAGCTCCGAGGATGAATCCACGGAAGGAAGAACTGACATCCCATCATCCTGTTTCGATCAAGGAGCAGACGTACCTGAACAAGGAACGAATGCCACCCGCCTTTGGAAAGCGGGAATGCGGGGCAACAGAGCCGCGCGTCCTCCTCCGCGTGACGGACGGATGCGCGCGCGCCCCGACGAAAGCATCAGAAACAATACTGATGTTACCTTTTGAGCAATTGAATGGATTGAAGTGTTAGATTATAGTGTGTTGGGATGAAGTCAATGAATGAAAGTTTATGGGGCCAGAATTAGTAGAGGAAGTGTCTACAAAAGTGAGGATGATCTGGCAGCACATGAGGAAAGCTCAGAGAAATAATAAACGTTAAGTAGATAATACAAGGAAAGACTTATCTTTAGAGATTGGTGACCACGATTTCCTTAAAATATCTCCATCGAAAAGTATGTTGTGTTTGGGTACGGAAGTGAAGGAATGTTCCTGGTTCATCGGTCCTTTTGAAAACCTAGAGAAAGTTGAAAATGTTCTATATTGAGTAGCTTTTCCTCCAAGTTTGTCTCATGTACATAAATTTTATCATGTTTTGATGTTGAGGAAGTATGTTCCACATTCGTCACATCTCTGAAGCCCAGAATCAGTTCAACTAGAAGAGAACCTTTCTTATGAAGAGAAACCAATTCAAGTACTTGATCGAAGGAAATAGGTATTTCCGAATAAGGAAATCCACCAGGTAAATGTCTTTTGGAGAAACCACATGGTAGAAGAAGCAACATGGTAGTCTAAAAATGTTTTGAGGGAAAAGTACCCTCACTTATTTAATGAGTAAATAAAATCTTGAGTATGCAATTTTTAGAAGGTGGTGATAATGTAACACTCCATGGTTTTAAAAAAATAAATTAAATGAACGAAACATTTTTTACATAGATATTTCTAACTAGCATTTAAAATTAATTTTCCCATATCTATGTTTTGAATTTTGAAAAATGGTCATATACAGTTGTGTTCAGTATTTCATTTGGAGTCTAATATAACCAAAATGTTTTTTCGGTGAATAGTAATATACCCTTATAAATAGTAATATGAATAGTAATATAACCCTAATGAGTTGAAAATTGTGTTATTATTTTATTTAATTAAGGATTTATGATAATTTCATCTTGGTTAAATTTTCAATGTTATATAAAAGCTCTTAGAGTATTTAAATTATTAATTTTTGAAATAAGTATGATTTTAATTAAAAACTAAATTAATATTATTGATTAAATTATTTTCAAAAAATTGAGTTCAATTTTTAATTCTACACATAGAGAAATGGTAAGGGTGAATTTTTGTGATTTTTTTGAAATTCTTGAATTTTTGATGAATAGTGAAATATGGGAAAATACCCTATGTTAACATTATCAGTAAAATGCACTATTTATGACAACATAAGTGATGTTTGAATTCATGGTTGGAACTAAAATTCCATTATTAATATTTGGGGTCTCATGAATTATGATTATTCATATTCTTTAGCAACCATATTATAATAATGATTAAAATAATGTTAAATACCTCTTCTCCTCCACTATAAATACAACATGCATTCACATCTTCCTTCCACACCTATCAAGCCTTGATCCTTACCTATGTTCTACCCAATAATCCTCCCAATGATATCCTCCACGTCCTAGACCTGTTGGTGTCAGCAAAAGGGAAAAACCAAAGGCCTTAAGAAGGACCTTAAGTAGAAGAGATCAACAGGTAAACATCCTCTTTTATTTTCATCATATTCTTTCATTTTATGTCATTATTTTTCATTCTTATTGGATTATGTTGGGATACAACATCCCATGTTCCCCTTACTACCCATACTATGAATGAGTGATGAGAAACCCCCTTTCTCTCATCAAACTATTTTATGAAATTTTATGTGACCCCGTTAGGCTGCTGAATATTCATGAGAGATTTCTCAATTTTGTGGTTTATTTTGAATTGCTTACTTCATTTTCCTAACCTCCTCTACTATAAGAGGCATTAATGCTCCAGATTAATTTATATTCTGAATGGTCTCATGTTCATGAGATATTCCCCATCAATATTCTTCTACTCTTCCACCAATTCACGGAATTAAAAACATTGTCCATGATGTGTCGAATTGCCGACATAGTGGATGATGTGATTTCAATTTTCATTAATTCAATCAATTATGGTCATAAAACCATTTTTATTGTTGTACTAGGTTATAATATATGTATTATTTCTCATCAATGGTTCTGGTCGTTATTAACAAATAACTACAAAAATGATCTAAACGAACATCAATAATATTTTATGTTATGATTCATCCTCATTTAAAAATTAAAAATGATAAATTGAATAATTTATTATCCTAGAAATATTTAAATACCACTCCATTCTGATTCGGTATTTAAAATTCCAATAAAAAAGATCAAATATCATGAACTAATCATGGAAATCATGTAATGTACTCACCCAAAACAGTGTAAGGGACAAAATAATAATAATTTAAGGATAAAATGATGTAATGAAATGATAATATAAGGCCTTATAATGATGGATATGATACTTTAAGATATTAATAACACTATTTTAACCATTATACATTAGTTTTAAACATGTTAGATGTAGGACAATCCCGAGGAAAGATAATTCCATCCTGATTTCCATTATTTGGGTTAACATTCTACTACATTATTTATGTGGTATTAAAATTGTTTGTGTAATGGGTTTTGTATATAATATATTTAATTATGTATATCTACTATGTGTATAAATATTCCATCCCCTCTACTAAGTATCACCTCCACTATATGATATTTATAACGGAATTTCCTTTTAAAATCCTCTTTTAAAAATTCTTTTTTACAAGATAAAAAATCATATTTTATGCAATTATTCATCTTGTATGATTATGTTACGGTTCAAGGACATTTTTATGAAGAGGGGTGAGACCTATATTTCCCTCTAATTGATAGTGTATTTATAATTTTGAGTTTTTTCATATGGTTACTCCAAGTGTAACTGCGATGGATACACAAATTGTATGGTAGCTGTGAGGCTTACAAATTGTAAGGTAGTTGAGATAGTTACAAGAATATGTAAGTAATTACCCAAGTTACCTTTATGATTATACTTATTTTATTATATTTTCTGTGGATCTTATTTAAATATCATTTTTCACAATGTATGTATTTTTGGGTAACTAGTATGTATTTTGAAAATGATTTCATATGTTACATGTGTTCATTGACTAATGTGGTCTTTCCATATTTTTATATCCTTTAATGAGATTTTATGCTCATCTCATGTTTTTAAATGATTTTCACAATTCATAAGGATATGTAACACAATGTCGTATTCCAAGATAAATGTTTTAAAGAATTTTCAAAGAAATCATGTTTTATGCATTAATATTTTATATTTTGGAAAAAATGGAAACTGCTTTTGTGGTATCCACTATGTAACAATGTGTAATCTCATGAATGTATTATATCCCAATTATCTAAATCTCTATACATTAAAAGATACTTAATGTAAAATGAAGTTATTTATTTTCTAAATGCATGATTATGTAATTTAATTAGGGAAGGGTCTCTATATATAGTGTATGTGGGACTGTGAATTCCAATAATGTTTTGGAAAGATGCCCACTTGGAACATTATGAGAAATGTATTTTCATGAAGCATTATTATACTATATTTAGTCTTGTTATATGTTATGGTCATGATGAATTTGATCCCAAGAGTGTTTGTCTTTATTCAATGCATCATTATAATTTTTTAGGGATTAATGTGGCTGAGGGGAATATTTTGAGTGCGTAAAGAGGGGATTCATGGGTTGTTAACAAATTACTTGTGTTTGAATCATGTGAGGATTAATTTTTCAAACCTATTTTTTAGATTTCATGCGATGTTCATGATGATTAATAAGAAATTTGGATAAGTACATGCCCAAATATAGATATTTTATAACGAGTTATTGTTACCCCAAAATTTCTCTTGGGATTTATCAATAGGGGAATAGGGTTATGTGAATTAGAAACCATTTTTGTATCCCATGGTGGTAGTAATCACCTATGAGGTATTATTTATTGATAATCTAATAGTACTACATAATACATGGATATGATCTGTGTTTAGAGACTAGGTATCATATCTTCAATTAATAATGGGTTAAATGGGTTGTAGAATCATTCCCATTTATTAAGGATCATATTTAGACTCCATTTAGATGATAATTCTTTATGATTTAATTAAATCCATTCTCTATCAGTTTTTTTTCAACCAATGAACTTATTTCTATTTATCAATTTACATTGATCATGATGTAGTGGTGCCTTATTATGAGATTTTCCCCTTCTTTATATTGTGTAATTCTATTAAATTTATTTAAAATGTTGTTATCAATGGATAGAAAAAAAAAATGAAGGTAATTGTTTTTTTAATACCATTTCAATCTATTAATATTATGGGTATGAACATAATGATCATTAAATATTAAGAGTTGACATTAATTTATAGTTAGAGTATATTAATTGAAAAAAGGACATTCTTTGTCTATAAAAATCAATTTTTATTTCATTTGAAATCATTGTTATATTCCATCATTCCTAGCATTGTATGGATATTGATTTTAAATGATATGGATAGGAAAACCATTTATAATTTGGGAACCACTTTTGATAATTTAAATATATACTTCAAAATGATGTTGTATTGTAATGTTGGAAATGTTGAAGTATAAAATGTTGGTTTTGAGCAGAGTTTTTGGATAGGGAAAATATGTTTTTGAGATATTTTGTTTCTTTAATAAAAAAATAATTGACAATATTTTTATATCACCTATGATGTGATTAATATTTCACTATGTAAAGTCTTATTGAATATTAAAATTTTTATATTTATAATTGTTATTTTTAGGATGTAATAAAATTTCGAATACTTTGATTTTGTTAGTAGACCCATACTGGGTTTTTCCAACACCTATACTTTATAGTTCTAGGTTTATTCTAGTTTTTTTCACATTTATTATTATTATAAGGGATATCTATGTTTGGATGGTGAATTTGGGTCACATGGTTGATCAATTGAGTACAAACACTATTTTTATTCAGCTTCATAAATTTTTTAGCATTTTTTAATTTAATTTTTTCATTATGTTTTTATTGTATTTTATTGGTTGTTTTCTTTATATCCCTATCAATTATATATTCTAATTTGTATTTTTGTTCTTTTTGTTTCCCTTATTATTTGAATTATTGATTTCATTTTCATGTATTATTAATATTTTTTATATGTTCTAAATCATTCCCTAGTTATTTTTATGGATTCCCATGATGTAGTATCCAACTCTTTTGGATTAAGAACTGACATCATTATTTGTGGAAGATTAGGTTGAGTGACGGGTTAGAAGAAACCTTAGGGAGGGTTATCAAAAATTAGAAGCATAATATTACGTTCATAGTGAGACCTAGTTTTTGGGATACCAGATTATAGTTTTAAATATTATTAGTTTGATTATAAATAATTTGAGAATCATGATATATGATTTTAGAGATTTTAAAGATCCTTTTCTCACCATGATCCTTAAGTTTCCTTGGGTGGTTGGTATTATTATAACACCTCGAGATTTTTTGAGAAATATTATTTTTAATTTCATTAATGTCTTGTGTTGTACGCTACACCAATATTATCTTGTGCTATACACATCACTGTATCATCTTGTAGTATATGCAACACTATTCATGCCTTGTGTTACATGCAAGAGAAACCATCCTTGATAGTTTGCATTGTACGCAATACCGAGTTTCAGAAAACAATGATATGTTATTAAAATATTATATAAAATAGCCGTTATGTATAGTTATACCTACTTTATGAATTTTTTTAATTTTATCTTTAAAAATGGACTTCATTTTTGGATTCATAATATCGAAATTAGCCTAGGGTTAATTTTTGGTATTTTTATTAAAATTTTGAATTTTTGATGAACAGTAAAAAACACTAAGTTATTGTTTAAATCCGATATTTTATTTAAATAATTATTTATTTTATTTAAAATTATTTTAGATAAATATTGATACATAATACTTATATAAGTTCATTTTAATTCATTGGAGTCATTTTATAATAATTATATATATATATATAAATTTTATTGAACTTTCACCGTCTTTTACCCTCCTCCTAGGAGAATTCGAAAATTTACATAAAACATAATTTTACCGATTTTGTGAGTGGAATTTCAAAAATTCGAGAGACATGGTTAATAACAAGGAGTAAAATGTTGTTCAATAAGATAAAATATTTTTTGGTGAATTGTAACTTTTTACTTTTATTTACCACGATTAAAAGTTTATAGGGTAATTAAGGGTAAAAATTACATTATTATTACCCTAACACATGACCTAATTCTATTGGATAAGTTTAATTCAACCATAAACAACATTAGGAATTAAATATTACCCTTTGGGTCAACATGGATTAGATTAGGACATTTGTTATTATTTTATTTAAAGAAGAGTTAAAATTGATAAAATCTAAGTTTAATAACTAAAAAATTTTAATATAGGGTTATACCTAAGATAAATTCCACAATAAATATTGATTTGAAAGATAAAAGTATTTCCTACATTATTTCATTTTACTTATCATTTTTAAACATTAACTAAATTAATTTATTTATGACACAATTGTGATGCAATAATTTCCTTATTAATGAAATAATAAAATAATTGATATTATAAATACCCAAATAAATGTAGTTTTAGACCTTTTTATGAATTAAACTAATTATCTAGGTTAATATAAAATATTTTTGATGGTTATATGAATTATTTAGGAAGTAATAAAGCTTTTATGAATTTAGAAAAATACAAAATACAAAATAGTTTCAAAATTGACAAAAAAGAGTTTTTAAAAATAATATTATATTATTAATTGATATTATATTCCTAAAAAAATAAGGATTATTCCAAAGTCCTATATAATAATATATATGACATTAATGAACCAATTGGGGTTTGATTGGTAGTCTATAGAATGTTTATTTACCATATAGTGTAAGAATACAAGAAGACAACGTAAAAGTTAAATTATTTAACTTTGAGTTAAATCAAAATGATGAGGTTAAAATGGTTACCTGAACTTGTATAAAACCTACTAGATGAAAGAATTTCAACTCATACCCACCCTAGCCTCGAAATAAGTCACTTTGGAGCCATTATAAACCGAATATGAATTCATTATAAAATAATATTTTATGTTTTTCATAAGGTGCCCCTCATCCCTCTTATATAAGGGAACCTCCTCCCTCTCCTCTTCACAAAAATTATAGCCTTCAAGATCGGAAAAACCCTGATAATTTCACTTCTCCACTTCCATAGAAACCCACTAGAAGTCATGGTCTTCTTCAAAGCCCAACTTTAGGTCTTTATGAGGAGATTAATAAAAGGCACATCGTAGAAGAGGTAATCTCTTCTACCGATTCATTCAAGTTTCATTATTATTCTACATCCTCTTCTTTATTTGTATCATTATAAAGTATTGAAATAAGAATAACTGATATACTGATATGTTATTATAAATATTAAACAACCCCATTTATCTGTATATCTATCCTATGGAAAACGATGTCACCGCGCGTGCGTACTTATGGAATACGGTCTTTACGCCGGGGTGTAATCTGTTTTTCCACCACCACCTTACATGGATGGGTATAATGGTTAAATAATAACTATATATGGTAATTATAACATCATATGTATTCTGATATAATATATCATCCACTCTAATTCCATTCAATAATTATGGAAACGATATCAACACTCGTTCGTACGTACGGATTACCGTCTCCACAACACGAAGAGATTCATTCTCCATATTAACCATTCAAGAATGATTATAAAATATATATAATGAATAATAATGATATATATGACAAAATACGTATACTATATATATATATATATATATGTGTCATCTACATAATTCCTTTAATGTCAATAAGGAAAGTAAAACATCGTTCATGCGTACATACGGCCTACTGTCTCCATGAACGGTCTGTTTCATTTCAATTATCTATCTATTATATATATATACTGAATATATTTAGCATATAAATCATGTTTTGAATTATTTATTTTAGTAAATCATGACATAATTAGTAATAATATAATGAACAACAAGTGCATACACATACGATAAATGAAACAATTTTACCCAAAAAGATGCTTTATCATGGAATTAACAAAAGAGCAGGAAATATAAAATCATAAGTGAATAATATATGATATCATAATTATTATTATGGCTCTATTGAAAATTAATAATATGTTTATACACAATATAACAATGTTTCAGACACGTATGGAATAAATTGGACCTAATTTAAGGTATAATTTTTCAAATATCATTTTTATCTGAGATAGCTTATATGTAATTATTTACTGGGGTAATATTTTTCCTTCATGTAAATGAAAATGTTTTTCATAAAGTGTTTAATATTATTCCATGTATGTTTAATGTCATGTTTACCCCCCTTTGACTTTCACATTGTGTTATGGAAGGATTCTTTCTTTTGTTTACCATACAAGGAACTTTTTGACTTTTTTGGTAAAAGTGTTAGGAGAATATTTTTTTAACTTATATGGGATGAATGGAATTTTACGGATTCATGACTCATTATTTTAATGAATCTTTCTCTACAAGATTTCATAATTATTTTCAACAAAATAATTTATTTTAAAATAGAACGACATTTTGTGAAAAGAAAATGATTTTGAAGAATAATGGAGACATTCCAAAAGAATTCATTTAAAGTGTTTTGTCAAAACTATTTTCTATCTAAGATGACATTATTTAGTATTATTGTGTTTCAAGTATAATGTCTCTATTATTTCCATGGTTTGATTATTCTTATGAGGAAATGATATCAATTTGTTTTATATGGATTATGTTATGGTGGGATTATGTTTATGAAACCCATTTTATTCTTTGGGTTAGGATGAATGATTTATGTTTATTTTTTGACACAATTAAGAATGATTTCATTATGAGCTAGGTGAGACCTATATCTCCTTCCATTACATTAGGAAATGATTTATATCTCATGAGATTGACATGACTGGAACAAGAAGTTTATCCGGTTCAGTGATACATGACTGGAATGAGGAGTGAACTCGATTTAGTAAGGGACTTTGTAAACTATGATGGTCTTGGCAGCAATAACATGGCTAATATGGAAATCATAACATGTGCATGATGGTTTCCAAAATTACATGTTTTATTCCCATTCTATTTTATCATTTTTAATGTTTGTTTTTGATATATTCCTTATGTACTGCCAAGATTTATGTCATTACTCATGATTTTTCTGTTTTATGTTCATCTTCTTACGTTCAAATGTTTCAGGATTGTTTTATGTTGACCCTATTTACCCTTAATGAGCATTTGAGCTGAAAATTTTTATGTTTTCATATCCCTGAGATATAATGAAAGGTTATAGGTAAGAAAACCAAAAGGGAAGAGATTTATGGGAGTTTTTTATGATCCTTCACCATGATTAGAAGATTATGTTAAGAGTTTCAAAAGAGACTAAACTAATACGGTCTTTGGGCTTCTGTTTTTGTCATGTATTATGTATTCTACAAAAGTAATGTAGTGTCTATGTACATCAGGTATAGGTCTCTATAGTTGGTATCAGAGTGAAAGATTAGTTACCCTTTTGAAACTATGATGCGGAAACTTTAGTGAAATCCCTGGTGATATTTATAAGGTTTGTCTAGGTATGTCTCTAAGGTTAAATATGCGTATAGGTTATAGTACTAGAATTATAGTAACGATCTTGGAATTAAACCTAAGATGTTATATAATGATGGTAATCCCCATTTATTATATTGTTGTAATATAATAATTTTTCCTCTCACAATATTTTTTTGGGTTTTAGAAAATGGATGGAAACAGGAAGATTCACGATAATGGAGGATATGATGGACAATGGAATGATATTATTCATGAGAAACCAAATGAAATGGTATTTGGAAGTCCCAACATCGTTATTATTCATAATCATCAATCTTATAATATGATCAGTAATCTCATGTTCGGTAATTATCCTGACTCAGCTAATAATAGAAAGTTGTAGTTTTATGATGATCATAGAGGAAAGAAAGTTCAATTCCCCTCATCAAAATCATGTGGGAAGAGGAATCAGGGAGAATGTTTTAAAGGAACTGGAAGATACATTGGGTGTGAAAAAAAGGACACAATACCAGTAATTGCAAAGGAAAAGGTTCAGTTAACACAATGGAAAATGATAATGGTATTGCTAAGACATCAAAAAATGTTAAATATTTTTAATGTGTAATATACAAGAATTATGAAAACCAATGCCCTATGGGAAAATCTCAGGAAGAGAATCAGCAAGGTCGTATGTCTAGTATTTATGTGGATGATGATGAAGAGACTAGAAATGATATATGATATTAAAGAAGTGTTGAGGAATAAAATGATGTATCTCATTTAGTGGTTTAAGATGGTTGGGGAATGATTTATTTTTATCAAGAGTAATGTTGTATAAGTAATGTTAGTATGGAATAAAGACACATCTACAGATTGTTACACTATAGTTTTTCCTAATGTATTTGAAAGTATATGTTGAATGGTATGGGTATCCCTGAAGAATTATTGAGATTTTTTTTTTAAAGTAGATGATATGCATATAATGAAGCGATAAGGAGATAATGAGATATTTTATAGTATTAATGAGCTCATAACTGGTATATGGACAATGTGATATCATGGTTTGAGTATATAGATATTTTTTGATTTTTGTATGGGGAAAGAGGAAACATTTGATAGAATTCATGTTTTCACTAAGGTTATATGGTAAGTTATGTTTCAAGAGAATACATGATTAAGGATTTCGCATGTTTGGAATCTGATAATCAAGATATATCTTATGATATATGAGGGATAAATGATGGTATTCACGTTCTTGTTATGTGACATTTCCAGTAATCATTTTCTTTATACTATGAGATTGAACAGATGTATTTTGGATAAGTATAATGATTAGAAAGGATTATGTCGGACATCAGATAGTATTGCTTAAGGCTAGAAATTTTTTTGATATGATTTCTGTAATGTTATAATATGGTAGTTTTAGAAACATGACAACCTACAGGACACGCGACAACCCATCACAACAGACAAGGTTTCGAAAATCAAACCCACAACCATAGTTTGACATGCCTTTATTGCCTACCACTGGCATACAGGAAGTCCCTGGTTACTATAAAATAGTTTTATTGTATTAACCAGGATGATAGATGAAGTATTAATCCATTTTTTGAACCATATACGATTAATCTCACTATAGATGGACTTCGGTATAAAACATTTGCTAGCCTTATGTTTGAGATAGATGGAATGACCTATCATTCTATCGCCTGATCTACTAAAACTTCACTAATGACAAATTCAATTTAATTTCTTTTATAGAGGGAGTGGAAATTGTTCATGGAATGACCAACGGTGAGATTGTATTAAAATCAATTAAGTATTTCTTCTAATTCCATTTTTTTCAATTTTTTGGAAATGATCTTGAAAACCAAAAACATTGTCCTAGATGGTACCTGATATCATCACAAATTTATGCCTTTGGGATTGTTAGATTTTTCTAAGCCATGTTCTCTACCACTCTCTATCAGAACATGCTAGTTAGATTTCTCTTCCATATCAATATTTTCCCTTATGTTCTTCTATGTGGAAACCTAGTAATATGTTAATTTGGGGAACCATTATTTTTCATACTTTTGTGTTTAAAATTTATTGTAGTATTCTTTTTTACGATTTGGGTTTCTATGAATTAAACTTTCAAGTTGTAAACCATTTATAACCCTGAAGAATTTTGACGGCGAAATTCATTTTAATGTGGTAGAATGTGACACCCCGAGATTTTATGAGAAATATTATTTTTAATTTCCTAGATGTCTTGTGTTGTACGCTACACCAATATTATCTTGAACTATATGCAACACTATATTAGCTTGTTGTATATGCAACAATATTCTTGGCTTCTATTACACGCAATAGTAACCTTCCTCTATAGCTTGTATTGTACACAATACTGTGTTTCACTAAAAATGATATTTTATTAAAATATTATATAAACTGGAAGTTATTAATATTAATACCATCTTTTTGAAATTTTAAAATTTTTTCTTTCAAAATGGACTTCTTTTTTTTTTGATTCAGAATATCGAAATTAGCCTAAGGTGGATTTTTTGTATTTTTTTAAAATTTTCAATTTTTGATGAATAGTGAAGACACTGAGTTATAATTTAAAACTGAATTTTTATTTAAATAATAATTTATTTTAATTAAATTTAGTTTAGGTTAAAATTGGTGCATAATACCTATATAAGTTCAATTTATTTCATTGGAGTCATTTTATAAAAAATTTGGATATATTAAAATTTTATTGAACTTTTCAACATCTTTTACCCACCCACTAGGAGTATTTGCAAATTTTCATAAATGTTAATTTTATCTCTTCTGTGAGTGGAATTACAAAATTCTAGAGATGCGGTTAACATCAAGGAATAATAAGTGGTTCAATAAGATAATAATAATATTTGGTGAATAGTAACATTTTACTTTTATTTGCCACGGTTAAAAGTAAATATGGTAATTAAGGGAAAAATGGTATTATTATTACCCTAACGCATGTTCTAATTCTATTGTATAAGTTTAATTAGACCAAAAACAACCTCAGGAATAAAATATTACCCTCTAGGTCCCCATGTATTAGATTAGGTCATTTTTTATTATTTTATTTAAACGAGTGTTAAAATAGTTAAAATCAATGTTTAATAAATAAAACATTTTTATATAGGGTTATACATAAGATAAATTCTATTATAAATCTTCATTATAAATATTAAAGTATTTCCTAAATAATTTTACTTTTTATATATAATTTTTATACATTATATAATTTATTTTATTTATGACACAATGGTGATACCGTAATTACCTAATTAATGAAATATAAAAATAATTGATATTATAAATAACTAAAAAAATGTAATTTTATACTTTTTATGAATTGAACTAATTTGATAGGTTAATATATCATATTAGGGTTGTTTATATGAATTTTGTTTAATTAATAATGCTTTTATGAGTACATAAAAAAACAAAATACCAAATACTGTCAAAATTGAAATAAAAGTGTTCTTAAAAAAATATTATATTAGTAATCGATATTATATTTCAAAAAATATAGGGTTCGGCCAAAAGACCTATATAATAATATATATGACAATAAGGAACCAATTTGGGTTTTACTGGTAGTTTATAGTACGTTTATTAATCATATTATGTAAGAATTCTTGAAGACATTGTGAAAGTTAAATTATTTAATATATAGTTAAATCTAAATGATAATGTTAAAATGGTAACATAAATTTTTCTAAAACCTATTTGATGATAGGATTTCGACCCATACCCACCCTATCTTCTAAATAAGTCACTTTGGAGCCATTATAAACCAAATATGAATATATTATAAAAATATTTAATTTTGTTTCTAAGGTGACCCTCACCCCTCTTAAAAAAGGACATCTCCTTCCAATTCTCTTCACACAAAATTGAGCTTTAAATATTGGAAAACAGCAGCCCATTTCACTTCTCCACTTCCATAGAAACCTAATAAAGTTATCTTACTTCTTCAAAGACCATATTTAGTGCCCTAAGTGGAGGTTACGAGGAGGCACGTCAAATAAGAGGTAATCTCTTCTATTGATTTTTCATGTTTATTTATTCATGAACTTCCTCTTCTTTTGTTGTTTCCTTATAATGTAATGACATAAATATAAATAATATAATGATAAGTTATTATAAATATTATACAACCCCACTTCACCTTCTATCCATCCTATGGAAAATGTAGTCACCGTGCGTGCATACGTATGGAATACCGTCTCCATGCCGTGGTGTAATATGTTTTTCCACCGCCACCTTACTTGGATGGGTATAAATGTGTAAAAATAAATATACATGGTTATTATAACATCATACTAATTCTGAGATATTATATCATCCACTCCAATTCCATTCAATAAATATGAGAATGATATCATCGCTTGTCCGTACGTACGGATTACCATCTCCACGACGTGAAGAGATTCATTATCCATATTAACCATTCAAAAATGATTATTAAATATATATAATGAATAATAATGATATATATTACATAATAATTATACTTTATATATATATATATCATCTACTTACTTCTATTCAAGTCAATAAGGAAAGGAAAACAACATTCATGCATATGTACGGCCTACCACCTCCTTGAACGGTGTGTTTCATTTATTTTATCTATCTAATATATATATATAATGAATATATATGATATATAAATCTTGTTTTAAATTCATGAATTAACTAAATCCTAGTATAATTAAAAATAATATCATGAACAATAAGTCCAAACACATACGACAACTGAAACGATTTTACCCAAAATGCTGCTTTAACATGGAATTGACAAAAGAACAGGTAATATAAAGTCATAAGTGAATCATATATGATATCATAAATATTATTGCGGTTCTGTTACAAGTTAAAAATTATTTTAAACCCACTATAAAGGAGTTTCATACACATATGGATGAAATTGGACCTAAGGTAATGGATAATTTTTCATATCTCATTTTATCTGCGATTTCTTATACGTAAGTATTTATTGGGGTTATATTTTTCATCCATGTCCATAAAAATGTTTTTCATAAAGTATAAAATATTATTCCATGTATGTTTCTTGTCATGTTTTCCCCTCTTTGACTTTTAAATTGGGTTAAGGAAGGAATCTTTCTATTATTTACAATGGGTGGAACTTTTTGACTTTTCTGATAAAAGTATGAGGAGAATGTTTTTTCAACTTATATGGAATGAATGGATTTTTATGGTTTCATTACACATTATTTTCATTAAGATTACTCTAAAATATTTCATATTTATTTTCAACAAAATCCCTCTCTTTGAAAATTTAATGGCATTTTGTGAAAATCAAATGATTTTGAAGGACAAAGGATATTTTCTTCAAGAATTCATTTCAAGTGTTTTGTCAAATCTATTTTCCATCAAAGATGACATTATTTTTTAAAATTATGTTTCATGTATAATATCTTTATTATTTACATGGTTTGATTCTTCTTATGATTAAATGATATCCAGTGGTTTTATATGGATTATGTTATGATGAGATGATGTTTATGAAACCCATTTTATTCACTGGGTTATGATGAATGATTTATGTTTATTTAGTGGAACAAGTAATAATGATTTCATTATGAGATGGGTGGGACCTATATCTCTATCCAATTCATTGGGTAATGTTTTATATCTCATCTGATATACATTTATGGAACTGAAAGTTAATCTGGTTCAGTGATACTTGACTAGAACAAGGAGTGATCTCGATTCAGTAAGGGACTTTTTCCACTATGATGGTCTTGGAAACAGTTCCTTGGCTACAATGGAAATCATAACATGTGCTTAATGGTTTCCACAATTACATGTTTTATTCCCATGGTATTTTATCATGGTTAATGCTCCTTTTTTATCTTTGCCTTATGAACTGCCACGAATTATGTCATCACTCATGATTTTAATGTTTTATGTTCATGTTATTATGTTAAAATGTTTCGGGATTGTTTTATGTTCTCCATGTTTACCCTTACTGAGCATTTGATCTCACCATTTTATGTTTTATTTTCCCCGGGGTATAAAGATAGGATATAGGTAAGAAAAACAAAAGGGAAGATCTTTATAAGAGATGTTGAAGATCTCTCACCATTATTAGAAGATTATGTTCTGAGTTTCCTAATACTCTAAACTAATATGGTCATTGGGCGTCTTTTTTTCCTAGTATTATGAATTTCTCAAAAGTAATTTAATGTCTTTGTACGTCATGTTTGGGTATCTATAATTATTTTAATTTCATATTTTTTGATTAATTTCATTGATGTTGTATTCTTGGAAGCATAAAGTGATGGTTATATGAACCAGAATTACAAGTAATGAGTATCCATGGGGGATCATGTTTGGTTTATGGGATGGAAAATGAAAAATGAGACCAAAATAATTTTTTATTTATAGGGCTGTACAAACCATAAGAAAAAAGAACAATTGGTGAGGGATATTTTTTACACATCAATGTATGATGGGAATGAGTCTATCGACCATTTTATTATTTTGGGAAGGGGTTCAAATCCACATTTAATATACTAGTTAGACTCATTTTGGATTAGATTTCCAACCTTTTATAGGTACTGGAAAAGGATTAATTGTAAATCAGGGGATAAATGTGAATAATTTTATTGTATTTTGGTTGTGAATTTTTATATAGGTTTGTTTAGGTGATTTTTTATGCACCACTACCCTTTTCATAAATAGCTATTAATTACATGTGTTGACATAGAGAATATTTTAATGAGTTGATTCTTTGAAATAAGGTACGTAACACATGAAAATATGAAAAAATTTATAATACTCCAAAATAAATATTTATGGATTCTCTGAAGGTTACTCATTCTAATTTTTTTAAATTTGGGACATTTATCAAAGGAAATGGGTGACCATAAAGCCCAGTAAGGTAATAAGCAAGAATGACATAAAACTTATTATCTGGAGAAATATCAATAAGAACATGAGGAATAACAATAGGAATGGAATAAGAGGAATATAGAAATACAAACATGAGTCATAACATGTAAATGTGTCTACATCATTGTTTCTGACGCTTTAGCCGGGGCGCACACCCGTCCGTCCGTGGGGGAGGACGCGCGGCGCTTCTGTTGCCCCACATTCCCTCTTTCCAAAGGCGGGCGACATTCGCTCCTTATTCAGGGACGTCTGCTCCTTGATCGAAATGGGATGATGGGATGTCAGTTCTTCCTCCTGTGGATTCCTCCTCAGAACTCGTCACCTAGTCCGGGTATCCCTTATAGATTTAATACGTAGTTCGTGAAACTCTTCCCAGTGCCATGTTTCCATGGACGCCGGTTAATTACACTGCTTCTATCGGGACATTCGAAAGGGTCCAGTCAGGGCAGCAACCTTCAGTCAGGGGAGTAGTCACGTTGAGGCATCAGTAGCGTGTCTGGATGCTGGGGTACCAGGCATGTCTGTCTGTTATCCTTGACCATAATGCTTCTCGAGGGCGTGGAAGCCCGAGGCATCCCACATCGAGCACGGGGAATTATATGTCATAGACACATATCTGAGGTTTTCCTCAGCTTCCCGTGTTCAACACAGGGTATGCCGCAAGTTTAACGTCCAGCAAGGACGGATCAACCCAACCAGGGCATTATCTAGGATAGATCGGATTGAGGGATCCTCCTTGAAGGGATATTGATACCGGGGCCAGCCCATGGGCGATAGTGAAGAAGTGTGTACCGACATGGTCTCACCAGGATAAGATGGTCTGGGAGAGAATCGGAACGGGTGGTAGGTTGATGAATGGAGTGGAAGGAGAGTGAAGTGGGACTATCTCAGGGGGGACAGTGAAGTTGGGCTTGAGCCTTGACGAGGCTTCCTACGTATCCCCGTGGCAGGGAATCAAAGTCCGCGTAGTTCGGGATGGTGCCGGTAAACCGACATGAAGCTGGACCTTGGCCCGATGAATGTCGTCGGCGAACCAACGTGAAGGTGGACCTTGGTCCGATGGGCATCGTTAGTGTACCGACGTGAAGGTGGACCTTGGCCTGATGGGAATCGTCAGCGTACCGACATGAAGGTGGACCTTGGTCCGATGGGCATCGTCAGCGTACCGACGTGAAAGTGGACCTTGTTCCGATTGGTGGTGGGCTTGAACCTTGGGAAGGCTTCCTACTTACCATGCCTTGACATGGATCAAAGACCTCGTAGTTCGGGTTAGTCACAACGGCTTGCCGTCGGACTAGAATTGGGTGTACAGTTTAATGACATGCGGGACAAGAGGAGGCATGCAGTTTTAACGTTATGCTGGACGAGGGCGAAACTCGACGTGAATGAACGACCAAGCAATGTGGCTTGAACATCATGGAGGCTTCCTACGTACCATGCCTTGACATGGATCAAATTCCTCGTAGTTCAAATGGGATGAGTCGCAGCGGCTTGCCACTGGACTGGAATGGGACCCGACATGAATGGATGTCGGGTGGGCTTGAACCTCGTGGAGGCTTCCTACATACCATGCCTTGAAATGTATCAAAGACCTCGTAGTTCACAAGATGGTTTGTCGGTGAACCGACGTGAAAGTAGACCCGGGGGTCCACTATTGGTGGGCTTGAACCTAATGAAGGCTTCCTACGTACCATGCCTTGACATGGATCAAAGTCCTCGTAGTTCGGAAGATGGGTTGGGTCGCAGTGGCTTACCACTGGACCGGAGTGTAGTTTAACGTTGTGCTGGACGGGGGTGAAACCCGACGTGAAAGACGGGTGGACTTGAACCTCATAGAGGATTCCTACGTACCATGCCTTGACATGGATCAAAGTCCTTGTAGTTCAAGATGGGTTTGTCGGTGAACCGACGTGAAAGTAGACCCGGGGGTCCACTATTGGTGGGCTTGAACCTCATGAAGGCTTCCTACGTACCATTCCTTGACATGGATCAAAGTCCTCGTAGTTCGGAAGATGGGTTTGTCGGTGAACCGACGTGAAAGTAGACCGGGGGGTCCACTATTGGTGGGCTTGAACCTCGTGAAGGCTTCATACGTACCATGCCTTGACAAGTATCAAAGTCCTCGTAGTTCGGAAATGGGTTGGGTCGCAGTGGCTTACCACTAGACCAGAGTGTTGTTTAACGTCGTGCTGGACGGGGGTGAAACCAGACGTGAAAGACGGGTGGGATTGAACCTCATAGAGGCTTCATACGTACCATGCCTTGACATGGATCAAAGACCTCGTAGTTCAGGAGATGGGTTTTTCCGTGAACCGACGTGAAAGTAGACCCGGGGGTCCACTATTGGTGGGCTTGAACCTCATGAAGGCTTCCTACGTACCATGCCTTGACATGGATCAAAGTCCTCGTTGTTCGGAAATGGGTTGGGTCGCAGTGGCTTACCACTGGACCGGAGTGTAGTTTAACGTCGTGATGGACGGGGGTGAAACCCGACGTGAAAGACAGGTGGGCTTTAACCTCATAGAGGCTTCCTACGTACCATGCCTTCACATGGATCGAAGACCTCGTAGTTCAGGAGATGGGTTGGGTCGCAATGGCTTACCACCGGACCGAAGTGTAGTTTAACGTCGTGCTGGACGGGGGTGAAACCCGACATGAGATACGGGTGGGCTTGAACCTCATAGAGGCTTCCTACGTACCATGCCTTGACATGGATCAAAGACCTCGTAGTTCAAGAGGGGTTTGTTGGTGAACTGACGTGAAAGTAGACCCGGGGGTCCACTATTGGTGGGCTTGAACCTCATGAAGGCTTCCTACGTACCATGCCTTGACATGGATCAAAGTCCTCATAGTTCGGAAGATGGGTTTGTCGGTGAACCGACGTGAAAGTAGACCCGGGGGTCCACTATTGGTGGGATTGAACCTCATGAAGGCTTCCTACGTACCATGCCTTGACATGGATCAAAGTCCTCGTAGTTCGGAAATGGGTTGGGTCGCAGTGGCTTACCACTGGACCAGATTGTTGTTTAACGTCGTGCTGGACGGGCGTGAAACCCGACGTGTAAGACGGGTGGGATTGAACCTCATAGAGGCTTCCTACGTACCATGCCTTGACATGGATCAAAGACATCGTAGTTCAGGATGGGTTTGTCGGTGAACCGACGTGAAAGTAGACCCGGGGGTCCACTATTAGTGGGCTTGAACCTCATGAAGGCTTCCTATGTACCATGCCTTGACATGGATCAAAGCCCTCGTAGTTCGGAATATGGGTTTGTCGGTGAACCGACGTGAAAGTAGACCCGAGGGTCCACTATTGGTGGGATTGAACCTCATGAAGGCTTACTACGTACCATGCCTTGACATGGATCAAAGTCCGCGTAGTTCAAGAAATGGGTTGGGTGTCAGGGTCGGTGCTCACTCTAAGCCCACGTGAGTCATGCTCATTGTGAGAAACAAGAGGTTGCAAGGACCTGACGATCACGTCGCAAAGGGTGCGTCCGTGAGAAGCGAAGAGGGGCTTACGCGTTGAGCGGCCCATGGTGTTGGGACTTACTCCAGGATGGAGGCCCATGGTGTTGGGACATACTCCAGGATGGAGGCCCATGGTGTTGGGACTTACTCCAGGATGGAGTCCCATGGTGTTGGGACTTACTCCAGGATGGAGGCCCATGGTGTTGGGACCTACTCCAGGATGGAGGCCCATGGTGTTGGGACTTACTCCAGGATGGAGGCCCTGGGTGTTGGGACTTACTCCAGGATGGAGGCCCATGATGTTGGGACTTACTCCAGGATGGAGGCCCATGGTGTTGGGACTTACTCCAGGATGGAGGCCCATGGTGTTGGGACTTACTCGAGGATGGAGGCCCATGGTGTTGGGACTTACTCCAGGATGGAGGCCCATGGTGTTGGGACTTACTCCAGGATGGAGGCCCATGGTACGACAGAGCGCGGGAAAGATGGACCGTGGCCCGATGATGAGAGGTGCCTCGTTCCCTATCACGCCCTCCACTGACCTTGGTAGTGGGGAAGTACGGAGATGCAGAGGTGCAGCCATCCGTTGAGGGGGGTAGGGTCACCCTTCTCTTATGAACATACTCCATTCCGACAAGGAGGATTTCATTCCATGTGAGGAAGAGTTCCATTCCCGTGGAGACGAGTGGTGTAAAGAATGTTCGAGCTGGGGGGACCCTTCGTGAGGGAGATGAGGTTGGGTCACAGTTTAAAGTCATGTGTTGAGGACGTGGTGCTTGGCAGTTTAACGTCCTGCAGCTCGGACGAGGTGGGTTCACTCCACACCCCTAGAACTTACATAACCGGTACCCTCTGGTCCTTGGGGAAGGGAAGGTACCTGTAAGGCCATGGTTAAGGGAGGTCGTGGAACGAACCATCGAGGGGTTCACGTTAGGGTGGCTATGCGAAGAAGCAATAGCCGTTAGCGTGCCTATGCGAAGAAGCATTAGGCGAAGCAACGCTACGGGTGGTATTGTCCATGGGACTTTGAAATCACATCGTGCAAACCTGGAGGGCCGCACGAGAAGAGGAATCACTAAGCAGAGGAGTGTGCTTTGCGAAGTGGAGTGCCTTGGCCTTAGCATGGGGCATAGGTGTGAGTGGAAGGTGCTTCGCGAAGTGGAACAGTGTTCGCGGAGCACTGCCTCGCGAGGAAGGGGTGCCTCGCGAAGTAGGGTCCTGCGAAGCAGTGTGCTTCGCGATGCATAGTGATCCTGCCTTGGCATAGGGATCACTAGCATGGGTTGGGTGTTTCGCGAAGCATAAACGCTCCGCGGTTGCCCGACTTCCCTTGGGAATCCCCTTCCTTCGCGAACGCCCTTGAGCTTCGCGAAGGGCATCCCTCTCGGAAGAGGGGCTCAAAACGAGACAAAGGAGAGTCGTCTCGCGAAGTAGAAATACCTCGCGGATCTCATGATTCCCAGGGCAAAAAGTGCTTCGCGATTCGGGAGAGGAGAAGCCGAAAGGTCGGATTGTCCATACTCAGGACTCAGGGGGAGTCCAGTATTTATAGGGAAGGGGCGCCGTGAAGCAGGGCTCGCGCACCGCCTCCGGTGCTTCGCAGCGCACTCGCGAACGTCAACGTCGTCGGCGGAGCATTACCGCCTCTGGTGCTTCGCGGTGGCTCGCGAACGTCAAATGTTCTCGCGGAGCCTTACCTCCTCGGGTGCTTCGCGGCGGCTCGCGAACGTCAAATGTGCTCGCGGAGCCTTATCGCCTCGGGTGCTTCGCGAGGCAGTGAGGGTCGGGGCGCTTCGCGTGGGTGCTTCGCGGCTGTGCTTTGCGAGGCAGCGCGCCAGCTGTCCTTTTCCTTCCTTTCTTTTGGGTCGTATTTTTGGCGCCAACAAATGCCCCCCTCAGATTTGGAGCCGCGGAGGGTGAAGGGTCG
The DNA here is from genome assembly GCA_963277665.1 of Viscum album. NCBI lineage: Eukaryota > Viridiplantae > Streptophyta > Magnoliopsida > Santalales > Viscaceae > Viscum > Viscum album. The sequence goes on from OY728125.1 coordinate 380,882,507, forward strand.
AAGTCTGAGGGAAAATCTCCAAAATTGTCGGTGGTTCGCGATGCAGCATCGTGAAGGGGCCTCGCGATGCTCACCAGGGCCGCGGATCCGGACGCGCTGCGATGCTTCGCGCGGGTGAGGCGCGCCGCGATGCCCCAGGGTCACCGCCTATAAATAGGGTGTCCGCCCTCTTTTGTCTTCACATGCCATCCTTGTCTTTTTGTGCTCTCGACTTTGCGAAGCTCCGCGTACTCCGCGACAGCACTCCGCGAATCGAGCTTCGCGGCGAACCGCAGGTCTCTGACTCTGTGTCCGCGCCAAGCGAACCTCTACTTGTCGGCCTTGGCCAGACTTCGCGGCTTGGTCTCGCGACTGATCTTCGCGATCCGGCTTCGCGGTCGAGCTTCGCGGTCGAGCTTCGCGGTCAAGCATCGCGGTCGAGCTTCACGATCCATCCGAACGAATCCTTTTCTGAGGGACAAAGTTAAAATGGCCCATCAAGAAGTTGTCTTGGGGGTCCTTGCAGATGCTGCTCATCGAGATGAGATGGCCAACCGTCCAGGCTTGGGTGAGATGATCCGGAGCCACTCGGACCACACTTCTTTGACGGATCTGCTCTCGAAGGGTCAGAAAGATTATCCGCAGTGCAAGAAACAGTCGTTGTACGGCTTCGGGCTGAGGGATGATGTCTTCATCCCTGAGGCGAGTAGGGATGAACCAACTTGCTGGTTCAGGAGCACACCGTGCCAGCACCAATGGTTCAGGGCAGCCGATGGTCACGCGCGGGAGGACTTCACACCCGTTACCGCTGACTGTCTCTACAACCATGTGAACGACATCGACGGGAATCCATTGCTGCCGGAGACTTCCCCTCCCCTCTACCGTACAATGCTTAAGGCGGCCTTGCAGGATTCGAAGAAGGGATGGTCCGATGAGTGGGACCTGCCCCAGGGCGGCAACTTTACTGATGACTGGGCCTGGGCCTACTGGGTAGGTGCCTCATGCGAGGAGTTCGGGGCCGTATTGAGGAGAGTGGGGTTGTATGATGCAGCATGGGCCTCCCAATTCCACATTTACCAACCGAAGCAGCTAATGCCAGAGTTGCTGAGCAGATGGTCATCTAGGACCAACACTTTTCACCTGTATCACGGGGAGGTGGGAATCATCCTGTGGGATGTCCACCAGATTTTTGGGGTCCCGATCTTGGGGTCCATGTATGACGAGTTCCTCCCCATTGCCAGCGCGTGGGGGGATGCGGAGCAATGCCGCGACTGGCATCGGCGCTGATGGCACTTGTCCCTGGAGAAGACAAGGAGGCAGTGAGAGACGTCCACTTCAGGAGGTGGTTCAAATGCTTCCTGAATTTCCCAGAGAATCGAGAGTTCCCTCCAAACATGACCAGTCTTCCGGAACGTTGGCCCAGGACAGTAGGTGAGCTGATGCGGCATGAGACCAGACCGTTAGGGGGTTCCTTTAGACACGAAAGAGGACGAGGGCCCGAATAAGGGGCACGCAAGTAGTGGAATATGGGGTGATGGTCTGTCTGAACAGAATCCAATACTTAGGTAGTTACACCACCGTGGGTGGAGTACGTGCGATAGGCGCATCGGTTTGACCATGCATCATTCCTTTTTTAGACAGGGCCTCTCTGGCAAGGGGATCCGTCACTTCCCAATGGGATCTTGGGGAATCCTGAACTTGTTCAGGGCAGAACCGTAGTTTATTGTCATGCGTTGAGGACACATAGACTCCTGTAGTTTAACTTCATACGATAGGACGTGGAATAAGAGGGAAGGAAGCGTGTGGCGCGGTAGATATGAAACTGATGCGAATGAGGACTTGGAGTCCAAATCACACCACATACCCCCGGAGGACACTCTTCAGGTCTAGGGACCAAGAGTGAGGATTGGGCTGGGCCCGAAGCAAAGTGGTCGTGCATTACTACGTACCCCATGAGGATGGGAATCATATGTAGTTCTGTAATTGCATTTTAACGTCAGGCCGGACGATGAGCAGCCCGACCGTGTTGGTACACATCCTGCCAAAACTACTAAGCCCACGTGAGTCGTGCTCGGTGTGGGAAACAAGCAGTAGTGGTGGGAATTTCCCGACACACAGAGGGGCTAGTTAGGGCAAAGGGACGCTCGGTGAATCCCGGCCCAGTGACACTAACACGATCTTGAGGCACACCTAGATGCGCGAAGAGAAAGAGCCGAGTATGATTGAATTCAACTTGAACGTGGGAAGTGGAAATGTGTGAATCATGATGCTCAAAATTCAGATCACAATGATGGCGGCGTGACGACGAAGGGTAACTGCTGACCGTATTCACAAAGCAGTACCCTGTCGCGTTAGCCTAGAATGAGGACAGACAAATGAGGGTCGACCGTTGACCATGTTCAAAACACGGGACCATGTCACAAATGTTGTCAGATATCCGTAAGGACGTCGGCCCAAAACGATTGAAGGGCCCTTAGGTCTAGCATTCATGGAGATCCCTTAAGCTTAGTATCCACGTCGTCTGAGGTTCCTTTTGGATGTGGAAAAGGATGAGGATCCAAATAGCGAGTTCACGAAGCTTGGTCGTGGGATGAGGGGAATGTCCCTGTGAAAATCCCACACTTCGGGCTCTTTGTCAAAACACATCTGAATACAGCAAAGAAATGTATTAGAGATAGGGAGCATATTCCTTTCCCTTGGGGAGATCTTAGTTTAGGGTCGTAGAATTCGGACCACGAAAAGTTAGACTGGGCCCGCGGGGAAGTGGTCGGGCGCTCCTACGTATCTCATAGGGATGAGAATCAAGCCTTACGTAGTTCTTGATGGACCTTAGACCATAAATAGGTAAAGGGAGAAGGGGGCGCATGGCATCAAAACCCGACGTGAAGGAGGACCTAAGACCTACATACCATGCATTCTCTGGGGAAATGCTCGAGTCGAGGGACCGAACACAAAGGTTAGGCTGGGCCCGCGGGGAAGTGCCCGGGCGCTCCTACGTATCTCATAAGGATGAGAATCAAGCCATACGTAGTTCTGGAAATGACATGGTAGGATACCAGTGCCAGGGGAAAAGGGGAGTGCGGGCGTGGCCCTTGCACTAAAAGAAGCTGAATTTGATGTATCTTGTTTGTTCTTTAAGGTGAATGGTTTTTTTTGTGAAGCGACAAGCCTAGAATAGTTGGCCGTGAGGTTGCCACAAGGATCAAGCCGCGATGGGCATTGAAAAATTGCATGGCACGTGGCCAGTACCCAATGTGATGTCCTCTACAACGAGGTTACCACAATGCGGTGCCGTTTTTCGTCGTGCGGCCAGGACGATAATGTCACAGTTTAGGGTCGTATGATAGGACCAAGCATGCATTTTATCGTCATGCAGCGCAGACGTAGCAGAGACGATGCTAGGCGGGAAATGTGCGCAGTGTTATAAAACACAATTGACAGAGACATGATCCCACATCAAATTGTACGCCATTCGGAGAGGGAAACCTTAGGCCGAGGGGCCTATATAGAGGTGATACAGGGGGAGAGACTGGCTTCCTGAATGGGTTGTACCCAGAGACAGGGTGTCTGGGCGGTCCTACGTATCCCATGAGGATGGGAATCAAGATGAACGTAGTCCCGAATGGATCTTAGTTTATGGTCATAGAGCTCGGACCACGGGAGCCCCAAAGGACGCCAGATTGCAGCTTTGTCCCCCTATCATGCAATGTTGCACTGAGGGATAGCGCCAAAAGTGTCGAGATTCCACCTGTACATGATGGGATGCAAAATGATATGAATCATGCAACCAACATTCAAGGACTGAAGGGGATGGTGTGACGACAGAGGATTACTGCTGACCATGTTCGCAACACAGCATTCAGTCGCGTTAGTCTGAAATGAGGACTAACAAACGAGCATCGACCGCTGACCATATTCGCAACGCGGGATTTAATCGATTTGTTGTCCAAAACCCTCGGGGGTGTTGGCCCGTATCGGTAGGAGAGCCCTTGGGCATTGTATCCAGGCTGTTATCTGGGGTCCCTCCGGGTGTGAAAGGTGATGGAAGTCCGAATGGAGGGGAACATGAAGCTTGACAAGTGGAAGGAGCTTGATCAAGTTGAATCTGACACTCTTGGTCCTAGACTAGAGTGCTCTTAATACATGGGTGAACCACTGCAAGGATTCAAGGGACTCAACTTTGAGGGTGACCGATAGATGGCAGGTTCCCGGGGGAAGGGGGCACGGTGCCCAAAACCTTGTATCATACCTACACATCCCCCTTCTGGAGAGGGATAGGCCAAGTGGCCTAGGTGACCGGGAGATCAGGAGATCACTAGGAGGTGGGGCTGGACCCGAATCTTAAACATCCAGGTGGTCCTACGTATCCCATGAGGATGGGAATCAAGCCACGCGTAGTTCTGAAGGGTGCCTTTTAATGTCATGCAGGACAAAGAATAGGACAGCCAACTCTCAGAACGGGGTGCGCGTGGTGCAGCTATTGTAAACCTGACGTGAATGAGGACATAATCCTACACTACGCCACGCGGTCCCGTGTCCAGGGTCCCAATGGTAGGACCCGAGAGAGGTGAACTTGCCGAACTCAAGCTGGACCCAAAGACAAGGGGTCTTGAATGTAGTTCCAGATGAGAGTCTTAGATTATGGTCTTAGAGCTCGGACCATGGATGGTGACAACTCCCGAGTAAGCACAGATGTCAACCCAATCCCTAAGCCCACGTGAGATAAACTCAGTGTGGGAAACAAGGGGGGTATCCTCATCGCAATACTTGGGGCGTCCATCAATGGGGAGTCGGTTGAGAGTTTCGAAGGACACCTTTGATGCAGCTTTTTCTCCCGTCGTGCAGACGTGCACGGAGGAAAAGTACCAAGAATTCTGAGACTCTACTTGGACATGCTGAAGTGATGAAGGGTGTGAATCGTGTACCCGACATTTGGGCTTAATGGGTTGACGTGGTGATAGAGGAAAACTGTTAACCATGATGGAAACACAGCGTCCGTATCGCGTTAGCCTGAGGTGGGAACAACAAACGAGCATCGACCGCTGACCATATTCGCAACTCGAGATTTTATTGATTTGTTGTCCGAAACCCTGGGGGGCGTTGGCCCGTATCGGTAGGAGAGCCCTTGGGCATTGTTTCCAGGCCGTTCTTGGGGGTCCCTCCAGGTGTGAAAGATGATGAAAGCCCTGATGCGGGGATACACAAAGCCTGGAAAGCGGGTGCGGACGTGTCTGAGTAAAGCTTGGCATTCCAGGTAATAAACAAGAGTACTCTTAAGAACATTGGTGAACCTCCGAAAAAGGGATCGACGAAACAACTCAGTAGGGGGGGGGGAACATGGCATGGTCATTACGAGACTGTCGTGAATGAGGACATAATCCCACACCACACCATATGATCCTCTCATGGAGGAAGGATAGGCCAAGGGGCCAAGATGGGATGAGGATTCCTGAGAGATGGGGCTGGACCCGAATCTTATACATTCAGGTGGTCCTACGTATCCCATTAGGATGGGAATCAAGCCACACGTAGTTCTTGAAATGCAATTTAACGTCATACTGGACGAGGAGGGGAGTAATATACCCCTAAGCAAGGTGTACAGTATGGCGAAGAAGCCGACGTAAATGAGGACATAGTCCTACATCACACCATGCAATCCTATAAGAGAGGACCCGGGTTATGGCCCGGAAAGGCCAAGGGGCCTGGGGATGAGCCTTGGTCAGGAAGGCCTGACTGGCTTGCAGTTTAACGTCTTGCAAAGAGGACGAGGGGCCAGGGGCCCAAGGAGGCCAAGGGGCCTGAGGCTAGGCCTCGTAAGGGGAGTCGTACGACATGATACATGATCCCGACGTGAATGAGGACGTAGTCCTACACCACACCATCTACCCTTCGGGTAAGAAGGGACCTAGGTTGTGGCACGGAAAGGCCAAGGGGCCTATGGTTAGGCATCAGTCAGGAAGGCCTGACTGGTTTGTAGTTTAACATCTTACATGAGGACGAGGGTCGGGGACCCGAAGAGGCCAAGGGGCCTGAAGCTGGGCCCCGTATGGGGAGGGCGTACGACATGGTACATGATCCCGGCGTGAATGAGGACATAGTCCCACATCACACCGTCCACCCTTATGAGGAATCCTGGGCCATGGCCCGGAGAAAAGGGAATGTTATCAGTCAGAAAGGCCTGACTGGTTTGCAGTTTAACGTCTTACATGAGGACGAGGGTTGGGGACCCGAAAAGGCCAAGGGGCCTGAGGCTGGGCCTCGTAAAGGGAGGGCGTACGGCATGGTACATGATCCCAACGTGAATGAGGACATAGTCCCACATCACACCGTCCACCCTTATGAGGAATCCTGGGCCGTGGGCCCGATCTCTAGCACCACCTGGGGACGTTTGTCATCTCAGAATGGGGCAGAATGAATCACTGTCCTCAATGCATGGGACATCTCGGGGTGGACCCAAAAATCCAAGACACTATTGACCATGTTCGAAACACAGCGTTCCTATGGTGACCCGTATGAGGGCAATAAATGAGCGTCGACCGCTGACCAACTTCGCGGCGCGGGACTTGTATCGGCTTGTTGCTTGAAAACCCTCGGGGGCGTTGGCCCGTATCGGTAGGAGGGCCCTTGGGCGTAGTATCCAGGCCGTTCTTGGGGGTCCCTCCGGGTGTGAAAAATGACGGAATCCCAGTCAAGGAGTGGGTGAATCATAGTTGTATCCATCCACGAAAGGGGCAAACACCTCCAGGGGGAATGTGCAGCCGGGTCGAGGCTTGCTCGATGTGGGTCGGAGCAAAAGTGTGCACCCTGCCATGTCTTGACCCGAGGGGAAGATTTTGGCTTTTGGGCTGGGCCAACGGACGAAGTGTCCGGGCGTTCCTACGTATCTCATAAGGATGAGAATCAAGCCATACGTAGTTCTTGAAGGCCATGCAGTTTAGCGTCATGTGGTGAGGACGTGGGAGGATAGAAGAACGGGAGTGGGCACATGGTGCGACCCTTACAATCTTTTTGCGAGCGGGGTTGCATGAGCGGGGCCAAAAAATCCTACTCCCTGCTACACAAAGATCCTCCAAGAAAACTATTCCTATGGGGGGATAGTGGAAGGGAAAAGCTTGGGGCTAGGCTCAAGACGAAGTGTCCGAGCGTTCCTACGTATCTCATAAGGATGAGAATCAAGCGACACGTAGTTCTAGAAGTGCAGTTTAACATCATGCGGGACGAAGATGCAGTTTTTGGTCGTGCAGGACATTACGGTTTAGAGTCATGTTGGACTATAGTGTCCAGTTTAAGGTCATGCGGGACCGTTTCACAGTTTATCATCTTGCAGGACGAAAATGCAGTTTAAGGTCATGCAGGACCATTTTGCAGTTCAAGGTCGTGCTGGACCTTTTCACAGTTTATCGTCTTGCGGTACGAAGATGCAGTTTAAGGTCGTGCGGGATCCATTTTGCAGTTTAAGGTCGTGCTGGACCTTCACGCAATTTAGGGTCATGCTGGACCCCTTTTTTTCCCTAAGCGAAGTACCGCTTGAGGAACTTGGCATTGGTGGGGGGGGGGGGGTTATACGCTCTCCATCCGTGGTCACCAAGGAGTATGCTCCATTGGGGTAAACCTTATGGATGATATAAGGCCCTTCCTATTTGGGTTCTAACTTGGGTGGTTTCCTACCGGGAATCATTGGTGCTCGATGGGCCAGTACCAGGTCACCCTGTAGAAAAGAGAGGAGACGAACCTTCTTGTCAAAGGCTCTCCCTATCTTTTCCTGATTCCTTTCCAGATTGTGTAGGGCACGAAGCCGGTTCTCGTCCAGTGCCTCTAATTTAGCTAGACAGATCTCGGCTACCGCATCTGATGTCTGGTGATCATAAACTGCAGTGCGTAGCGACGGTAGCTGGATCTCAATGGGTAGGACGGCCTCAGCTCCATACACTAGGGAATATGGGGTCACCTGGGTAGAGTTGCGAGTCTTCATCTGGTAAGCCCAGAGGGCGTTGGGGAGCTTGTCCGGCCAACTCTTCTTGTTCTGACCAACCATCTTCTACAGAATGTTAGAGAGGGTCTTGTTGAACGCCTCGATCTGTCCATTCGCCTGCGCGTGGTAGCGGGAGGTATGGTTCGATCGGATGTCGTACTTAGCGTACAATTTCTTCAATTCATCTGCTCGGAAGTTGGTGCCGTTATCGGTGAGGACGGCGTGAGGGACTCCAAACTGGTGGATGATGTTGGAGCTCACAAAGTCAACGATGGAACGGGTCTTGACCTCTTTGAGCGGAACTGCTTCTGCCCACATGGAGAAGAAATCTGTAGTAGTCAGGATGAACCTACACTGGCGGGCTGTTGCCGGTGGATACGGTCCCACTACATCAAGTCCCCATACCGCAAATGGCCAAGAGTACTTGGTGGGGTGGAGGGGCTCCGGCGGCCGATGCAAGAAGTTGGCATGTACTTGGCACGCGTGGCATCTCTTGGCGTATCCAATACAATTGTGGATCATAGAGGGCCAAAAATACCCCAACCTCCGGATTTGATGGGACAGTTTCGGCCCAGCTTGTTGGGCGCCACAGGAACTGGCGTGAACCTCTTGCATAACTTGAGGTATCTCCCCTCCTTGGAGGCAACGGAGGAGGACACCATCGAAACCCCTCTTATAAAGGATCTATTCCAGACTGGGGCCGCTCCGGAGGGTAAATTGCAGCGCGCGATGTCGGATTTGCTCACGTTCGGCCCGGTCGTCTGGGAGCTGACCATTTTGGAGATACTCGACAAAAGGTGCTCTCCAGTCGGGGGTGGTTTCAACCATTGCGTCTGACGAACCCGGGACTCCCGATATGGAGGGTCCGGCGGTGAGATGACTTACCCGTAGGCTATCACGGTCCTCTTGTGTGACGGGGGCAATGACCTCCGGTGGGCCACGTGTATGACCAAATCATCTTGCACGGGTTCTGCGAGCGACACGGCTAAGCCAGCCAGGGCGTCTGCTTGGCCGTTCTGCGACCGTGGGACATGGGTAACCTCTGGTCGAGAAGAGAACTGGGCCATTAGGAGGACGGTGTACTCTAGCAATCGTGCAAGCTCTGGCTTCCTGACGACGTAGTCACCATTAACCTGTTTGATTACCAGCTCGTAATCTCCCTTCACATGTAGATGGGGAACATGGATCTCAAGGGCCAACTCGAGGCCGGTGATGAGAGCCTGGTACTCTGCCTCATTGTTCGTACAACCTTCTGACAACAGGAACGATTATGGCAGGACGGCTTGTGCCGAGGTAATGAAGACAACACCCAGGCCCACTCTGTTGAGCTTGGGATCGTTGAGCCTCCTACCGGTGGGGCTCCGGGAGGCGCCGTAGAAATGCATTTGCTAACACGGGGCAGCATGATCGACTGATAGGATCGTCTCATCAGGGAAATCCAGGTCCATGGATTGATCCGCGGAGGTTGGATGGGCAGCTAAAAAGTTTTCCAACGCCTGTCCCTTAATGGCCTTCTGAGGTACAAACCTGATATCAAACTGCCGGAGAATCACTGCCCACCGTGCTAGTCGGCCAGTCAGCATGGGACGGTTCAGGATGTACTTCAGTGGGTCTACCCGGGAGACCAATTGCACCTCATGGTGCTGCAGGTAATGTCGTAACTTCTGCACTGCGAAGACGAGCGCAAGGCAGCTCTTTTCGATAGGGGAGTATCTGACCTCTGTATCCAGAAGCATGCGGCTGAGATAGTAGAGACTATTATCAGTACCCTCATTATTCTTCTGGGTGAGCAGCGCACCGAGGGATCTCTCCAGGGCGGTCACATAAAGGAACAGCGGCTTTCCGGAGACGGGTGGCATCAAGACCGGAGGTTGGAGCAGATACTGCTTGATTTCCTCGAAGGCGGTCCGACACTCCTCATCCGATTCATAGGTGGCTCCCTTCTTCATGAGCCAGGAAAAGGGCTTACACTTGCCGGCCAGATTCGCAATGAATCGGCGTACATAGGCTAAGTGGCCTTGAAGGCCTCGGAGCTCCCGAATGTTTCTCGGGGGAGGCATTTGGCTGATGGCCTTGATCATCTCCGGGTCGATCTCGATGCCTCGGTATCTGACAACAAAGCCCAGAAACATCCCAGAGGTGACCCCAAAAGCACACTTCAGCGGGTTATCTTCAGGTGACGAGAACGGAGGAAGCCGAACACTTTCTCAAGGTCTCTGAGATGGTCCTGGCACTGGAATGATTTAACTACAAGGTCATCCACGTAGCATTCCACCAATGTCCCGAGGATCGGTTTGAATATGCGATGCATGGCCCTCTGATAAGTGGCACCTGCATTTTTCAAACCGAATGGCATTACCTGTTAGAAAAAGGTACCTTGGGGAGCCCTGAAGGCAGTGGACTCCTCGTCTTCGGGGGCCATCCAGATCTGGTTATACCCGGAATACCCATCCATGAAAGAGAGGGCATGGAACCCGGCTGTGGCATCAATAAACAGCTCCATCACTGGGAGTGGGAAGTCATCTTTTGGGCAGTGGCGATTAAGATCGCGGAAGTCGATACAGAGTCTGATCTGCCCATTCTTCTTCCTAACTGGCACAATGTTGGCAATCCACTTGGGATACTGGACCTCCTTAACGAAGTTGGCTTTGATTAGTTTATCATCTTCGGCCTCAACCATGGCACCATGAGAAGGGTGCATCTTCCTGGGAGGTTGCTTAAACCCATGATGTTTTGCCGGGAGGCCCAGACGGTGGACGGCCACTTGGGGATCCCGCCCGGGCATCTCATCGTAACTCCAGGCAAACACATCACGGTGCTGTTTGAGGAAGTCTACGTACTGCTGCCGCTCCTCGAGGGACATGGCTGCACTGATCAATGTGGGTCTTAGATCTGCCTCGCTACCAAGGTTCACCTATACCCGTTCATCAACTGTGGTAGAGACGCCTTCTTCAAAGGCTGGGGGAGCATCCTCCAGGTCTTCCTCCCAACCCGTGGGGGGACTTCCCTCGATGGGGGGGGGGGGCTTCTGAGCAATCAAAATCCGAGGGGCAGCTCGTGCCGGCTTGGGTAGCAGCGGTCACCACATCGGGAGACTCACTTGCTATTGAGACCATAGCAATGAAGGCAGTCTACCCTATACCATCTGGCCTTCGGCCTAAAGGGCCACGTTTGATGATATCAAAGTAGTGGTCACGTGTCGGCCTGAGTCGGTTAATCCCAGCCCGGTGGAAGAGAAACGTATGGCACACCGCCGTTGTCATGAGCTTGACGTCCCAGTACCGTACAGGGGTAGGGGGTTCCAGGATGACTTGAGCCTGGTTGGTGTAGGAGTACGAGGTGATTTTCCATTGTCGCTTGGACACGGGAACATGCCTTCCTTGCGTACCCGAAACAACGAAACATTGTCCCATGTCGGGGGTCGTGGCCTCCAACCGGTGGATCGGGAGGATGTAGGCATCATCCATGCTTGCCCAGGGATCACTTGTGATCGGGGCGGGCTCATCCTCGCTAACCAGGATTTGCTTTTCCTCACTTCTGTAATAACCCGCATCCAGATACCGGGCCTCACAAGAAGCGAAAGGGGACGCGTCTCCTTGGAGCATGCCTACTTGACCGTTGAGCGAGTACTTAAGACACTGGTGATACGACGAGGGGACCGCCGCATGCAGATGGAGCCCTGGCCTACCCATCAATGCGTTGTAGGCGGTGTCCTGAGAAACAACCATGAACTCGGTGCTGGCAATTAAGCCACCAAACTGAGTCTTCAAGCGGATCTTGCCGACCGGGGTTTGCTCTGTCCTATCGTACCCCTGGATCCTGAGGTCAGAGGGGGTTAAATCACCTTCAGACAGACCCATCTTTCGCAGCATCCGAGTCGGAATTAGATTGATTCCAGTACCCATGTCAACGAGGCAGCGGCAAACTTCCACACCGTTGAAGTGGCCAGTGATATACAGTGGGCGAATGTGCCCCTGTATAGGAAGGTCCTCATCTTCACCGGAGAACGAGATAATCGCCTGACATTCGGCGTTTTCAGTTGTCTCGGTATGGAAGGCTTCCGCAGCTGCTACTTCCGTCTCGAACTTGAGGGGGCTCCTTAGGGCCTCGGAAAGTGCCTCGCGCATTTCAGATGACAGGCGAAGGGCCTCAAGGATGGAGAGCCTCGCTGGGATGCCGGCTAGGTGCTTCAGAACATCGTACTTTCGTGCCAAACGCGAACCTCTTCTTACAGGAGGTCGTTCGGCATTCGGGTGCACAACGGGTCTCGCTGGCTGGACCGGCGATTGACTAGTACTGGGTACATCTTGCTGCCTACCAGTAGAAGCCTGAAGAGTAGTCGCTGGGCTAAGATCGGACAGCGGAGGCTGGCCTGTAGCCGGGCAAGTCTGGCTGTGATACGAACGAGGCGGCTCCCCCCGATCCAGTAGCACGAACGGCGGTGGAGGTAGAGCCGAGGGTGTTGGATGGGTTTGCACGTGCTGAGATCTGCGCTGAGCCTGCTGCCTGGTCTCGGAAGCATGCATGGCTTGGCCACAAGTTCCTGCTGACGTACCTCGATGACCGGCGCAATTGCGATTCCGCTGACGTTGACGTTGGCTGGAAACGTTGGGGAGGTCTTCCTGGGGTTCCCCCTCGTCGGGAGTCATATAGGGCTTTACCAGCTCCATGGTGTTAACCAAAGCATACCCTTGGCTATCGCTCGAGGAGTCATCCACCGCTGGGCAGATTCTGGGAGGGATCACCATTTTTGGGGGCATAAAGTCGCTGAGAGTGCGGGATGACGACGACATTGGCGGTGCACGTTGCTTCTTCTTGCGTCGCCGCTGCTTGCCCTTTTGGGTAGAGGTCGACTGTGAAGACGATGCGGAGGCACCATCTACTTCTTCTAAAGGTTCCGACTGCTTCAGGTGCGCTCGGATGATACCCTGGGCACGGACGACGGTTTTTCGAGCCATCCAGTCGTCATATTTCTGGGATCCGCGGCTAGGGACCTGCTGCCACTCACCTTCACTGTCGCTGCCGATCTCTGACCCTGCAAAGACACCTGCCACTTGAGCTGGTGTTGGGCCCAACTTGACTATGTTGTTGTTGGCCTGGTCCTGAAGCCAGTCTTTAAACACATAGCATCGCTTGAGGGTGTGCCCCAGAATCTGATGATAAGGGCAGTAGTTGGGGTGATCGGTGAGATGCGCCTCTGCCGGCCTTCTGCACTCAGGCAGACGCACAATTCCTTGCTCTAGAGCACTTTGGAAGTAGCCAGGGACCTGATTTTCGTTGAACGAATAGGTCTGGTACCTTCTTTCCGGATAGGGGGCCCTGGGGGCCTGGTCCTGACAAGGGGCCGGAGGGGCCTGCCGAGGAGGCGGCGCCTGATTGTCTCTCCTAGGTGGCGGGTGGCGCGTTGCGCGGGGGAACCTGTCGGTTCTGAGGCGGTCGCTGCTGGGCGGGAGCCTGTGCTTGAGGTGGAGGACCTCTACGGGGTTGCGGGGGTGGTGCCGCCAGTAGCAATTCCAGCTGCCTCGGGGCTTCTATTTGAGCCACCGCGGCGGGTTCAGCCCTGGAGGTCCTCCTGGCTGGGATCATAGGGGGCAACTAACTTGCCTGACTGGCCTGTTGCAGGGCTTCCTCGAGGCGTTGAGCCTTGTCCGAGAAATCTCTGAACCCTCCATGGTAGTTCTGGGTAATCAAGGAGGGTACCAGCTCTGTCTTGACGTTAACCACACACATCGTCAGTAATTTCTCCTGAGTCAGTGGCATATCGAGGGAATACGTAAGTCCCTTCCACCGGGCGATGAAGTCTCTGACTCGCTCATCAGGCCTTTGCTTGCACTTGAAGAGGTCTGCAATGCTGGTCTTTTTCGTGGTGGAGCTGAACCGGTATAAGAACTGCCGATGAAGATCCTCCCAACCGGTCACCGATCCGATAGGGAGCTGGCTGTACCAGACGAATGTCGGACCATCCAATGTCTGTACGAAACATCGGAGCTTGGCGGCTTCTTGCTGAGCCGGGGTCCCCAGCATGGGGCCACACCTGGAAGAAAAATGAGCCAAGTGCTGTGGCGGGACCCCTGTCCCATTAAAGGGCGAGAAAGTGGGGTTCCCAAAACCCGGAGGCGCGGGCATATCATCCACCTACGCGGGAGAGGGCTTGCCATCCGGTGGGACCGCCACCTGCCGCGTTTCCAACGCCTCGAGGCGGGCTGTGAGTGCCGCAATAAGGTCCTCCGGGTGGGGGTCCCTGTCTTGATGGGGATCCCTAACCATAAGTGCATTTCCAGGGTTTCAACATGGTAGACGGCTTCGGCCGCTCGTGGGTCAACTGGCTGGACGACCTGCGGGGCGACTGGGGGAACCCGGGTTGGGTTCTTCATATTGTCTCGTCGCTCGGGGGGGGGGGGGGGGGGGGGTTGGCGAGACGTATCGCGCCCTCTTGCTGTATGTTCCGGATTCCTCCATGTCTGCGGCAGTAGCATGATCAGGGTGGCCCGGAGGCATCTCACCGGGGGGAAATTATTCCTGCCCCTGCTGCCCCGGCCTGGGATTACCATAGTCGGGTCGTTGCTCTGCGGTGCGTTCAGCCAAGAGTTCGTCAACCAGCCTTTTCTGATCAGCAAGCTGCTAGCGTAATGTGGCCTTCTCGGGATCTTCGTCTATTTTCTGCACAGAGGCGGATGGGTTGGAGTGCTTGACTGTTCTGACGTGCTCCTTACCCTTGCCAGTGCTTCGACCGAGTACCAGCGACTCGGTGGGTACGGGGAGACCTAGCAGGTTCCTCTGATGACGGGTAATTCTCCCTGACGGGTCGAGCAGCGGCGGTACGCCCTCGGATGGTAAGTCCCCATCAAGGAACTCAAGCTCATCTTCCTTATCCAAAACGTCAGCCATGTGGACTGCGACCCCTCTTGAGGGCATATCCTTGATGTCCCATAGCGAATCGGGCTGCCATCAGATAGGGTCGAAGAGGAGAGAGGCATAGTGTCCCCAACCACGGACTTGCACATGGGGGTGGATTCCCTGACGATTCTGCGGAGTGCTTTAAGACTCTGAACGCATTTTTGTTGAAGGTCGCTCTGGTGGCCAGGCGACTCAGGGTGCTGGGCCACAAGAAGTGCGACTGCATCGATCAGGCAACACTGCTCGCCGATTTCTTCGAAGTGCTCACGATTTCTGGGGTACACCAACCGTTCATAACGGAGGCGGAAGTGTGTCGCCCACAGGGTTCGACAAAAGCACCCCACGTCTTCAGTGGTAAGAGACTCTGGTATGCAGAAATTCAGTGCCGCCGTCGGCCAGAACTTCTCCGGGAAGTAATCCGCTGCAAGGATACTTCAGAAGCTCCTAGACTCGGACTCAGGGTCTGGCCCTGTGTTACCCCACTCATCAACCAGGGGTGGCTGAGGGACCGGTAGCGGTACAGAGGCGGACCTTTGGGATAGTAAGCTCGGCGGTGGAGAACACGGGAAACGAACAGACTGGCCGCCGAATTCCGGGCCATCCTCCGAAGAGTGAGGTGACCTGGCCACGATGTCACGATACGACGGGCTGATAACCACAGCTTCCGGAACAGGAGTCGCGGCTACCGGCGACAGGTCGTGTCATCTCTCTACCGTCGTTGGCCCCCAAAATAACTCTACGTGATCTCTGGTAGAGGTAGAGGGCACTTCTGGTGACAGAGGCGGTGATTGCGTGGTCGATACCTGCGGAATTCCCAGGATTTCTTCCTCCCGGATGTACCTGCGGAGAGAGACGAGAATCCGGTGGACCACAAATTCTGGGAGAATGAGGCTAACGCATCTGGTTCCTGCCCCAGTATTTGATACTGAGGAATGGGGAGAAGGTTCCATCGCTGAATCACATTCCTCTTCCGAGTCGGAGAAGCAGGCGGCTTTGATCTCCACCTGGGCCTTCCCAGGATTCTTCTTGTGGCGGCGACAACCCGCTCTTCTGCCCCGGGGTGGCTCTTCAGGACAGGGTTGACCCCTATCAGGCAGCCTCGGGGCGGCGCTGGTGTCGTGGCGGAGAGGGCCCCAACTCGAGATAGCCGGGGTGCGAGGGGAACCGGGGAAAATGTCGAAGGGTACATGGGGAGGACCTCCATGAACAGTACCCATGTGGGCGGGGCCTCTGTTGGAACAGGCATGAGCATGGGGAGGACCTCCATGGTCGATGCGGGTGGAGCGAGGTTGACCTTCACTCCTCGAGTTGCTGGGGCGAGGAGGACCTTCGCCGGTTGCAGAGAGGACGTAGGGAGGCCCCCCACGTTGGAGAGGGACCGGATGGACGGTGCCTTCAGGTCGGCAGCCGGGGGAAGGAGGATGGACTCCATACCCTGTATAGTGGGTGCAGGAAATGTTTCCGAGCTGAGCGTGATTGCCACGGGGCAGTTCTTCCGACAGGATGGGGGTAGCACGAGGCATGCCTCCATGACGAACATCGGAGCGGGGAAGGCCCACGCTCTGTGGAGTAGTGGTACGAGGAGGACCTCCGTGCGGGGTGACATTACCGCGGGTTAGCTCGCAGCGATCACCACTTGGGCCTACAACCCGAAGAGTCAACCCAGCCTGCCCGGGGGGCGGTTGGGGTCTCAATCCTAGTTGGGTGAAGGAGTGCCCCTGCTCAGTGTATGCAGGGTCTTCACGATGCACGTTGGCGGTGGCTCGGGCCACTGTAGCCGTCGATGTTGACGCGCCTAGGCGAGCGTCCTCAGCCCGTGCCCGGCGCTGACGTCGGGTCAGGCGAGCTGGTGCAGGTGGTGTAGGGACGTAGTCTGCCTACACTTCCTGCGGGGCCGGACGGCGGCGCTGACGCAGCCGGGCGGGAGCTCTCGCTTGGGGTCCTTGGATCGGGACCCTGAGCGGGCTAAGCCGGACGGCACCCGCCTCTTCAGCGTAAGGCGAGGAGTCGTCAAAGCATTATGGAGACAAGCTCCCGAAGCAGTTGAATTTTGGGGTGGGGAGCAGAGGCTCCCTGCGCGGCCTGTTAGGGCGGCATTGACGGCGGGGCCTGGAGGCCTCCAGGTCTGGGCGGGCCATATCACGGGTTAGGATGACCCCTTCTTCCTCATACCTGCGCACGAGGTTGTTGATCACCCTTCGCTGGATGACCTCTGATGGGGAAAGGGGGCGTGGGCGCCCCGTATTCCGCAATGTGGCGGCCGTCATGGCGTTGCCCCTGCCTCTGCGTGGGTGAGGAGCGGATGGTGATCGCATCTCTGAAATAGCAACCTGGTTCCTGAGAAACGAAGGGATCAACTCATCAGTGTTGAGAGGAAAAGGATTGACAGCCGGTGCCCCAGTGTTCTTCCATTCTCCATGTCTATGAGAAGGATCCACGCTGATACGCTGTAGGATGGAGTGCCCCATGTTCTACTGCCCCGACATCCGGTGAGTTTCACGATAGGCCCGCTATTTGCATGGCGGGACCAGGCACCGGATATCTGGATCTGGTGACACGTCAATCTACTGGTGTCTCGAACGCTACTAATCTCCATATTGAGGAGAAGAGTTTCACGTCGGGTTCACCATTTCTGTTTCCGACGCTTTCGCCGGGGCGCGCACCCGTCCGTCAGTGGGGGAGGACGCGCGACGCTTCTGTTGCCCCGCATTCCCGCATTCCAAAGGCGGGCAGCATTCACTCCTTATTCAGGGACGTCTTCTCCTTGATCGAAACGGGATGATGGGATTTCGGTTCTTCCTCCTGTGGATTCCTCCTCAGAACTCGTCACCTAGTCCGGGTCTCCCTTATAGATTTAATACGTAGTTCGTGAAACTCTTCCCAGTGACATGTTTCCATGGACGCCGGTTAATTACACTGCTTCTGTCGGGACATTCCAAAAGGTCCAGTCAGGGTAGCAACCTTCAGTCAGGGGAGTAGTCACGTTGAGGCATCAGTAGCGTGTCTGGATGCTGGGGTACCTGGCATGTCTGTCTGTTACCCTTGACCATAAGGATTCTCGAGGGCATGGAAGCCCGAGGCATCCCACATCGAGCGTGGGGAATTATATGTCATAGACACATATCTGAGGTTTTCCTCAGCTTCCCGTGTTCAACACAGGGTATGCCGCAAGTTTAACGTCCAACGGAGACGGATCAACCCAACCAGGGCATTAGCTAGGATAGATCAGATTGAGGGATCCTCTATGAAGGGATATCGATACCAGGGCCAGCCCATGGGCGACAGTGAAGAAGAGCATACCGACATGGTCTCACCAGGATAAGACGGTCCGGGCGAGAATCGGAACTGGTGGTAGGTTGATGAATGGAGTGGAAGGAGAGTGAAGTGGGACCATCATAGGGGCGATAGTGAAGTTGGGCTTGAGCCTTGACAAGGCTTCCTACGTATCCCCATGGCAGGGAATCAAAGTCCGCGTAGTTCGGGATGGTGCCGGTAAACCGACATGAAGCTGGACCTTGGACCGATGAATGTCCTCGGTGAACCAACGTGAAGGTGGACCTTGGTCCGATGGGCATCGTTAGCGTACCGACGTGAAGGTGGACCTTGGTCCGATGGGAATCGTCAGCGTACCGACGTGAAGGTGGACCTTGGTCCGATGGAAATCGTCAGCGTACCGACGTGAAAGTGGACCTTGGTCCGATGGGTGGTGGGCTTGAACCTTGGGAAGGCTTCCTACGTACCATGCCTTGACATGGATCAAATACCTCGTAGTTTGGGTTAGTCACAATGGCTTGCCATCAGACTAGAATTGGGTGTACAGTTTAATGTCATGCGGGACAAGAGGAGGCATGCAGTTTTAACGTCATGCTAGACGAGGGCGAAACTCGACGTGAATGAACGACCGAGCAATGTGGCTTGAACCTCATGGAGGCTTCCTACGTACCATGCCTTGACATGGATCAAAGTCCTTGTAGTTAAAATGGGATGAGTCGCAGCGGCTTGCCACTGGACTGGAATGGGACCCGACGTGAATGGATGCCGGGTGGGCTTGAACCTCGTGGAGACTTCCTATGTACCATGCCTTGACATGGATCAAAGACCTCATAGTTCACAAGATGGGTTGTCGGTGAACTGATGTGAAAGTAGACCCGGGGGTCCACTATTTGTGGGCTTGAACCTCATGAAGGCTTCCTACGAACCATGCCTTGACATGGATAAAAGTCCTCGTAGTTCGGAAGATGGGTTGGGTCGTAGTGGCTTACCATTGGACCGGAGTGTAGTTTAACGTCGTGCTGGACGGGGGTGAAACCCGACGTGAAAGACGGGTGGGCTTGAACCTCATAGAGGCTTCCTACGTACCATGCCTTGACATGGATCAAAGTCCTCGTAGTTCAAGATGGGTTTGTCGGTGAACCGACGTGAAAGTAGACCCGGGGGTCCACTATTGGTGGGCTTGAACCTCATGAAGGCTTCCTATGTACCATGCCTTGACATGGATCAAAGTCCTCGTAGTTCAGAAATGGGTTGGGTCGCAGTGGCTTACCACTGGACCAGAGTGTAGTTTAACATCGTGCTGGACGGGGGTGAAACCCGACGTGAAAGGCGGGT
Source organism: Viscum album (assembly GCA_963277665.1). Taxonomy (NCBI): domain Eukaryota; kingdom Viridiplantae; phylum Streptophyta; class Magnoliopsida; order Santalales; family Viscaceae; genus Viscum; species Viscum album. The sequence continues at coordinate 380,901,963 of OY728125.1, forward strand.
GGGCTTGAACCTCATAGAGGCTTCCTACGTACCATGCCTTGACATGGATCAAAGACCTCGTAGTTCAGGATGGGTTTGGGACGCAACAACTTACCATTGGACCGGAGTGGGACCCGACGTGAATGGATCCCGGGTGGGCTTGAACCTTGTGGAGGCTTCCTACGTACCACGCCTTGACATGGATCAAATACCTCGTAGTTCATAGGGGATGTATCGCAACGGCTTACCACTGTACCAGAATGCAGTTTAACGTCATGCTGGATGGGGGTGAGACCCGACGTGAGAGACGGGTGGGCTTGAACCTCATAGAGGCTTCCTATGTACCATGCCTTGACATGGATCAAAGTCCTCGTAGTTCAAGAGATGGGTTGGGTCGCAATGGCTTACCACCGGACCGGAGTGTAGTTTAACTTCTTGCTGGACGGGGGTGAAACCCGATGTGAGAGACGGGTGGGCTTGAACCTCATAGAGGCTTCCTACGTACCATTCCTTGACATGGATCAAAGACCTCATAGTTCAAGATGGCTTTTTCGGTGAACTGACGTGAAAGTAGACCCGGGGTTCCACTATTGGTGGGCTTGAACCTCATGAAGGCTTCCTACGTACCATGCCTTGACATGGATCAAAGTCCTCATAGTTCGAAAATGGGTTGGGTCGCAGTGGCTTACCACTGGACCGGAGTGTAGTTTAACGTCGTGCTGGACGGGGGTGAAACCCGACGTGAAAGACGGGTGGGCTTGAACCTCATAGAGGCTTCCTACATACCATGCCTTGACATGGATCAAAGACCTCGTAGTTCAGGAGATGGGTTTGTTGGTGAACCGACGTGAAAGTAGACCCGGGGGTCCACTATTGGTGGTCTTGAACCTCATGAAGGCTTCCTACGTACCATGCCTTGACTTGGATCAAAGTCCTCGTAGTTCGGAAATGGGTTGGGTCGCAGTGTCTTACCACTGGACCTGAGTGTAGTTTAACGTCGTGCTGGACGGGGGTGAAACCCGACGTGAAAGACGGGTGGGCTTGAACCTCATAGAGGCTTCCTACGTACCATGCCTTGACATGGATCGAAGACCTCGTAGTTCAGGAGATGGGTTGGGTCGCAATGACTTACCACCGCACCGAAGTGTAGTTTAACGTCGTGCTGGATGGGGGTGAAACCCGACGTGAGAGACGGGTGGGCTTGAACCTCATAGAGGCTTCCTACGTACCATGCCTTGACATGGATCAAAGACCTCGTAGTTCAAGAGGGGTTTGTCGGTGAACCGACGTGAAAGTAGACCCAGGGGTCCACTATTGGTGGGCTTGAACCTCATGAAGGCTTCCTATGTACCATGCCTTGACATGGATCAAATTCCTCGTAGTTCGGAAGATGGGTTTGTCAGTGAACCGACATGAAAGTAGACCCGGGGGTCCTCTATTGGTGGTCTTGAACCTCATGAAGGCTTCCTATGTACCATGCCTTGAGATGGATCAAAGTCTTCGTAGTTCGGAAATGGGTTGGGTCGTAGTGGATAACCACTGGACCGGATTGTAGTTTAACGTCGTGCTGGACGGGGGTGAAACCCGACGTGAAAGACGGGTGGGCTTGAACCTCATAGAGGCTTCCTACGTACCATGCCGTGACATGGATCAAAGACCTCGTAGTTCAGGATGGGTTTGTCGGGGAACTGATGTGAAAGTAGACCCGGGGGTCCACTATTTGTGGGCTTGAACCTCATGAAGGCTTCCTACGTACCATGCCTTGACATGTATCAAAGTCCTCGTAGTTCGGAAGATGGGTTTGTCGGTGAACCGACGTGAAAGTAGACCCGGGGGGTCCACTATTGGTGGGCTTGAACCTCATGAAGGCTTCCTACGTACCATGACTTGACATGGATCAAAGTCCTCGTAGTTCAAGAAATGGGTTGGGTGTCAGGGTCGGTGCTCACTCTAAGCCCACGTGAGTCATGCTCGGTGTGAGAAACAAGAGGTTGCAAAGACCTGACGATCACGTCGCAAAGGGTGAGTCTGTGAGAAGCGAAGAGGGTCTTACGCGTTGAGCGGCCCATGGTGTTGGGACTTACTCCAGGATGGAGGCCCATGGTGTTGGGACTTACTCCAGGATGGAGGCCCATGGTGTTGGGACTTACTCCAGGATCGAGGCCCATGGTGTTGGGACTTACTCCAGGATGGAGGCCCATGGTGTTGGGACTTACTCCAAGATGGAGGCCCATGGTGTTGGGACATACTCAAGGATTGAGGCCCATGGTGTTGGGACTTACTCCAGGATGGAGGCCCATGGTGTTGGGACTTACTCCAGGATGGAGGCCCATGGGGTTGGGACTTACTCCAGGATGGAGGCCCATGGCGTTGGGACTTACTCCAGGATGGAGGCCCATGGCGTTGGGACTTACTCCAGGATGGAGGCCCATAGTGTTGGGACTTACTCCAGGATGGAGGCCCATGGTGTTGGGACTTACTCCAGGATGGAGGCCCATGGCTCGACAGAGCGCGGGAAAGATGGAACTTGCTCCGATGATGAGAGGTGCCTCGTTCCCTATCACGCCCTCCACTGACCTTGGTAGTGGGGAAGTACGGAGATGGAGAGGTGCAGCCATCCGTTGAGGGGGGTAGGGTCGCCCTTCTCTTACGAACATATGCCATTCCGACAAGGAGGATCTCATTCCATGTGAGGAAGAGTTCCATTCCCGTGGAGACGAGTGGTGTAAAGAATGTTCGAGCTGGGGGGACCCTTCGTGAGGGAGACGAGGTTGGGTCACAGTTTAACGTCATGTGTTGAGGACGTGGTGCTTGGCAGTTTAACGTCCTGCAGCTCAGACGAGGTGGGTTCACTCCACACCCCTAGGACTTACATAACCGGTACCCTCTGGTCCTTGGGGAAGGGAAGGTACCGGTAAGGCCATGGTTAATGGGGGTCGTGGAACGATCCATTGCGGGGTCCACGTTAGCGTGGCTATGCGAAGAAGCAATAGCCGTTAGCATTCCTATGCGAAGAAGCATTAGGCGAAGCAACGCTACGGGTGGTATTGTCCATGGGACTTTGAAATCACATCGTGCAAACCTGGAGGGCCGCACGATAAGAGGAATCGCTAAGCAGAGGAGTGTGCTTTGCAAAGTGGAGTGCCTTGGCCTTAGCATGGGGCATAGGTGTGAGTGGAAGGTGCTTCGCGAAGTGGAACAGTGTTCGCGGAGCACTACCTCGCGAGGAAGGGGTGCCTCGCGAAGCAGGGTCCTGCGAAGCAGTGTGCTTCGCGATGCATAGTGATCCTGCCTTGGCATAGGGATCACTAGCATGGGTTGGGTGTTTCGCGAAGCATAAACGCTCTGCGGATGCCCGGGTTCCCTTGGGAATCCCCTTCCTTCACGAACGCCCTTGAGCTTCACGAAGGGCATCCCTCTCTGAAGAGGGGCTCAAAACGAGACAAAGCAGAGTCGTCTCGCGAAGTAGAAATACCTCGCGAAGCTCATGATTCTTGGGGCAAAGAGTGCTTCACGATTCGGGAGAGGAGAAGCCGAAAGGTCGGATTGTCCGTCCTTGGGACTCAGGGGGAGTCCAGTATTTATAGGGAAGGGGCACCGCGAAGCAGGGCTCGCGTGCCGCCTCCGGTGCTTCGCGGCGCGCTCGCGAACGTCATCATCGTCTGTGGAGCATTACCGCCTCTGGTGCTTCGCGGCGGCTCGTGAACGTCAAATGTGCTCGCGGAGCCTTACTGCCTCGGGTGCTTCGCGGCGGCTCGCGAACATCAAATGTGCTCGCGGAGCCTTACCGCCTCGGGTGCTTCGCGAGGCAGCGAGGGTCGGGGCGCTTCGCGTGGGTGCTTCGCGGCGGGGCTTCGCGGCTGTGCTTCGCGGGGCAGCGCGCCAGCTGTCCTTTTCCTTCCTTTCTTTCAGGCCGTATTTTTGGCGCCAACAATCATTTAAATTAAAAATTCATAAGAATATCACCGATGTTTGTCACTAGTGTTTCATAAAATTACTATACAAAGGTTATTACCCATGGTATCATAAAAAATATCATTTATACAGATTACATTATTTACCAACATAATGGTGTTCTATAAAGGTTCACCAATAATATATCTTAATTAAGGGAATCCACATAGATAAAAATAAATCTTTTTACTAACACCCTAGAGAGAATAATAGATGGGGTTTTATCAAAATTATAGTGTAAAAAAGTGGTTAAAGAAATGATCATTGCACATTTTTAACACACGAAGTGGAAATATGAGTTTAATATATGGAAATATGTGAAAAGATAATATATTTTAAACTAGGGAAATACTCATGGAAATTGAAGTGGTTTTCTAATTCATAAATTGAAAAAAATGATCATTTCTCATGTAAAAGGGAGAACATTGAAACAAAAATTTAACCACCACGAGAGGTTTAAAACGTTATTTCAGAAAAGTGTAAAATAAGGGTGAATGATGTTACACCTTTTAATTAATTATAATATTATATTAATGTGTTGATTTATTGTTAATAAGTATCTGTTTTGTAAATTAGAATACATACCACATAATAATATAATTTCAATGGAATGTGAGTTGTAGATTTCCCTTACCTTGAAGATATTTTCATAAATCAGGAGGATTGAACCTTTGGCGATTGAGGACACCTTGGGAGGACTATTTTGGAGGAAAAATCACCAAAACATCATGGTTGACTTATTATAAGAGAAAGAATGGTTAAATGGGGGGTATTTATAAAATGAGTATGGAATTTGTTTAATAATTTACAAATATAGGTCCTGCGAATCTATGGTGTGGAACATGAGAAATCATTGGAATACCCTTACTTTTTATCATGTTTTTTGAAATTTTATTCAAAAAAAAAAGAATTTAATCAACTGTAATTAGAATTATTTTAATACCCTTTTGGTTATGGAATGTAAAATTATTTACAAAATAATACATTTTAAAACATGTTATCAATTTCAGACTTGGGAAAGTCCATTATTGGTTTATAAATTGAATAAAATAACATAATAATCATAAAATTCATAATATAAAATATTTTATGTCTTTTGTTGTGTTTAATTAATTATTGAATCATTATTAAAATATAAGGAAATCATAAAATATGCAAAAAACAAAAAACTCCATGTTAACTATTCATGTAAAAAAACATTTTTAAGATATTATCATAAATTCAAACTAACCTATTTCAATTGTGTATATTTCGAAAATAATATTTATTTAATGAAATAAATTTATAAATATTGTAAATAGAAATTTTAAATATAAAAATCCTTATTTATCGATGAAAATATGTTTTTACGACACACTCAAATTAATGAAAATTAAAAATATTTCATACAACATTATACCATTGCAATTAGAATTTTTTTAATAATACATATTTAGAAGACTATTTAAATAATAAATTTTATTTAGAATACATTATTTTATAATAATAATTTAAATTTATTCTAAAAATTATTTATCTTTTATTTGTATCTTGAAATCAATTTATCAAATTCATCTCAATAAAAGATATATTTTATTAAGAAACATTTTTCATAAATTGAATTCATTGAATAAAATTATTATTTATAAAAGGGAAATTATACATTAATTAAATTATTCCGAGACTCGTAAACCATAATTACTCTCATGTATGTCCTAATTGTGAGTTGTGTGATGGTTCTCGTTTCATGGTGTGGCTTGGCTAACTATGAACAAGTTGTAATATCCACTATCAAGAATTACTCTTGTATGTAATTTCCTTCAACATTATGTTTTTGATTATTTTCTTGGTATTAATGTAGGAAAAACCCTTGCGACACTACCACCCTCATAATTTCTATGAAATGGACTTCAAAAGGCTAAAATCTACTGTTTGAGGCCATCGATTCTCCATTCAATATCAATTATCCTTTGTCACTAATACATATGAAAACTAATTATATTTTTAAAATTATCTACTAAGGGTATACCATCTATGTATTATATTTTCCAATGATCATATTTAATATTGGTGATATTTGACCAATTGTCAAGTTTCCCTTAAGGCCATATAAATACCACTTCATTAATTTTGTCAAAATTCAATACAATTCAACTTAATGTTATATTTTAATTTTCATAATAATATAATTGGGATGATACAATTTATTATTATTATACAATTTGATCAGGGGGGATATTATAGATGATTGCGGTGATTTTTATTTTTCCATTTTATTTTTTATTATTATTACTTTTTATTGTTCTAAAGTTTGTGATTTTAATTTGTTTTAGAACTGACTAATGTAATCATAATTATTAATGTGATAAAATTTTATTATATTCCCATTGTTTTTAATTTGTATATTATTATACAATATTTAACACAAATTAATTCTGAAAACAATGATATTTTAAAATAAACATGGTCGTAACATTCTTCCCACAAAAGAAATTTTGACCTTGAAATTGCAACTCATTCTCATAGTTGAGAAAATGTAATGGTACTTATGCATCATTTTCAACACTAGTTCCCATATAACCTCTTGATATTTATGTTTCCCCAACAACACTATGGAAGGTTTTCATTCATGTTTCCTAGAACCTTTTCTCTATGGACCAATATCTATACTGACCGATCCTCATGTGATTGGTCATGTTCTAGTGGAACAACATCTTGGTTTAATACATTTGAAGGATCATGTATGTAATTACAAAAAATATATACATGGAATATATCATGAACTTGGTGAATATTTAGTTGAATTTTTAGCTTATAGGCCACTACTCCTATGAGAACAAGGATCTCAAAGGGGCTGATGTACCAATATATAATCTTATAGTAATTTTAAAATCAAAAGCATTTCATCCATGGTGATATATAAAGGAATTAATTATCTCCAAAATCAAAATCAATGTCCCTTATAATATTTATAGTAAAACTCTTCTTCCAACTCTGAGTAACATTCATTTTTTTTTGGATTGCATGAACCAGTTATATCATATTTTTCACACAATTGGTGACAAGTATCTATCCCTTATTAACTTCCTCACTACATGGAGGAGTTATACTTTGCTTTCCACATAGAACTCCACATTTTTCCATTTTAATAGTCTATTGGAAACATTTGATCTATGAGAAAAAAAACTAAATTGATGATTTTATCTCATAAGCCTTTAATTTTCATTGAACATATTCTCAGAATATTCTCAGGCTTTATAATTGTACTTTCTGATTTTCCTTATGTTTCATGGTGATAGATTATACTAAAATTCAATTAAGTATTCATAGCATATAGAATAGTTATCCTAATGGTATATGTGAACCTTGGATCACAGTCAAATGTTATAGAATTTGGAACCCCATGCACTCTTACTACATTAATCATTTGTATATTGGCATGCTGTTCAAGAAACAAATATTCCTAAATACCAATAAAATGGGAATTCTGGGTGATTTGATCAAATGTAACACATATAACAATACATCCATCAGATGTTCCTTGGAGACCAGTGAAAAATTCCATACTGATATTTTCCCACATCCATTTTGGGTTGGGTAGTGGATGAAATATGGCTTTAGAAAGTTGTCACTCTTCCTTTACTCACTTATACACAAAGTACCATGCTGTGTATTCAGAATCATTCTTCTCATATTATCACACCAATAAGGATCATGAATGTCCCTATACAGTTTTTCGAATCCATGATATATAAAGAATGTATATCTATGAGATTTATCCATTATCTCCTTATTTACCCCACTATATATGGGGTACATATCATTGTATGAAGTTTTAGTACAAAATCTTGATCAATATTAATGACAATAGAGTTCACCATATTAATAATATATATCATATTTTGATTAAAAAGTATCTTTTATTTGAGATATATTGATCATATATTGTAATGATGGTTGATATATCATTTGGTATGGAGTTGATGATGTCACTTCCCAAATTATTCCCATGTCCAACTTCTCTTTGTCTTTGATCAATGGTTCTCCATGAATCCTCATCATTTCTAGCTGAATAGGTCTTTTCCAACATACTGTATTAGTGAATTTTTTTCTCTTTCAATGTGATAATGAATTTGATAGTCATATAATTTAAGAATTTACAACCATATCCATTTTCTCATGTTCAATTCATTTTAATGAATATTTTTGGGTAAAAAAGGGGCATAGATACCCTGAGAGGGGCTGTGAATTAGGTTAGGGATACTCTTTTTAAAATTAATATTTCCCCACTAGATATTGACATATTTTTTATAATGGACATTTTAATTTCACTTATGTGTTTAAGCTGGTAAATATTTTATTCTTTATCATATGATGATGCTTTGAATGTTATACAAGAATGAAATCACACAGACACATAGATTTTTATTGTGTTCACCCACACTATCCTACAACAAAGGAGCATAAAATCACAATGAGACAATGTACCAAATCCACTAATTCTAACTTCCAAGTCAATGTTTGGGATATATAACTTCTACTCCCAGGATAACTACCTCTGGAGGGTTTAAGGTTAACTAACTTCATTCCAAACAGTCATTGCCTATGTCCCTTTCTCTGGATCACTTATACTGGAATGGATCATTATCATTATATTCCTTTTATTACTGCTCTTAAAGCGGATCCAATAACAGTTTATTGACATGTAGGTACCTTCATTATCACTAATTTATACATCCTTGGCTGTATATGGATGTCATGTTGATTTTCCACTTTCATCCAATTGATGAATACTCGTGTACCACATTACTACTATGAAAATTCGTTAATTCATTAAACAATTTTTTTATTGAATGAAAAATTAATGAATTTCATTTAAAATTTATTCTATATCACAAAAAACATTTGGTGTTCCATTATATTCATACACGCAAATTCCTTCTTACGTGGAACTCTCTATTTATGTAAAACTATAATTTCGTGCAATTCATATGTGATTCAGAACCCAGATTTTCTCTAAGGGTTGATCATCTAAAATTGCTTGGTAGAAACTTATTTTAATGATTTTTAAACCCTACATAAATGGTTCATTCCTATTAACTTCATTATGCAGAACTATTATTCAAGGATCGAAAATCAAATTTGACGTCGCATTGGAAGGATAAGTCTCTTTCGTGAAACCTCATCTTATATGAATGTTAAAATCATTCACAAAAAATATTTGTTTACTTTATATTGATGGGTTTATCAAAAAACATTTATTTTTTGAATTATTCCTAAAATCCTACAATCTTCCATGCAAGATCCTTTCATATTTTTCTCCGTTCTCCAATTTTGTACCCCAAATAACTAGAAAACATTTGGAAACAACTCCACATTTTATACAATATTGTTTTACCACATCTAGTGCATCCATTACGTTTTATATAATCTTTCTTCAAAACATATTGTCAACAATGTCTCTAGAAATGAAAAAATTATCATGGAAACCCTTTTTGTCGACAAACACAATCATCCCAAAATTTTTTCAATGTTTCCTTTAGGGATTTTTCCCAAAAAATATTTAATTCAGACATTCATCGATTGTGTATATATCAAATTTCTCTCCATAAAGATGGTTCCTCCATAATTTAAGATAATAAATAACTACATCTAAATCCCAGTCATTCAAATGATAAATATCATCATGATGCCTTATCTATCAGGATATATAAGAAACCACATGGTCAATTTGTGTAAGGATGCACCCCAATCCCTTCCATATAAGAATCAATGTAAATAGAAACACCATCTGAGAAAGAGGGTATAGTTTACATAGGATTAGTGTCCAATTTCTTATTTAGTACTAGGAATCATTCTTCAAACTCAATATTATATATTTACATATCATTTTTTCACATCAACATTGTTATTTGGTTAAAAAGTAATGAATATTTTAAAAAATTAGCTTATTTTATCCTCTGGAAAAAGAAAACATCAAATATTAGTTAATATTGTTGGATTAGGCCACTCCTAAAATAACCTTTTCTACGCATGGGAAACATAGATTCCTTCATTAATTAAAATGTTCCTCATGAATGAAACATATTGCTAACAGAACTTCTTTTTTAAAAGATTACAAATAACACCTCGTTCCACATGGTCTTTAATATATCCTATTTATGATCTTCATTCCCCTCATGACTTTGGGAGTATATTAGAATATCATCATATAACTACCATGTATTTATCAAGTCAGTACATAAAGATTATATTCACCGAATCCATAAATATAGATAGGGAATTAGTAAATCTGGATTGCATAGTAATAAATTAATAATTATTATATCATATTGAGGAGGAATCCTTTGGAATATGTTATTTCAATACATTAAATTGATTATACCTATACTCTAATGTCAATATTATTGAATAATTTATTCTCATGAAGATAATAAAATAAATGATTAATCCTTGGCATATGGTATTTTTATTCCGGTGGTCCTATTATGTTGTCTATAGTCAATGAATAACTGCATTAATCAATAATATTTATTCAAAAAGAGAACATGTTCTCCCTAAAGAGGCACACTTAGTGGGATAAATCCCATATCCACTATAGATTGAAGTTATTTATTTAATTCCTCTATATCTATATCTTATATTCATTATCGGTTCTTTTATATTATCTTCGATATAGGTATGAGTATAATGGAGAACACTATCTCTATTTATAGGGGAGTTCTATGTTACTCTTCAGGAAATACATCAATATATTCCTAAATAATAAAGAAATTTTCTATATTTATAATTTCACTTCCTTCTCCCTAATCACCAATCATCTCTATAAATAAGGATATGGGAGATGATTCTAGAAAAAGTCTATGATGGGATAATTATACTTTGAAAATTATGATAGTTTTTTCATTCTATACAACTAAAATTATATTACATCTATTTTTGAAATAAGAATTATATATTCGTATCCATTTCATCCCAATTATAGTTCCTTATTATATATTCATAATTTCTATTAGATTTGGAATGATTTTGTAATATCCAAAATTAATATTGTATTATATATACATTGTTTATTCTAGGATAATCCCTCTAGGTGTCTTCAATAATAACTATACTTCTAGAAGTTCATGTATTGATTATATATTATCATAAAACATTGATGAAAAAAAGAAATGTGTAGAACCAAAAAAAATTATTTTCACAATTTTAGAGCATAATGAGTTTACATACCACCACATCATTTAGATCATATACATATGCTATCATGATAAAAAAACACGAACTTTTTCCCTTGTCCAATACTTAAGATGATGGTTGTTTGCCTCCATTATCATTCGATTTCGACATTGATTGGAAATATATAACATCCAGACCATGTTACCACATACTAGTTCCCCGATCCGGTTGACCATATGACCTCATCTTGCCTCATCGTACGCCAAAGGCTACAAACTAATAGTGAGGGTCAAATAGTATACATGGGGAGACTATACCATCTTTATAAAATTATTATAAGATAATAAATAAATAATAATAAACTAGTTGTATAACCAATGAATATAAAAAAACTAGTATCACATGATTACCAAAATAAGAAAACAATATGCAAAAATAAACAACAAATATGTCATAATATTCATGTATCATCTGCAAATGAGAAACCAAAATAAATTCACACAATCACCCCAAGAGGGTACTAAAACCATGTCTTGTTACTTCATTCATTACCCATCCGACTCATCCATTTGACATTGGGATGCATCCCTTTCACTAAGATAAAATCATAAAGTATATCCAGGTACCAATATGAATGCCTATATTGGGTGAGAGTACTACTCAGTTTTCAACCACCGGTAATGTGTAAAACAATATCAAATATAAAAAAGTGTATTCTGTTTTTTGAATAATAATGCATAAAATTGTAAACATTTATACCATTTCATTATTATTTAATTATCCAAATAATTTACATAGGTACTTGATGACACTTGAACAATCAATACCTAATTTGAACTATGCTAGAGTCTAAACCATATCACATAAGTAATATAAAAATTCATTATCACATGGTCTTCCATTATTCATAAAATTTCAATTGAAAACAATCTGGCCAATTGGAACTATAGTCTAATATCAACATTTTGATTCTTGAACTCCATGGCTATGACCTCATGGGTGTTTGAATCATCAGTTTGTGTTCCACAACTAGTATTTAAATCAGTTACATGTGTGATTTTGAAGAATTAGTCTATTTCCCGCAAATCATAAATCAATCAATCACAAATGGGATTTTGAATCATTATTCCATTTCCAACACTAATTTATCACTTGCATGAATTTCTGTATAGAACATCATGTTTTGAACCCCATGGGTTTTTTGAATCATCAATACACATTATATAACTAGTTTATCAAACTGTAACATATATATTACATTCAACACACATATCACATTTAAAAATCTTAAACAACATTAACCTGCTCATCATCCTTTCACATCATCATAAACCATTTCAAATTTTTAACCAAACAACTTTAAATGAATTAATAACCTAAAATCATACGAACTGCTAACTACTAAACCAATTATCTACATTTAATCAACATATTCACTAACCCATCATTGTTTGACAAAACTTCCATTTATTCCCATTAATTTACCAATTGAAATCATATTAAACAATCAATTCTATAATCCCATCAATTTACCAATTCTATTACCCTATTATAGCATAATATTCATAATCATTATTCCACCAATTTCAATTTTCCCAGATCAACTAAAATAATAATCCTACATAAATTTAAATAAATCAATTAAAATTTAGATGAAATTAACCAATAAATTAAATTTTATTTCACAATAACATAAAATTAATTAAATTAAGTCTTTGGTATTTTAAATTTCGACTACCTACCTTATGATTTTTTGTAGACAATCATAAATAAAAATACTGATGTGATGAGGATAAAAATTCTAATTATGAATAATGATATCTATATTCATAAACATGATCCTAGATCAAATGAATTAGATAAATAAAAACCTATATGTAAAATATAAATAATAGATAAAATTTTCCCTTAAAAAAGATAGTATGATAGTAGAGTGGGATAAAACCAAACATGAAGAGAATATCATATTGGGAGAAGTGAAAATATTTTAAAATATATTTCATTTGAAAACAATGGTGTTATGAAGGCCATGTAATATGTTTAGAATCCTCCTAAACTGTGAGGAACCAAATTCGGTCAAGTGGGGTAAAATTAAAGAGATTTATGGGCATTCAAGTATTGTTTCTCAAAAAAAACTGTCTTTTATTTTCTTTCACAAATTATTAACATCTTGGGGAACACCGTTTCTCCTAACTGTATGGAAACTGTACAATCCTTTCTGTCTGGGGTAACATGGTTTACAAGGAAGAGTGGACGGTTAGGGTAATCCATTTCACAACAATGAACTATCCAATACCACAAAAAACATCCAAATTTCACCCAAAAACACCAATTAAATGCCTCGACCATGATTAAAAATAAATGTAAAAGAGTAAATTTAAATTATCTAAAAACAACTATAGAAAAAATCATGATCTTATAATATCCAAGTCGTGTAAGAACTTGTCCTTGAGATATAATCCCAAATATATCTATGATTGGACGATAAAAATAACCGGACACTAATCATGCATATCCACATAGGTCTCTCATGTTTCATCTTCAACACACGCATATTTCCATAATAAAAATATATCAGCTCTATCTTTTCCCTCAATACATTATCACTATGATCGAAAACATATATCAGATGCTAATAATATTATAAATCATTCTCAAGCTGTATATAATCCACATCGATCACATTAGTAGGGTTGTAGAGAAACTGCTAAGTTTGTTCCACATGGAAAATTACATTCATAATAGTGTTCCTCTATAAAAGAGCCAATCAGTATGCCAGCGATCCAATTTTATCCACATCCTCCAACAGTCCAAAAAATATGGCTTCCAACTTTCTATAACTCCTAATATTAGGATTCCCCAATCATGGTTACACATGAATGAATGCATTCCAAGCCATTATAAACTAAAGGGTTCATCAACAAATAACTACATATGAATTAAATATACTCTATGATATATCCATATTCATCCAAATAACCTGACCCTACTTCAATAAATCCTACATGATAATCGGTCCTAGAATATATGACTCACCTACCTCCATCAAAAATAGATTTGTTATTCATATACTACCTTAAATATTTTTATTCGGTTCCATATGAATATTTTACATATAACTGTATTTATAGGGGAACTCCACTAGTACTATGTGCTTTTCCCATGACCGAACAAGTCTAGGCCACACTCCCAAAGAATATCCTCAAGAACATATATAGTACAATCCGACTTTCCATCTATTTGTGGGTCTGAAAATGTACTATGTGTAGCCTTTTTCGGAATTTCCTTCTTCAAGAACCACCCGAATAATGAAGTTAAACATGTGTCATAGTCTAAAACATTATGCATTTACACCCAATGAAGATTGTTTATATTTGTAAAAATACATACCTCCCAACCGATCCACTGATAAAGTATCCCTTATAGGAATTAAATCAAATATATTTTTCAAATGGAAAAATATATCCTAAATAGAATCATTCTTCAATGTTTTCATTGAGATACCTACAAAAAAATCCATGGAAACATAATCTATATTCCATTATAGAAAATAAAATGGATTTGGTCAACCATTATGTCATTTATTTTTGGACTTCACCTATTGATAAGTGTCCAACTATGTTATAAACCATGTTATTTCCTTCATTTTTCCTACATACCAATATAGTCATCAGAGGTTACAGAAATTTTGGTCAAACCATTATATACCACCCACATTGAGGCATATAGATATAACATCAAGACCTTAATAATAGTAGTAGTAACCACAACATTATTCCTGACACAGAATATCTTGTCATCATTTGTGGCCCAATATGAAGTTGTCTCCCTGCATTAAAGGCTCTCTGTCAAGGCCAAAAATTCAGGATCCTATTTTTCATATGTCTAATATGGCTCAAAATTATAGAATCTACTGATATAGATCTAAGATTCATCTTCTTCTGGCAATCCTGAAGCATGACATTCATCTCATCTAGTAAATTAAACATCTTCCATACAAAAAAAACTCCCAAACTGCATGTGTCTTCATTTTATTTATTAAATATCCAACAACACTATTTACCTTACTGGGTGTATATTCCATTACAAAATAAAATTATTGTATATAATCAACCAACCTACACTGTTAAAGATTCAAGTCTAACTAATAAAACATTATACTTTAGGATTTTTTGGGCAGTATAGAGAGTAAACTTCTCACCCAATAGATAATTTTACCAACACATCATGGAATAATCCACTGCATATAATTAGAGATTTTATTTAGTGTGTTTAAATTCACATGGACTCAACTACTATGACCCATATCCCACAATGTGATCTCCATGCATTCGCACTAATCCAAGACTGATCCTAGAAGCATCAAAAAACACAATGTACTCCTATACTGGCTCGGGAGGGATTAAGATTAGTGTCATTCTCAACCAATTATGCAACCCTTATAATTTAGTTTCACATTCTTCAAACCATTCAACATTACTCCAATCTTGATTATTCTAGAAAGTGGTGCTTCTAAATTGGAAAATTCTCTAATGAAGCTTTAATAATAACCTTACAACATTAGAAAACTATGCAAATCAAAAATTTTAATAGGATGAACTGATAAAATGACTATCTAGACCTTCTATGGGTCTACTAACACATCTTCCCATGAGATTATGTGACCCAATAAATGCACATTATAAAAATATAACAATCACTTAGATATATTGGAATATAGAAGATTCTCTCTCAGTGTACTCAGGATGATATCAATATGTTGTGCATGATTGTCACATGACTTAGAGTACACAAAGATTCCATATACAAAGAAATAGTAAACTAATCTTGGTATGGATGGATGATCGGGTTTATCCAGGCCATAAACAGTAATGGGGCATCCATCAACCCAAATGGAATCACAATGAACTCATATAGGTCATACCTGTTTATGAAAGTATTCCATGGAATATCAAAATATTAGATACCCAACTAATGATATCTTGATTTCATGTAAATATTTTGGAAGATAGAAGATCCCTTCAACTGGTCAATAATATAATTAATTCATGGAAGATGATACTATTTCATCCGAGTAATCCATTTAAAATTAATGTAATCAATAGACAACTGCAATATCCTATCATCAGGCATTAAAAATACTAGAGAAACCCATTGTGATGTACTAGAATGGATAAACCACATATCAATTAACTCTTACAGCTATGTCATAATATCAGGAAGAACTGTTAGTACAATTATATAAGGTGAAATGGAATATAATTATACTCTAGGTGTGAGATAAATTGTAAACTCCACATCGATATTAGGTGAAATACCATAGGTGTCCCCAAGAAACAAGTCCTAGAACTTGTGAACTCACTAGTAGAAAAAAGGCTTTAACGTCGGTTTTTTTTATTTTTTACGATGGTTTTTAACCGATGTTGAAGTTGCCGACGTAAAAAATATGAATTTTTACGTCGGTTTTTGTAAAAAATCGAATCCAAATAAACTAATCCGCGTCATTTTTGGCATCATTTTCTATAAAAACTGACGCCAAAAGGTTGAAATAATAGTTTCGACGTCGGTTCTTGAAAAAAACCAACACAATAAATGGAAAAAACATATTTTTGGTGTCTGTTTTTACAAAAACTGACAAAAAAAAGTAATTTTTTATTCCTCTATGTTTTAGTTAATTTCCTAATATTCGATTTGACAGTTCGTGGAGCTAAAACGGAGTTACAGATCAAAAGTTATGGCCGTCGGAAGTTAAACAAGTCAAAGTTTTGATTGATACAACTTGTTTTGAAGAAAACATGATAAAAATGAATTAAAATCACATACACCAAATGATATAAAATATATATAATAATTAAAACAAATTTCAATTGTTTTTGGATCTTCCATTGAAATGATATGTTGTTTATCATCATATATCTTATATTTAGTGTAGAACTCATGCGCTAATGAAAACGATGATCGATAATTAAACTTACACCAAGCTTGGAAAATCTCATCCGAATGTTTTGTATTCATAACTCGATAATAAAAGTAAATCATCATTATATGAAATCTAATCGAGTTTCTTAGATATGAAGGACATTAATAATTAAGAAAATAAATTAATAGAATAGGTAACGTATTCAAATTAACGATTGATGCCACGTTGAAAACATGATGAACCGAAGAGGATGAAAATGATGAACGAAGGAGAAATGGATTTATATATAGTAAATGAAAATATTGTTGATTGTGTTGTTTGAAAATGTAGGCAGGATCTTAAAAAGTTAAACACGCGTTGTGACAAAAATTGAAATTCTGATCCCGCGTATTGGTGAATACTATTTGGGGTCAGTTTTTAAATAAACCGATGCGAAAAAGATAAAAAATATTTATGTTTCGCGTCATTTTTTTTTCAAAACCGATGCGAAAAGTAAAAAAAAAAATTTCGCGTCGGTTATTAAAAAAATCGACGCAAAAAACAAAAAAAACATTTTTGGAGTCGGTTTTTATGAAAACCGAAACGAAAAGTAAAAAAATTATTTTTGGCGTAGGTTTTTATGAAAACCGAAGCCAAAACATAAAAAAACAATATACCAGGTTTTGGATAATTCTTTAAGCTTCGGTTTTACTAGTCGCAGAGCTAAAACAGACTTACGGATTAAATGTCATGGCCTTTCAAAGATAGACTTAATTAAGAATTCTTTTAGAGAAGATCAACTTCCAACATCCATAACTTTTGATCCGTAACTCCGTTTTGGCCCCATGACCAGTCAAATCAAATATTAGGAAATTATCTATAGTAATGTAATTTTTTTTTCATATTTCTGGCCTCGGTGTTTATGAAAACTGACGCGAAAATAAAATAAAATTATTTTTGGCGTCGGTTTTTTTCAAAACCGACAAGAAAATCAATTCTTTTTGTCGTCGGTTTTAATGAAAACCGAAGCCAAAACATATAAAATAATTTACCAAGTTATAGATAATTCCTTAAGCTTCGATTTGACTGGTCATGGAGCTAAAACGGAGTTACAGAATAAAAGTTATGGCCTTTCAAAGTTGGACTTAATTAAGACTTCTTTTAGAGATGATCAACTTCCAACATCCATAACTTTTGATCTGTAACTCCGTTTTTGCTCCATGACCAGTCAAATCAACGCTTAGGGAAATATCTATAGGGACGAATTTTTTATAAAATTTTTGGCGTCACATTTTATAAAAATCGACGCCAATTTTTTTTTTCACGTAAGTTTTTTTAAAAACTGACGCAAAAAATTCTCCGCAAAAACATTTTACATCGGTTTATAAGAAACCGACGTCAAATTGATGACGTTAAAAATGATTTTTATACTAGTGACTATGGCTTGAATTATAAAATTCTTTACAGTACCATCATCCATAAATAGAAAATAAACTTGGGTGTTGACCCCTCTTAGTTGTTGAGGAAATTTCCTAGCACGACCCGCCTCGACATCCCATTCTCCACGATGAATTTAATTTTCTCCATTAGGAGATAAAAAAGTAACATTCCATTGGTTAAAATATATGTGGGCACAAAAAACCAAAAACATTTAAATACCCAATATCAAGTCAAATACTCACATATCCATGGTGTAAAGAACCTAGATAAAGTGATACTCCCAAAGCTCAAGAGAATATCACGTTCATAAACAGATGTACCATGATCATACTCCCAATGGTGTATCAATCATCATAATCCCCACTCAAAAAATCTGCCAATATGATAAAAAATTTACATGTTCTATATATATAATGTAATGAGGGACACTAGATATGATATAATCTATACTAATATTACCTTTAAATTGTGATGTTCTATCCTCACAAACACTTCGACCTGACCAAACCACTTTCCATATCCCTAAATTAAATTCTCATAGAGACTCTTCCTACACTAAATAATATGTACCTCTTTTTTTAGAAGAGATAATATATACTCCACCATAGGCCTCCTTATGGTTCCCCTTAGATATGAGATTTTGATTTACCGTATCTGAAAAATTCATTAGCCAAAAAATGTTAACATGGGACGTAATTTCAAATTTAAAACCATATTGAAACCATTTTTCAATTTTATCCTCATCTCCATCCAACACTTTAGAAAATAATTGCCAGTATGGAAAGCACTAAACATATCCCATGAATAACATGCTCCCCATAGTCAATATCATAAACTCATATTCCCTATCCTGCATGAGCGTGTTAGGGAAAAGGAGCTCCATGAACTCCTCCTGAAAGGCTTTCAACTCCATATTACCCTATTGTCCATCCCAAGTCTATATTTCCCACCAATGCTTATTCTGACCATATAACATATAAACAGACAATTTAACTCTCTTCTTACTTGGATTCTGTAGTTGTTCAACAAATTTCGGGATATATCTTATCCCGAACTTCACTATCATTCGTCCACTATCTCTGATTAATGTTGGAGGGTGATGTAATTAAAACTCTCATGTATAATCAGATATTATTTTCATAAACTACACTGGGTATCCTTACATGAACTTCATGATGTGAGAAATGTTCTCACAAAACTTCTATCTTTATTCTTTACCCAGTAATATCATTTCCACATGTTCCACCATTGGGGAACATTTCTAGCAATGTCCTCCTATCATCCTATCAACAAGTGTTGTCATAGAGGCATAACTATAAAAATTAAAATCATAAATATTATAACATATAACATAACATTATTTTCATAGTTCATTATGTGGATTCATAAAAGTCAATAAAATTTATCCTCTTATCCCGTCACATAGTGAAAAACCAGGCGCAAACAGTACCCTTAAGAATCATACTTCTAGGACATGGTTAATAAATGTTAAAACATTCTAAAATTTTAGTTTCAAATTAATTAACTATTTTCAACATTTGTTATCATTTTATATTTTATCAAAATAAAATTAGTCATATTTTTTCATTTATAGTTCACACATGAATAAAATTAACTTTCTCCTAAACAACTCATCCCAAAACAAATTCCCACTGTGTTCCTAAAATAATGCATGACATAAAAATATTTGAGTTCTTATAATAAAATATGTATAATAAGCTCTCATTACATACCAATCCATGATATAAATAACATAAAATATCATAAATCAATAACCCCACATAAAAATTTCATAACTCGAGGTGAAATAATATTTCACTATAATAGAACACATCAATAACAATAACCCCACAACAGGTAATTGGTTTTTACCCACATACATAGGCTAGCTACTGCAATGAATGAGCTCTTTACCAAGTCCTAGGTCATCTGATTCAACTATATGCATTTTAAAAATAATAATACCATAGAAAATAAAATAAAACAATATATTGTACAAGTTTTTAATGTCCCGGCTGAGGTGACACATACTGCTGACCCAATCTGGTAGGTGACATTCCCTCAAGCCCGCCTCCCTAGATGCCATAGGTTGCTGACATGTATTGAGGGTAAAATATTCAATATGGGGAGACTATAACCTATATATCAAAGTATAATGATAATAGAAATCAATAAAAAAACCAAATTATATAACCAATGACAATACAAAACCAGTATCACATGATGACCAAAATAGGAAGACTGCACCGAAAAATAAATAGAAGATATGTCATTCCAAATATGTGTCATGTGTGAATTAAAGAAAAAAATGTATGAAACACTTACTCTCCCATGTGGGTCACTATAATATATCTATATCCACCATCTATGCTCCATCTGAACTCGACGATCTAACATAGGTCTCCTGCCATTATCATGCCCCGTAAACATAAATTTTATTCGAGTACTGAAAAGGCATCTCGATTACGGTTTCAGTAAAACTCATTAGACCACCACCAATGAAATCTAATATTTTTCTTGTTTATTATATTGTATTATATAGTATATATAATAACATATATAAATTTAAATGGTTAATTAATTAAATTTTTCCTTAATTAACTACATAATTTACATGGGTTTATGATTACATCTCAACCATAAATACCAAATTCATTATATGGAAGTGTATGAACCATATCACATTAGTTATAACTAAATTTAATATTTCATGTACCATCATTATCAATTCAATTTCAATCTCCCAAATTATGGACAATTGGAACCATAGTCCAATTCAATCATTTTGTGCCTAGAACGCCATTGATTGGACACTGTGGGAATTTGAAGCATCAGTACGTGTCAAAAAACTCATATATCATTCATTCACATGTGGTATTTTGATTTATTATTCTATTCCCCACACTCACTTACCAAACTCATGGATTTGGGTCAAGAACTCCATGCCTCGAAAAATGTGGGTATTTGAAGAATTAGTCTATGTCCCACAACCCATTTATCAAACAATCACATATATCACATATATTAGAAATATCACATTTAATATGTCTAATCAACAATAACCCTCTAATAATAATTAAAAATCATGGTGTCTCATTTCAAATTTCAAAACAAACATGGTTATATAAATTATTCACATAGAAAAATATGAACAATTCATTATTAAACCAATTATCAAAATTGAATCAAATTATTCATTTCGCCTTTAGGGTAATGAAAAAATTTCTATTACTACTTCAATAGAAAAATTCATCATTAAATTAGATATTCAATTAGACAATCTGATCAATTGAACAATTCTAAAACCTCATTAACCCATCAATTTCAAAAGAAAAAGTTAACAAAATTCAATTTTCACAATTCAAACCACATCCTTATCACATTTGAAATTATATTAATAAATTAAACTTCAGATATAATTACCCAATAAAATAAATTTCAATTTCAAAATTACATTAATTTAATTTAATCCTTACTAAGGTATTTGAAATTTATGCCACCTACCTCATGATGGATGGAGAACACTCCTAAATTGAAATCCCCAATTGATACAGAACAACCACGATCACAATAAAGAATAATATATAGATTCAAATCATATAATCAAGATTAATATGATTAGAACCATGAAAAACAACATTTAAACCATCCTGATGGAGGAATTTGTCCCATCAAAAGATTAGAGAAACATGGGAGAGAGGTTTAAATCCAATAGAGATGACAATATCTTACTGAGAAAAGTGAGGATATAAAAAATGGATAATTTATTCTTGAAAAATAGTATTTAGAAAGACATTATAACCATTTAAAAGCCTAAAAATGTGTGAAACAAAATATGGTCGAGTGGGGTTGGTTTAGGGTGATGTTTGGGGTTCAGGGATTTTGAAAATAATTTTTGGTGGTTTATTTTTCAGCACGCATAGTTTGTCCCAAATTTTCACCTAATTAAGAACATCCTCCAAGGAGGTCACATGATTATTATGAGGAGGGTATATAGTTTTACAAACATTGCACCAACTATTTAATTTCTATTAGTACAGGGAAGCATGGTTTATTGTGGATGGGCATAGGGTTTGGGAAAAACCTATTCCAATAGTGAACTATCCACCCCACAAACATCCAAAAATCACCCAAAACACAAAAAAAATTCCACTATCAAATTACACTAAACAAGGGAAAAATATTACATGTAAACCTGCCTTCTAGATCTATATAAATATTAATCTTTCACAATATGCATGTGTTTTCCAATCTTGTATAATTGAACATCCAGATGGGCCTTCACCATCTCCCCTTTTTCAGCAGTCTTGAGATGTTGATGATCTACCTCACTATGTCAATTTCATGATATATTTATATCTCTTACACATTTGTAGCTATTTCAACTCAAAATAATTTATTTCATGAAATCCTTCTTCCCACATTATTTTCAAATGGGTAGTTGGGATTTCATTCCTCATCTCCAATAATCAATGTTCCTTCCTAGGTTTAGCTCCATTTATTTCATAATTTAATTCTACTTAGGTTTCCAATACATCTATCAAAACAGTAATTAAAACTTCATACTGATCCAAAATATAACCTTAAATATTTCATAATATCAATTTTCTAAATTCATCCATAGATTGTGGATTATTGTATTTAATAATTTAGCATCCATTCAATTATGATCCAAAATAAATCTATATGGGTATCACGAAAGTCTAATTGTGTTCATCTCATAGATTTCTAGTGATTCATTTTTCTTTTAATCAAACTCCAATAACTCCTTCTTCATTTTTTTCACATTTAATGGGGTAAATTTTTATTCATAAAGTTCCACCTTAACTCATCCTAATCCCTAATATCAATATCCCTTATTAGATTATTGTTTTTAATTAGTGTCCACAAATAATCATCTTCTCATTCTAATAGTTACATTTCTAGGGTTACATTATCTTTATTTGAAAACCAATTATAGAAAACATTGTATCCACTATTCAAAAAAATGGGTTGGTATATTCACTAAAATAAGTTTATCATTAATGTATAAAATAATTAATGGAATATTGATCCCTTGAAAATTAATCACACCTACAGACATGATTATGTTATTTTTCTGAATTCATTTCATTAGTTTCACCGTCACTAAGAATGTTTCCATTACAGATTCCATCAAAATATCTCTAATTCATCATCGGTTGGACTCATCATTTATGAATTCTTTCGGGTCCACTATGTCATATATCATGAGATTGGGGGGAATTAGGGAATGGAAGATAAATTCATGCACAAAAAACAAGGATTTTACTTGTTTCAGCCTCACTGGGTACGTCCATGTAGCATACCACAACGATGTGTCAATGTACCAATCCACAAAACCTGCACTGTAATTTACAAGGTTCAAAGCAGACTCACTAAGCCTCATTGTTTACAACCAATATCAATGTGAAAGCTCAATTCTCTCTCAACAGATGTGTGTTCACTTATTCTTCATAAGATCTACTCATAGTTTAAAGACTTGTAGGTCCTGTTATTATATTAAATGAATTAATTGTCCACTGTATGTAAATTCACTTTTGATGTCCCAATTTCATCAACTGATGAATGCCACTATACCAAATTAAAATGGGAAATCCATTTTGAACATCCTCCTCAAAGCTCACTGCTTCATTAAGATCCTTCTTTCACACAGCTCAAACATGCCCTCATAATGTACACCTCTTTTTGGGAATCTAACTATTCATAGAGATCAAACTAGCCTTCTCGATGGTCTGTGCTTTTCAAAAAGACCACTTATCCTTCACAAATAACACCTCTTTCTCAAATCTCAACTTGGATTCTGGGTATACCTTATTTCACAATGCTCAATTATCTATTATTAATTCCATTACATTCGCGAGGATCACTACCTTCACTAACCTCCTTCGGGATCCTAAAGGCTTAAGGATTTTTTTGTCACTATACTCTTATTATGGGGGTCGAGGCCTATTTATGGGAATTTCCTGAAAAATATAGAACCATACGAGTGACCTCACTAGCATGTCATCCCTTTTCACAAAGCTATAATTTTTTTTGTTAGAATGATACCTTTTTTGTGATGATCTATATAAAATTTCCTATTCGAAATTCCTATCATAACCACATAACCTTCCATAAAAAACATCGTGCTGCAGCAATGCTCAACTTCCCATGATCATAATAGTGACATAACAGTCTGTTAAAACTCCATGTTTCTGCAATGTCTACATGGAATGTGACTTCCTTTGCTATTTTTGATACACTTTTTAATCAGAGAGAACATCGTCAACATTTGTCATTTCGTTAAGAATTAAACATCAGGAATAACTTCTTTCCAAAACTCATACCTTTTCCTTATTTTGATGAGATATTCCTAGAAATTCATATTTTATAATACTATCAAGACTAAAGTTTTGGACCTCAAAAGTGTGGAAAAGAATGAAGAATGGTGCTACCTTGTATTTGTTATTTTTGTACCACCTCCAAATCATCCATTCCCTTTTCATGGTTTCTCTCTACAGGATTATCGAAAATATATAATGGACTCTATAATTCACAATGAAAACCCACTTTTTTAACAAACAGAACCATCCAAAAAATGGTTCAATGTTACCTTGAGAGATTTTCACTCATCATTCTCTCCCTTTGGGTTGGTTGAAAACTCATTCATAATTTTATACCCCTTTATAGATGCATCCAACATCTTCCCCCATTCTCTACATATGTTTAATATATAATATGAAATTTAATCTAAACATACTCTAAGCCCCCATGATAAATTCATGTAGTGAGAAAAAAGAGTCTTATGCAATGTTCATCAAGGAGTCACTTCATTCCAGATACCATTTCCTGAAACCAAAGAATTGTGTTTATCACAAACCTCATCTATCATGTTATATACCCTTTGGTTGGTCACATTTTACATATTCTTATTAAATGACCATACTTACCTTATCTATTTCTCACCCATTTATCTTGCATATTGTCCTGTCAACTTCTCCCTCATCTTAACTAAGACGTTTTCTACCTTTTGAAAAACCCTTATTTGACCCCATTTGTTAATGAACCCAAAGGTCACTCTTTTGTGGTCTTCGTCATCTAAACGATTACAGATCATTACATTTGGGAAAACAAATCAGAACATAGACAGATGGTGGGTGTCCAATATACAATGGTTTTGAAGTAAAGGTCAGGCCGCATAAGAATGGATTATTCTAATTATTGTCTCATTCCGATAAGTATTTTCCAATTATTTAGCTACATTATCCATAGCATCTTCTTGAGAATTTTGTGATCGCATGTCATAATATAATGTTATCTCTAAGGTAAATTCATCCATTAAAATTCTGAAATAATCACACAAAGGGATTAACTATTCTTTCCAGACAGAATATTCCCCATTGATTTTCTTGATTACCAATTATTAAGTACCTTTAACATTTAAATTATTTACTTTCACCTGGAGTGACAATTCCAAAACTATTATGAGAGCATAATATTCATCCTCATTGTTAGTACCACCCTCTGACAATATGAAGGAATAATATAATACTGCCATTTTGTGGAGATAAGGAAAATTTCTAACCCAACATTTTTGTTTTTAGGGTTTTCCATTCTCTTCCCTGTTGGACTTTTAGAAGCACCATCAAAGTACATTTCCCATGTTTGGGAATTCTCCTAAATAGAGAAGAACTCATCATCAGGAATATTAGTACATAATGATGTATCTTATAGAGATGGATGCTCAGCATGGAAGTCACCTAGATCTTGGCCTTTCATTTCCTTTTGATGCACAAACTGGATATCAAACTATTGAAAAATAATTTCCCAACATTCTAGACACCCTATAAGAAAATGAAAACTGAGGATATATTTGATCAGGTTATTGAGATATTCAAGTTGGATCTCATGATGTTTCTAGAAGGGACTCAACTTTTGAATTGAAAAGATTATTTCCCCACATCACTTTTTAATACTTGAATACAGAGTTTCTGCCTCAATAATAGTTTGAATGATATAGTAAAGGTTTTTTTATTCCCAACATCATTCTTGATAGCAAGGAAGGCATCCTGTGATCACTCTAAAGCGTTCACATAAAGAATAAGTCTCCTTCATTCATTAAGTGTCATTAATACCGGTCGAATCAAGAGATATTTCTGGAGGGTATCAAATACTTCTTTCTAGTCTTCAGTCCATTGGTAGGGGATCCCCTTCTCCATTAATGGAATATGTTTTCAAAACCATCCAAGTGATTGGAACGTCATCTGAATTTTACCACCAAATCATCCATGTAACATTAAACAAATTTCCTTATGGGGTTGAAGATATGATGCATGACCCATTAGTATGTTGCATCTGCATTATTTAAACTAAAGGGAATTACGTGATAACAAAACACACCATGAGGGTATCTGAAGGCTACAAATTCATCATCCTCTGGGGCCATATGTATTTTATTATTCTGATAGTTTCCATAAATTATGGAAATATCTTCATATCCACCTATTACATCAATTAAAATTTCTGTAATCGGAACTGGAAAATCATATATAGGACAATACTAGTAAAGATTTATGAAAAAAATGAAAACAATAATTTTTCTTTTCTAATTTTTCACTGGGAAAATGTTGGATAAGAATATGGGATATTGAAATTCCCCATCAAGGTTATATTTTATAATATTATCAACTCCAGTTTAAATTTTTGAAGCATGAATTGGGTGTTTTCTTCTTGCTGCTTATTTGAATCCACGATATTCTTCTGGAAAATGAAAATTATGGGTGGATATATCAGGATTATGTCCTTGAATTTCTGTATAATTAAAAGAAAATATAACTCGATTTTTCTTTAGAAATGATGTATACACCTCTCACTCCTCATAGGAAATCATCTCACTAATTATATTTGGGCATGGATCTTCTTCTATACCCCTATTTATTTCTGTGAGCTCATCCACAGTGGTAGAGACACCTTCCTCAAATGATGGTGGATCAATCCCAAGATATTCTTCTTCTTTTTCATTATCTGTTGCCTCTTCTACTTCCACTTTCATATTAGATGATGAGGTAAAACCCCCAGAGTTAGAGAGGGAGTCAGTATTTGAACATCCAGAAGAAAAGGCCATCATATCTGACCCAAATAATGATGAAGGGTCTTCTTGTTGTAAAAATGAGGAGATGGGGGATTGATAATAAATATCTTTGTCTTCATCTATAATTTCTATAATTTCTTCTACTCAAACTAACAATGTAGAGAATTTTTGTAGTTCAACATATGAAATGAAACAATCTCCATTAAGGATTCCATCACTGTTTGGTGGATTAGTAGTTTTTCCCTTGTTGTTATGCTCAATTGCCGAAAATGACATTATAGAAGTTATTGGACAAGTTCCCAAATTTGGTTTTACCTTTTCAATTTGATTATTAAGAAACAAATAATATGTACTCAAATTTATGAATGGATTTATTGGAATCTTTTCCAAACCATTCAGAGCATTAACTATAGTTATTTATTTTGTCATGGACTTCATTCATTTTGTGTGATAAAACTATTCCTCAGTGTATTGAGATTCACATGTATTTATCAGATCTTTGTCCCTATAAAAGGTTCTTATTTGAAAATTGAAACTAAAATTCTATCATTGGTGGTATGAAGAAGGTATGTCTGCATGTTGATGTAGCCATGGCCTTCCAAGAAGAATATTGGAGGTTGTGTCCGGATGATCAACCAAGATATCTAAATTTGATTCAAGATCTCCAAACTCAGCTCTGAGTGTAATTTTACCTAGTGATTTTATGTAATTCTTATCATAAGCATGAATCATTAATGTGGAAGTAGATAATTCATATTCATTCATGCCCAATCGTCAAAATGTACAAACAGGAATGGGGTTGACTCTAGAGCCATTATCAATGAAGACCCTCCAGATGGTTACATCTTTGACATCACCAGAATAATAAAAGGGTATAATATGTCCATGTACAACATCATATTCATCATTATCAATAGAATATATTAATGCATGACATTCTGCAAGAACATTCTCTATACGGCAAGCCTCTGCAGCAGAAACTTTAGTTTCAAACTCTTGAGGACTTGACAATGCCTCAATAAATGCTTCTCGAATGTCTTTTGACATATTCAATGCATCCTGAATCGATATCATGGACAGTACATGGGATAATTATTTTTAGAAATCATAAATTTGGTCAAATTTCTGTGATTTAAAGCATGAAAATATAGTTTTCCAAATTCCTTGGAAGTTGATGCTTCTCATGTAGATGTACCCTATGTCAGAGCAGAAGCTAGAAGTACTCCTGGATTTGGTAGTTTAGACTGACTAGGTATATTAATTTTCTGGGAGGAAGATGGTGTGACTTCTAATTGGTCCTCCAAAGTAATTTTATCAGAACTGAACCTCCCTTGCATGGAAGAAGCTCCTTGTTCCTGTTGATCTCGTTGATGGGATCTTCCACGAGTTTTTGCTACATATAGGTTCGTGTAGGGGTAGAGTTAAAAAAGTGGTGTCTAGAATTCCCAAATCAACCCATGTATCCTTGAACATGGCCTCTTCCTCTGGTTTCCCAATTAGGTATATGTTATTCCATCTCATTATAATCAGAAACACCATTGGCATAAGGATCCATAAATTGGAAAACATTGACGGAACCAAATTTCAACTCTTCATCTGATAAAGATTATTATTGATTGGTTAATTCATATCTATTGTTTGGCAGGGTAGTTGTCATGCTTTTGAAAAAGATTTCATGAAATATGGCATGGTTAAGGACAACTTTGGCCTTAATGTGAACTTGTCTTCATCTAACTGCACTTTATCCATATGATCACTATACTTATTTGAGGAATAATCTTTTGATTAATGTGGTTTTGCAGTGGCTAGAGTGGAAGAAGAAAAAATCAATTATTTCAACTGTGATTTTAAAATAGTAGGATTTCAGTTATCCATTTTCTTAATCATCCAATAGTCATATTTCTACACATTTTTACTTTTGACTTCCTGCCATTCTCCCTCTTCCTATGGATAAGTAGTGGTAACACAAGCTACTTGAGCTGCTAAACATTTCAGTTTCAATTGTCCAGAATCAGGCATATTTTTCAAGAGGTCCTTGAAGAAAACATTCCCAAATAGGATTCCCTATCATTTGCTGAAGGAGACAATAATTCAAAAGATCTTCATCTACTTATTTATTTGGTTTCTTCGTCCTTGGAAACTAAATCAAATTATATTCCATGGTTGAGATGAATTAACCAAGAAGATCATCATTCTATAATGAATAAACGTTATTCATTAATTCCCCAAATTGTTTAAACCTTTAATATCTTTGATCATCTTGACAAGACGATAATTACTGTTAATTCTCAGGAGGCAGATCCCTTTGGTTTGATGAAGGTATTGAAGTAGAAGAAGGTATGGGTGCCTTATTTAGTATAACAATAACATATTAATCTTTTCTTATCCTACTCCCCAGAGATGATGTAATTACATTGGTTTTATCCTTAGTTAATATTATTGAGTCTTCTATGTTTTGGGAAACTGATGTAAGGTCTCAAAACACTAATGTGTATTTCACAGGGATCAATGTTGTGCATAACTCATCACATTGATTTTCCACACAAGTTGGCTGCAATTTTTCTTGAGGGAGTGCTAAACTTATAGAATATATTAATCCTTTCTATCACACAAATAAATATGAAACTCTTTCATTCACCCTTTGTTTACAATAGGTAAGTTAAAAACTGAAGTCTTTGGAAGCAATGAGCTAAATTAAAGAAGGAATTTCTGACGGAGTTCTTCCCATCCATTAATTAATAAAATTTTTATAAAAGTATACAAGACAAAAGATGGTCCATGTAATGACTACTCAAAACACTTAATCTTTACTACTTTTTTTATTGAGGACTTCCCATCATGGGATTAAAACGAGATAAAATGTGTTACGTGTTCTTCCATATTTCCCGAACCATTAAATATTTGGAAAACGGTATTTAACAAATTAGGTGTGGGAGGAATTTCATCCACCCATTTCGGGTAAGCCCTATTTTCTAACTGAATTAGAGCCCATTGTTCCTCCATTTCTTCCAATCTAGTCTTTAACTCATCAATTGTGTTCACAAGAATTTTGGGAACATTTGGATGACATAGAACCTAAGTAGGTAAAGAAAATGGATTTTGTACTAGTTTAATGACTGATAAAAAAACTGATGGTGGTGCTAATATGTTCCTTGGATAACCCCTGAAAACTGGCCTATCAGGGTGTATCTAATACTTCCTAGATTGTGTACCCTGTGGAGGGAATTCATTATTTGCATCTATGGTTTCTATAAATCCTCTTTTCTATGGAGATCCTACTGGATGTCAATTTTGAGGACGTACCTAGGCAGTACGTCTAGAAGAAATGATACTTCCATGTATCTCTATATTTTAGTCTTTTTAACTCATTTGTTTCCTCCTCCTCCCATGAAAATAAAACATTAAGATAAATAGATTGACCTTCTCCAATGGAAAAGTGAGATACAATCTGACTTTTTTAATTCCCCTTGTGAGATGGATTTCAGAGAAGTGGGAGTGGGTTATTTGAAGGCATACCGAGATTCTGGATATGCAACAAATTTTAGTTACGCACACCATATTAATTTTCCTTAGTGTATACCATATTATGGAAAGGATCTTCATCTTCTGATTCCCATGAACTAGACTCATTTTTAGAGGATCTTCTATAGTGTTGTTAATGCCATTCATAGACGCATAATGCATCGATGAAATAATGTAAATATTTTTGTAAGATCATCTCCCTCTATATCTTCCATGAGACCCTATTCTATTATATGATTTATTCATGGGATATTTTTTGGAGGAAATTATCCTGAAGGGAAATCTTGGATAGTTCAGTTGTACGCTTTCATTATGGGTTGTTCCCTAAGGGGGGAGAAAATGAATTTCATTAAGGACGGGATTACAGATGTGAAAAATCCACCAGACCTGCAGGTTGGGGTTTTTCATATTCTTCTTCAAATCATTGATAATTTTTTAATGAATTTGATGTTTCAATGAAATGATCCCTGATCCATTAATGATGGGGAGATTCTTGAACTGCTACGACTGAAATTATTGCAACTGCTCTTTTAATTTTTTGAAAATTGGTTTGGACATTAGCTGGGTGATTTATCCGACAACCACTAAAATTACCTATTTTAGAAGATCAGTTTTCTATTTTAGAATTTTTCATTCTCTGAATCCTAACATCCTCTAATTGGGATTCCTGCTTAATATTCTCAGATGCTTAATGTAAAATTTAATCAGTATATTCTTTTCATTGGATTCAACACTAATGGGAGCTAGTGGAGGACTGTTCTTTAGTGTACATTCGATTACATACAATATCTATTAATTTCATATGACTGTGGAAAATAACATTGTGTGAGTCCACTTTTGGTGGAATTTGTTGATTTTGGTGTTCCGTGAAATGCAATTATCCACGTGAACCCCATCCTTTGATACAAACACTTGATGATGAATTACCAATTAACTAGTGTAGCCTCTTTAGAGCATTGAGGCATTCACAATAAAGGATTCTCTGCTTTTTTTGACCATTGGATGTTGGGATACCGAGAGAGACACCATGTAAATTTGGCATGGAGACCTTCTATTAACATTACATGATTTTGATATTCATCATATTATAAAACATTCGATTTAATATGATGAATAGTCTTTCATAATTTGAGGCAAATATCATGAATACAATATTCTATCATCAATTCTGGAATGTTATAATGAGAATTTTCCAAAGGCCACAACATGACTTGTACTTCCCCCTAAGCCTATTGATTATTCATGTTAAACACATCTTCATCATATTTCACTAGAGATTTCTACATGTAGTCAGACCAAAGTGGGAGCTCTGTATTAGAAGTAAAATAACCCAATTGGGGTTTAGAGAATGATCGTTCCCTTGAGATGTATTCTGGTTGAGAAAGTGATTCACCTGTCAAGGAAGAGGCATCAGACATGACTGGCCTTGTGTTTTATACTGCCTTAAGATATGAGGGATTTCTCATCTCCATTTTTTTAAATATAGAATTTTCATGAAAATGAAAAATACAACATTGGAGAATACTTTATCAGCAAATTCCATCATGGGGACTATCACCATGGTGGATTACAACAATGGATAAATCTTCATACTCATTGTTCTTCTGTACACAAGGAGGGTTTCCATGGCTCTCATCTAGATATAAGCAATCTAGATTGACCGAATTTTCATAAAGAAAGCCTTTATGATGAAGTGTCCAATGATGAACATATTAATTACTAATACCACTCACATAATTTATTAATGATTTTATAGGATCGTGAGCTGCAACAGATAAATGTTTGAGGGCTTCAAGATCTCCAGTAATGACAGAAGCTGAATTGCTTCCTGACTCTTGATTTTCCAACAGTGGTTGGCGAGGAATCTTTTTGGATGTTCTATTATACTTTTTTGGGGCCAAATTCTAGGAAAAGTGGTTATCATGGGAACGTGTTTGTGCTGGCCATGGTTTGGTTACCAAAAAAGACCAATTACATCCAATTAGAATGTTTATATGTTCCCAATCTTATTGTTCATATGATATGGGGGAGTATTCCCCCCGACCCGGATGAAGTAGAACATAGGTGTGTATATGTTCTGGTATGGAATGCTGATGTGTCATCCCATGTGTGTTGAAATATTTAAGTGTTTGTTCCCATGGTACTACAGAAGTAGTTGTTATAATATCCTGACATTCTTCCAAAATATGGGGATTGATTTTCATCTGCCAGTCCACCATTGATAAGATATGTTTAGTGACTTCAGCGACCAAAATGAGAATATACGTCCATTACATACATTGGTGTAGGTGTATGTGCCTACTCCTATCATTCTTTTCTTGTCAATGGGTATTGAAAGTACTCATGCATGTGGGCAGAGATTTCAGTCTGCCCCGAATTTGTCGTTGGAGCTTTCCAACTGACATCATTGGGTTCTACCAAACAAGAATATTGGCATACAAAATGAACATTGGCTAGTGTATGTGTCTTATGGTTGTTCCCTATTAAGTATGGATTATATACTTCCATCAATATAGTCAAACATGACTGCTGGAAAAATTGGTGATTATAAACCAGTGTATGTTTCTGTTTACCAGTTTCCCCCACATTAAATTTGCGGGGTTAATTAAATATAGTCAGATGTGCTTGTTGACTAGCTGATAACTTGTATGAATGTTTATATTCCTATTCACGATACTCCACCATATTTATCTGGTGGGATTTTTGGTTTGCTGGAAGATGAGTCTGCAGAATTAAATAATTAGGATGAACGGGTGTATGTGCCCTCTCATTATTTTCAATCAAGATAGGTTGATGGGATTCTCCAGAGGGGGTAGAGGTAAGAACCTCCTCTCTGTTGACTAGACTTTTTCCTCAACAGTTTTTCTTGTGTTCCGGAGTCTGAGAGACATGGGATGAACGTCCAGAGGAAACACCTACATCATGTTGGGGTTCACTACCACATGATTCTGCTGATGGTGATTTCCTGTGGGATACCTCAGGAAGTACTCCTTCATCCTTGAATTGAGGCCTTGGGTGTCTTCTTAATCTACCTCCCTATAGTATGGGATGGGTCGAATTTTTCATATTGGGGATAAGGACCGAAACAGTTGAAGATAGTGGTTATAACTGTCTTCTTCTTGATCATTGGTCATTGTTGGCCAGATGATCAATGATTATTATTGACTTGGAGGGCCTTCCGAGCAGCCTCCAATATCGATATTGTACCGTGCTGGCAATATTCCTTTACCAGCACATTATAGACCCATCATTGAAGATGTTGGGTTGGTGATGACGTCCTTCCTACGGATGGAGATCCATATTAAACATTAGTTGGGAAGTTCACGGATTTTTCCATGAATAAATCCTTATTGGAGTGAAGGGAATACCTAGTAATGTAAGAAAAAAACAATCTCCACTAAAGAAACACCTTTTTAGAAGGATATATACGTTATTGATTCCTTTGTCTGTTTTTACTTTATCAATTGATAGGAGCCTAGAAGGTGGGTAACATTATTAACAAGGTTATGTATTCACGTCGTGTACACCATTTTTGTTTCATAGTTCATTGAAATGTGTATTCTTGTTTTATGAATCACAACTTACAGGTGGTTTCCATTTGTTTTATTTACAAAAAACAGACACTTCCAATAGTAGTTTATCAAAAAATGGACCTACATTCCCAGGGCATGAATTCATTAAGATTAATCGTTATGATACATAGGAATGTACATTGGTCAAGAGGATGGGATGTTAGACTCATCATACCCATTGGGGGGAATTATTGTCTACTCTAGGACTCTCTTTATAAATTTAAGATATTTTCATGAATCCTTATTAATTCACCAAGTATTAAAAAAGTTACACTTAGATTTCGAAATCACATATTAAAATGTGAAAAATTTAGAATCATTAGTATGAATTCAAGGTTCTTCATCAATGGAGATATCCATATGTATTCAAGGTTATCCAATAATGGTATCCTCTAATATACTATTTAATGATTCTCTTAATCATCATTTTGATGATGCTAGTTTTTTAGCCACTTAATGGGACATTATAAAAATTATTGTAATCCAGGGAGACAATGGTTTGGTTTCATCTTCAGATAAGGCCCATAAAATAGTCTACATACATATCCTTAGGAAATGAATCAGAACCATCATTCTTCAGTGTAACTGAATGGGATGCGTCATACATTTTAATGACATGTGATCAAGACCTAGACCTAATATTTAATGTCATGTGGTATGGATATCTAAGCGGAAGGTGCTTAGTAAAATCATAGCATGGGACTTACGCCGAATCATCCCAAGGACATGGAAAGGATATGGGTTTCTAGGTAGGATCATACCCTTTTGGGAATATGGACATTGGAGAACATGGTTGATTTATGTTATTGGGGTTTAACCTCAAGGAGGCTTCCTAAATATCCGATATAGATTGGAATCAAAGCCCACGTAGTTTGATAAGTCCCATAGGAGAGTATAGTCCTTTGAGAGAAAAGAGTTTGGGAATACTTCCTGAAATGGTTTCCTTAATAGTTTTTGGGTTTTACTTGGGGCGTATTTCTAAGGAGGAGACCCTGATTAAGGGAATTTGGGATAAATTCTTGAAGAGGATGTCCAGTGAGCTCGGGTCCTAAGAAGGATGCCTACCTATCCCAATTACGATGTTAATTAGATTTCTTATAGTTCATTTATCCTGGGTGTTTTTGCACATAATGTAATAATTACAAATCTCTAATTCCACGTGAGTCCTGCTCGGTGTAAGAAACAAGAGGATGTTGAATATTCAACAATGTCACTTTCACTTTCAAAATTTTCCACTACTAATGGAAGAGGTCTCATCGACCATGGAATAGGCGAGGTGACGAGATTTCCCTTATTCACTTTACATTGGATAGGGTTCCAATGAAAGGAATAAGGGATGAATTTTAGGATCTTACACAAGGACGGTTTCTGTAAAATTGATCATGGTATGGTGGGGGGGACTTCTCATATACTTTCGTGGAATATAATGTGTCAATTGTACCTTCCATACCAGAGAATTGAGGTTTTGGGCTGTCTATTCATGAAGGGAGAGGTTAGGACCCAACCATTTTCAAAATCGGGAGTGTAATACACCAAGATTCCATGATACTCTTCTCAATGAATAATATAATAGCGTGTGTTGTATGCAACATCAAGTTCTAACACCACAACCAAGAAAACTATCCATTACGAATAGTAAAACCCACTTTTTGAAAATTTATAAATTTTATCATTCAAAAGAGACATCATTTTTGGATTCGGAATATGTTCAATTATTTTACAGTTAATTTTTTGTACTATTCTAATAAATTTCATATTTTGATGAATAGTGAAAATTACTAAATTTTACATAAAATTAACTTCTTTAATCGAAATAATTAATAGTGATAAATTATGAATTGGAGTGATTTTAAAGTATAATTAGAATATATTTTTACCATTTAATCCAATATTGGTAATTGGATGTAATTTCACATTTAAAATACATATAAACAAGTGTCAATATTTTGAAAGTTATTATTTCAAAAAAAACACGCTCTTTGATTTGACAACGAGAATTAATTTTAAATTAATATTTGCCACTTCTATGTTTTGAAATAAGAAAACATGATTCCATATATATAATCAAGAGGTATAAATTGTGTTAATAGGTAACTTCTATTTTTATACGTTTTGAATAATTACTTCGGAAAATATTTTATTTACCTTGGTTAAAAGGTAAATCTGGTAAATAAAGGTAAACAAATAATATTATAATAATATTAAATTACCCTAAAACTTGTTATAACCATATTGTATGATACATGTCTGACCATGGGCATCTTTGGGTCTGTTTTGGGACCCCATAGAGCCACTTTTAGGTGATAATGACACTTTATATTAAATAAGTTAATGTAAATATCAAAATGACATAAGCATATATATTTTAGAAAAACAATTTTTTACATAGGGTTATATATGTTATATTTCAGACTATAAATATTAATTATAATTCTATAAATATTAACTACATAATTCTATTTTATTTATAATTTTTCTACATTGAATAATTAAATTTATGAATGACACAATAATGATGAAGTATTTTCCTAATTAATGAAAGAATCAATGAATTAGTATTATAAATGTTAAAATAAATTTAATTTTTATTGTTTTTATGAGATTCCGAAATTTTATTGGTTAATATGACATGTTAGAATTTTTAAAATGAATTTTTTTTTGGAATTAATAATGTTTATAGGACTTTAACAAAAATCAATTATTAAATAGTGTCAAAATTGATATAAATGAGTTTTTAAAACAAATTTAATATTATTATTTGATATTATATTCCTAAATAAAAATGGTTCTCCCAAATGACTTATATAATGATTGTTTTATCATTAATGGATGACTTGGGGGTCTCTTGGAAGTATATAGTATGTTTATTAACCATATGATTTAAAAATACATAGAGACATGATAAATATCAAACTATTTTACTAAGAGTTAAATCAAAATGATAAAGTTAATAATGTGATCATAACCTGTCTAAAACCTATTGGTTGAGTGGTTATTGACATATCCCAAAATTATCCTTTAAATAATACACTTTTGAGCCATTATAAACAGAATATTAATTTATTATAAAATAATATTTCTAGCTTTTTCCTATGGTTCCCCTCATATCTATTATAAAAGAGCTCATTAACTTCTCTCAAATTGACACCATCAAAAACTTTTGGCACGACCTACCACTACCCAAATATCCTCTCAACATCCATCACTTCATCTTAGAGTCCCTCCTTTTCTCAAAAATTCAATTTAACGATCCATTTTGATCAAATCAAAAAGAAGAACCTGAAGAAGAGGTAATTATTTCACCACCCTCTTTCAAGTTCATTTCTTATTTCACTTCTTCTTTATTTGTTATTTAAATTCCAAAATAATAACTTCGGTATCTTATATATAATGTGATGTTATTATAAATATGGTACAACCAAATTCATTATTCTATCCATCCTTTGAATGACATGTCACCATACGTGTGTACGTACAGCTTACCGTCTCCACGTCGTGCTGTAAATGTTATTCAATACATCATTATTTGGATGTGTATAATGATGATGTGTAATTGATGTAAATAATTAATATAAAATGATAATGATTATTTAAATATGATATACTATCCTATTATATATTATTTTAATATCAAAACAATGATATTGTCGATTGTACGTACGTACGGACTACCGTCTCCACGAACGTGATGGGATTCATTCCCCATCGTATCCATTCAATTATAATTACCATTTGTTGGTTAAAATAATGTTTAAATACTTAATATCATTCTAGATATGAATAAGATACATCCCATCCATAAAAAATACGGTTCAGATAAAAAATAATATAAATGAAAACAAATATGTTAACACCCAAAACGACGATAATACTAAGATATTATTAAAAAATAAATGTTATAGGATCATATATGATATCATATTAATGTATATAATTCTTGTAAAATCCAATAACAATTTTTTCACCATTACACAGGAGGTTAACCTACCCTCAGCCACGGATAAACTACAAAGTAAGGGGTTTCTTATCTCACTTTTAATTCCGTGAGATTTGCACTGTTCACCACTTATTTATTGCATGTGGTGTGTTTACTACCCATGATTGTATTCATTGTGTAATATACATTAATTTATGGATATTTACATCATTATTTTATGATCTTTCTTTCATGGGTTTATTTTTCATACGTAACCAAATCGATAAGGGAATTTGAAATTTCAATTTCCACCCACTCAGCTTTTCGCATACTTCATTGATTATTTTAATCCAAGATTATGTGTGGAATCACTATTCATTTCATTATGTCATAATTTACACTCCCCTTTCTGTGGATATACATTTGATACACATAATTACTCCATTTATAAATTCCCATGTCATCGATATGAACTTGATAAGAGTAATTTTAACTCAATCTCTATTTGTTGAGTTAAATATCCAATTCATTGATGTTGTTTTTAAAAGATTATGTGTGAATGTTCTATGATTGATTTAAATTGAATATACAATCATATTGAGTGGATTTATATTTTTCACACATAATTATGTCGTTGATTTATCCTTAACATAAGGATACAGTCTTTATAAGAGATTTCATCTCAATTTAGATTTCATTGAGACTTCATTGTTGTTATACACCAAATAACTTTTATATGGTGTATATAATGTACATTGACAAAATATATCCTGAATACATTTATTCTCATGATATTACAGTGTTTTTGTTACCCCAATTATTTGTATTCAAGTTTCTCTCTTTTGGTTAGGAACTCTAACTAAAATATCATTTTATAATGTTTTAAATATTTTTTATTCTAAATCATTCTCATTAATGACCATGTTTAAAAAATAATTGTAAGGATTTATTTTTATGGAAATTAAATTTTTAAAATGAAAATTCCTTTTAAAAGTTTCAAAGTGCTATGTGACACTTTGATTCCAAAATTTAATTTTAAACAGATTCTTGAAAAATATTGTGACATTTAAATGTTTTCAATAAAAATCGGTATAATTCTCTCAAATAGTTTTGATGATTATTTTTTTCTACGTCAATATCCTTCATTATTCTCTATTGAGGTTAATATGTTACATTACAATCTCCCATTATGTATTGGATGAGTTATTTTTGACTGTGGATGTGATATTTTTATACCATTCATAGTTTATGGATGAAGTATTGACATTTCGTATTCTAGTTTTAATATTAATGTTTATGTTATGTTCCAAAATTTTTATATGATGAATGCATTGGACTTTAAATGTGATGGGTGGAGCCCGCTATATATCCATGATGCATCGGTAGGGATCATGAGGGAAACTAGTGATTTGGCACAAGTCCCTGAAAAAATTATATTTATAGTCTTAGTATAAGGCCTTGATTATGTGGTTATGATAGTCTGGAATTATGTATTAAATCATTATAAAAGAGGTTATTGATATTACATGTGATTATTTGACTAGTATAATTTACATGTGAGAAAGTAAATGAAATTATTTGATTTTAACTTTGCCCAATTATGCTGAAGTTCAAGTCTAAATGGCTTTTGTTCTAGACTTATACATTACATTAAATGTTTATGCTTATTTGTGAAAGTTTCCGCTATAATGTTATCCTTACTGAGAATTTGAGATTACCCATTTCTATAATTTATTTTCCCAGGATGCAAAGAAGTATAATATGACCTACCTCTAGGGATATTCTATGGGGTCTCAGTGTTGTCTATGGAGACAATGTTGTTATTGTTTTCCATTTTATGAAGTAATGTAATCTTTAAGATTATATCTAGTAATTCAAAGGCAACTAAACCAATCAGTGTTTAGAGACTTGGTCTTTTGTCATCATGCCATAGTTATGTAATAATGCACTGATTGTGGTCTTCTCGGGTCTAGGCGTTACAGTTCGTATCCGAGGAAGTTTAGTACAAACCTTGGAAATTAGATTTAGATAAACTCTGATTAGAGCACATAGACCTAATATGGATTTTTAGGATTAGTATAGAATAACATCCTAGAATTTTGTTATTATAGTGATTTTGTGAGTTTTCTGAGAAATACATCCCTCTCTAGATTCGAGCAAGTACATGCGACTCTAGCACTGATGTACCTAGGGGTAAAACCCAAAAACACTGCATTGAGCTGGACTCGAACGGGAACTGGTGCACGAAAACGGGCCTTGCTACACTCATGGTTACGACACTCCCGTGGGATATGCTTAGGATAATTTAAATAATCGTTACAAACCGATTTCATGTATTTTAATATAATATGAGAATAAATGGCCTTGGTAAATCCTAAGGTGTTTCAAATTAATAATATGTTGTCATGATATTATCTAAATGAAATTTTGACTATCGTTACTCACACAATGCATTCTGGTTTTAGTCAATGGATGGATTCCAAGAAAGTCATAATAACATTGAGAATGATGTACAAGGTGGGAACAATGGTGGAAATGAGAAAAAAATGGTATATTTATAGGAGTAAAAGGTATCTCGTTCATACCAAATTATTTTTCCAAAATTATGATCAACAATACATATATTAACCAAATCTTGGACTGAACAATAAATAGAAAGGTGATGAATGATAAGATCTTCTTCAGTGGAGACCATGGACAATAAAATCCTCAATTTCCATCATGCAAGAAATGTGGAAGGAGACATCCAGGAAAGTGTCTCAATGTAACAAAGAAATTCTTTATGTGTGTGAACGAAAGACATAAAGTGAATAATTGTATAGAAAAAATGAACAATACCATGGAAGAAAATAAAAATTGTCCAAAGATTCCATTTACATTCATTTTCCATAAATTTAGGGGACCTAGCCAATATCTGAGTGAATTCCATATTCTATAGAATATTTTCTGGGTCAAAGAAGAAGCTATGTGGAAATAAATACCTAGAAAATTTTTTAAATGTACTAGTACACCATTTTGTTTGGATTACTTTGGAATAATTTTCTCTTGTATTTTAACCCGGTAGTTTGTCATGTGAAAATGATATTTGAGGAATACTTATCTTTTCACTTGTGGATATAGTAATAAATAACCATTTTGTTGTATATGATAATTGGGTTTGAAGAAATTTCAAGTTATTATATTTTTTGATGAAAATGAATGGTATGAGATAAAATTTTTGGTTAAATTATGTTATTGTTATTTTGAGGAATTTATCTCATTTTGGTAATTTTATAAGATAGAGTTTTTGAAAATGGACAACACGCGACCGTGTGACAACCCGTCTTGTTTGAAAAATCAATCAGAATCAAACCCACAACCAAAGTGTGACAGGGATTTATCACCTAGCACTGGACTACGTGAAGTCCTTGGTTAGTGTGACTAATTAGTTTTAGTTAAATGATTTTATTAATCAATAATAAGTTGATTTGGGATCTTATGTCTTATCAAATGAGTACCCTTAGTATAGTAAAATGATTTGGTGATTAATTGATAAATGTTATTTTAGATTATTTTCACTTTCTTAAAAACACTATATGCCCATGGAAAATAGAATACTATGGGATTTCATTTGAGGCTTAATGGTGGATTTTAATCTATGTGTTTTTTGTGGATTTATTGAGATTTGGGTTATTTATGGGAATGATTAACCTATAATATAGAATATGTTATTTGGTTAATTACATAGATTTATGTGACTTTAAGAGTAGTTGAGGTCATTTGGAGATACAATTTAACATGGAAGACTACATAACCAAATTCTTCTAGGTTTGGGGTTTCAATATTTTTTTGGATTATATTGAAGTATTTAAAGGAAAATTGTTTAT
Organism: Viscum album; assembly: GCA_963277665.1. NCBI lineage: Eukaryota > Viridiplantae > Streptophyta > Magnoliopsida > Santalales > Viscaceae > Viscum > Viscum album. Next base: position 380,944,357 of record OY728125.1, read on the forward strand.
TGAATGGTATTTATTTAACTTTAGTGTATCAATGGGTAAGTTTTAGAAATTAAGATTAGTGTTTCATTATATAATGGAACACCCTTTGGGGGATCATAATATGTTATACTAACCATTTTGGTTTTGATTAATCTCTAAAGAGAAGGTAAATATATAGTTTATCCTTCATAGATCATGTGATTCAATAGAAGTTTATTCTACCTCTTCTAGTGTGATCATGTCTTCTTGAATACTCATCATTTATAAAAAATGGGTTAGTACTAGAAATTAATTAAAGAATGAAACTATAAGTAAATGTATATATATATATTTATGTTCTTAGTCAATCTCATAAATGAATTCCTCTTATTTATTTAATGTATCATAAACAAAATTGTTGTCCATTTGTATTCTTGGAAATTAGATTGGAACGTCACTTTTAAGAAGACCATTTTAGTTTTGGAACATATTTTGATTTTTTAATTGTGAATTTCAAAAATTGGAATTTATATGAAGGTTTTAAAATGGTATTTTAAATGGTTATTTAGATAATAGTTCATGTTCATGGAAAACAACATTATTTCTTATTAATGTAATATAATTAGAAATAAGGGGAAAGATTTGCATCATTGTTTTTATGGGCCTATGTTTTCAACATTTAAATCATTATTAAAAATTCTAATTTTCTATTTTTCATCATACCTATATTGTTAAAATGAAATATATAATTGATAATTTTGATCAAATGGGTGATGAACAATTGGGTTGTTTATATGAAACCAATATTTTACTGTTGTGGGTTTTTCTAGACATTTTTACCTACATTGATATTTTCAGGGAGATATATGTTTGGAGAGTTTTCATGGGACATGTCGTGCACATTGGATTTTTTATGGATGGCTGTATGATTTTGGGGTTTTAATGTTAATTATGTCCCCTTTTATTTTATATTTTTTCTTTTAATGTATCTACTCACACCACCAATTAATTTATGTATCATTTATATTTTTCGATTTTGATGTTCTATTATTATTATCCCATATTAGTTGTTTTATTACATTAATTTCTAAAAATTAATTATATTATAATATAAGGTGTATATTATTTCCATGGTATAGTCAATGATTTAATTGAACTATTTACCTTCTTGTGGGGAATGGGAAATTCCTTCAGACCTTGTTGTAGACTGGGTTTTGTAATGGTTTCGATGCTTTCAAAATTAAAATTTTAACTTATGTAATTGGATAAATACCCAATCCATGGTTAGTATTTTATTTTCATGAAGAAGGAAGGCGAAAATTTATTAAAGGTGTCCATGTAGATAGGTCATAATTATTACATGACCCCATGAATACATTTGATTGCATGTGTATGGGAAGTTCACGAGAAGAGGTCTTATAAATCACATGATTTGTTTATGTCAACATGAATCCCCTCTAACATACCCTCGTATTATTTTGAATGAATTTAGAAACATTATTTTGATCAGGAAAAGACATCATAAAAATATCCTCTAATCATGTGACAGTTGAGGTGATGGAAACGTGGAAATCCGCCAATGGACCTTCAAAAATAATGTAATCATACTGACAATTGAGGTGGCTTCATGAAGTCAAAATTATCATTTTTTTCATCGTAAGTGGTTATGATACTTATTTTAAAACCAATGGACACTCAAAGTACCATTTACATGTCATATTTATCATGTGTAGGGCCCCAAATAATTCTTTATTGATCACAGAAAATCATTTTAAATAGGTGATGTTATCTCATGAAGACTCCTAAACATGTAAGAATGGTCTGGATGAGTTCAATTGAACAATTAATTTGACAATGTGACACATCACATACAATTAGAGTGACGGAACCAAAAAACTATCCCACAATACCATGAAATACACATCTGATCATTTGATGACATGGTGGGAAATTAATGGGGAAAGGGTGAATGCATTTAAATTAATGAATAAAATGTGGAATATATGGAATCCTCTCTCAAAAAATGATATGAAAATATTAAGGAAAAGTGTTCATGTTTCTTATTTTATCATCTTTGGTCATGAAATATCCCATTGAAATGTCCTTCTGATATCACAATGGTCCCTCTACCAAGTCATTATGGTCTCATGAATGGCCTCAAACAAGCTATCATGGTCTCACAAAGGACTGCTGACATGTCTACCTTGATCACGTAAAATCCATTTCAACAGGTGACATGTTCTCATGAGAATTAATAGACAAGTCATTATGATCTTGTAAATGCTACTGGCATGGGGATGTGATCATATAATGACATTTAATAAAAAAGTCTCAATCAAATATGGAAACTATACATTGTTCATTCATTAATTAGTTATTATGATACTCCATGGATGGCCCATGGAATGATCATTTTAAGAACATGATATGATAATACCTCCATCGACTGAAGGCCATTTCTAGGATAAATTAACCATTCAAGGTGTAGTATAAAAAAGGTTTCCTGTCATAAAAATCACCCCCGGCATAATAAAAGAACAACCATAAGAGATATACAACCAAGTTACATACATGAGTCAATGGTAGCATGATCAAACATTCTGGAGACGAAATCCATGAAGTCAAAATAGCCTTCGACCATATAAAACCCAAGGATGGAATGAAGCAATTATGCGGAAACTATATACAATACATGTTATCAACCAATTGATTAAGGAGAGTAATTCTTGTGCGCATGCTAGATTATGTGACAGAATTTATTCATCTAAACATGGTCACACAAAACCTCAATAAGATAATTCGTGAAACAGTTGAGGAATATATGAACTGAAGGATAAAATATAAATAATAATTACATGATGAAATATACATTGATTATCATGAAAAATAATCATTTTATTAGCATAGAAAATCCAAATTATGAGACAACAACCAAACATGTCATCCAAGACATGTTAAGTAATCTTAAAATGTCATACATGTTTTGAAATGTCCTCTAGAAATGAAATACATGTATTGTGAGTTCCTATGGACTTGTTAGAAAAATCATATGAAGTTATCTAGACATTTATTCTAGGTCATTGATGTCCTCAATACATTCCAAAGGGATCTTGTTACTTCATTCCTATAAGTGATCCTTTGTAATGAGACACACATTCAAGTGTCTTTTCATATCATGTAATTAAACATGGATGTGTCTATCGTGTTATGCAATAATCCTTCATATAGGTTTATCAGACCATGATACATACCTTTGAAAATTGTTCTTGAACCATATAGAGCACCCTCAGAGATATCATCCTTATTATGTAGACATTAATAACTTTTCAAACATATAATACGGACATGTCTGGTTGACAATCAGGACATGTTAGGTGGACAATAAGGACAAGTTAGAAAGGAAACCGAAACATGCCATGTGTTAACCCTCTCACATGTAATTCATGTCTTACAAACACCCCTAGACATAAAAAGATTATCATGTATACACATTCGTAGATACACCCAATAAGACAATAAGGACTCTGATTCCTATTCAAATTTGAAATATAGGATTCCTTCTTAATGCATGAGCTCCAATAGATGTCGACGATGAGGAAAATCCCTCAATATCTCGAACATTATAAACTCATAAGACTGAATTCCCCCATATTTCTACCATTAATGTTCCATCAAAACAAGATAAGTAAGATCATAAATAGGAATCTCATTATATGTACACCATATACAAGCCCTCCAGTGCCTCAAAAATCTTAGTGAGTAAGGGAAAAACATAATTATGAAGACTTTGGTTCTTATCCAAAATAAATACACAGGACTCCTTACTATTCCCTAAGATATAATTAGAATCTATCATGGTGTAATTCCCTCCATGTATCAAATATTCTTAACTCATTGTACTAGAATCACTAAAAAGTTTACAATCCTACCTCATTTATCTATAGTTGAGATATAGTCACATACATGGGAATACGTTATTTATAAGCCTCAAACAATCCCTAATGTAAATCAAATTCATTAGTTGGATAGGGATGAATTAGACAATGACTAATGAGATTCTGGAAATCAATAGGATATTTATGAGACCTTCCTAAGGCCTAATATATATATCAAACACCCCATAAGGTCTAACCTAGGGAAGAAGCATCATATTTGTATGCCATGATTCTGATTAGTTCATATCACATGTTTCTAATTCTCAACATGAAACATAGTAGAGAAAGGATTTGTGATAATCATATCACCCACATCATTATTTTCCCCCATCTATTGAAACCTCACTATCTAATCTTGATCTAGTGGAATGATATAATTTCCCCATACATGGGAACCGACCTTAGGGTATGTCCTAAAGGAATAACTTGATTTTAATACTTTCAGTAGAAGCTCCCCTTGAGAATTAATTATCTCCACCCCCCCCAAATTTTTTGATTTATCGTGGATCAAACTAAGAGGAATTTGATTCCAATTGAGACCAGATATATTTGATGCATTCCCAATGTTCGATCTCTATACATAGTGACTATGTGGGATTGTACATTACCTTTCCCAATGGGGTTAAACTAAATTAATCTTACGTAAATTAAATATTTTGGTTTTTATTATTTTCATAAATTGTAATCATAAGAATCCTCATTAAAGGATCAATCACATCCTCAAAACACCAATTGCCTAATTTGAATATAGTAAACTATTGAGTTCCAAGTTATATAGATTGAAAAAATAAATAGGTAAATTCTTAAAGAATAATGGAAAATTCATCAATAATATCACATACATATATATTTATTTATTGATATAACAACATTTATGCATTGAAGGATTCAACAAATGATCATTTTATTCGAGAAAATAGTCTCAATCCTAGATTTGGAAGATATGTTTTAACATATATTAAATCTATAAGAAAATACCATAAAAGGAAGTAGTTTTCCCCAAAATTTGTAATGTTATACACATCATTTCATCTCGATGAATGTGATTTCCTATGTTCCACTGGGTTTGAATTCCCAATGGACCACATGATTTTATATAGTAGGTCTACATCTTGTTATAGATGAGGGAAAACATTGGAAAATTTTATGAAATATCAAAATGGTAATATTTATATGAGTGATTTTGATTCAATAATTGAATCCCGATAATAAATATTTAAACTAGAAACAAAAATGGTGAACCTGATATAGAATCATGTAATGAAAATATGGAAAATTCATTATAATCATTTCTAATAGTGCCAAAAAAACTTGTGGGTTACCAAACATTCTATCTTCATTTGCGGGAAACAAAAAAGGTGAACCCAATATGAATATATAAAATAAAAAAATTAGTATTTTAACATGAATTAGACTATTTTATTATTCATATCATATTAAAATTAAAGTGGTATGCTAGACATAAAATCCCTTATAATCGGGGTACCCATGAAATAAGTCCATTCTCCCTGTAAAAATTCAATGTCAACAAAATTTATAAAATGGGAAGAATAATGGAAAATTTTGTAACATTTTCATAGCTGATTAAGAATGTTTAATAAATTTTATGTTTCCTTAATTACTGACCATATTCCTTGATGTCTTTGGGAAAGTGGAGATTTCTCCCAGAACATTCACCATGACCTGAGATCGTGAATTAATCAAGGTAATGTTATCAAACATATGCTATGGTAGTAGCCTTATATATCTCTAAAGAAACCCACCCATCCCAAACCATCATATTCTAGTCAAGAATGTGATGGTTTGGGAATACCACTTATATGATATGATTCCAAACAATGAGGATTCATGTAATGTTATCTAGATGTAATGCTTGAAAACATTGCATTATTTAGGGAATAACTAATTGAATCCTGGGAATCTTGATTCCACCATCAATCACTTTGTAAGCTAATCCATGGATCTTGGAACTCAAGAAATTCCATATATTAGGATGGTGGACGATATAGTTTACTAAAAATCCTTTATTTTTATGAAGCATGCAATGATGGACCCTATTAACTATTATCACCAGTATCATCATATATGTTCTCACTAGATTCTTATAGAGGGAACCATTTGGAATATTTCAAACAAGAAACTCATGCATAGGTACCAATGATTTAACATTAGGTGTAGAATACTATGGATAAATTGGAGTGGACCCATATCCCATATTCTACTATCGATTCCCATTAGCACATTATGATAGCCAAAAATTGGTAGTCTCATATTCAAGAACACTCTGATATGGTATTCATTAAAATTGCTACTAGAAGAATGAAATAAAACATATCTCTGCCCCAAATCATGAATATAGTAATAATATTGAGATGGAATGAGTAAAATAGTGGATTTCTATCCCATCTTCATTTGAGTATATATTCTAATATTTTTTTTGGCTGAAAATTTGTCAGCCTACATTCCCACAGAAACATTGCTAAAGTTAAACTACATTCTAAAAATTGAAGAAGTGCAGCACCAGTATATTTCGGAACTAGTACAGATATAGTGATTGAAAGAAATTACTATGAAAATATCCAAAGTATTATATCACCAAGGTTAGTATTAATAGGTGGAAGCATCCCAGAAAGCCTATAATATTAAAATATTCTAAGAGGATTTTCTGGATATTCTATAAAATGATAACAAGAATGACCTAGATTATATTTTAATTCAAACTTGGTATTTCCAACTCATATAGGCACATGCCCTATGATTTTCATACAATGTGGACAAAAATGAATGGTGACATACTCCTACGGGATGTGACATATCTTATATCATTGTTCTAATTGGGTCACACCATGTTAGTTTGAATCATGCCTTGGTAAAGTCCAATTTACTAATCCAAAATGACTAGGTAAATTCACCCGAGGAACAATTCTTTGATCATATCTCCATTAAAACAATGGTTTGTTAAGAAAATATGGAAATACCATCAGAGAAGGAACACAACCATTCCAATAAATCTAGTCATCATATTTCATAAAGTCTTGGAGATTAGGCTCATATCTCTACTTATTCCCAGAATCATTTAAGGAAATATATGTAAATGATCATATCTATTCTCCTATTCTAGTGGTTTTAAATCCTTTTATCATGGGGAACAAATATTAGTTTCGGGACCATACCCCCACTTTAGATAGGATTGGTAGACATATTTCAGAAACCACATGGAGAGGGGTTTATACTCCTATCAGCCATTCATATTCTAAAATAAATTTACCACCTGTTTCCCTATAGTGGGATAATATAACTATATAATCATACGGATAACAACATATTTTGGAAACTGTCAGGAAACAGGCCCATATCCCTAATCACCACCAAATGGATAATTGGAATATTCCTTCCACTACATCGAATGAGTCTTATATTCACGATATTCTCAATTCCAGTGTCCTTGAGGAAATAAAATGCATATATGTAACACCATAGTTTTCTATTAAATCTTAAATAAAAATAGAAGTTTATCATTACCTATATATTAGTCTTCATGGTAGTGTCAAGATGAATCATTGGTGTTTTACTATAGATATCATCCTTGGTTAACCACCCTATGGTTATGTCACTCTTGAACATGAACCCCCCCCCCCCACCATTTCCATACACCACTATATAGATTGGTGATCAAAACACATAAAAAATATATAAATAGGTGCTCAAAATTTGGTTGATCTATATTTATTTCCACATAAAATATCAGTATAAATTCACCATAGTCACCAAAATACCTTGAGATGATTATTCAAGGGTCTAACTAGGTGGAGGAATATATATCTGAAGAAGAAGAAGAATCCAATATGTATATATTAATGGAGTTAATAGTAATACACCTCCAAACCACATTTTATACCATCATCACTTCTGAATATTAGATCTCGAATTGCATAGTAAAGGAAGTGACGCAATAAATATTCCTAAATATATTGTAAACTCAAATATATTGAACGATAAATACCACCAATGTCATCAATATAATTTAAATATCTAGATAATAAATATACAATGTTTTTTGTTGGACATATATTAATTATCTCTATCCTAGAACTCAACTATGGAAGAGTATTATAATTTCAAATATAGTGATTATATCTGTATCATAAAATCTCTTTTTCCATTGATATCAAGAGCCACATCAAATGTACATATCTAATGATGGATAAGATTTTAACTATTAGAATTCACTATGTCCCCATAACATGAAATCCCCCTTAATGTGGCACAATGCATTTTCATTGTTGATAGTGAAAAAATGATATTAGGTAACACATATTCCAATTGGTAAATAAAGAGAAATTACCCTAAATTTAATAGGAAAAGACATTAGAAATATAGGGTGAGGTATGCTTGGAAATTCTCGGGATGAGCCCTGTAAAAACATGGGAGCCCATTTCAGACACGAAACCCAAACTTGTCTTTAACCTAAGTACATACTATAAAATTTTGCTATAATAATGGATTTACATGCAAATGAAATCATACATAAGAATAATTATAGCAAATAAAATTGATCACAGTAGCATCTTCTAAATAAGTAGTCTAGGAGAGAACCCTTCCTATAGGGCTATGGATAATTTTACCACATCCTCCAAATGTTGGTTCATCAAACCAAGATAGGACCTAGGAAATATAGGTGAATGATACAAACCAACATCATCCTGTAGGGATTGGTGAATTTTTATCTCAATATTCATCACTAGGTTCATCACACCCCATGTGGTTTCTGGAGACATCAAGGGTTATTCTAGATCAAAAAAACCTTATAGGGAATTGGTGATTTATATCCCAATTTCTATCTCTAGAGCCATCCAATCCCTGACTGGAGTCATCTAATATTCAATAATATGTTCAGAAAGTTTCAATAGTGGAGCTAATATATTCACCAAATCACAGGTATAGGTAAATTTTCATCATTATTTTCACCCAAAAATGATTTTGTATTCTCCATGTTCACAGGTAAATATCAATGGTCGATATCCTAACTGTTCCTCCCACTATGAGAAATATCATTTATATTTTGGACCCATTAAAAAACACAGTATAATCACCTAACTTAATGACTTAAAAATCTATATTAGAGGGTTTTAAAATTAATTAATTCAAACCATTTAATATTTTTAAGAGACAATTTCCTAACATTTTCGAAGAGAAATGATACCGATGAACACTAAAATGATGCGTAGGTGTTACAAATAACCATATAGCGTTGAGAGTAATTTGATAACATATATTTCCTAGTACATCTCATTGAAATATTCCACAAAATACGAAAAATATAATGTGGATCTAGATTCATATTCAAATGAATTCAATTTAGAAGGAAATCATCAAATAGTGTGTTATCTGGATGTAGCAACTGATGTTTCACGTACGTGAAATCATTGGAGGGGTCAAAACATATTACCTCAAAAATAATTAATTTCCACCTCTATAGTATAACACCATCAATGATATCGAAAAATGTATGGATACTGTTACGACCCATCCTAGTGGGGCCCAAGCCGCAACTCCCCAAGCCTGCTTCTAATAGGCCAGGGGCTGGTGAATAACACCGAGTAGGCATGTTACTAACATGGGAGGCATTGACTAAAAACCATTATGCACACACAAAAATGTCCATGCCCAAAAATCTGAAAAAGTAAAAACTACAAAATGAAAAAGATGCATGCATACACTAAAACCGAACCAACAGAGTACGACAGGAAAGTAAAGTACAAGAAATTAAAACCCTGGGAAAAAAAGTACAAACCCACCAAAAGATTGTCCGTAACAAAGTCCAACATGTAATGAAATGTGCCATGACTGTAGTTTGTAGCTGTAGGAACACACCTCGGCCGATCTGATCTCACTGAGTACCTTCCAGTCCCAGTCTACCGAGAATCCTATCAAAGGCTTGCTCATCTGCACAAGACAAAACACGTGCGGGAAAAGCCCGTGTAGGGGTGTGTATAACAATACCCAGTAGGACACCCCGAAACAAAAACGGAATCACAACAAAGGAAAATACCACAAAGTAATGATATCGTTAGCTCTACATATTATATGTCTACCAAAAATATAACAAGAATATCCAGATATACTCATGCATGATCGACTATTGTGAATACCTCCACTAAGATCCAACTCGAAGATTCTACTAAGCATGCACCCAGGAGAACAAACTCCTAGGTCTGAAGAGAGAGATATGAAGTACTCATTCCGAGAGAACACACTCCATAAGTACTTGGGAACATGACGCTCAGATGAGGATCACAACCAATAGCCTTGGGGTGATTCTGACAACTTGGTATTAGCTAATCTGCTAAGCAGAGGATCGGTTACCAGGTAATGTTGGTCACGTCGATACCAAGACCTCTAACTAGGGTTCCAGGAATGAATAGAGGATCTGAATCTATTCTCAAAGAGGGGATTCCAACAACTCTATTCAGAAAGTTCTGCTGAAGGGATCATACTCTTTTATGTATGAAATGATACCGAAAAACAATAGGAAAAATACTAAGGGGACGAACACTAAGGAAACTAGACCAAGTCACAGAAGGAAAATGGCTCAATCTATGTAAAATGTTGATACACATAATGTCGTTTGGTTACACGACTTATTCCGTGACCCCGGGTACTACTTGTGTAAATGGACCGTGTCATCCATTCAAGTTGTGTATAACTCAACTACATGGCATGTAGAAAAACACATGCCAGGTTCCTTGACTCCGAGTACTGCCAGTGTAGACAGCCCGTGTCATTCGACTTGTCAGATAGAAAGTAACTACACAGCAAGTTGAAAAATCCCACATCGTGTCCGGGAACCTAGGGCTCACTCCGGGTACGCTGGCCATGTGCCTATACACGGTCTATGTCTGTGTCGCCTGCCTGTGTACCAGTACACGGGGAATCCTGTGTATCTAGTTGGGTCTGGCCGGGGAGGGGTATACATGTCGTGTCCTAGGCCGTGTACCCAATCTGGGTCTGTGTACTCCCAAAGTACATGCCATGTGGTCCGCCGACCAACACATGCCGTGTAGCACATACTACACGCCATGTAGTCAGGATTTTCCAGAAACGTCGTCTTCCTCCACGTGCTTCTGTTGATCCTCCGGATCTCGATTCAATGGTCTGTTTGCCACGAAACTCAGGACCTCAGGCTGCCCTACCGTCGTGATGACAAATCCGAGGGTTTTTCGCCTTTTATTGGATCGACAAACAACCTATGATCTTCTGACGGAAATACACTCGAGGAGAAATTTCTCCTGAATTGCCTAGATTCGTCTGCTTTCGTCATAATCGCAGCTCCATTGGTTCATCCCATTGTCGGATCTATAATCTCGGATCGATACGCCGTAGATTAGAGGCATAATAGATTGTTGTTCTTATCCCGCGAAGAATGAAGAATGCACACGAAGAACGCGAGGAAAGAATCACAAAAATCGAACTAGAGGGATGAACCTCAATCGTTGTTCGTGACGATACGGGTTCATCGTCGTTAGAACTAAACCAAACAAACTCAAGAATCAAAACCTCAAAATCGCCACAAAAACTCATCCTGCATGAATGATCGATCCATGGGATAATCTGTTCGTGGATTAGTCTGTGTTCAATGTGGAAATCAATAATGGTACAGAATTTACAAGGAGATCAAATGTCCTACCAAGATTCGCGGCGTTTGTTGGCGTAGATCCGGTCGTCACCTCATTGTCGCTAGCGAAGCTGGTCAATAACATCATCACCGCGTTGGGAGGATTTTTCCAGAGCATTCCAGAGCCTCCGGGGAGATTCATGGATATGGGAATTGTCACCTTGATCCCCTGTGAAATCATTATTTAAAAGATAAGATATATTTTTCTACAACAAGGATTTAATAAAATATTTTAATAAAATATTTTATTATGTTTACATCCAAAAACCAGATTCTGCCACCAGCCCGTGCCAGTCGATGTTAGGTCTCTTATAGTGTAAACTCACTACTCTGAACGTAGTGGTGTCTTAATATTTTTGATCCGAGCACACGTTCGAGAATTATACCTCTTTTTTGGAAAACTTCATGCGCACGTAATTTAATTATTAAATTAAATTCAAACATTTGTTATGGGATCACCGGGCCTCGGAACTGCACGCCGTCTTAGAGCTTGATCTCAAAATAATTCCCGTTATTTTTAAGAATAATGTATGGAATATCTGAGACATTACATCACACCAACCTTAGGGATTTTACATCCCCGAAAATCCAAAACAAAGGCTACTCAAAAATATATGGGTACTGCACATGAATCTGATCCTCCCGCACCCACGTGTTCTCCTGGAGATTCCTGTGTTGCCACTGGACACGCAGAAAGAGAATAGCTCGCCCACGAAGGATATACTCATGCCGATCCTCGATCTCTACTGGGTACTCAGCAAAGGTCACTCCATCATCGATGTCCATCTCACCCCAGTCGATGATTTGCAATGGATGATGCACATACCTCCGCATCAGTGACACATGGAAGACATTGTGTACCCGGTCCTTCTGAGGAGGTAGAGAAAAGCGATACGCCACTTCGCCCACCCTACTTAGAATCTGAAAAGGGCCAACGATCCTTGGAGATTGTTTTACGCCAAGGCCAAATCGCCACATCACCCTTTGAGGTGAGATCCAAAGGAACTCATGGTCTCCCTCCTCGAACTCCAAGGTCCTTCGCCTCCTATCGGCATAAGACTTTTACGGACTCTATGCAGTCTTCATCCTCTCCTGGATGACCTGCACCTTCTCTGTAGTTGCTCTCACTATCTCTGGGCCCATAAGTGCTGACTCTCCTAGATCAGTCCAACAATGTGGTGAGCTATAAGGTCGCTCGTACAGACCCTCTAATGGTTCCATACCAATAGTGGAATGATAACAGTTATTATAATAAATTTCTTCCAGCGGTAGGTGATCCTCCTAGCTACGACCGAAGTCAAGTATGCAAGCTCGTAGACTATCCTCAAGGACCCGGACGGTCCGCTCTGTCTAACCATCAGTCTGAGGATGAAATGCTGTACTCAAGAATAACTGAGACCCAAAATCTTCCTGCAATGCCTTCCACAACTAGGATGTGAATCAAGTAACATGATCTGAGACGATCGTGGATGGAACTCCATAAAGTCTAACTATATCTTACATGTAGAGGCGTCCCAATCTCTCTACTGAACTCGTCTAACATATGGAATGGAAGTGGGCCGATGTTGTGAGTCGATCAATGATCACACAGATGGCATCGTGTCCCTCGGATGTACGAGGTAAACACGTCATGTATGCCTTGGATATCCTGTCCCACTTCCACTCTGGAACCTCAAGGGGCCGAGTCAAACATGTTGTCACCTGGTGCTCAGCCTTTACTTGATGATAAGGAAGGCACTGAGAAAAAAACTCTTCCTTACTCTTATTCATTCCTGGAAACCAGAACTAACGTCGGAGGGACTGGTACATCTTTTCCATTCTTGGATGCACCTCTAAATGGGATGTATGGAACTCCCTCAGAACCTCCTCCCGCAATGTCACTGGTAGTATTGGGCACCCTCTAGAAAGAACAAGGTGCTCCCCACCTGTTGAGTATCCATCAGCGGCATCACCCGTGGATATCTGAGCACGTAGAGTATCACAACTAGTGTCCTAGAACTGTTCTTCCCTGATTCGATGTAAGAGCGTAGGGGTAACAACCATCGACTTAAAGTATGATACCTCATCTCCATCCACGAATGATAACTGTAAAGAGGCCAACTGCCTTGTTGCCTCATCCAAGAACTATGAACTAGATTTCTTACTGAGAGAATCTACCACAATGTTCCCCTTCCCAAGTGTGTAAACGATCTCAAAGTCGTAATCCTGGAGGATCATAAGCCATCATCTTTGTCATAAATTCAGATCCTTATGAGAAAAGATATATCTGAGACTCTTTTGATTAGAGTAGACTGTAAACCTCTCTCCCATCAGGTATGTATGCCTCATCTTCAATGCAAAGACTACCCCTGCTAACTCAAGATCATGAGTTTCGTAGTGCTTCTTGTGTGGAATCAACTGACATGATCCATAGGCAATCCCTTCTTTCCATTGCATTAGGACGTAACCAATCCCAGTTCCTGATGCGTTTCAGAACATTACGTACTTGACACCCTCCTCCAGTAATATCATGAATGGGGTACTCATAAAACTCTGTCTCAACTGCTGGAAATCTTGCTGGCATCCCTCGGTCCACATGAAAGGATGCCCCTTTCGGGTCAAAGCTGTCATGGGTGCAGAAATCCTGGAGAAATCAAGAGTGAATCTCCAATAGTAGCCTGCCAACCCAAGGAAACTCCACAACACAATCATGATCCGGGGTGGTTCCCATGCTAGCACTGCCTCCACCTTGGCTGGGTCCACTGCTACACCATCTGCTGAGACAACGTGTCCCAGAAAGTGGACCTCCTTTGTCCAGAACTGAAACTTCGACAATTTCCCACAAAACTACTACTCTCGAAGTGTTTCTAGAACCATCCTTAGGTGTCTCGTGTGCTCCTCCTCAGATGGAGGGTACCCAGGGATATCATCAATGAAGACCATTACGAACTAATCAAGATAGAGATGAATGATCTGATTCATGAGTCCCATGAACACTGTCAGGGCGTTCGTCACGCCGAAGGGCATCACCAAGTAATCATAGTGACTGTAGCAACATCTGAAAGCCGTCTTGGGCACATCCTCATCCCATACTCAAAATTGATGATATCCTGATCGTAGATAAACCTTTGAGAACCATTGAGACCCTCTCAACTGGTCAAAGAGGTCACCGATCCTCGGTAGTGGATACCAGTTCTTCACGGTCACCTTATTCAAGCTCAGGTAATCTAGACATAGTCTCAAGCTCCCATCTACCTTCGTGGAAAACAATACTGGGGCTGCCCAGGGTGAAATTCTGGGTCTCACAAATTCCTTCTTCTAGAAGTCTTCTAGTTGCACCATCATCTCATGAATCTCTACAAGAGCCATCCGATATGATGATGTTGATATCAGTGTCGTCTCAAGTTGCAACTCAATGTCATAATCTATGTCCCAACGAGGAGGTATTCTGGGGAGATACTCCAAAAAGACGTCCTCATACTCAACCACTACTGCTGAAAACTGGTAACTCGTAACATCTGCTGTGCCCAGGGCTAGGCTAACCAAAAGATAGGATATTGGTTGCACCTTCCTACGCACGAGTCCATCCTATGCTGACTGGGTATCTCTTTCAAAGACAAAAGAGAATATTGTTCCATCACTACGGACACACCGCACCCTTCGCCTTAAAAAGTTTATTTGGGAATGAACTGTGGATAACCAGTCCATACCACGAATGACATCGTATGTCCAAGATGCTACCACCAAGAGGATCCAACCGAAACTCTCACCTCCGAGGGTCAGTTCACACAGTCTGCAAAGGTGTGTGATCTCTTAATCTTTTCTAGTCAGTGTTTCTAATCGTAAGGGTCGAGTCAACGACTAAACTGGAATCTCAAGGTCTCGAGAAAGATAAGCAGTCAAAAAGGAATGACTAGAACCTATGTCTATCGGTAAGACAACCATGTAGAAAAGTCACAGATTGTACCTCTAATTATTTCGATAGTACGTGGGTCATTCGACTCTGCCTTCTGCGCTATCCCTTCCTCTATCCACTAGCACCCTGAGCTTGGGGTGTACCTCCTGTGGGTGGTGGTGGTAAAGGGTCAAAACATCGACCATCTGTAGCTACTCTCCCAGCCCATCTACCGTGTCCGCCTCCCCGTGGATCTATCTGCTCCACACGTTCACTCTACCCCGGCGGTCCATCCACTGGTCATGTGTCAGTAGTACGACGGGTCGGAAAAATATCGAGTGAGAAGTACCCTTCCATTATATGATTAGCATCGCCTCTCTTGAGGCTGGCTTGATGCGCCCTGAGAACCTTGTATGGAAGATCCCCTGTCCTGGGATCTCCTCTGAAAATGTCTCCAATGCCTAGGTCCCTAACGTCGGCTCCCTACTGCTGATGTCTCTACTCCAACTCACTCACTACTGAGAACTGACGGTTGTCTCTGCACTACTAAGAAGCTCTTGACCACCAAATCCCACTCAAGCACCCCTAGAATAATTAGGAATACTCATAGGGACGATACTAGCTCAGATATCTCTACGCAAGCCCCGCTCGAATGTACGAGCTCTGAAGTACTGATCTCTGACCATATCCATTGACTACCGTGAGAGGTCGGTAAACCTTGATGAATAGTTAACCACTATCATGGTTCCCTACTGGAGAAGAATAAGCTCCTGTAAATGTTCTGCTCTCAGGGTAATCAGTGAAAACTACACTATGAAGAGATGCTCAAACTCCGAACTTGCAACTGTCGCCTCGTCGTGAGTCTGAATAACGAAACCCCACAATTGCCCTACCATCGCCCTGCAGAAGGATCGCTGCCAGGATCCCCATCTGGTCTTCTGGTGTCCTGACCAAATGGAAGACTCTGGTTACATCCTCAAACCCGTCCTCCGCTGCCTGAGGGTGAGGCTCGCCTCGAAATCTAAGGGGTCTCTATCTCTGAAACTCGTGGAGTGTGCTCAGCCTGGATCCTCCTCCACGGGAACAGAAGTCACTAAAAACTGCTCCACATGTGGTGGGATAAGTGCCACACCACCCGATGGTAAAACTATGGGATCTGGTCCCTGTGTCAAGGCTTCATCACTGAGGGGGTCATCCTCATGATCAAGCTGCTGGATCCTAGCGGGTGCGCATCACGGAGGAATCCGGTAATAAAACAAGATGTATCTCAGTCAGTGAGTATATTTGGAAAGATCACTCAAGAAGGACATGGAAACCACAACCCATTCCTATATGATGAATGTACCGTTATTCTCCCCTGCAACTAGTTTTCTCATGTTCCGAGTCGAAATGAAACCTATCTGTGTCCTGGTTTATGGATACGTCGGCCCCCCCGCACCAACACTGGGGTCGCTGGCCTGAAAGCCGAACTCGAAACACTTAACATTGTTGCCCCAAACCAACTCACATACTATCAGTCCTAAGGTAGAACTGCCACCTCTGATACCACTCTGTCATGAACTGTCCCAGTGGGGCACGAGCCGTAACTCCCCAAGCCCGCCTCCAATAGGACAGGGGTTGATGACTAGGACCGAGTAGGCATGCTTCTAACCTGGAAGGCATTTCCTATAATCTTGTACGCACACACACACACATATCCAAGCCCAGAAAGCTAAAAAAGCATAATCTATAAATAGGAAAAGATGCACACATACACTAAAACCCAACCAATAGAGTACGACAGGAAGGTAATGTACAAGAAAGTAAAACCATGGGCCAAAAGTACAAGCCCACCAATAGAGAGTCCATAACAAAGTCCAACCTGTAATGAATGGTGCTGGGACTACAGTCTGTAGCCGTTGGAACACACCTTGGCCTGTATAATCACATTAATTACCATTCGGTCTTGGTCCGCCTAGAATCCTGCCAAATGATCACTCTTCTGCAAAAGACAAGACACATGTAGGCAAATCCCGTGCATGGGTGAGTATAACAATCCCCATTAGGACACCCCAAAACCACAAAGGAAACACAACAAGGGAAAATACCACAAAAGAAATATACAGTCATCTCAACACAGTATATTTCTACCAAACATATTACAAGAATATCCAGATATACTCATTCCCGATCGACTATCGTGAATACCACCACTAAGATCGATCTCGAAAAATCCACTAAGCATGCACCTGGGAGAACACACTCCTAGGTCTGAAGAAGGATATATGAATTAATAATTACGGGAGAACACACTCCACAAGTTCTTGGGAACATGATGCTCAGATGAGGATCACAACCAATAGCCATGGGTTGATTTCGACAACTCAGTCTGCGCTAATCTGCTAAGTAGAGGATCAGCGCCCGGGTAAAGTTGGTCACGTCGATACCAACAACTCTGCCTAGGGTTCTAAGAAAGAATAGAGGATCCGGCTCTAGTCTCACATTGGTGATTCCAACAAACCAATTCCAGAAGTCCTGCTAAAGGGATCGTACTCTTGTATGTAGGAAATGATACCGAAAAAATTCAAGATAAAGTCTAAGGAGACGAACCCTAAAGAAACTAGCCCATGTCATAGAAGGCAACGAACAGAAGAAATGTAAGAAGTGGTTTCAAGGTGTGTAGTGTGGTTACACATCGTGTTCCATGACCCCAGGTAATGCCCGTGTAAATAGCCCATGTCATCTGGTCAAGCTGTGTAAAACTCAACTACATGACGTGTAGAAAGACACACGCCATGTTCTGTGACTATGGGTACTGTTCGTGTAGACGGCCCAGGTCATTTGGCATGACTCATAGAAAGTAACTACACAACGTGTAGAGAAATTACACACCATGTTCGAGCATCAAGGTCTCACTCCGGGTACACTGGCCATGTGCCCGTACACAGTCTCCATCTGTTTCGCCTTCCCATTTACGAGTACATGGAGTATCCCGTGTATCTGGCCGGGTCTGGCCAAGTAGGGGTATACACGTCCTGTCCATGGCCGTGTACCCAGCCTGTGTCTGTGTACTCCCGGAGTACACTCCAGGTGTTCTGCTGACGAACACAAGATGTTTAGTCGGGATTTTTTCCAAAAACGTCGTCTTCCTCCTCGTGCTTCGACCGATCCTCCGATTCTTGATTTGAACGTCTGTTTTCCGCAAAACACAGGACCACGGGCCTCCCTACCGCCGTGATGCCAAATCGGAGGGTTTTGGGCCTTGAATCAGCTCGACGAACAACATACGATCTTACAATGGAAATATGCTCAAAGAGAGATTTCTCCTGAATCTCTTAGATCCATACAATGTTTTCATAATCATAGCTCCAATGGTTCATCCCGCTGTCAGATCTATAATCTCGGATCCTTACAATGTATATCAGAGGCGTAATAGATCATTGTTCTTATCCCGCGAAGAATTCTAGGAAAGAATCAAAAAAATTGAACAGGGGGACGAACCTCGATAATTTTTCTTGGTGATCCAGGTTCATTGTCGTTTGATCAAAACCAAAAAAAAAACTCAAGAATCAAAACCTCAAAATCCCCGGAAAAAACGCGTCCCACAAGAACGATTGATCTATGGGATAATATGTTTGTGGATTAGTCCGCATTCATCATGGAAATCAAAAATGAGAAAGAATTCACAAGGAGATCGAATGCCCTACCTGGATTTGTGGTGTTTTCTGGAGGAGATCCGGTCACCGCATCGTCATCGCCGACGAATCTCATCATGAACATTGTCGCCGCGTTGGTAAGTTTTCTCTAGAGCATTCTAGAGCCTCCAGGGAGATTCAGGGTTATGGAAATTGTCACCCTGATCCCCTGTAAAATCTACATTTAAAAGTTAAGAGATATTTTGCTACAACAAGGAATTAATAAAATATTTAAATTAAATATTTTATTACGGTTACGTCCAGAAACCTAATTCTACCACCGGCATGCGTCAGTCGATGTTAGGACTCCTCTAGGGTAAACCCGCTACTCTGAACACAACAGCGCCTTCATATTTTTGATCCGAGCTCCCATTCGAGATTTCTCCTAATTTTTCTGAAAAACCACATGCGCACGTAATTTAATTATTAAATTAAATTCAAACATTTGTTTTGGGATCACCGAGTCTCGGAATTGCACACCGTCTCAGAGCCTGTTCTTGAAATAATTCCCTTTATTTTTACGAATAAACTAAGGAAAATCCGAGACATTACAGATACAAGTCACTCGACACCCAGAGGTTTCGATATCCCTTCATTAGAGGAACATCCGGCCCAATATGATAATGAGATACAAAATCTCTCAAACCCCAATGAAGATATACCATGGGGAAACATTATAAGTAGTTGTTTTATTCACAAATATAACAATTTACCTTATACGACATATCAAAATATAGATAACTAAATTTCAATAGTGGTATTTACATGTAAATATTTCATAGGTTCTAGGAAAAAAGTTTATTTAAATGGTGATGTTGAGGATGATCCAAAAAATCCATCATTACATTAAAATGATCTTCCCCATTCGAGAGATCCATCATTCTTAGAATGGATTGAGAATCTATGAGATATGAAATTTGGTCAACCTTATCAATCCTCACTAGCTCTCTCTAGGTAAAAGGAGACCCATAAAATGTAACCAATAAGACTAATCAATTCCACTAAATCCATGGATGGTCAAATGAAGACTTGGAATGGAATCTTTCACCCATGATATCAGATAAGAATTCATATCCTAAATGTTTGTGTAACACTATTTACCACCACAATTTTAGAAACCCAACCCCCTCATTCTTTCATATCATGAATGATCCTGAACTATATTTAAAACACTTCGTTTCATTATGTGGCTAAATGATGGTGCATCATGATCAACAGGAGGTGTGTAAGCAAAGAAATGTTTCATAATTTTTTGTGGGGATAGCCTTAGTTAGATTCAAAATACATCAAGATTGATCCATTTCATGATGTTAATATTTTTTCTATCAATTCAATTATCAATTTACATTTTCTCTATTGAAATTGACAATTCTGAACCTCATTAATTCCTTCAAATTTGAAAATGATAGGCTTTCAAACTTCATCTCCACATGGAATAGTTTAACTTATTCACATAGTATCCCTCTCTTAAAAGTGAAATTTCCGAACTATGTACAAAAAACTATTTTTGATGATCTGCAAAAACCATTTCTCTCAATGAAGTATCTTGGTGGATTCTATGTGTTTTTAGAAACAACAATATAACTAGAATATTACATTCAGAATAGCCGAGGAAAATCTTAGACAATTCCCTCAGTGAATGGAAAAAGGATTGGTATGGTATAAAATGTCTATATTAAATTCAAAATAGTTGATGTTTCCCTTCAATTACCCACACATTCCCCGAATCATCCACCTCTTTCCATTGAGTGATGAAAGAAACAAAATCTCCCTCTACAAGAAGTAAGAAGAGACCATAGATTCCCATGATTTGAGGAAAATATGAATAAACATTAATCATATAGAAAGGTTATACCCCCATGTTTTTTCCTTGTAGACATGGAATATAACATAAATAAAAAATATTAAATCATGAAACCCATTGAGTGGAACCTCACTAATCATCCTGCATATAACCATTTCCATTGGAGGATAGTTCACAATATCAACAAATTTATTTTTCATTAATGAAATTATTCAGAGCATGGTTTTGTAACACCCCATGCTTCCACTGTACGTTTCCCTTCGAATAATGCAATAGCGTGTGTTGTACGCAACCTCGAGCTCTAACACACACCATAACTAACTAAACTAGACGTTGTGAATAGTAATACCTACCTTTTGAAATTTTATAAATTTTATTTATCAAAATGGACTTCATTTTTGGATTCGGAATATTGAAATTAGCCTATGTTGAATTTTTGGTATTTTTCCGAGAACTTCTAAATGTTAATGAATAGTGAAAAATACTTAAAAAAAACTTTTTTAATAAAAATAATTTATAGTGATAAATTATAATATTTAGTGGTTTTAAAGTATAATTAGAATATATTTTTACCATTTTATCCAATGGTGGTCATTAGAATTAATTTAACATTGAAATTGGACATAAACAATTGTCAATCTTTTGATATAAATTGTTTCTTAAAACACGCTATTTGTTGTAACAGCGGGAATTAATTATAAAATTAATTAATACAACTTATATGTTTGGAATTTTGTAAAATAGACATCATTTTTGAATTCGGAATATCAATTATAGCTTAGGGTGAAATTTTGGCCTTATTCTGAAAAACTTCAATTTTTGATGAATAGTGAAACCACTAAGTGGTTGTTAAAAACTAATTTTGTGTTAAAATGAAATATTACCAATTCTGTGATTTGATTTTCAAAAATCAGACATACATGGTTGTCATTAAGAAGTAAAATGTGGTTCAATGAGATTAAAATAATTTTTTGGTGAATAGTAACTTTTAAGTTCTTAATCGCGATTAGAGGTGATTAGTGTAGTTTAAGGTAAAAATAATGTTTTAATAATATAAGATGAGCTTGACACTTGTCCTACTCCTATTGGATGAGTCATGGCCGACCAAGACAACCCATGGGTCAACTTGGGGACCCCATGGAGCAACTTTAGTTGGAAAATGACATTAATATATATTTACTTAATGTTAAAATTAAATTGACACTAACATGAGTTGTTTTACTAAAACAGTTTTTAAGTGGGGTTACACAGATCCAAATATTGACTATAAATATTAATTAGAAAGCTAAAACGATTTAATACATCATAGTATTTTTTTTATAATTTTTAGACATTAAATAAATTAAATTATTTATGACATCATTATGATTCAGCGATGACCTCATTATTTAACGATTTAAATAAAATGAGAAGATAATGCAAAATCCAAGGATTACACTTGTCCAAAGCCTATTGGATGAGGAGATTTCGAACCCTTATCACCTTAGCCACGAATTATATAAGTGTGGGACCTTTATAATCCGAAAATCATTGTATAATAAAGTAACATTTCAATCTTTCCAAAAGAGCCCCTCCTCTCCTCTTATAAAAGACCCCCACCTCTACCACCTTATTCACACTTCCAAGCCTGTTGGTTCGGCCAAACTCTGCCGAAATACTCCCCCAACTTCTCTCCCTTCATCCTAGAAGCTTTACTTTAGTCATAAAGCCATCATAAAGAGTCCTTTTGATCAAATCAAAAGGAAGAACCCGAAGAAGAGGTAACATTTTCATCACCCTCTTTCAAGTTTCTTTCTTCTTCCACTCCCTCTTTGTTTATTATTTCAATTCTAAAATTATAACTCCAGTATCTTCTATATACTGTGATGTTATTATAAATATGGAACAACCATATTCAGTATTCTACCCATCATTTGAGTGACATGTCACCATACGTGCGTACGTACGGCTTACCGTCTCCACGTCGTGGTGTAATTGTTATTCAATATATTATTATTTAGATGGGTATAATAATGATATGTAATTCATGTAAATAATAAATATAACATGATAATGATTCTGTATATATGATATACTATCCAATTATATATTATTTTAATATCAAAATAATGATATTGTCGCTCGTGCGTACGTACGGACTACCGTCTCCACGAACGCGATGAGATTCATTCTCCGTCTTATCCATTCAAGTATAATTATCATTTGATGATTTAAAAATAATGTTTAAGGACATGATATCATTCTGGATATGAATAAGATACAACCTATCCATGAAAAACATGACTTACGTAACAAAACATATAAAAGAAAACGAGTAAGTTAACACCCGAAACAACGATAAATCTAAGATATTGTTAACAAAGCAATATTAAAAGATCATATATGATATCATATGAATGTATATGATTCTTGTATAATTTAATAACAATTATTTCACCATTATACAGGAGTTTAACCTACCCCAACCAAGGAAAAGTACAAGGTAAGGGTTTACTTCACAACCTCTTCATTATCCAAGGTTGTTTGTACATAATTATCTACTGGGACCTCGTTATCATCCACATCCATGTTTCTTAAAAATGTCTTTCAAAACATTTTTACTATAAAATGGAAAATGTGTAAAAGTCATTTACACCCTTATACGTTTTTGAACGGAATCTTACCGTCGTTTTCCAAACAATGTACTTTTTCACCTCTTTGACAAATTTAAGGTAAGAATGTTTTTTTAACTTATACGGCGGGTGCGGCTATTTTCCGCCATTATAACTTCGTCGAAGCTTCCCTAACAAGCTTATAAGAATATCTTCAAAGTAAATGTATTATTTTATAATTATGGGACTTTTAAATGATTTCAAAAAGGAGAGATATTACTCTCAAATAGCTTTGATTTCATCCATGTCAACATCCTTTGATGGGTTTTAAGTTTAATTGAAATTGATTTATGATACAAAACTTCCATTGAAAATTTTGTGAAATATTTGACTGTGGATTTGTTATTTTTATACCATCCATAGCTTATGGAGAAATTGTTGACTTTTCGTATGCTAGTTTTAATACGAATATTTATGTTATGTTTAAACCTATTCATATGAGTAATGTATTGGACATAATATGTGACGGGTGGAGCCGGCTATAGCTCCTCGATGCATCAGTAGGTCTCATGAGACAACTAGACGTGGAATTGGCCGAGGCCCTTTCCCAATTTGATTTATGGTTTTGGCCGGGGCCTTAATCATTTTATACGTCTTGGCCGAGGCCTTGACAAAATGTCTCATAATGTCCGGCATTATACATTCCCTCATTATGAAAGTGGTTATTGATATTTAATGTGATTATTCGTCTAGTAGAATATCCATGTGAGCAAGTAATGGCATTATTTTATTTTACTTTTTCCATATTATGCTGAAGTTCAAGTACAATAAGGCTTTTCTTTTAGTTATACATTGCCTTAAATGCTTAGGTTTTCTTATAAAAGCTTCCGTAATATTGTTATCCTTACTGAGCATCTGAGATCACCCCTTTCAATGTTTTAATATTTTCCAGGATATGAAGAAGTGTATAATGACTGACTTGCAAGAATAGTCAGTGAGGATATGAGTGTGGACTATGAAGACCATGTTATTGTAGTTTGTTTACTTTTTGATGTAATGAAATACTTATGAATGTATCTAGTGTTTCCAAGATACTAAACTAATCGGTCTTTCGAGACTTGATCTTTTGTGATAATGCCAATGTTACGAAGTAATGCACTGACTCTGGGTAGCTGGGGTTGGGGCGTTAAAGTTGGTATCAGAGGCAGTTTAGTACTAACCTTGGAAGCTAGATTTAGATAAACTCTGATTAGAGCACATATCCCAAAGATAGACTTTGAGGATTAGTATAGAAGAACTTCCTAGAATTTTGGTATTGTAGAGATGTTGTGAGTTTTCCGAGCAATACATCCCTGTCTGGATACGAGCAGGTAGAGGTGGCTCTGGCACAGATGTACCTAGGGGTAAAACCTAAAAACACCTCTTTGAGCTAGACTCGAAGGAGAACTGGTGCACGACAACGGGCCTTGCTGCACTCTTGGTTACGACACTCCCGGGGGATATGCTTTGGATAATTCCCATTTTCTTTACAAACCACTATGAAGGGTTACGAGTATATACATCCTCAAAGAAAACATTTTTATAATTATGGATTATATCCATAATTAGTTAAATTTATGTTAAGTGTTTTACAAGTATGGAATTATGTATTTTGATTCATGAACTAATCTAGTTTATGCCATTATTTAGAAATTCCGCCTATTGGAAGGAATGGAAACCGTATCAATGCACGCACTCCATGTAGGGATTGCCCTCCTGCTCAGGATAATTATGGTGGAGCTAGTGATACAACTGGTGTCGATCAACTTCTCACCGTACTGGGACAACTCACGCAGGTTATGAATAACAACCTTACTCGTATGGAGCACCCTGATCCGCAACATGGAGGATCAATGCTAGACCGTTTCATGAGGCAACAACCGCCAACCTTCAATGGGAGTACAAATCCTATAGTAGCTGAGCAATGGATAAATTCCTTAGAGAAAATATTCCTTGCCTTGGGGAGTAGTGAAAGGGAGAATGTTGTCATGGCAGTTTACCGCCTCACTGGAGATGCCGATCAATGATGGTCACTAATTCAAAACACAAAGGAAGATGATGAATTAACAAACACGGAATGGCAGGAGTTCAAAGAGTTGTTCTTAGAAAAATACTTTCCTCGAGACCATCGAGCGGATATGGAAAGGCAATTTCTGAGTCTGAGGCAGAAGGAGGATGAGAATGTCGCAAAGTATGAGGCTAACTTTACAAGGTTAGCAAGGTATGCTGCAGATTACATACGTAACCCAAGAAGTAAGACTGATCGTTTCTTTGATGGGTTGAAACCATTTCTCCGTCGAGCTTTAGTATCACAAACCTTCTCTTCATACGAAGGTATTGTCTCGTGCGCTATCAAGACGGAAAAGGAATTCTCTAAGTCTTATGACTTTAAATCAAAGCAAGATAAGAAGAGATCTGCTGAAAACTCTGGGAAAGGAAATAAGTAAACAGGGAAGAAGGGTAGAAATGAATTTCCACCCTGTGATAATTGCGGTAGGAAGCACCCTGGTGCCTGTCTAAAAGGAAAAGGAGTATGTTACAAGTGTGGTGAAAAAGGCCACCAAGCTCATGAATGCAAGGGAAAGAAAGCGGTTGTCAACGTGGAATGCTATAATTGTAGAGAGAAGGGACATTATGCAAATGAATGTCCTAAGCGTCAGGGGAACTTACCTCAGAAGAGGCCAAGGGATCAGGGCCAGGCTTATGCTATCACTACTGCTGAGGTGGAAGCTCCGAAAGACGTGGTGGCAGGTAATTTAATGGTTTCCTCAAGTTTAGAAAATGCATTATTTGATTCTGGATCATCGCATTGTTTCATATCTTCCCAGTTTGCTAAGAAAATTATATATTTCCAATTTGATTTAACAAGGGAGTTGTCAGTCAAAACCCCTAAGGGAAGTATTGTTGCAACAAAGTTTTGTCGATTAGTTCCCATTAGAGCACCTAAATGTTCTTTACCTGCTGATCTCATCGTCATACCCATGATTGAATTTGATATAATCCTCGGTATGTATTGGCTTTCGGACCATGATGCAAAAATTTATTGTAAGAAGAAAGAGGTTACGATTCTTGATGATGATGATAAGGAACACCTTTTCTTTAGAGCCGAATCGTCGCCACATAATTCTTATCTAGATCCACCCCCAGTAGCTCAACTGAATTCAATTATTGGGGAGGAAGAGAAGGAAATTACTGAGGGTGAGGAAAGGAATATTCAAATAGAGGATGTACCTATTGTGAGAGAATATGTTGATGTGTTTCCGGAAGATTTACCTGGACATCCTCTAAAACGAGAAGTTGAGTTTTCCATTGATTTAATTCCTGGATCAAGGCCCATATCGAAGACCCCTTATAGAATGGACACTGTGGAATTAGTTGAACTAAAGAAACAACTAGAGTAATTAAGTAATAAGGGATTTATTCTCTCTAGTTTTTCTCCTTGGGGAGCCCCTGTTCTTTTTTTAAGAAGAAAGATGGATCTATGAGGTTGTGCATTGACTATAGGGAGATCAATGCTATAACAATAAATAACAAGTATCCCCTACCTCGCATTGATGATTTGTTTGACCAACTGCATGGAGCTCAATATTTTTCAAAGATTGACCTTCGGTCTGGATACCATCAGTTGTGTGTGAAGAAGGAAGACGTTCCAAAGACAGCATTTCGAACAAGGTATGGGCATTAAGAGTTTACAGTAATGCCTTTTGGATTGACTAATGCACCCTCTGTTTTCATGGATCTAATGAATAGAGTTTTCAAGGAATATCTTGATGACTTTGTAGTGGTATTTATTGATGATATCTTGGTATACTCCAAAAGCCACGAAGATCATGAAAATCACTTACGCATTATCCTGAAGACTCTTAGAAGACATGAATTATCTGGGAAATTTAGCAAGTGTGAATTCTGGATTCATGAGATTTCTTTTCTTGGCCATATTGTCTCTAAGGATGGAATTTCCGTTGATCCTTCTAAAACCAAGGCAATCCAAGAATGGCCAGCACCGACAAGTATAACTGAGGTACGCAGTTCTATTGGTTTAGCAGGTTATTATCGACGTTTCGTCCAGAATTTTGCCAGATTGGCTAACCCATTGACAAAGCTCACACGTAAAGGGATTAAATTTGTCTGGAAAAAAGAGTGTGAAGAATGTTTTGAAGAACTAAAGAGAAGATTAGTCAATTCCCCTATATTGACTCTACCATCGGGGAATGATGGGTTTGTTATTTATAGTGATGCATCGAAGAAAGGACTCGGTTGTGTCCTTTTGCAGAATGATAAGGTCATTGCCTATGCATCACGACAGCTAAAAATTCATGAGAAAAACTATCCTAATCATGATATTGAGTTAGCAGCTGTGATCTTTGCTTTAAAGATATGGAGACATTACCTCTATGGTGAAAAATGTGAGATTTATACTGATCACAAGAGTTTGAAGTATATTTTCACACAAAAAGAACTCAACATGAGGCAAAGGGGATGGCTTGAACTACTCAAGGATTATGATTTCATGATACATTACCACCCGGGGATGGAAAAAAAGGTGGCAGATGCTTTGAGTAGAAAAGGCCATGGAGTTTTGAATGTGATGAGAATTGAAAGGGATCCAATTTTCTTGGATCTAGTGAAGATGGACATGGGATTAACTAGGGAAGGTGAAACATCAATTCTTTTTCAAATGGTTTCCAAACCATCATTACTAGAAAGGATTAAGAGTTCTCAGACCAATGATGAAGAATTTCAGAAGAAGATTAAAGGTGTGAATGATGGAAGATTGAGGGACTTTGTGTATAAGGATGGAATTTTGAAATTCGGGAAGAGACTTTGTGTTCCCGATATACCTGATCGAAAAAGGGAATTGCTGGATGATGCTCATAGTTCCAACTTCTCTATACACCCTGGGAGCACCAAAATGTATAGAGATATGAAAGAACATTTTTGATGGGACAATATGAAGAGGGAGATTGCTGATTTTGTGTCGAGGTGTATGGTTTGTCAATTAGTGAAAGCTGGAAGGCAACATCCTGGTGGAGTATTGCAACCTCTTCCCATACCTGAGTGGAAATGGGATAATATTACGATGGAATTTTTCATGGGACTACCAAAGACTCCTAGAAGGAATGATGCAATATGGGTCATTGTTGATCGACTTACTAAGTCAGCACATTTTCTGGCTATACGGGAGGATCTACCACTTGAACGTCTAGCAAGACTATATATTAATGAAGTTGTAAGACTTCATGGAGTACCCCTATCGATTGTTTCTGATCATGATCCTCGTTTTACTTCAAGATTCTGGAAAAGTCTTCAAAAGCCATTGGATACTGAACTTCGTTTGAGCACTGCCTATCACCCTCAAACAGATGGACAATCAGAACGGACTATTCAAACCTTAGAAGACATGTTGAGATCATGCTCTCTTAACTTTCAGGGTATGTGGGATCAATATTTACCACTGGTAGAATTCTCCTATAACAATAGCTTCCATTCGAGTATTCAGATGGCACCATATGAAGAGTTATATGGAAAGAGATGTCGTACACCAACCTGTTGGGATGACGTTGGTGAAAGAAATACTTGTAGGTCCAGAACTGGTGGAGGAAACGGTGGAAAAGGTGAAAGTAATCCAAAATCACATCAAAGCAGCTCAAAGTATGCAGAAGAGCTATGCCGATAATCGAAGGACGGATTTGGAATTTCAAGTCGGTGATCATGTTTTCTTGAAGGTATCTCCATGGAAGGGAGTCATATGTTTTGGTAAGAAAGGTAAATTGAGTCCCAGGTACATCGGACCTTTCGAAATTCTAGAACGAATTGGGGCTGTAGCTTACCGATTGGCAATGCCGGCAAGTCTCTCCAAAGTTCACGATGTGTTCCACGTATCTCTGTTGAGGAAATACATGCCTGACCCAATGCATGTACTCACCTATGAGGAATTAGAACTGGAACCCGATCTTTCCTATTGTGAAGAGCCTTTCAGGATTCTTGATGTGAGGGAGCAGGTGCTGAGAAACCGGACGACTCGTCTAGTGAAGGTTTTGTGGAGAAATCATAAAATGGAAGAGGCAACGTGGGAACCTGAGGAATTTATGATGAAAAACCACCCGAGTCTTTTTATGCAGTAATACCCTAGAAATTGCGAGGGCGCAATTATTTGAAGGAGGGGAGAATGTAACACCCCAAGCTTCCACTGTACGTTTCCCTTCGAATAATGCAATAGCGTGTATTGTACGCAACCTCGAGCTCTAACACACACCACAACTAACTAAACTAGCCGTTGTGAATAGTAATACCTACCTTTTGAAATTTCATAAATTTTATTTATCAAAATGGACTTCATTTTTGGATTCGGAATATTGAAATTAGCCTATGTTGAATTTTTTGTATTTTTCTGAGAACTTCTAAATTTTTATTAATAGGGAAAAATACTTAAAAACAACTTTTTTAATCAAAATAATTTATAGTGATAACTTATAATATTTAGTATTTTTAAAGTATAATTAGAATATATTTTTACCATTTTATCCAATGGTGGTCATTAGAATTAATTTAACATTGAAATTGGACATAAACAATTGACAATCTTTTGATATAAATTGTTTCTTAAAAACACGCTATTTGTTGTAACAGCGGGAATTAATTATAAAATTAATTAATACAAATTATATGTTTGGAATTTTTTAAAATAGACATCATTTTTGAATTCGGAATATCAATTATAGCTTAGGGTGAAATTTTGGCCTTATTCTGAAAAACTTCAATTTTTGATGAATAGTGAAACCACTAAGTGGTTGTTAAAAACTGATTTCTCGTTAAAATGAAATATTACCACTTCTGTGATTTGATTTTCAAAAATCCGACATACATGGTTGTCATTAAGAAGTAAAATGTGGTTCAAAGAGATTAAAATAATTTTTTGGTGAATAGTAACTTTTATGTTCTTAATCGCGATTAGAGGTGATTGGTGTAGTTTAAGGTAAAAATAATGTTTTAATAATATAAGATGAGCGTGACACTTGTCCTACTCCTATTGGATGAGTCATGGCCGACCAAGACAACCCATGGGTCATCTTGGGGACCCCATGGAGCCACTTTAGTTGGAAAATGACATTAATATATATTTATTTAATGTTAAAATTAAATTTACAGAAACATGAGTTGTTTTACTAAAATAGTTTTTAAGTGGGGTTACACAGATCCAAATATTGACTATAAATATTCATTAGAAAGCTAAAAATATTTCCTAAATCATAGTATTTTTTTATAATTTTTAGACATTAAATAAATTAAATTATTTATGACATCATTATGATGCAGCGATGACCTCATTATTTAACGATTTAAATAAAATGAGACGATAATTCAAAATACAAGGCTTACACTTGTCCAAAGCCTATTGGATGAGGATATTTCGAACCCTTATCACCTTAGCCACGAATTATATAAGTGTGGGACCTTTATAATCCGAAAAGCATTGTATAATAATGTAACATTTCAATCTTTCCAAAAGAGCCCCTCCTCTCCTCTTATAAAAGGCCCCCACCTCTACCACCTTATTCACACTTCCAAGCCTTTTGGTTCGGCCAACCTCTACCCAAATACTCTCCCAACTTCTCTCCCTTCATCCTAGAAGCTTTAATTTAGTTAGAAAGCCATCCTAAGGAGTCCTTTTGATCAAATCAATGGGAAGAACCCGAAGAAGAGGTAACATTTTCATCACCCTCTTTCAAGTTTCTTTCTTCTTCCACTCCCTCTTTGTTTATTATTTCAATTCTAAAATTATAACTCCAGTATCTTCTATATACCGTGATGTTATTATAAATATGGAACAACCATATTCAGTATTCTACCCATCATTTGAGTGACATGTCACCATACGTGCGTACGTACGGCTTACCGTCTCCACGTCGTGGTGTAATTGTTATTCAATATATTATTACTTAGATGGGTATAATAATGATATGTAATTCATGTAAATAATAAATATAACATGATAATGATTCTGTATATATGATATATTATCCAATTATATATTATTTTAATATCAAAATAATGATATTGTCGCTCGTGCGTACGTACGGACTACCGTCTCCACGAACGCGATGAGATTCATTCTCTGTCGTATCCATTCAAGTATAATTATCATTTTATGATTTAAAAATAATGTTTAAGGACATGATATCATTCTGGATATGAATAAGATACAACCTATCCATGAAAAACACGACTTACGTAACAAAACATATAAAATAAAATGAGTAAGTTAACACCCGAAACAATGATAAATCTAAGATATTGTTAACAAAGCAATGTTAAAAGATCATATATGATATCATATTAATGTATATGATTTTTGTAGAATTTAATAACAATTACTTCACCATTATACAAGAGGTTAACCTACCCCAACCAAGTAAAAGTACAAGGTAAGGGTTTACTTCACAACCTCTTCATTATCCAAGGTTGTTTATACATAATTATCTACTGGGACCTCGTTATCATCCACATCCATGTTTCTTAAAAATGTCTTTCAAAACTTTTTTACTATTAAATGGAAAATGTGTTAAAGTCATTTACACCCTTATACATTTTTTAAAGTAATCTTACCGTCGTTTTCCAAACAATGTACTTTTTGACCTCTTTGACAAATTTAAGGTAAGAATGTTTTTTTAACTTATACGGCGGGTGCAGCTATTTTCCGCCATTATAACTTCATCGAAGATTCCCTAACAAGATTATAAGAATATCTTCAAATTAAATGTATTATTTTATAATAATGGGACTTTTAAATGATTTCAAAAAGGAGAGATATTAATCTCAAATAGCTTTGATTTCATCCATGTCAACATCCTTTGATGGGTTTTAAGTTTAATTGAAATTGATTTATGATACAAAACTTCCATTGAACATTTTGTGAAATATTTGACTGTGGATGTGTTAATTTTATACCATCCATAGCTTATGGAGAAATTGTTGACTTTTCGTATGCTAGTTTTAATACGAATATTTATGTTATGTTTAAACCTATTCATATGAGGAATGTATTGGACTTAATATGTGACGGGTGGAGCCCGCTATAGCTTCTCGATGCATCGGTAGGTCTCATGAGACAACTAGACGTGGAATTGGCCGAGGCCCTTTCCCAATTTGATTTATGGTTTTGGCCGAGGCCTTAATCATTTTAGACGTCTTGGCCGAGGCCTTGACACAATGTTTCAGAATGTCCAGCATTATACATTCCCTCATTATGAAAGTGGTTATTGATATTTCATGTGATTATTCGTCTAGTAGAATATTCATGTGAGCAAGTAATGGCATTATTTTATTTTACTTTTTCCATATTATGCTGAAGTTCAAGTTCAATAAGGCTTTTGTTTTAGTTATACATTGCCTTAAATTCTTACATTTTCTTATAAAAGCTTCCGCAATATTGTTATCCTTATTGAGCCTCTGAGCTCACCCCTTTCAATGTTTTAATATTTTCCAGGATGTGAAGAAGTGTATTATGACTGACTTGCAAGAATAGTCAGTGACGATATGAGTGTGGACTATGAAGACCATGTTATTGTAGTTTGTTTACTTTTTGATGCAATTAAAGAATTATAAATGTATCTAGTGTTTCCAAGGCTACTAAACTAATTGGTCTTTCGAGACTTGATCTTTTGTGATCATGCGAATGTTACGAAGTAATGCACCGACTCTGGGTAGCTGGGGTCGGGGCGTTAAAGGTTTAATCTACATATTTGTTGTTGAATAATTCATCAATAAATTGACATGAATCACCATATCCCCTTAAAAATAATAGGGTGATTTGATAGAGCATCTGATAATGTTTTTATTGAATTTTGATAGCTTTAAGACATGAAATAGGGTTGAATTAGCTCATTCTAAAATGAGATAAAAACTTAAACAATAACAAATTAACACATCACCTAGGGATGTAAACCTAAATACACTTCACAAAGGTGATCTTAATAATCAAAAATATGATGATACAAAAGAGAAAGATTCATATATTGCTCCTTCACAACAATTAACTCCTACATACTTCTTTAATTCATAATAAAGGGAATATGAACTGCCCCACTAAATAGAAACCTCAGCAGATAAAGATCACATTTATTATTATTTTAATGTTATTAACTAATCACATTCCTTCCTCTATGACTAATATGACTCTAATTATGAGTTCTCCATAACCTAATGGGGAGCTCGATCTCAAGGACCTAGGATCTATGGATATAGGAGATGTCATTCCCATAGATGAACCCAATATTTTGTCCACATCACCATCAAAGACATATTTTCATCCGAGACCCATGGGAAAGAAATCCAGTAAGGCTAAAAAAACATGGTGATACCCCATATCCTTTTAGTGGTAGTCCAAACTGATTCGTATTTCACAACCATCTGGCGGGGGTGTGATTTTATGGTCATCTACGAATAGTGGGAAGAAAAATTCTCCCCATAATACACGAATCAAATTATCCTCCATCCTTTGTAAAAGAACCGATCTCATCCACCGAAACCACCTAAAATACTAATCAAACTTATAAGGTGAAACCCATCATTAGGATGTGCATACATCTAATAGAGAATTAAAACATTGTAAAATATTTAAATGTTTCACAACCAATTTTTCAATCATGGATTTTCTCCAGCTTCTAAAATTACTGAGAGAGGAAATAATGAAATCAATCTATATCTCATAGGAAATTATGATAGAAGTATCTATAGCCAAGGATTATTGAGTGGGTACTATTATATATGAATTCCATTTAACCATCTCATTTATATAAAATGATAATAAAGATGTTATCTAGGGATATATCCAAACCCTGTATGTTTTAAGAAAACATGGCAATGTCAACAGATGAAGGGCCTTGATTGAAAATGATGGAGGGATCAAAAACATCCCCATTTGAACCCTATAAATATTACGAAATATTAATATGGAATTATGTACAAAAAGTATAAACATTAATGAGTTTTATGAGAATAACGAATGGGATATCACATCGATCAACCTGGTGGATCACTTTGGGGTTCCCACTTATATTGTTGAGTTTATGGTTATTGTAATAACCAAATTTTCCATGTATGTATGGATAGTTTGGTTTTATATTTTAACCCTTCGTTTAATCATGTTTAATGGTTATTATCTCCTATGTAGTGTCCCAAGAGTGTCTGGGCCTTGTAAGGCACCCACAGTTCAAGAACAATATGAAAATGACTTGGGTGCACAGTAAGGAGAAACCCTACAGCCGAGCTAGAACACTTTCTATGAAACTATGAGGTTATATACATTGGGAACCTGATGTCCAAAAAGTTTTCATATGACTATGTAGGTATAGGAACATTTCTACGGTGTGCTACTATGACTTTAGACGTAGATATCTTCATGGTCTGTTCATGGGTTTCCAAATTTTCAGCTCAATTGGACACCCCTTATTTTTGTGGTGAAATTACCATTTTCATCCCTTTAAACTAATTATCCTTTTTATTATTTCACTTTCTTCATCAACCAAAACATAACCTATTTTCCATCCCTATTATCCAACAAGCCTCAGAATCTATACAACCATGTATCATACAGTTCCTAGTTCAAATTTATATATTTATTGAGTTGTTATTTTTATTTATACTTACAAAATTATCTATTATATAAATTATATTTATTATTATGGTGCATTTTTGTTCTTTTTATTAAACCTATTTACACTATTGATTGTATATACTTGTATCCATTGTGAAACTCTGATAAGAGGTTATAGTCTCCCCAATGTATCAATATTAACCTCATGCTCGTAGCAGGAAGATTATGGTGTATGGGGATTTGCACTTAAGGCCATTTAACCCACTAAAACGGGGCCCCGAAAAAATGGACTACGGGTTGGGGTGTTACAAACTACAGTCTAAGGGTTTTTTTCATTTTCACAATATTTGGTTACTAGATAGGATAGTAGGAGTAAATGGAAATTTATATTGACTATGCGCCTTGATGTAGTTGACCTATGTACATGGGAAACCCAAATTACCAGGGATGGAAATTATTTTTAGTTAATTATTGTATTTATAGTTGATACGACTTCAATATTAGCTAATTGACATGTCTTATGATGTAATTGATATTGTAATTATTGAAATGTGATCTTTTTACCATGGGCCGAATATATAAGGAATTTTAATTAGATCATGCCTCATTATTAGGAACACTAGGATTAATATTCCATTTAATTTTCCAAGCCCTATAAATTTTTAGCGTGAATTTTCATGTTGTAAATTGATCATTCCATGAATATGTTTTATATTATGCTGAAAATTCTTTTCAATATTACAAGACAAAATTAATAATTAAAGTCCATGACATATTCTAAAATTGATTTTCTAAATAGGTTAAACCAGACACCTTAAGCCATCAAATATGGAATATTGATCCATGGACCATTGGTAGGATGGGATGGAACCAATTATGGTTTAGGTTATGTTGATTCCATATTTTGTATCATAATGAGTGTGAAACCTTATGGATCAGAAATGATGATATGACTAATTCAACAATTTATAGAAATTTAATTATATGAAAAAGAAAAAAATATAAAATGAAAATGAATTTTAACATGAAACTAAGTATCCCATACATGTACAATAGAGATATAGGCCTAAACCTGACAGTAGTTATCGGTTGTGAGGTATCTATTTTACTTTATGATGGCATGTTGTGGTATCTTCAATATTCTAGAACATGATTTTGTTGCAGATAGAGATGCATGATAATGATTTTAGGAAGCCATTATACCTATCATATATTTCTATATATTAACATCTAAAATTTTGTATCACTTCTGAGATGTTCATTTGGCATTGTAGAATTAGCCACCATGACAACCTCCAATCACAAACCCTGAAGTGGTTGATGATCATGTACCTAAGTCGGAAGGACTTGGGATTGTAGTGATTCCTCCCATGGATCCACATGTGGCTCTACTCATGTTCTATATGTGGGAATTAAGAACTATTCTCTAGAGGGATTCCTTCTTATATTATAGACTTTGCAAGGTGTAGTTCAAACTACCTCATCAATGGAAAATTCAACTCTCGAATTCTAGAAATATAATCCTCCCACCTTTTATGGTTATGTATTACTCCATGTGGCTATATAATGACCTAAAACAATCCATTGTATATTCATGAATTTTAAAATTTCTCCATAGTTGAGGGTTAAGATAGAGGCTTACTTGTTATGTGATTTTTATAACGGATTTTGGGACGTAATCAACCAGGTATAATAACATAAAGATATTTTTTGGGAGGATTTTCAGACCATCTTCATTGACTAATTCATTCCCTATACTCTGAGGGATGATAGGGCTAGAGAATTCATGATTCTACATCATGGGAGCATGTCCATCATGGAGTATTTTTTTCACTTCACTGAGCTCTAGTGGTTTGCTCCTATTATAGTGTGAGATGGTCATATATCCACAAGGTGATTAAAGGATGTTTTGTTATATTCTATCTTATCACAAGTTAATGTGTTGAAGTAGGAAAATATTTATAATATTTTCAACACAACCCTTATTAAAGATCATAACTTGACAGATACTGAATGTGTGAGTAAGTGTTGTTTGGTAATTAATGCTATTATAGGTTCTTTATCTGGAAGAAATATGCATTTTAAGGCCACTCATACAGGTAGTAAATTAAAAAATTATTATAAGTATAGTATTATTATCTATCATGAATTTGGGAAGCAAGGGCATACAAAACCTATATTCTCTCTTGATCCAGTCGAGAGTAGAGGATGTGGAAGGATGATCCATATTCATTGTTACTGAATTAAATTCCCTCCAGGACATACAATGTTGGGATCTTCACCTACCATACAATCTAGAGATGGACTAGTGAGAAATCTCAAGCTACCCGCTAGAATACAACCAGCCGATCAGGCTAAGAAGGTTGTTGAGGTAATGGAAGTCAGAATTACGAATCACTTTTGCAAGTACAGTTTGATTTCTCAGAGTAGTAAAGCTCCAAATCAGGGTCTTGTTACATGGTAGTTACATGTGATCTATCCAGGGTAGGTAGAGTATAGAGAAAAATAATCTATTGTATAAGGTATTATTCAAGTGTACTCAACATTAGTGTCTTCATTATTAGCCATAAAAACATCTCACTCATTTATATCTGTGGCAATAA
This sequence comes from Viscum album, assembly GCA_963277665.1. Taxonomy (NCBI): domain Eukaryota; kingdom Viridiplantae; phylum Streptophyta; class Magnoliopsida; order Santalales; family Viscaceae; genus Viscum; species Viscum album. Next base: position 380,982,106 of record OY728125.1, read on the forward strand.
TTGAGATTCTAATCCTTGAGATCAACCAGTATAATGGTGTAGTGGAACTAGAAAACACATTGAGTATATGTTTACAAGGTTTTCTTTATTTTAAGGATTGTCCTCTTGAGATAGGAGGTTACCTTTTTCTATGGAATCTTTTAGTCCTCGATATGTCAGGATTTGATGTAATCATCAAGATTGAATGGTTAGTTCCCTATTGATCCTATATTGACTTCTATCATCACATGGTGACATTTACCTCATAATAGGGTGTTAGGAACATGCATACGGGAAAATGGGATGTTAGTGAAACATGAGAAGGACTTAAGTATCAAAGGTTGGGTAGTGTGGAAAAACATATCATAGGTGTTTTACTGGGCATCTTGAGGTTATGTCCTACTATTTTCCTCCTTATATTGGCCAACTTCATGGTCATCATTCATTAATAATTCTCTTGTCTACCTATGGTGTGAGTGGTAGAGTTTACTATTGATCTTACACTAGGAGAATCACTTGTAACCATTCCTCATTATAGGATAAAACCAATGGAGTATTTGGAACATAGTAAGCATTTGAAGATTTATAAGAAAAAGTATTTATACACCTCAACACTTCTACATGGGGTTATTTGATTCTTTTTTCCATGATAGATGATGGTACCCTCTATCTCTATGTGTATTACCATTGATAAGACCAAATTATGGTAAATAATCTGTATCTGTTCACTACAATAGATGTCCTATTTCATCAGCATTGAAGTGAGTGATTTTTCTCAAAGATAGATTACAGGTTAAGCAATAACTAGGTGGATGTTATGAATTTAGACATACATAAAAAAAATTTAGGATAAGGTATGGTCTATATGATTACCTGGTCATGTAGTCTCAACTCATGAATGTACCTATAGAATTTATGTATCTTATGAATTGGGGTTTTCTCTATATCTGGAATCATTAATGGTTATATTTATGAATATATCTCAGTGTATTAATGCTCAATTGATGAACTTGCAACACATATTGATATCATTTTGAATAAAATGACACAGAATGAGTTCTATTATAATATAATTATATGATGCTTTTGGATCCTCAAAGTCCACTTCCTATTTAACAACATCTCAGAGTCTAGAGTTGCAATCGACCCAAAGAATGATAGTGGTGCATTTTCTTATTTGTAGATGAATAATGTCTCTCATAGATAAATATTCATTGAGATTTTGAAATATTATGTTCACTTCATCCATGACTTCTCATGACTTGAATCTCATCTTAAATTCTTGATAACGACTGGCGTGAACTTCGTATTTTCAGAAACGTGTGAGGCATCCTTTAAGGGTTTTAAGTGTCATTTGACTTAATTGTCGTAGTGATTCTTATGAAGATAATAATTAGCTATAATGTATACTATGAAATATAAGGTATCATTCTTGGAACTATTATGATGTATGATGATTGAGTTGTTCTGTACAGGTCTCGATAGTTTAGGCCTCACAAGAATAATTACCCAACACGTAACCTCAAGATTGATAGTATTGTGTAGGAATTACATTTCTAGAGAGATTATATATATGGAGATAATATTTTGGGGTACACTAATCACAAAATTTTCAAGTGAATCTACCCATAGTGGGATCTAAAACTCAAATATCATAGGTGGGTTCAGTATTAACAATCGTTTGATTTTAAACATTTCCACATTATTAGAAGGATTTATTCGGTGGATGATGCTCTAATATGAATGAAATATACACATGAAGTTCATGAATATAGTGGAAATTTTTTTAATGGTTTTATTCTTATAGATAGAAATTGGGGTTCATGAGGACCAGGTTCAAAATTTCCTCTCATCCTTGGCAGTGAAGTATACTCTTCTTTAATGTGTAAGAATGATGCAATGATCTGACCCAAAAGACCTTATAGTAAGGGAAATGGTATCATATGACGTTAAATATTCAGGTTTGACCATGTATGGGGATGATACTCTGCTATCTAATGGGTGTGTCTGGGTTCCATAAAAAACCAGTTAGAAGCTAATGTGGTAATTTCATGTGTTATCATTGGTTGTTCAGTCGAGTGTCACCATAATGTATCAATATTTAAATTACTAGTATTTTTGGACCAATATGAAACATGATATTATCGGCTTCATCACTATGTGTTCCACCTATCACTGGGCAATGATGGAACATTAGTTATTGGTAGGGATTCTAAACACAATATCTTTTCTTTATTGGAAATGGGATACTATTTTGATGGACTTCATCACTGGTCTAACCATATCACCTCATAGTAACAATGAAGTAGGGGAAGTAATTTATTGTATGTTTTAGGTATTACACTTCTTAATGATATGAGATACCTACACAGTAGATGGGTTGGGAAGGATATATTTCATGTAGGATTTATATCTTCTTAGAGATCCTCATTACATGAATTCTAAAATAGATTCAAATCTCACATCAAGATTCAAGTACAGGTTATATAAGACCATAGTTACACAAGGTCTTATGTGAATTACCTATCACCCATAGACTAATGGACTGACATAGAATACTATCCCGGTGATTACAGATATTCTCAATTCATGTTTCATTAACATTGAAGTTTCATGGGAGAAATACATTCCACTTTTTATGTTCTCTTTTAATAAGATATTTCAAGATATCATCAATATAGATACTTATAATGACTTATATGGTATGACTTTTTTTCACCTCTATGATTCCTAGAAGAATGGTATGTAGCTATTCTTGGGATATGTCTCCTGTAGGAGACTATAGAGCAGGTACAATGGATTAGAAAGTTCATATTGATAGCTCAGTCTGGACAGCAGTTTTATGCTAACAAGCATTGATAAATTCTCAAGATAAAGGTCAGATATTGGATTTTCTTGTGAGTCTCCCCCCGCATTGTCTATAGAAAAATTCAATGGATGTGTAACCTCTCATTGAAGTTCATTGGACCCATCATGGTCGTGAAATGGATCAGACCTGCAAATTACTAGTTGACACTTCTTCATGGATATCATTCTATGCATGATGTAGTTCATGTATATCTACATCATCAATATTATACAGACCCATCGCATGTCTTTTATCCGGATGTGGTTGAATTGGAATTTAATGCTTACTATGAAGAGCATATAGTGTGTATAATGGATTAGAGATTAAAGAAAATATGAGGAAGGACAGGTCCTTTGACATGGGTGTTATGGGATATTGACTAGACACATGATCAGACATGGGAGTGTGAAGCTAATATATCAGCAAATTGGCCATAACTCTTCACGAACATTACTTTATTATTCCTATAATGACAACTAGGGGACAATTTGTAAATGGGGGGAGGTTGTAATGACTCCACCTTACACAAAGGTATGTATCATTCATTTTATTAAATTTAAACCCATGTTTTAAAAATGTTAATAATGTAGTATGACTTTTGCAAGGTACCAAGAGAATATGGGGATAGTTCAGAGCCTGATGTTCTGAAACAATGGGCTATATACTTGGATTCATGGTTATGAGAAACTATTCTACCCAGCATTAATGTTTTCTCTAAATCAATGTTTTTATAAAAAGTGGAATCATGTGAGAAACTTGGTTTTATTGCAACAATACATGCTGAGGAGGATGGACATACAATGATTCAGTTTTCTAGGACATAGCGACTCTACATAGTCTGTGCCTAGTTTTCCAATCATGCACCAAAACTATACAACCCTTATTTTTGGGTGAAATGATCATTTTCCCTATTTATTCTACTAACCTATTTTCATTTATCCATTTAATCATCCAAATACCCATAACCTATTATTCATCTATTTTATCTTCCAGTCCTCTTGATCTATTCACCCATGTATAAAATACTACCTAGTGTCTTTTGAGATATTTATTTACGTTTTCTCTTTATTTAAACATCGTCACTTTTCAATTATATTTTATATATTTATTAATATACGGAATTTTTTTTCAATTTTCATATATTGTGCCTCTTTGGTTGGTTATTTCCAATTACATATGTTTTTCCACTCTTATATGAGTGTATATTCACCCCATTGAATGAATTTTACACCGTTTATTTTATTTGGTATAATATATCATATGGGGTGGAATGCTTCAGGCCATGTGACCCACTATCTCGAGGTACGAGATTAGTAGACCCCATGTCGGGATGTAATACATATCCAGAAAGATAGAAAATTTATTGTTATGATTAGAAAACATTTTCTTCATAGTAATGTGGTGGTACCTTCCACATTTCATCAGTTATTGGAATAACCAATTGAAAGGAAGGATATGATACTACATGGTGGTAACACCCCCTTAGAGTCATTTCAATCCATATATGGTGGAGAAGTATTCTATAGTGGAGAGGAAAAACCAATGGTGGATGATGATAGGTATGTTATAGCCACCAATGGATTTGGGGACACCCCTTTGAATCCCTAGAGTATACTCAGTAGTTATTATTTATTACATGAACACCTGATATGGGTAGTATACTTAATCCTATATGTCTTGGGAGCCCATTCCAATGTGACCCATAAAATAACATGTATGATCCAGAATCTATTTGCAACAATACTGATAGTTTAGAAAGAAAATATTTCATCACAAAGAACCTATTACATCGACTGTGATAAATATTCACCCTAATTACCCTCCATGTATGAAAATTTTTCCACATACTAAAATAAGGAATACAAATTGGATGACCACAAGAACACCCATCCACTTTTTGGGAAGACATATTTACCAGCATTAATGAGATCATGAAGATAAATGTAGAAACATAAGATTAATCATTACATATATTGATATGTGTCATTATTTCTGTAGAGGATAAAGTAATGTATATAATATTTCTAAAGAAACAATATTACAATTTTGAATTATACAAAAAAAAATTTGAACTAAACCCTAATGTGGCTATGAACTATCTAAGCTTACCAGATGAAAATTGTGGTTTCAAGGATGAATATTGGAGGATGTACACATATCAAGCTACTAATATATAATTATGAAATTAAACATTGTTCAAATAGAACATTGTACAGGATGTGAAATAAAAAATGGATTTCTAATATTGTATCGGTCATGAAAAAACATAGGATGATCTTGGGCTGTATTGATTTTAGATACCCTAATAAATACTACCTGAATTATGGCTTAACATTTCAAAAAATTGGAATTTTTATTAATGTTACTTGTAGTTTCCATTACCAATTTAATATGTATGGGTATACTGGGTAAAATATGATAAATATGGACCATGAAGAAAAGGATGCTAGCTCTTTGAGAGCAGCTCATGGGATCTTTTATTTTCATGTCATGCCCTTTGGATTAATGAACACTGGTTATAATTACTAATGTTACATTAGTCATATATTTAAAACCATATTATGATGAGTATAAATTTTTCATTTCAATGTCATGGTAGAAAAATCATTAAATTTAAGGTATCACCTCACTAATATCCAAGCAATCTTCAGTTTGTTGTTGCAACATAGTTTGAAGAGGAATCCATTGATGTAAACACTTGGGGTAACATTATATAAATTATATAGATTTTTGGTATTAAAATTTCTCATCAATTTTGAGCCAAAAATACAATTACAATCCCAGTAATGTCACAGCCTTGATATCTTGAAGAATAAAGGGGGATCTAAATAGAACCTCACTTACATGCAATGTTTTATAGCTAATTTGGGAGATAAATCAATCATATACACCATGTTAATTAATATGATAGTTTTGAATTTATTGAATGAGGGAAAACTAATCCTATGAGAGCCACATGAATTACTTGTTGCAGCCACTAGTCTTGATGCCTTAGATATAAGGAAATTCACTTTTTTAAATTCATTCCTCGATTGAACAATCATATTAGGATCTCCTCAAACGAAAAAATGATGTATGTAATGAAAACAATATCTACTACCTTAGTCAAACAATACATGGTATTGAATATTAATACTCAAATATCAAGAAAAAATAACTCACACTCATCGTTAGACTGGATCAATATGAGGCCTTACTTACAGCATCAGGAAATCCACTTGGTCTCTCATATTGACCAAAAAATGAATATCCTGGGACACCCTATATTAACTGAGTGTTTTTCTTGATTTGTGATTATTATAAAATAATATGACAACTAGTTTATTTCATATATTTCAGTTAATTGGAATTCCCATGGTGATTTCCTTGTAGCACATCCCTCCCAAAATGAAACACTAGTAGAAATCAACCCTCCAAATGAAGTGGTTCTGAATTTCTAATGAATCTACCTAAAAATGGAAGTTCTAATTCAACCGTTCTTCCAAATTTATAAAATCAAGTGTATAGGAAATAAAATGCTCAAACATGTTGTTCTAGAGATAATGTTTAGACCCTTAGACTGATATATTTATCTCTAATCCTTCTCATTGCCTAAATGATGCACTAATAATGAGTTAGAATACCAATAACTTAGTATTGTCTTGAAAAAATGATACAACTAAAAATTTCCTACCTAAATTGGTAATGGGACTATGAGAATGTGATCAGAAAAATCAGTGTAAAATAAGACATCATGAAGGATGAATTATTTCATCCCATAAATAATATCATACGAATGATGGATGAGTTCCATTTGATGCAATGTTTCATCAGGTGCCTCGATCAGAAAATTTTCAAGAAAACACAGTGGCTAATGTATCCACAACACCATATAACCTTGATCATGAAAAGGTGGTCTTAGGACTTATGTAATGGAGTATGGATTCATTGATCATCATATGTGAATTCGATGAAATCAATCCGGTTAGCATACTACTATAGTGTGATAAATAGATTTCCAAACCCTAATGGATGGATCCCATAGTTTATTACCTCAAAAATTGGTACCTTTCTAATAAAATGATCATAGTGGGAAGAGACAAAGTGATGAGAAGTGATGTTTTCCCTTCATGATGGGTTGAATTGGGAAAAACATATTACGATAAATAAGGCTTCAATAGAATCCTCCCCATATTCATAGTAAAATGGGAAATTATTAGAGTTATGGAAGGATTCCATACAGGATATAATTAATTTGAATATTATAGAAATAAAATCACATAAAGAATTATGAGCCTTAGTTACTTTTGTAAAACAATGATACAAAACCATTTGAAATTCACTTTGAAATTTCAACATTTCTAGATTCATGAAATATTCATCCATAAACCCCTTAGTTTTTGAACATAGATAAACATTACTAGCCTTTTTCTATATGGTGGGTGGATGTTGTTAATCTGTATCCCTTAGCCCTAGCTAATACGGTGAATTTTTTTTAATGATATTGACTTGCATTATATGTTTTGTGAGGAAATAACCACCAACGATGTTGAGAAATATAATATCACTAAATTCATATAATAAAAATATCATCACCTGATTTGAATACTATCACAGGATATTGACAGACAATAACACAAACATATGTCCTACTAAGTTGAAGAAATTTTATAAGGTGTAAAACATTTAATCCCACCATTAATCATATTTTCATTTAGTAAACAATGGAAAAATAGAGGCCATCAATATTTCTCTATCAAATATACACTAGATGGTGGAATGAAATGCTAAGTAATCCTATCTTGAAATGAACTTTCTTGTTTTATGGGTGGAGAGCATAACCATTTTCACTGCTACTCAAGAAGCACCATATTCATTGGTATATGGAATTGAGTCATTGATTACCATTGAATTCAAAATTCCATCACTATTAATAACTAATATAGGAAAAATATTAGATGAAAATTCAATACAAAACTTGAAGGATGAGTTCGAATATCTTGACGATATAGGGGTTTGTATAATGCATAACCTAGATGTTCATTAGAATCTGATTGTAAGAGCCTTTAATAAAATGTTGTTTGATTACCCTTTCCTTAACTGAAAATTTTTATTGGCTCATAAAACACCAATAATACTAGGAAAGAGGCCTCTAATGCTAAACCCAATTGGGAAGGACATTATATCAAAACTAATTTCTATTCCAATGGAACTAACTCATTGGAAAATAGAATGGAGAACAAGGTACACCTCGCTAACCAATGAAATGTTTCTCTAGAAAGACATTTCATTTCTTCTATCAATAACCAAACAAACAAGATGAATGATGTTAATCTAAAAATTAAATTTCTTTACCACAATATGTTATACTGTATAGAATAATTCTGGGAGGAAAGACTTTAAACACAACTCCATTCATGGTCATATTCATATAAAAAAACTATAATACAATATACGTCATTACTACTTGATGTTAAACAACATGGAAGAATACAAGAATGCTAGAAATATAGCTACAAAATATCTATGGTCGTAGTCAAATAACCAAAAAAATCATGACACAAAACATCCTTTCCAAATTCTATTACTGTACGTGGAATAATTCCTTGAAGAAAACATTAAACATCATAGTTTTCATGGTCCATGTATTATAATATAAAACTAATAGACATCATATGTCTTTAACATGTGATTTAAAACTACCTGAAAGAATAATTATAAGATTTAAATTACACTACACACCATCCATGGTTCTATTAATATTCTCCAAAACTATAAGACACCATTCATCCTTTCCATGTGGTGTCAAACTATGTGGTTGATGTTAATTTCTTTTGATGTTAAAATTATCCAAAAAAACTACATAAGACCTGATTATCATTCTAAAATGATATGTATGGATTCCATGATCCTGTATATTTTCCCACCCACTCCATGCCATAGAATTCCCTTCTCCTTTCATATAATTTCCACTTGTTGTGAAATAATCACTTTCCATTGATTGTTATCACACAATGTAGAGCTCAGGTTATTTTAGTAATTTGGTTAAGCGATTCCCCGCTTAATGGAGACATATCAATTCAACTCATGGTTTGAATGGTCCTGTATAAAAGACCTTAAATGTCACATTATAATCCCTTACCTCATGATGTTATACTGCATGGTTGACATCTCTTGTGTTCCATAAAACTGTGAAATGTTATGTCACCCTCTCAGGAGGACTATTATCCTTGGTGTTGGTCTCTCACTACCATTATATTTAATATCTAAATGTTCCTTGATTCTTAACATTATAGTTTATATACTAACATATTGTTCTCAAAAATTGCAACCATTCGTAATAATCAATGTGATAAATTCAGCCTATACATATGGGAAATGCACACATGGAGATTTTCACATTCAAGAAGTATGTGTGGAATGATTATTACAAGTATATGTCACATAAAGATTCTTGGATTTCAAATCCCCATCCAAGACACCATAATAAAAAATAAAACACCCCCTACTATGAATGGTTCATACCTTTATGAAGAGTTTCCCAATAAATAACTACTTTTGGAATGTTCTTGAGAATAATAGAAAGCATAGTGACACCGACATCTCTAATCATGGTTCCAGACACAACAATTGTGGAAATAATGCATCTATGAATATGAGTAAGACTTGGATAGAGTATTTTCCATTCATGTACTACATATTTCTTGAGTAGTTCCATCATGAGATACACAATGACACCCAGAAAACAAATCCATGGTACATCCACAACATTAACGAGGATAACCCCCCTTATATGGGTTTTTTATATATGTGTGAATATTTCCCCATTAAAAAACCATGTGGGGCCTAATTCCTACCATCACAACAAACATAGTGATGCCTATGCCTCATAATAATTGAAAAAACCTAATAATAAAAATAGAAACATCCCCCCTCTGTGTATGTGTTAGAAATATAGTGATTGTTTTTCATTCTATATGCAAATGTGTCCTCATTCCGACTAATTCATGATATATAGAAAAAAATAGATCTCCAATCCTAAGTCTATCAACCATATATAAATTTACCCCTACCTATGTGAAGTTCACACATGTGCATATAAATTTCATATAAGAACTAGACGTTGCTTGATTCCTACCATCAATGTGTGTATATTGACACATGTATCCTCCATTTAAAGACCAACCATGAGTTTCCATCACATCCAATTTTATCCCCTACATATGAGTCAGATCTATATAGATGTATTTTCTTAATGTAGATAATTATATAATGAATCCTTCCATTGAATTATATATAGGGAAACCTTGGGAAGACCAACCAAAAAATCAAATATACCACTATTTAATGATGTTCATGTCATACAGAATCTATTCACATACATGTGAGTTAGATCTACAAACAACTTGCAAGCGCATGAGTTAAAACTGTATAGGATGGGGAAAATATTATGGATACCCATAAAAAATCCAATACATGGAAAAAATAAATTTATAATATCCAAATTATTTGAACCAATGAAAAATATCCTCAAATATGGCATTCTCAATTTGACGCCGTTTCCTCGATCTTTACCACATTATTTCAAACTGAACGGAAGACATACTTTTCACGTAATGTTAAAATAAATTACATATATTTCTCTACTACATGATGTGAAAATATGAAGACCATCACCCATCATAATTCACTGTCAATGTACTACAATATCTTCACACTGGTCAACCAGAGTATTGGGTGATTCCATAATCTTTTTAGCACCAAAACCTATAAATCACACTTCCTATATTGTGAAAATTTAGTTTGTGGAAAATTATAATGGCACCTATAAATTATAAGAGATCTCTCCACTAGATAATTCATTAGGTCGGTCTTTATAAGAGGTTATTGCTTCCAACCGTAGTCATATTTTCCCTTCTGTAGGGGATATATGATCCTTGGTAGCCAAAACATCATCAAGAAACTCACCAATTTTGGGTGTTTTGGCACATCCCAAGTATCATTTGCGAGTACCATTACTCATGGTCTAATAACCTTCATCTTTGATATAAATTTTTTACACCCGATCAATATAATTTTTTTGTACTCTTGATCCTTGGTATCCTAATTAGGTTTCTTTATTACATTCCCCTCATACTAGGTCTACATGGATCATGAACATAAAATTCTTGCACATTAAAAAAAATTCTACAACCATAAACTTTAGAAATTAATGGTATTAATTCCAATTCTATAAAACATCTAGTTAAAGTGAAATAAAACATCATCATATGAAAAACTATAAAGGGAGGAATGAAAAAATTTCACATCTCTCCTTGTTAAAATATTATTATCTACTATTTAGGAAAACATTATTGTGTAAATAAAAAATGTGTAAATCTCATATGGCTCACATTATATATCTACTAAATTTTTTTCCATAATTACTATACCCCTTATTCGAGGAAATATATAGAATAATGTTTTTTCACAGCCCTTATTTATAACATCCTATACATTTGATACATAGATATTATATCAAAACTAAATATTATTTATTACACAACAGAAAAATCCATACTAAAGCCTTATAGTTTTAGTGCATTTGGAAAAATTTAAAGATAAATCACATATTCATATTATTACTACATATTCTCCAATTTATTCATTCAAAAATAATAGCCTCTTGAAAAATTTTACTTAATACATTTCTTCATATCATGGGGAAAAAGAACATAAGAAATGGTGAGATCAGATGCTTAGTTAGGTTAATCAAAAGAGATAACACAATCAAGAGGGCATATGAACAAGAAAAATGATTTAAAATTATATATTCTATATCAAGGATCATGATAATGAGTCATAGAAAAAATCATACAAGTTAATAATAAATGAATTATAAATGAATTAGATAACTTAATTATTCAATGTATTACAAAAATATTTAATTATGGAATACACATAATAATAGAAAATAATATTTATATTAGAAAATTATTACTTCCATGACCATAATAGTTGAAAAATACACTCAATGAACATAGTTCACTCATCATTCAAGCCATATATTCCTAAAATGAGTCTACTCCCATTCTCGTCTTACATTACATAACACGATTCACTTTCTATTCCAATCATGTATATCTCATGAGATATAAAACTTTACCCAATTCTATATATGGTGTTATAGGTTCCACAAAGAACATAATTTATACCATGCATATGTGTTCCATAAGAACATAAATAAATTATCATATCAAAACCCACGAAAAATAATGATTTTTATAGACATTTCATCATAAGATAACTCGTGTAAAATAACGCAAATTCTTTTTGATGAATCCATCATAAACGTAAACCATATAAATTTACAATAGGAAATGTAGAATAGAATCATATTTCATTCCAACATAATTACATTAGATTAGAATTATCTTATAAGTAAAATAATTTTGAGATACCACTAGAAATCATTCTTGTATAAAATATCATTTCATTCTAGAATAAATTGGTTATTCAAATGACTCTTTATTATAAATGAAATTATTTTCACTAAAAATAACATTATAAGATTAAAAGGTAACAATAAAGGCATTTAAAACCCATTAAATAATAAAAATATATGCATTCTATGTAATTTTAAAAAATAGCCATTTCATATTATCTTTAGAAAATTCAAAAAGAACCTTGATTAAAAAATGAAACAAATATTCCTCTAAAACCATTTAAAAAAACGGCACACCATTGTCAAAATAAATTTAAACAATTATATATGAATATTTAAATAATTTTTTCAAATATTTCTATAAATCATGTATATGGAAGATAAAGATCCCAAATCATAAAATTATGAATAAAAAATCCTGAATAATAGTGAGATTTTGAAATTAACCCTTAGTATAGGTATGATTTCTTTCATACATATCTAAAAACATATATATTTTTTCACTAAAATTATTTTTTTATAAAAGGACAATATTCAAATATATGATGTCACATATGATCATTTTAATCACATTATCACAAATGTGTTAATAATATTTCATTATCAACCTTCTTCATGGTGTTAACTACTTCATTTTTCAATTGCATGTTTTATCAAATGAGTACTAGTTTATGCGAATAGGTTGTAATTAAGTCATATAAAGAATTATATATGGTAATATATATCATATTTATTCATTATATTCATTTATATAATTATTATTTAATGATCATCAGTAAAAATTACACTCACCAAGTTGTGGAGAAGGTTGGTCATACGTATGCATGAGGGATGATATCATTCCATTTATGGAAAAGGGTAATGAAGTCTATTGTATATATTTTTTATATAATAAATTAAATGTTATGAATATTATATTCTTCTATTACATCCATCATTAAAACCATCCATGTAAAATAGTGATTAAAAAACATATTACACAACGACATGGAGTTTTTAACACTTACTTACTCACACGTGATGATTTTGTTTTTCATACAATAGATAAATTATTGAATATGGTTGTTATATAATAATTATATCACATAAGAATATTTTTATACAATATTAAATAAATTATAATGCAAAAACCACATGAATATTAAGTAGAAGTATAAAAAAACATGATTTTGTCGATAAGGATGATTACCTCTTCTTCGATGAACCATCATTAAATCTCCTCGTAGGGACACTAGGGTCATTCTTTTGAGGATACAAGAAACACTATAATGTGTATATTGTAGCTTAGAAACGAAATTATAAGATTATGGTCAATATTTAAGTCATAGTGTGATGTGAAGAATTGAGGGAGGAGGTTTTCATTTATAATTGTGGTGAGTGGCACTTTTGGAATTTATAAAAAATATTAATTTATAATAAACTCAGTCTCAGTAAAAATACCATTAAAATAAAAATTATACAAATATAAAATGATATAAGTCTATAGTATCATCCAAAAATTTATTTTATAAATGTTTTGGTGTTATTTTAAACCTTATCTTATTTATTAACACTAAGTTAATCTGTTTTAATTTTAATAATGGTAATAATGTTTTCAACATTAAGAGGTTGTAATTTTTATTTATGTGTTGATACAGATAAAATAAATGAAAAACTAAGAAAATTTATACGATATTAGACTTATTATTTAATTTTATTTATTTTTCAATTTATAAATAAATTAATAAAATATTAATGTGATAAAATATCAACAGTGTCAATTTTGATACTATTCATTACATGAACTTTTAAAAATATCAAGATGACAAGTTTACTTGTAAAAAATAATTTATTATATATATCAGGACATTTTCATATCATTAATTATTTGACCACATTATTTAAGTAATATTATGTTTATTTTAATATTTCTAATAACATTTATTTAATATTCACATTAATAAAATAATTACTTCATTAAAATTGTGTAATTATTTAATATTAGTATATCATTACGAAAATTAAAAACCAAATACCATGATCAATATGAATATTATATATTTTATAAAAATATTTGTAAAATATTATAACTTATAGGCAACCCTTTAATAAAAATGTTATATTATTTTGAACATCTTTGTGACATATTTGAGTTGTTTTTATGTAAAATATTATATTTATCATAATCTTATATAAGGGGCCCAAGAATAGAAAAAAAAATTATGTCATGATTATTTGTGTATAAATATTGAAATAGAAATTTATTTTTAGAAATAAAAATCCTTCTTTCCCATGTGGGCACATAAGGGATATTTAAGACAAAGAAAGTGACATTTTGTGACTCTATATTATTTAAAAATAATATAATTAGTTTTCTATGAATGATATCCATTAATTAACATAATTTAAATACATATATGTTATGGAATTAATTATATTTATATTATAATATTTTATCATGTTTTAGTGTCATTATATAGTTTTTTTAATTTATTTTTAACCTAAATTACCCAATGTTCACTTTTTTGTGGTAACAATGATTACTTTTATTAATATTCATATTGGAAACAATATAATTGATACATTCATTAAATTTATACCTCATGAATATAAATTTTGTATACATTGTTTTAATTAAAAAACATTAGTAGAATAAATAAATTTAAAATAAAACCACTAAAATTCCATGAAAAAATAGTTTTTTTTTGGAAAAATTACCTTTTAAAACAAAGAATGTTTTAATAATAATAACATGTATAAATATATTTGAAAAAAATATTTTTTTATTTTAAATATAAATCATATTATTATAATTTAAATTTAATCCAAAACATAATTTTTCCTTTATAATAATTTTAATGAAAAATCAATATTCAAAAAAATTATTATTTTCAATATTCCATAAAAATTCTTGATTTCATAAAGAAAAAGAAGCTATGAAAATTTTGTCAGTATAAAATAAAGAATTAAAGTTATTTTTTCAAATAAATTTTCTATAAATTCTGAATATAAATATTAATTCATAAAAAAAGAAAATATTCTTGTTTAAGAAAACACATTTTTGAATAATAAATTTATTTTAATAAAAATTGTGGGATTACTTTCCATGAAAATTATATTAAATTCACATTGAGATAAAAATTTATATTTTTTTATAAAAAAGTTATTCATACTTATTATTTCAAATTTAATTTCCAGGATATAAGAGTCATTTAATAAAATAGTGTCACACTATTTGTTTAATCTCAGTGTTCCGTTTATTAAAAGCAATCAAATTATTTAAAGAGTGAAATATCATAGAAAAAATAATGTTGTTGCATAATAATCCCACTAACAAGAATTTGGGCGTAGAAATTCATCACTATTTAATAGGAAGATTATGTAACCTCTTCCTCATCAAACCCTCATGTTCCCACATATTTTCCTCAAATTGATGGTTTCTCCATAAAACATTGACCATGCTAGAGGTTTTATTTCATATAACATTTTATATTTTATATTGAATCTTTATTGGTGTATCTTTATAAGAATTATCTTTCTACAATAATATGAACTCTGTATTTATTTTATCTGTAGGATCAGTTATGTACTTTCTCATGAAATATACATAGAATACATCATGAATTTGTGAGGGATTATGTGGAAACAACAATCTATAAGATACATTCCCAACACAAAAAATAATTTCCAAAAGAATTATATACCTTGGTCATTGGTTTCCCATCATTCCAATTCTCAATACACATTTTGAGGGAGATATTGGCCGAAATACCTTTTCAACCACTTCACACTCTAGGTATTTTCATCAATTAACATTATAGATTATTTGTTAGCTATGATATGATATTAGGTACAATTGAATGGATCTATCCATCTCTATCATTACCTAAACTTGATTAATTCCCAATACCTTTATTTCACCAACTTCATTCCTGCATGTTGGAGTAAATAATTCTAACCATTAATGGGATTCATATGGATCGATAAGAATATGAGAATGAAAGATACTATTGTATGAAAATTCAACCAAAGGTATGTGTCGATCCAAAACAGCATTAAAATATATAAAGAAATCTAAGAACATGTAATCTAGAGTTTGAATTTTCCTCTCATATGAAACATCTTTCATGGGATGATATGTAGTAATAATACATAAATATATATTTAGATCATACTAAAGAATTATTGAGGAATTTTGAGGAAATCCTCAGATCCATATCATATAAAATGTAACGTCATACTCCATGAAATCTAACCACTTCATTATTAGATATTTTGGAAATATGATCAAAAGAGAAATCATATTTTATAGGAATGAAGTGTGCTGATTTCGTAAGGTGATCTAATGTCACCCTTATAGCATTATAGTATATATATTTTTTCGTATGTAAAATAAAAAAATATAATTTGAATTTTTCCCATTTCCATTATAGTATTAGTAATCGTTGTAACATCCCCATATTATTTTGTGTCTCGGTCTTTATATTCTGAAAACCCATAGACCATGGAAAAAAATTCTTTAATATCTTTCATCATGAAACCACACCAGAAATACTCTTTCAGGTTCCTATACATATTTTTGAATATAGGATGAATAGGTAATGATGAAGAATGAGCCTCTTCCAACAACTCCTTCATTAATTTTGTTATGGGAGGGATACAAACATGATTCCTGAACCTTAGTATTCTATCAAAATAATAGTTTAACTTAGTAATGATTATCACCTTCTGTTGTATATCTATATATTTCTTATAAACCTCCTCAATCATAAAATGTATAGATGGTTGAATAGTCATTTTTGCTAGATAAAAATTTCCCCCTTCCTTCAAAAATTCTTTATCCATCAATTGAAAATACTCAAATATTGGATCTTTTGTGATCCTCATCATAGATAGGATAGCATGGTCCTTTTAACCCAAAGAATCATTCAACTTGTCCTCTTTCTTATGGTGGTAATTTATTGATCATTAATTATATTAATCCAACTTTTACCATCTTATTTGGAACATAATAAAAATCTCAAAACATAAAATATACTTTAAATATATAAAATTAGTATCTATGTAAAACATTTCGAAATAAAGATAATGTCTTCATATCATTAATGATAATTATCCACATCCAATGAAAAATTATTAGTTGTCTGATTTTTATCATTAATTTAAAATTGTTGTCAGGAATAAGATTTCACCATGTCATTTTGTATGAGAACAAATTCAAACCCCTTATTTGATGAATCATTATAAATCAAAAAACATTATCCTCTATAGGGTTGTGTGGTAACAGATGCACTGACTAACATTCAATTTAAATCCATGAAATTTACTTCATATTACTCCATCCAGGTGAACTTAACTCTATTCGAAGACTATATAGATAATAGATTAGATAATCATGATAAATAATTATGAATACATCAATAATATCCATCAAAACCAAGATAACATCATATATCAGTTATCGTTGATAGTATAGGCCTACCTTCAATAACTACTTTCTTTGTTGTATCCACATATATCTTCTCTCTTTAGAATATGGGACCCACAAATGAATCATTATGAATCCAAAATTCACACTAGGTAATTTTTTCATAAATTTTCTCATTTATGAGTGTGTTTAGTACAATAAACAAGTGACCGTCATGTTCATCATTTATATTACAACATATAATAATATCATCTATTAATTATACTGCAAACTGATCAAGATAGTATCTAAACACACTATTCATTAACTCTATGACGTTAATGATGGTGTTAGTAAGAAAAAAATAGAATGACTAAAAACTCATAGCACCAATATAATATATGGAATTCTATATTTGGTATATCCTCTTTATTGACCCTTAATTTATGATATATATAACCGAGATCAATCTAAATAAATTATTAATATCCATGTAGTATATCAAATAAGGAAACAATATGGTAGAGATGATATTTATTCTTGATAGTGATCGTATTATGTTCTTAATAATCAATTTAGAGCCTCATTAATCCATCATTATTCTTAAAAAATAATAGGATCACCCTAAGGTGACACTTAAGGGCATATGAATCCCTTATAAAGACGATCTTATAATTTCTTCATCAACTCCTAAAACTCAATTGTTCCCATTCTACATGGAGTCTTTAAAATAGTCACAACACATTGTATGAGTTCTATTGAAAACTAATCTTTAGGATTTGATGGAATACCAACAAAATGTTTTGAAACAACTTCATCAAACTCACATGTAACAGGTGTATCAATAATGGTGAGTTTCTCCCCAACCATATGATATAGATGACCATAATTTGAAGGAATTAAGAGCCAAAATATAGATATAGTTTCCAGTGGACATTAAATATATTTTTTTCATTGATAAATTATCAAAGAGTGATTTGGGATATGAAATGTAACATCCCTTACTGAACCATTGATATGAGATCCATATATTGAAATCAAATCCATGCAAGAAATGAAATACAATTTAAATAAAGGAAGGATAATAAGATTTGTAGGAAGAATATTCCCACAAACTTCAATTGGATAATAATTATAAAAATTTGATGTTAACGTTATACCATTATGAGTTTTCATAGAACACTCATGTCTAATTTATGATGTAATGTGTTCATGCACTTATAATTTTCTTGGGATATCAAATCAATGGTGGATCCAAAGTCAAATAGTACATTTTCTACATTATGATGGGTTGTATGTGTAACATTCAACATATCATTATCATACTCCACATCAACAATACTGATCGCATGTGATTTTCCATTGTATTTATCCTTAATTGATTGTTTACATCGATCATCATAAATAACACATGAATTTTTTAATTTGTAGGCCTAAAACCCTTTTTCATTGAATTTAAATCATTCAAGTGTGGGAGGTGAATTATATGTATCTTATTTTTTATTTACATCACTACCAATATTTTCCTAATTAATATTGATGTCCATTGCAAGATGACTAACTTTACCAGAGTTAAAACATTAAACAGTAACCTTAATATAGATTCCTTGATGTTTCATTCTACACATTTATCATAAATGAATGATGATATTCCTTTTAGTATTGGTTTTAGATTTTCTATTGAATTCTATTTTTCTTTTCTTATCGAACCCATAAAATTAATGGGTAACACCAACATCCATCTAAAATGTGAGAGAACATTGAATGATTTCATCATAGATAATAATGTTGTTTATGGATAATTCCCTTTAGATTCATGGTTTAATTAAATTGAATAATCGATCAACATTAAGTTCAGGTTGGATGATAATTCTAAAATCATACCATGCAGGCATTGTAAAAGTTTCTTCGTATGTATCAACTGAATCATCATACTCATTCATAATATCATGTAACACAACCATATTATTAAAATTTTTATAAGAAAAATACTTATTGAAAAAATAATTTCATGAACTCTCCCCATTCCATTAAGTCAATTTCATCTCTTCGCCTCATATTCCTGATGAGGTTCCACAGTTGTTCTGATTTACCTTCCAAATGATAGACTAATAACATTCCATTCACAAGTTCATACCAACAGAAAACAAAAAAATATCTTTTCATTGTTATTTATTCTTTATTCATATTCTAGTGGATCAAAAGACATACTAAAATAAGATGGACGCTTCCTTATGAATTACTCAATAGAATGTTGTTCCCTCCTATGGAATTTTGGATATATGGAATGATTCACATATTGAGAATTTTTTTTGATCAGAGACACAATTTCTTTTCATTCATTATATAATAATATTATATTTATTATAAGGAAAATATATTAATTTCTTATTTCATTCATTTTTAACGGGGTTATTTCACGTTTCAACCATTGAATAATACTAACAAACATAGTATGAGAAATACTAATCATGGTAGAAAATCCATATAATAATGGGTAATTAAATATAAAATTTTATATTGATAATTCATAGGTTCTATCCAATGTAATTGATGATATTTTACTACACTATAGTATTGTATCTTATAATTACAATTATCCATTGGTTTCTATGTAATGTTTTATCATCTTAGATTTCATTGGATTACTAAAAAATTCTATAAAACTAACTACTATGAAAAATATTTTTCATACATAGATATTAAATCTAAAAATAATAATATTCATTAAGTAACAAAAAAACCCACACAATAATAGTATAGTTTTAGTGTCTTTAGAAACCTGGAATCATAATAAAATGGTACATGAAACATATACATCGTCTCATATTCATTTCTAAA
The DNA here is from genome assembly GCA_963277665.1 of Viscum album. Taxonomy (NCBI): domain Eukaryota; kingdom Viridiplantae; phylum Streptophyta; class Magnoliopsida; order Santalales; family Viscaceae; genus Viscum; species Viscum album. The sequence continues at coordinate 381,002,563 of OY728125.1, forward strand.
TAACAATATCCCTTTGTACACATCTTAATTAATTCCATTCTTCATATCCTGGTTAAAAAAACAAAATAAGGGGAGAGCATAGATGCTCAGTAAGGGTAATCATGGGAGATATCATATACCTAACTTCACAAGAACATGAAAACAAAATTTTAAATTATATCATGTGTAGTATGGATCACGATATCGTGTCATGGAATACATCAAAGAATTTCATAAAATTGAATTATACAACAATCAGAGAAAATAATTCATGGTAGAATAACATAATACCTCAAATTGTGCTAAAAACATAAGCATGCAAATGAATTTTCATATTAGTCAAGGATAACTACAAAAACCATCAAAACGGAAAAATTCCATTACTGAATATAGTTCAATCATAATTACATCCTTGTATTAGTGAAGTATGATTACTCCCATTCTAGTACTATATTACTAAACTGGGTTCAAATTCTAGTAGTTATATATTTATCTCATGAGATATAAATCTTTACCAAATGCATTTGAGTGAGATATTGGTACCATGTGTGAAATAATTAAAATTGTACATATGTGGGACACATAAACATAAATCATTTATCATATCAGAACCCATGAAATTAAATGGGTATTATATTAATTTCATCGTAACATATCACTTGAAATATAAACAATATTCATAAGGATAAATAAATCATAAACATAATCCATTTATAGAAAGAATAAAAATGGTATAATTGAATCTATTTCAGTTTCATTCGGTGGTCGAGGTAGACATCATTGCAATGACATAAGATTTCGGCCCTTTGTAACTGATTTCCAATGGTGAGTGTAATTAATCAATTATATTGAGATTTTTTCTCCTTGATCAAAATGGGATGATGGGATGTTGATCCCCCCATCAATGGATTCCTCTTAAGAATTTTTATCTTTTTCCCGTTCTCCATCCTAGATTTTAGCCATTATTTGTGAGTCATGAACCTGGTGCCATCTCTTTGTGGACTCTAGTTTATTACATTTTTTCTGTCTAGACATTATAGTGAATCTTGAAAGTGCTGCAACCTTTAGTCAGAGTAGATGGATACATATATCATGTTGTAAAATCTCTAGACATTTTAACACTGGTCATTTGTATTCTTCCCCATAGGATGGATTCTCAAGGGCACGTAAACTAAGGAATCCTACATTAGTCTTAGGGTATCATATGCCATAATTATATTTTATGAGGATTTCCATAGGCATCACATCATTAACATGGTTTAGCCCATGATTTTAATATCTTGCAGATATTGATATATCGAAGTCATGAATTTTGTGGGAATCCATAGGAATATCAGGTATAACTTGAGGCAGGCTACATGTTTAATATCTTGAGGAGACTATATGATGTTAATAGGAAACTCTCATATTGTGGATTCAATGTTGTAAATACCAATGAGGGAACCCCTAAAAGGAATATAGAATGTGAAAATCAATATTCCCAATGAGAGAGAACATGAGGTGGTGCATCTCATAATTAGAAGGTTTCACACTATGAATGATGATATGAACACCACTAAGGGAAGATCTAGGAGGTATACCACAAGTAGGGGATACTAGATGGATGAATAAGAATTAACACTGATAGTAGACCTGAGGTGGTACATCTCATGAAGATAATATTTCACACCATAAAGGATAATCTGAATACCACTGAGGGATGATTAGAGAGGTGGACCCCAATGAGTCGACCATAGGATAGATTGTTCATAACACCCAATGAGAGTTTACCTATGTTGGTATATCTCATGAAGATATTGTTTCACACCATGAAATCTGATCTGGACACAACTATGGGAGGAACAAGGAGGTGGAACCGATGAGGGGGACATCAAGGATTAACATTGGCTATGATTTTACCTTAGTGAGACTTCCTACACATCCTATGAATATCACAAGGATCAAAACCCTAATATTTCAAAAGGGTCAGTTGATGGCATATAGATGGATAGATTTTATTCACTAGAAGCGCACTCTTTATTTGATAAATATGTATTGTGTGGCTATTATGAACGGTCAGCTTCTTGGTTGCATATAGAATCAGCAAAGATATGGATGGAATGATCTCACCTATTTGTGGTGGCTCAGGTAGGAATCGAGATGGAAGTAGAAGAAAGGTTAATGCAATGGTTGGAGTGTGGAGGGTGATGTGATTGAACATCATGAAGGAATATTATGTATCATAATGGCTAGGAATAAATTTATACATAGTTCGGGATAAGGCGATGAGACACCTAAGGAGGAAAATTGTTGGAATTGATCTCAGAAATTGGTTCCTGAAGGAAGTGTTGCCATTGAGTTGAGGCATGATCCCCCAAGATATAATTACTCAAGGTAATGAACCAAATGTGAATGTATTTTGGGATTGAAACTCATATAGGTTTCCTATATACACTATTTATAATACAAGGATCACAATCCATGAAGTTATAGTGCCCCATGAAGATTAATGTCATGTGTTAAGAATGAGGGCGATATGATTTGAATATGACGGTTCCCAACATGATCTTCGGGGGGGATTCCTACATTCCCTATGCAAGATACAAGGATGACAACCCGTGTAGTTTGGGATTTTTTGAGGCTCACACAAGGTTAGTAACACCAATGGATATGATTCATGTGTTAGAGGATTACACACTAAAGAAGACCAAGTGAAAGATGATATGGATACCCCCGAGGGAGGATCAGGGAGGTGCACCGATTAGAGGGAAAATTGAATTTTACCATTGGTCGGGATTTAACCTCATGGAAAATTCAATAATACATTTTTTTAGAATAAAGGGATCAAAATACTTGTAGTTTGTCCTAGAATCTATGATAACACATGGATAGTTTTCCTTCGACATGTTGGGTCTGAAATATGGTTAACAACACAGTTTGATGGATAAAAACATATTAGGGAGTTTGATATAGGGGATATGTCCCAGAAAGGGAAGATGTCACATCATGAGGGTGCATTCCTAAGAGGGAGCACTAGAGTTTACTAGGGGTTGTATCAGAACTCCGTTTTAAAGTGGATCCATAAGGTGTGTCTCATAAGGGGAATATGTCAAACCATGTGGATGTGTCCCTAGGAGGTAGCAACTAAGTTTACCCTTGATTGGGATTGGTCCTCATCGAGGAATCCAACATAACCTATTTAGATGAAATGATAAAAAACCATGTAGTTAGAAATTACATCAAGGATTATAAATTTTTAGGTTTCGATGTGGTTTGGGCTTACGCATGGGAGGCACACCTCTAGGGAGTGATAATGGTGTATGACACTTATTCATAGAAGCTTCCCACAATGTCTCCCACATGTCATTCCATTAGGGAATCAAAAAATCCAATGTGGGTTTTGTTATATGATTTGTGATTAAACATAATGAGGAGGCTCAAGGTTGTTGTTTGGTTGTCTTCCCATGATCAAAGTATGAGGCATCTTATGCATGGAACAATTGAAATGTTGTTATTATCATAGGAGGCATCCTATTGTTGAATTATAGGGTATTCAATAGTTTGATGTCATGTTGTGAGGATAGTCTACATCTTATGCTTGGAACATAAGGAATCCCATATTTGTAGAAAGGGGACTCAAATGTTTTTCATATAGGGTATACAACATTTTATTGTCATGTATTGAGGGATATGGAATCAAAATTTAATGTCTTGTTATAGGGATGACTAGGTGGATTATTGAGAGAAATAATTAGTGTGGTACTAACATAAGAGTTTCCATTTTTAGTTCTACCACAAATAGGATCCATGTGATGAGGTTTCCATAGATTCTTGAGGAATGGTTAAACTCAAGGTACATAAAGAATTTATGAAGAAAATATTAATGCATGACATGGGAATGAGACTAAGAATAGTGTTTTGACTCAATGCGTTTCATGGTGTGTGGAGAACTATTTAAAATGATGCTATTGTAGTGATAGATGTTGTTGCTATAATAGCGAGAAACCCAAAATGTCACCAAAAAAGCCCAAAACGTTAGTGGTGCGACTCTCCATTTGTCATGTGGGTCAGTGATGGAAGTGAAGGGAAAAGAACACAACCTATCACTACAAACTACGCATTACAGATAATAGGGCATATACTCAGATGCTGTTGTGCATAAGATGGTCTACACAAATGATGAACCTAGTGCATGATTAGGTTGTGCATCACTTGTGCATGAAAGATTAGGAACCTTGGAATAAGTGCAATCATTATTGGGTTTGTAGAGAAGAGAATGATTTTGGGCATGATGTGGTCTTTCCTGCTCCTAACTTACGATTAAACTTGGTTAGGCAAGGATCAAACCACATTGAGCCCACATGAAGGAAGAACCATGTGGACCGTATCATGAAATACCTATATATGGAAGTTCTATTTTTTCAAACTAGCATAGAATATCGGGAAAACACCCAGTAGAACGATAAAAAACCTCAATAGGATCCCCTCAGAAAGAGGACGTTCACTTCTATATATATGTGTGAGGTTCTGTAATGGGGCAGGAGAGGTATTCCATGCGACTTTGAAAGAGAGAATGCAAAAAGTGTTGTTTTCCATGTCATTAGTCATGCAATAGGATTAAATATAGATTTAATTATTTCATGACTTCCTCAAAACATTCACACACCTTCCCTCCAATTCTCAGAATTCTCCATTTAGCCAATGGGTGCCTTCAGTTTACCAAAATATTATCATGACATCTTTGTATGGAAATTGGAACCAAGATAATCATATCCCCATTAAAATATATGTAACATTTAATTACATTATCATTGATGGAAAAAAATTAAGATATAACTAGATATCATTCTTGAGGAAAATATCCTTTCAATTTTGAAAATAATTCATTATTAAAATTAGAACAAATCATAAAAGAAAATATTTTATTGAAAAATAACCATGTCATATTTAAAAAGAATAATGAATTCATTAATGAATCATGAAATAAGAAAAATCAATTCATTCTTCATAATTTTGGAAATATATTCCTTTCTTACTTATTCTACAAAATTCAAAAATAACCTCATTCTAAAAATTAAACAAAACAATTTATTTCAAACTGTTTCGTAAAACTTCAAACCATTTCCAAAATAACAAAAATCATTTATAGAAAATAGAAAAATTATATTAGATTTTTTCTTAAAAACATGGAAATAGAAGATTTATATTCCCCTATTGATAGTTACATATAACAATTCATGAATAATAATGAGATGGTGAAATAGACCCTAACATTCAGTCTAATTTCATTAAAATGTATATAAAATACCATTATAACTGTTTAATTTTTTGTATTAAATTATAACTAATTCATATTTTTACTTATTATATCTTGTATTATAATTTTATATCATATTATCAGCCTTGGTTACTAATATTTAATTAATACCCTCATTTTTTGTTTTAACTTCTTCATTTTCCTATTCATGTTTTTTATATAATTACTATTACATTTGTATAGGATATAGTATGATCATCTATAGAATTATATTAATGTAATATATATTATATTTATTCATTAAAAATGTTTATATAATAATTATTTAATTTTGATAATTTAAAACGAATCACATCTCATCGTGTAGATGATAGATTATTTGTTTGAAAATATGATGGCATTATTCCCTCAATGGGAAAAGGCTGAGAAAGTGGATGGTGTAAATATTTCCAAAAAAATATCATATTCTAATTTATATTATATACATATATAAATATATAATGTTCATTATTATACATATATATATATATATAAATTAGGGATGAAAAATATATTCCACCATGGTGTGGAGACGTTAAACCATACATACACAGACATGATACTTTTTTCAAAGGATGGATAAAATATAGAACATGGTTATTATATAACGATAATAACATCTAACAATATATGTTATATTTTAGTTAATAATTTATAAAAAAACATGAAGAGTAAGTATTGGAATAAATAAAAATAAACAAGTATGTATGGATGATAACATCTTCTTCAGTGAACTCCCATTAAATACCCTTTTAGAGAAACTAATGTTTTAATATCGAGGATACCATCACAACTATAATCAATCCATATTACTACCATTAAATCATCAATATAGAGAAACTAATGTTTTAACATCTTACTACCATATTACTACCATTAAATCATCAATATATTACTACCATATTACTACCATATTACTACCATATTACTACCATATTACTACCATATTACTACCATATTACTACCATTAGAGAAACTAATGTTTTAACATCTTCTTCAGTGAACTCACATTAAATCATCAATATAGATAGGGTAAGGTTTATGTATCAAGCCACACAATAATCAATCCATATTACTACCTCTATATCCATGGTACCGGCCCATACCATGTTCATTGAGGGAATTCCCAATGCCAACCATATGAGGGATTCACCCCCAATCTATGTGGGTGCACTCTGCGCCTGCTCTCTGCCACTTACGGGCTGGCCTAGTAGGCTTTCCCAAGGGCGTGGTTGAACCCTATCCTGTACGAGCCTCAAGTTATTTCTCACTAGCTAATTTCAGTGTTGGACCATTTTTAAGTAATTCCACAAAACAATTGTGTTAAGTTGAGTGATAATATGTAATGAAATGCCTGGACACTTGATACATCAAATATACAAGGACACCTTCAAATGTATAAATCCAAGACACTTCCAAAATTTATATCATAAATTTAATTACAAAGAACATATTAATATTCAATTCATCATATCCATTATTTTAGAAAATGTATATCTTTCGATTCATGTATTAATAACCTATGATCCAGACATCAATAATCAAATTTTTCACGATGATGATTTTGCCAATTCTCTATGTATCAACTCTCCTTCATTTTGAATATTATTTGAAATTTTGAAAACAAATACAACTTCATACACAATGTGGTCCAAACACTAAGATGTGTGTAGGGATGTTGAGAAGTGAAATTGGTAGGGTTTGTTCAAGAAATAAGACACAAAATTATGCAAGGAAGTAAAGGAGGGGGTTCTCGTATAGTTGTGTTGAGGAGATCATTTGGAAGTCCTCAAAATATTAAAATATTTTCAGAATATTCTAGATCCAAATACTTGGAAATGGCCCAAATTTTAAATTTATTATATATTTTAGACCGTATACTATCCCCATAGAATTATTTAGTATTGATTTTTTTCTTTACAAATAATATAATAATAAATGAAATTAATAAAAGATGATTAATGGATAATTTGATAATATTCTTTAATATTAATTTTACATATATAAATAGAAACTGGTAATTAAAATATAAATCATTAATAATATATATAATATAACATATAGATATTGATATACAATTAGACAAACTAACTAATCCAAAATATATCGAAGTTAATATTCTTAACATCAATGATTTTAATTTTCTATGAATTAAATAAATATAGTTTCAACATTAAAGAATAATTTTATGTAATTATATAATTTTTAAAAATTTACAATAAAATTATCTAATGAATTTAATTACATTTTCATCAAAATATTCATTTTTATTCTTTCATATTTTGATTTTTTCCCATTGTGGAAATAATAAAGGTATAATAGAAGTCATTAATATTTTTTAACTATATTTTATTTAAAGAATATTTAATTTGTTCTAATAGACAAGTCCAAAAAAACTCAATATATATCATAATGTGATAGGGGTCAAATATTCATTAACTAATAATTTTTGTACAATTTTTTTTATCCTTTCCTTTTTGTTTAACCCTTATAAAACCCCTTTAACTCTTACAGTGATATCACATAATTTACACACCAAGGGTTAATATTATTACTATAAAATGGAAAACGAACCCCAAATAGATCATTTATAGCTTATTTACCATTATCCATGTTAGTTTACTGAATTTTATTTCTATTTTTTATCTCATTTAATAAAATAATATTTAATTTGAAGTATCATTAATGTCAATATTGAAACTATTCATTTTATTATCTTATAAAAAATTCCAAAGAAGAAGATAAATTCAATAGAAAACTTATAAAACTTTACTAACATGACCAATTCATCAATAAAAATCGTGGATGACATTAACACAAAAATATTATATTAATATTACTATTTTTTATCATTTATTCTATTCATCCATTATTAAAAAAAATACCACATCATCATTGTGTCACAATTTAGGTTAATAATTTTATCATTAAAAATTAGAAATAAATTATCAGGATTCAGATATTAAATTTATATTTAAAATGAATATTTATAGTTGAATTTTTTTTCATTACCCAATAATGAAAATGTTATATTTTTTACAATTTTATTATGACATCATTAACACTTCATTAATTAAAATATTTTACATGTCAAAATCTAAAAAAAAGTGTGTAAAAAAGGATCATAATATATTTCTAATGTATATTTTTGTCGAAATACATCTATGATGTGAAGATTTGACATGTGTTAGGGTATCATTATAATACCTATAAAAGTATTTTTACCCTTAATTACCTGAATCACTTTTAACCATGGTAAAAAAATAAGAAAGATACCATTAAAGTAATTGTTTCGGTGCGGATGTGCGTCGGGTTACGCTGTTCCGCCAGGACGCGTTCGCGCGTGCACCCGTCAACCCGAGGGGATGGGCGTGCGGCTTGTGGTCCCGCAGTCCCGCTTTCCAAGGGCGGGCGGCATTCGTCCCTTATTCAGGGGCGTCTGCTCCTTGATCGAAACCGGGATGATGGGATGTCGGCTCCTCCTTCCTTGGACGTCTCCTCGGAACTCGTCGCCTAATCCGGGTCTCCCTCATAGACTTAAGAATGTTCGTGAATCTCGTTCCCGGCGCCATATCTTCATGGACACCGGTTAATTACGCTGCTTCCGCCCGGACGCTCCAAGGAGTCTGGGCGGGGCAGCAACCTGCGGTGAGAAGGCCGGGTGGCTCTGGGTGCTGGGGGCGTGTCGTAGCACTGCGGCTCTGCACGTCTGTCTTCCGTCCCTAATAGGGCTTCTCGAAGGCATGATGGCCTGAGGCATCCCGTACTAGGTGCGGGGAACTGTGTCACCTGAGGTTTTCCTCAGCTTCCCATGTTTAACACGGGGTATGCCGCGAGTTTAACGTCCAGCGGGGACGGCATCAGGCCGATCAACACGAAAAGTGGATCAGATGACAGAACCCCTTGCGGGGAACCTCCGACGCTGGGGCCAGCACATGGGCGGCTTCCCAAGTAACGTGGAGTGGAGTGAAGTGGCATGACCCCACCGGGATGTGGCGGCCCGGGTAAGGATCAGGATGGATGATGGAGTGAAGAGCTTGGACCCCGGAGGGGCTTCCTACGTACCGCGCGTTAGCACGGATCAAAGTCAACGTAGTTCGGGTATACAGTTTAACGTCATGCTGGACGTCGGCAAGCCGACTCACGAAGAGGTCTAGGCCGCCGGGCGGAGGATTGAACCGAACCACCTCGCACAGAGGGGGATGGAACGGCCGGGTGGATCACAGTTTCACGTCATGCTGGACGATAAAAGGGGAAATGGAAAAAGGGGGGCTGTGGGGAGGCACCGGGGAGATACACGCGGGCAGTCTCCCACAGGGGCGGATTCATAGGTGAATCGACGCAAGCGTGAACCCTGGAGGGGTCCACTGATGGACGAACCGACGTAAATACGACCGGGACGACCAGGTGGTGGGGTTGAACCTCAGGGAGGCTTCCTACGTACCCTGTATAGAAGACAGGGATCAAAGTCCTCGTAGTTCATTCTGTCAGGACTTACGCACTTGGGGCAGCCCGGATGCGGCAAAACTCGGTTGGAAGGGACTTGGACCGAAAGCAGAAGACACCTCGATCCCAGTCAGACCCTCTACTGGCTTCGGCAGTGGGGAGGCGCAACGGAGATACACATGTGCAGCCTCCCACGAGAAACTAGGGGTTTGTAATACCCTGCCCCCGTAGGGAAAAGCCGCTCCCATTAAATCGTCCCAAATGGGGGACAATCCCGACATCCCTGCAGAGACGAGCGGGTGGGGGCCACATCCAAACCGGGGGAGACCCTGCGTGCGAGGCACGAGATCGAATGATGCGGACGGTTTAGCGTCTTGCCGGACGAAGTACAGTTTAACGTCGTGTGTTGAGGACGAAGCGGACGGTTTAACGTCTTGCCGGACGAAGTACAGTTTAACGTCGTGTGTTGAGGACGAAGCACTTGGCAGTTTAACGTCTTGCAGCGCGGACGATGGGCGCTAGGCAGTTTAACGTCGTGTGTTGGGGGTCGCCTAGTATTTATAGGCAACCCCGGGCGCGGAATCCAAGGCGCGAGCGCGAAATTCTCCTCGCGGGCGCGGAATCGGGCACGGCGCGCAAGGGAGTTGCGCGCATCCCGGGGGTTTTGCGCGCGGATCATCATCTTTGCGCGCAGACCTCTGAAATTCCGCGCAAGGCCTCCGGGCCCTCCGAAACATTCTTCCGACTCCGAATATGACCTCGCTTTCTGCATCCGGAGCTTCGTTTGGGAACAACGGACTTTTCCGGCGTCTACAAAAGCCCCCCCTCAGAATCTGATCGGCGAGAGGTCGCAACGATCGGGTTCCGAGGGAGACGCCGGAATGCCGAAGTCCTGGGCGGCGCGGGACTTAGGCGCGCAAAAAGGGGCGCTGGTCGCGAAATTCGCCGCTGCGGTCGCGCAAAGCGCTTTCCGCGCAGCGCGGACCCCGGCCTCGCCTATAAGTAGGGGCGCTGGGTCCCGCGTTCCGTACTCTGGCCTTCCGCGCGATAATCTCCAAAGCTCTCGTGCGCGAAATTGCCTCTCCCGGTCGCGAAATTCACTCGATCGGCGCGCAAAACCGTCCGGATTTCGCCTGTTTTTGCGCGAAAACCCGGAACTTTGCGCGACAGTCTTCCCAATTGCGCGCCGTCCACTGGGATTGCGCGCCAGCCTTCAAACTTCTCTACCAGCCTCGTCCGATCCCGCACGCTTCATCCCTTAACCCGCACGACTCCCGAAACTTCTGAGATGGCCGCGCACAGAGGAAATGAGGGGGATGCCGCCACTCGCAGGGCTGAGATGGCGACGAACGAGGAGGTTTACGGAGCCAAGGAGATTGTTTCCAACAATCAATCCTTGTTCGACTTATTGACGCCGGCCCAGAAGACATATCCACTGTCGGACAACCTACCGCTCTGGAACTTCGGCATCCTAGATGAGGTTCCGGTGCCAGGGTTCGAGATTGATGCGCCGCGGACCTGGGTGACCCGGGAGGACGAGCTTCTCCGCTATAACATCACCAACAATGGGCATCCTGCCAGGGAGACCAGACACTTGGATGTCTATGTCCTGAACCCGAGGACGCGAACCATTGATGGGGGTGAGCCTACTGCGGAGAATTCTCCAGCCCTCTACTCGAGCATATATCGCCAGAGCGTCACGGACGACACCAAGGGCTGGCTGAAGGACTGGGACTTGCGGTCTGGTGGCAATTTCACCAGCGAGTGGGCCTGGGCATTCTGGGTACGCCACACTTGCGATCACTTCGCAGAGGAGCTGCGGTACATCGGCCTGTTCGAGGCGGTGTGGACGTCGCAGTTCCACTTCTACCAGCAGTCCGAGCTCGGGCCGGAGCTGTTCACCCGATGGTCTCCGGATACCAACACCTTCCATCTTCACCATGGGGAGGTCAGCATCGGCCTGTGGGACATCCACTGCATCGGAGGTATCCCGCTGGAGGGCTACCAATACGATGAGTTCCTGCCACCGAAGAACATCTGGGAGGACAGGTCACGGACTCCCATCCTGACCTGGCATCTGCTTGACCTGGCTACGCAGCGGCTCGGGATCAAAGACTTCCAGAAGGACATAGCCTACAAGGAATGGTTTGGCCAGTTCTTGGAGCATGACCCGGCGGTCAAGATGCCAGGCAGGGGGAAGCGGTGCCCGACCGCAGCTCAGAGGAGCCGGAACGGGTCGTACTGGCGGGTCCTGGAGACGGGCGATTACCGCTCATGGGGGTACCGCGTCATCGAGGCCCGGGACCCAAATGTCCGGTACGCGGCGTTCCTGGCCGCCTTTCTGAGTGGGTGGCTCCTGCCAGTGCGGGACGCGAGAATGGGCGTTCGCCCGGCGACACTGGCGATGGCGGGCGCTATGGCCGCCAACAAGAGATACAACCTCGGGGTCCCAGTGCTGGCGAGGCTGTATGCCATCCTGGGACGCATCTCACGAGGGGGGTCGCCACGAAGGATCTGTGGGCCCTTTCAGTTCTTCCACGGCTGGGTGGCTGCTCACCTCGGTGGGTACACGTTTCCGAACGCCATCATTCCTCCGGGCAACGGCCTGCGACCCTCCCTGCTGAACATCGCGGGGGTCGCTCCGATGACCCTAAGTGAGGAGGGCGTGCGGATCCGGATTGGCAATCATGCAACTTCAACTTCAGTCCGTTCCCCACTCCCGTCGGCCAGATGATCGACAATGGGCAGGGTCCGCTGGAGCAGCATGAATACTTCCTGAACATGCGGGGCGGGGTGCTCGTGGCTCGGATCGACGGGAAGGTGATCTGCGAGCCTTACGTGCCGACCCGGTTCGCCAGGCAGTTCGGGTGCCTTCAACGGATTCCGAAGAGGGTATTCACTGCTGTCCGGGAGGAGACGAACCCTGGCGTCCTTCGCCAGATGTGGCTTATGTTTGCCGCTTTCGGCTCTGGCGACGTCATCACTCTCCCTCCTACCGGAGTTGACGCAGGCTTGGCAACCGAGTACGCCGAACACTGGGCCATCGCGTACCCTGAGGGGCTTTTGCGGAAGCTAGTTCGGCGGCTCGAGGTTACCCGTGCGGAGACCGGGCGTCAAGGAAGGAGGCGAGGCGCCGCCACACGGGGGAGAACGGAGGCGCGCCAAGCAGCGGAGCCGGCGCGGGCAGGGACTTCGGCGGCGGGCACATCGCGAGCTGCCGCCACGACCTCAGCGCCCAGAGAGGGGGCACGTGCGGTGGTCGAAGAGCGGCCCGGGAAGCAGGTGAGAAGTCTGCTCGAACCCTCCCACGATGCAGTCTTGTCGGCGCTGTGGTCGGCCTGGATGACCCTGCGGCAGTCACTCGGGACCGACGCCATCTGGCGAAAGATTCTCAGTGAAGGAATCCATCTGCCAGAGGTCGGGCGCCTCCACATTGCTGACAGAGTGGACTTCAACCGGCAGTACGCATATCTGACGGCCATGGACGAGTACGCGCGCCAACGTGGTCAGCGCGCGGAGCCATCCCTTCTGGTGAAGGTGATGCTCAGTCTCGAGCCCGCTCCGGAACAGATGCCGCCGGAAGAAGATGACAGTAACGACTCCGAAGAGGAGGAGGAGACGGGGGAGGATGAAGGCTCCGAGGGAAGATCCCATCAGGGGAGCCCACGGGAGAGCGGCGAGGTGGCCGACTCTGACAACGTTGATGTCACTGAGCTCTTCGAGGTTCGCTTCTATCCCTACTCAATCTGCTTCATCCACTCTCTTATGCAGCTTCTAACCCATTTCTCCATCTTTCTCAGGAGCGCACGGATGTTGGTCAGGCGTCCTCAGCGGGAGTAGGAGGGGCGCCAGCAGGACAAGGCGGGGGCCAGACACCTATCATTGAATTGACAAGCGCTAAGGGGTCCCCTGCTACAACTGTTCCTGCGGCGACCGGGGTAGCGGAAGATGACGCTCCGAACTCCCGTAAGTCTCCCTACTTTACTGCTGGTGCTTGCCGTTGACGATCCGTGACTAACCATGGCATGCCCCGCGCAGTGATCTCAACATTGGAGGCTCGTCGGGTTGCCGAACCCGGGCCATCTACGAGTGGACCAGTGGTGGACATGCCGCCTGCTCCGGAACAGGCTTCCCAAACGGAGCTGGCCCCACCAACTGCTGATCAAGGGGCTGCGGACGTCGGCGGTGCTGCCACCGGAGAGAGGTTGGGGGATGACGAGGGTGTCAGCGCCGCTGGGGAGAGAGAAGGTCGCCCGGATGTTGGGGAACCTATCCCTCGTGAGGACCTCCCAGGGGCGGACCCTGCAGCAGACCTGCTGGCTGCCTTCCCTGCCTACCGGCCTGCCGATCCCGAGGAGATGGACGACTCAGACATGGAGGCGGTCGAGGAGAGCCGGATAACGCGCCGTAGGGGGTGGAAGTGCATTCAGCGCTTCCTCAAGCGAGACCCGTCGGAGTGGCTGGGGCGCATGGGATCACTTCAAACCTGGCTGCGCTTCCTGTGTGCCGGGGGAGCTGATGCTCAACGCCTCCATCTGACGGTCCGTGATTTCATGGCCGAAAAGATGCGCGAGAGCTGCCGGCGTGCCGACGTCACACAAAGTCGGGACATGTCGGAGAGCACGCGGGCGCTCCTTGCGGCGGAGCAGGAAGTCCGGCGCCTCGAAGGGCAGGCGGCAGATAAGGAGGCCTTCGTCGCGACGTGTACCGAGCTTGTGGAGCAACTAGCAGCCCAGCTGGTTGACGCTCAGGTACAGCTGACGGAGGCGGGCCAACAGATGGTCATAATTCAGGTCGAGCGGGAGTGTGCACAGGCCAGAATCGACGAACTGCGTGCTGCGACCGCCGACGAAGAGTGGACACGCAGAGAGCGAGAAGCAGCTCTGGAGGCCACCAGCCAAAGGGTAGCGGCATTAGAAATACTCATTCAGCACGCTAATCCCTAAGGGCTTTGTTTTGCCATTCCCAAAACATTTGCTTCCGCTACTTTGATCCATCTGTATGAATCAATATATTTATCTGCATCTTTCGGTTTAATATGCTCAACCACAATTCGTTGTTTTGCGGGAGTGTTAACCAAGCATCAGGCATCCATAATTGGGCCTGGATTTCTGGAGAAAAGAGGGAGGTCATTCCTAGGAAAGGAGACCTCAGACCTAATCAATGTATCATCCCCCAACTTGTTCCAACACACGAGCGGGACAACGCTAGGGGCGTTGAGATTTTATCCGAACATAGGGAAATGAGAAAGGGTGAATCGCGTGTCCCGAATCCAGACATCCACAACGGTCGGCCTTCCAGGAAATGCCCAAGACGGTAGGCGGACAGTGGATCGACCATAACAACTGCAATAGACGGACCGAAAAAGGCCATCATTCATATTGCAGGAGGCGGACCACATGTCATCATGAATACCGCTTTGGGGTTCCTTCAGACACAAGGGTGGAAAATCCAGATCAACATGGCATGCAAAGCGTGGGGCGAAGTGACGATTTGTTCGGACAGAATCCAACGCTCTCAAAATTGCGCCACCGTGGGG
Source organism: Viscum album (assembly GCA_963277665.1). Classification (NCBI taxonomy): domain Eukaryota; kingdom Viridiplantae; phylum Streptophyta; class Magnoliopsida; order Santalales; family Viscaceae; genus Viscum; species Viscum album. Next base: position 381,017,802 of record OY728125.1, read on the forward strand.
AAAACGTATTAGGCGGATGCACTAATCTGGCCGTGAGTCACCTCAATCCTCAGACAGCACCTCTTTGACAAGGAAACCGTCCCTTCCCACCATTGCAATGGGGCATCCCGAGCTGAATCGGGGAGAATATCACAACTGCACCACTCTACCCGAAGTCAGGCCAGACGGCCGGCGACGAGGAGGGGCGGGACTTAACGATCCCTGAGGCTGGACCCGAGTCGGAATGCCCGGGCGTTCCTACGTACTCCATCAGGCTGGAGATCAAGCCACACGTAGTTCTGAGAGTGCAGTTTAACGTCATGCAGGACGTGGAACCCCGTTTGGGGGAGATCTTAGTTTAAGGTCGTAGAGCTCGGACCATAAGGGTAGATCTTAGTTTAAGGTCTTAGAGCTCGGACCATAAGGGCTAGATCTTAGTTTAAGGTCTTAGAGCTCGGACCATAAGGGTGGATCTTAGTTTAAGGTCTTAGAGCTCGGACCATAAGGAGAGATCTTAGTTTAAGGTCTTAGAGCTCGGACCATAAGGATGGATCTTAGTTTAAGGTCTTAGAGCTCGGACCATAAGGGTGGATCTTAGTTTAAGGTCTTAGAGCTCGGACCATAAGGAGAGATCTTAGTTTAAGGTCTTAGAGCTCGGACCATAAGGATGGATCTTAGTTTAAGGTCTTAGAGCTCGGACCATAAGGGTGGATCTTAGTTTAAGGTCTTAGAGCTCGGACCATAAGGGGAGATCTTAGTTTAAGGTCTTAGAACTCGGACCATAAGGAGAGATCTTAGTTTAAGGTCTTAGAGCTCGGACCATAAGGAGAGATCTTAGTTTAAGGTCTTAGAGCTCGGACCATAAGGGTGGATCTTAGTTTAAGGTCTTAGAGCTCGGACCATAAGGACTTCAAAGTACGCCGCATCTGGTCATATCCCCTGGATATGCGAAGATGCACTGAGGGATAGTGTCAAGAGTGTCGAGTTTTCGCCTGGTCAGAATGGGAGGTGGGAAATGTGAATCATGCGGCCATTCACTCGAGGACCGGGAGCACCGGCGTGACGATATGAGAGTACTGCCGACCGTGGCGGAAAAGCAGCATCAACATCGCACTAACCGTTGGTGGAATGAAGCAGCAAACGAGCATCGACTGCTCAATCGCAGGATTCATATCGATTTGCTGCCTGAGGCCATTGGGGGTACCGGCCCGAGTCGGTGGGAGAGCACTGAGGCATTGTGTCCGAACCGTTCACGGGGGCTCCACCCAGGGCGTAGACGATGGGTCCGAATGAAAGGGAGCACGAAGCCTGAAAAGCGGAGGAAACCTGACCAAGCGGATCCTAACCCTCCTGGAAATAAACCAGAGTACTCTTGACACCGGTGGACCACTGCAAGGGGTCGGGGAACACGCCTTGAGGGTGACCTGAAGGCGGCGGATTCCCCAGAGAAGGGGGAATCTCTAAGAGGTGGGGGGCTGGACCCGAAGTTTCAAACATTCGGGCATTCCTACGTATCCCATAAGGATGGGAATCAAGCCGCACGTAGTTCTTGAAGCGCGGCGCAACACAATCGGGCACCAGCGCGAGGAAGAGTGCGGGTCTGACCCTCGCACACAGAAGGAGCGGCATTTGATATTTCTTGTTTGTCCTTAAAGATGAATGGTTTTTCTTTGTGCGGCGACATGCCTGTGATTGAGAAATCTCTGGCGTCGCCACAATAATCAAGCCATGGAAGGCATTGATGAATGGCGTGGTTATTAACCAGCGCCCAACATGAGTGTCCCCTGAGGGGAACATCACGATGCAGTGCCGTTTTCTCGTCGGGCGGCCAAGACGATCACAGTTTACGGTCGTGTGGTAGGACCAGACAACACAGTTTAAGGTCGTGTGGTTCGGACCTTGGAGGAATCCGCTTACCGCGGTATGGTGGACACGGCGGAGGTGGGAGCATACCCAGCCTTGCGGTCACGCACGATTCTAGGAGAAGAGTCTTGGGATAGGGGCCTGCGTATGTCCATCACCCGAGGGGCAGAGATGCTAGCCTCCAGATATACTGGGCTCAGAACGCGATTGTTCGAGCGACTCCTCCCTCCTTATGGGGACGAGTGTCCAGCTACGCATGGCCCTTGGGGAGAACATCCGCATATATCCTTGGTGCTCAGATCATGGGAGCCTCGAACGACATCATTACCTTGGTTGGTCTGCCTAACGTGTAAAGGTGTACTGAAGGTCAGTATGAAAAGAGTGTCCAGATTCCACTACAACGCATAAAGGCGGAGTGTGATGAGGACTGCGCAACCAATGTTCAGAGCCAGAAGGAGCTGACATGGCGATCAAGGATGTTGCTGACGCATTCGCAACACAACATCCGATCGCGTCAGCCTAAGACGGGGCAAGCAAACGAGCATCAACCGCTCAATCGCAGGATTCATATCGATTTGCGGCCCAAGACCCGCCGGTAAATCGACCCGGAGCGGTGGGAGAGCACTGAGGCATCGTACCCAAACCGCTAACGAGGATCCCTTTGAGTGATGGCTCGAATAAGAGGAAGCGCGAGGCCTGACAAGCAACACAGGACTTGTCGGGATTGAATCTGACACTACGAGTCATATACCGAAGTACCCAAAACATGTTAACAGATCTCCGGAAAGGGTCGGAGGACTCACCCTGAGAGCAACCAAAAGAGGGCAGATTCCCGTGATCAACCAAGGGACGGGGCTGGACCTGAAACACAAGCGTTCAGGCGGTCCTACGTATCCCATAAGGATGGGAATCAAGCCGCACGTAGTTCTTAAGAGGCAGTTTAACGTCATGCAGGACGATGAGAGGTGTGAAGTAGTCCCACACACGGGGGGAGGCGTACGGCGCGGCCAGTAGACCGACGTGAATGAGGACATAATCCCCCGCTCACGCGATACGCCTCGCACAAAAAGGAGGGGAACTGGGGCCAGAGGCCCAACGCGGGATAGAGATTCCCGGGAAATGGGGCTGGGCCTGAAACAAGAATGTCCAGGCGGTCCTACGTATCCCATAAGGATGGGAATCAAGCCATACGTAGTTCTTGAAGTGCAGTTTAACGTCATGCAGGACGATGAGGGGAAAAGAAGGGGGGAGCAGAAGGCATCCCCAAACGCGGGGGGGCGTACAGCGTGACGAGCAAACCGACGTGAATGAGGGCATAGCCCCTCACTCACACCATACGCCGCACACCCGGGGGCAACTGGGCCAAGGGCCCGAGATGGGATGGAAATTCCCGAAGGATGGGGCTGGGCCTGAAACATGAATGTTCAGGCGGTCCTACGTATCCCATAAGGATGGGAATCAAGCCGCACGTAGTTCTTGAGGGGCAGTTTTACGTCATGCAGGACGAATGCTGAACAGTTTAACGTCTTGTAGCTCGGACGTAGTGCAGTTTAGCGTCATGCAGGACGTGGTGCAGTTTAACGTCATGCAGGACGAAGTGCAGTTTAGCGTCATGCGGGACGATTGAACACTCAGGAAAAGTATTGCTTGAGGAACCTAGCGTTGGTGGGAGGAGTGACACGCTCACCATCCATAGTCTCTAGGGAGTACGCGCCATTGGGATAGACCTTGTGGACAACAAAAGGTCCCTCCCACTTGGGCTCCAACTTGGGCGGCTTCCTGCCGGGGATCATCGGCGCTCTTAGGGCTAGCACTAGATCACCCTGCAGGAAGGAGCGGAGGCGAACCTTCTTATTGAAAGCTCGAGCCATTCTGCTTTGATGCCTCTCCAAGTTGTGCAAAGCGCGAAGTCTATTCTCATCCAGTGCTTCCAACTCGACTAGACGGGCTTCAGCAACTCTGTCCGGCGCTTGCTGGTCGTAGACCGCAGTGCACAAGGACGGTAACTGGATCTCGATGGGCAGGACGGCCTCAACTCCATACACCAGGGAATAAGGGGTCATCTGGGTGGAATTGCGAGTCGTCGTCCGATAAGCCCAGAGGGCGTTGGGGAGCTTGTTCGGCCAACTCTTCTTGTTCTGACCAACCATCTTTTGCAGAATGTTAGAGAGGGTTTTGTTAAACGCCTCGATCTGTCCATTCGCCTGCGCATGATAGCGAGATGTATGGTTCGAGCGAATGTTATACTTGGCGTACAACTTCTTCAACTCGGCTGCTTGGAAATTGGTTCCGTTATCCGTGAGGATAGCGTGAGGCACTCCAAATCGATAGATGATGTTGGAGGTCACGAAGTCAGCGATCGAACAGGATTTGACCTCTCTGAGCGGAATCGCTTCTGACCATTTGGAGAAGAAGTATGTGGCGGTCAGAATGAACCGGCACTGGCGAGCTGTCGCCGGCGGGTAAGGTCCCACAACGTCCAGTCCCCAGACTGCAAAGGGCCAGGAATACCTTGTGGTATGGAGAGGCTCCGGCGGCCGATGCACAAAGTTCGCATGAACCTGGCACGCATGGCACCTCCTGGCGTACTCGATGCAGTCATGGATCATAGAGGGCCAGAAGTATCCCAACCTCCGAATCTGGTGGGACAGATTCAGCCCAGTCTGGTGGGCGCCACATGAACCAGCATGAACCTCTTGCATGACTCGTGGGATCTCAACTCCCTGAAGGCAACGGAGGAGAATACCATCAAATCCGCGTTTGTAGAGGATCTGCTCCAGACCGGGACTGCTCTGGAGGACGAACTGCGATGCACGGCGCCGAACTCGCTCGCGCTCGGCCCGATCCGATGGAAGAATGCCATGTTGGAGGTACTCAACCAAAGGCGTCCTCCAATCAGGGGCTGATCCGGCTGTCATATCTGGGGTACTCGGGGCTCCGGGCATAGGGGCAGCCGTGGTGAGGTTACTTACCAACGGGCCGCGATCTTCTTCCGGGATAACGGGAGCGATGAGCCTGCGGCGCGTCACGCGGACGATCAGGTTGTCCTGTTCAGGCTCAGCAAGTGACGCAGCGAGGCTGGCCAAAGCATCTGCTCGACCGTTCTGCGACCGGGGAACATGGACAATTTCCGGCCGAGAAGGGAACCGGGCCATCAGAAGGAGGGTGCACTCCAACAATGGCACAAGTTCCGGCTTCCTGACAACGTAGTCGCCATTGATCTGCTTAACGACCAGCTCGGAGTCCCCTTTCACGCACAGACGGGGCACGTCGATCTCGAGATCCAACTCGAGGCCGGTGATGAGGGCATGGTATTCCGCCTCATTGTTGGTACAGCCCTCTGACAACAGGAAAGAGTATGGCAGCACGGCTCGCTCCGGGGTAATGAAGACGATACCCAAGCCTACTCTATTGAGCTTAGGATTATCGAGTCTTCTACCGGTGGGGCTCCGGGAGGCACCGTCAAAGTGCATCTGCCAGCATGGATCGGCTCGATCAACCGAGAGAATGGTCTCATCAGGAAAGCCTAGATCCAGCGGCTGATCCGCGGAGGTTGGGTGAGCAGCCAGAAAGTCTGCCAATGCTTGCCCTTTGATGGCCTTCTGAGACACATACCTGATGTCGAACTGCTGGAGAATCACAGCCCACCGCGCTAGGCGTCCAGTCAACATAGGCCGGCTCAGGATATATTTCAACGGGTCTACCCGAGAAACCAACTGTACCTCATGGTGCTGCAAGTCGTGCCGTAATTTCTGTACGGCAAATACGAGCGCCAGGCAGCTCTTCTCGATGGGGGAATACCTAACTTCCGCATCGAGGAGCATGCGACTGAGGTAATAGAGGCTATTCTCTGTTCCCTCGTTGTTCTTCTGGGCGAGAAGGGCACCCAGGGACCGTTCCAGGGCGGTCACATAAAGGACCAGCGGCTTTCCGGATACGGGCGGCATCAGGACCGGATGTTGAAGCAGGTACTGCTTGATTTCCTCGAAAGCGGTCTGACACTCTTTATCCCATACATAGGTGGCACCTTTCTTCATAAGCCGAGAAAAGGGCTTACACTTGCCGGCCAGATTCGCGATGAATCGGCGTATATAGGCTAAGTGGCCTTGGAACCCTTGCAGTTCCCGGACGGTACCCGGGGGAGGCATCTGGCTAATCGCCCTGATTTTCTCTGGGTCGATCTCAATACCCCGGTATCTTACCACAAATCCAAGGAACTTTCCGGAGGTGACCCCAAAGGCACACTTCAACGGGTTCATCTTCAGGCAGCGAGACCGGAGGAAGCTGAACACTTTCTCAAGATCTTTGAGATGGTCCCGACGCTGGCGCGATTTGACAACCAAGTCGTCGACGTAGCATTCCACTAGCGTGCCGAGGATTGGCTTGAATATGCGGTGCATCGCCCGTTGATAGGTGGCACCTGCATTCTTCATGCCGAAGGGCATGACCCGGTAGCAAAAGGTACCTTGGGGGGCCCTGAAGGCAGTGAACTCCTCATCCTCAGGGGCCATCCGAATTTGGTTGTATCCGGAGTATCCATCCATGAAGGAGAGGGCTTGGAACCCTGCCGTGGCATCAATCAACAGCTCTGTCACTGGAAGGGGAAAATCATCCTTCGGACAGTGGCGGTTGAGATCGCGGAAGTCGATGCAGACTCTAATCTGCCCGTTCTTCTTCCTGACCGGCACAATGTTGGCCAGCCATTTGGGGTACTGAACTTCCCTCACGAAGTTGGCTTTGATAAGCTTGTCAACTTCGGCCTCAACCATGGCACCGTGGGATTGGTGCATCTTCCTGGGAGGCTGCTTGAACCCGCGATGGTTCGCCGGGAGACCAAGGCGGTGGACGGCTACCTGAGGATCTAGCCCCGGCATCTCGTCATAGCCCCAAGCGAACACATCACGGTGCTGCCTGAGAAAGTCCACGTACTGCTACCGCTCCTCAGAGGGCATGGCGGCACTAACCAACGTGGGTCTTGGATCGGCCTCGGTTCCAAGGTTCACCTGTATTAACTCATCGACCGTGGCGGGGACGCCCTCCTCAAAGGCTGGGGGTGCATCTTCCACGTCCTCTCCACTTGGGGAGGGATCGTCCACGGGAGAGACTGCGTTGGCAACTGCATTGGGGCTACCAGATCCTGCTGGGCCACTGGTGCTGGCGCGGGCGGTCGCGGCCATCTCATCGGGAGACTCGCGGACCGTCAAGACCATGGCGACGTCCAACCGGTGAATCGGGAGGACGTAGGCGTCATCCAGACTTGCCCAGGGATCGCTCGCAACAGCGACAGGCTCAACCTCACCTGCCAGGATCTACTTATCCTTGCTCTTGTAATAGTCTGCGTCCAGATAGCGGGCTTCACATGAGGCAAAAGGAGAGGCATCTCCTTGAAGCACGCCTACTCGACCATTAAGGGAGTATTTGAGGCATTGGTGGTATGACGAGGGAACCGCCGCGTGAAGGTGAAGCCATGGCCTACCCATCAATGCGTTATACGCAGTGTCCTGAGAGACTACCATGAATTCGGTGTTGGCAACCAAGTCACCGAACTGGGTCTTCAAACGTATCTTGCCGACCGGGGTTTGCTCGGTGCGGTCGTACCCCTGGATCCTGAGGTCGGAGGGAATCAAGTCATCCTCAGACAACCCCAATCTCCGGAGCGTCCGAGTTGGAATCAGGTTAATCCCGGACCCCGTGTCGACAAGACAGCGCCGGACTTCAAGGCCATTGAACTGGCCAGTGACATACAGCGGACGGATATGTCCCTGTATAGGAGGGTCTTCATCCTTACCAGAGAACGAGATAACTTCCTGACATTCGGCGTCCTCGATCGTTTCGGCGTGAAAGGCCTCTGCAGCCGCAACCTCTGTCTCAAACTGGAGGGGGCTTTTCAGGGCTTCAGCGAGTGCCTCACGCATCTCAGATGACATGCGCAGAGCCTCAAGGATGGAGAGCCTTGCTGGGATGTCGGCCAAGTGCTTCAGGACATCATACTTTTTGGCCAAGCGCGAGCCCCTGGTTGCAGGAGGTTGCTCTGCGGTTGGTGGCATGACGGGCCTTGCCGGTTGGATCGGCGGCCGACTGGTACTTGGCGCATCTCGCTGTTCACTGGTCGCAGTCCGGGAAATGGTCACCGTACTGGAGTCAGGAGGCCGGGATGGACTCGTGGCAGGGCGGAGCTGGTCGCGACGCGGCTGAGGCGGTTCTGCCTGGTCCCACAACACAAACAGTGGCGGAGGCGAATCCGTCATCCCCGAATGGGGGGCCTGCGCACGCTGAGCTCGATCTTGAGCCTGCTGCCTAGTCTCAGTGGCGTGCACGGCCTGGCTGGAGGTACCGACGGCTGTGCCCCGGCGACTCCTGCTGCTGCGGTTCTTCCGACGGTAGCGACGACCGGGGACACTAGGGAGGTCCACCTGGTGTTCTTCAATGTCGGGAACCGAAAAGGGATTTACCAGCTCGACGGTGTTAACCGAAGCGTACCCAATACCGTCATCGGACAAATCATCCATCACCGGGCGGATCCGAGGAGGGACCCCCATCTCCGCGGGCATGAAATCGCCGACAGTACGGGATAGTGGTGGAACTGGCGGGACGCGCTCTTCCTTCTTGCGCTGCCGCCGTTTGCTCCTCTTGGAAGAGGCAGGCTGGGACGACGATGCCGAAGCAGCACCCGCGGATTCTGGGGGCTCAGGCTGATTCAAGCGCGCACGGATGATTCCATGGGCGCGAATGGTCGTCTTGCGGGCCATCCAGTTATTGTACTTCTGGGGTCCGCGGTTGGAGACCAGCTGCCATTCGTCCTCGTTGCCACTATCGTCATCTGATCCCACGAATACGCCCGCCACTTGTGCCGGAGCTGGGCCCAACCTGATTACATTGTTGTTAATCTGGTCTTGGAGCCAGTCCTTAAACACATAGCACCGCTGGATGGTGTGCCCCAAGGCTCGATGGTAGGGGCAGTAGCGGGGGTTATTCGTAAGATGTGCCTCCTCTGGCTTCCAACACTCAGGCAATCGCACAATCCTCTGCTCCAGGGCGCTCCGGAAGTAACCGGGGACCTGATCCTCATGAAATGAGTAAGTCAGGTGTCGCGGGCCCCTGGGAGCGTGGTCTTGACGAGGGGCTTGAGGGGCCGGCCGAGGAGGTGGACCATGATTATCTCCCCTGGGTTGCGGCGGTACATTACGCGGAGGGGCCGGCCGGTTCTGAGGCTGCCACTACTGGGCCGGGAACTGAGCCCGTGGAGGCGGATTCCTGTGAGGCTGTGGAGCTGGCCTCGCCGGCAGCAGCTCCAACGGCCTGGGGGCCTCTATCTGGGCAACAGCAGCGGGCTCAGCCCTACTGACTCTCCTTGCAGGGATCATAGGAGGCAGCGGGTGTGCCTGGCTGGCCTGTTGCAGGGCTTCCTCAAGACTTTGAGCTTTGTCTGAGAAGTCCCTGAACCCTCCGGGGTAATTCTGAGTGATCAGGGAAGGGACCAGCTCGGTCTTGACGTTCCCGATGCACATTATCAGCAACTGCTCCTGAGTCAATGGCATGTCAAGGGAATACGTGAGACCCTTCCATCGGGCGACAAAGTCCGCGACTCGCTCATCAGGCCTCTGCTTGCACTTGAAGAGGTCTGCGATACTTGTCTTCCGGGTCGTGGAACTGAACTGGTAGAGGAACTGTCTACGGAGGTCCTCCCAGCTGGTTACCGACACGACGGGGAGCTGGCTGTACCAGACAAATGCTGGCCCTTCCAGTGTCTGAACAAAGCAGCGAAGCTTAGCGGCCTCTTGCTGCGCCGGAGTCCCCAACATAGGCCCGCACCTCGATTTGAAGTGGGCTAAATGCTGTGGCGGATCTCCAGTCCCGTTGAAAGGGGCAAAAGTGGGATTCCCGAATCCCGGAGGCGCCGGAATTTCATCCACCCATGCTGGGTAGGGCTTGCCGTCCGGTGGGATCGCCACCTGCCGAGTCTCCAAGGCTTCCAAGCGGGCAATGAGTGCCGCCATCGGATCGTCCGGACATGGGTTCCAGTCCTGGCGAGGATCTCTAACCACGAGCGCATTGCATGGCCCTTCAATCGGGTCGTCGACCGGGTCGTCGAACTCGGCAGCTCGTGGGATGGCGGGCGGAGCGGCCCTTGGGGCAGCGGGAGGAATCCGAGCGGGATCTCTCAGGTAGTCACGCCGCTCGGGAGGGTGTGGCGAAACATACCGCGCCCTCTTGCCATAGGCAATGGCCTCTCTCCTGTCGGCGAACACGGCATAATCACGGTTGCCCGGGAGAGTCTCATCGAGGAGCGGTTGTTCCGGTCCCTGCTGTCCTGGCCTGGGATCACCGTAGTCAGGCCGCCGTTCTGCAGCGCGCTCGGCGAGGAGCTGGTCAACCAGCTTCTTCTGTTCGGCGAGCTGCTGACGTAGCGTAGCCTTCTCGGGATCCTCCTCTGCCCTCTGCATGGAGGCAGATGGGTCGGCGGGCCTTATAGCCTCGCTGTGCTCTTTTCCTTTGCTGACGTTTCAGCTCAACGTCAGTGCTTCAGTGGGTGCGGGGAGCCCCAGGAGGTTCCTCTGATGACGAGTAACTCTCACTGATGGGTCTGACGACGGCTTGTCTTCGGGGGGGAAGCCCCCGTCGAGAAGTTCCAAGTCGTTCCCCTCTCCCGACAGGTCAGCCATATTGACCGTTCCTGTCCCTGGGGATATACCCTCAGGGCCACCCAGCGAATCGGGCTGTCGGCGGATCACACTGAAGCGTAGGGCAGCGTACTGCCCCCATCCACGGATATACACGTGGGGAGTGGCTTCCTCGATAACTTTGCGGAGTGCTTGAAAACACTCGACGCATCGTTGTTGGAGGGCCTCGTGGTGCCCAAATGACCCGGGGTGCCGAACCGCGGGGAGCATGGCCAGGTCAATTTGACGGCACTGCTCACCAATATCCTCCAGGTGCGCTTGACTCCCGGGGTATGGCATTTGTAGGCGGTGAAGACAGGAGCGAGTCTCCCGGAGAGTTCGGCGGAAGCATTCGAACTCATCCGGGGTGAGCGATTCGGGTGCATCAAAGCCCGGTCCTGCGACTGGCCAAAACTTCTCAGGGAAGTGGCCCTCTGCAAGGACGGTCCAGAAGCTCCACGACTCAAACTCGGGACCCAGATCTCCTTGGTCCTCTTCCATGGCTGGGAACGGACGGGAAACTTGTAGTGGTGCCGAGGCGGGCCGCCGGGCCGACGGGCTGGCCGGCGGTGAATACGGCGAACAGGCCGATTGGCCTCCATATCCCGGGCCGCCCTCTGAGGGTGGCGGTGCCCTGGCTACCACATCACGATAGGACGGGCCGGCGAGCGAACATCCTGCCGTAGCATCGGTGCTCGCCGAGGGTGCACCAGATCGTGGTTCGACCGTCGATCCCCAGAAAAAGTCTCCGGCTTCTCCGATCGAGGCGGAAGGCACTTCCGGAGGGGCCGGTACCAACCGCAAGCTTGATCCTTGGGGGTCTACCAGGCCCTCGTTACTCCGGATATACCTTCGGAGAGAAGCGGGGATCACATCGATCTCGCTCTCGGGGAGCCCGAGGCTGACGTGCCGCATTCCTACCCCTGCCCTTGACTGGAGGGATTGGGGAAGGGGCTCTGTCGCCGAATCGTACTCCGCCTCTGAGTCAGAGAAGCAAAACGGTCGGATCTCCGTCCGGAATTCCGTAACATTCTTCCCTCGGCGTCGACGCCTTGCCTTCCTGCCCCTGGGTGGTTCTTCGGGGCAGGGCTGATCTCTGTCCTGGCGTCCTCCGGCCGCACTGGTGCTGGGGCCAAGAGGACTGGGAACCAAGGTGCGAGGGGCACCGGGACAGATATCAAAGGGGACGCGGGGAGAGATGATTCTGGGCGGGCCTCCGGGCCGGGATCGGAAGGTGGAATGACCCATGCCTCCTGGATCGGCCACACAGAGTAGATCCTGCCGGTGAATAGCACTACCGCGAGGTGGTCCGCGGTGGCTACTGCCAGTGCCAGCAACCGGGAGAGTCGACCCAACCTGCCTTTGGGGCGGTCGGGGTCTCGATCCAGGTCGGGCATAGGAGTTCCCCTGCTCAGGATGCGCAGAGGCCTGGCGACTGGAGCCAGCAGTGGCTTGGGCCAATGCGGCCGCTGTTGCTAGAGCCCCAAGGTGGGCATCCTCTTCCGCTCGTGCCCGACGTTGGCGTCGAGACAGACGAGTCGGGATGAGCAGCGCGGGCAGGTGGAGAGCCCGCTCTTCGACTGGAGAGGCCTGGCGGCGGTGTCGCCGTGGCCTGGCGGGAGTCCTTACCGTAGATCCCTGGAGCGAATCCCGGATAGGGTGATCCCGGGCCTCTTCCACCTCATCCGCGTAGGGAAGGGAACTGTCAGAGCGCTCCGGGGATAAACTCCTGAAGCGATTGTACGTTGAGGTAGGCAGCGGTGCCTCCCTGCGCGGCCCTCGAGGGCGGCGGTGGTGGCGAGGCGCAGCCTCCTCAAGGTCTAGGCGAGCCATTTCCCTAGTGGGGATGACTCCCTCTTCCTCGTATCTCCGCACCAGGGTGTTGATCACCCTTCTATGGATGACCTCCGAGGGGGAGAGAGGGCGTGGTCGTCCCGCAATTGCGGCTGCTGGGACGACTGCGGAACGGGCAGGACCGCGCGGAGTAGCCGCGTCGGTGTTTCCCATATCCCTGCGCCAGTGGGCGGGTGGCGATCGGGCACTGGATCGGGCGACCTGATTTCTGAAAGCAGGGAGAAGAACCCATTAACACTGACAGGAAAAAGGAATCGTCAACCAACCATTAGCGCCACGACGCCTTCCGTGGGGGGAACCCAGGCCCTCGACGTTGCGAGACGGAGTGCCCGATTTCACTTCCCCAGCCCCTGGCGGGTAAGACTGAATGCTTGGCCGGGCAACACGCCGGTCTTCCAACACCTCTGAAAGCCATCGGTCTTCGTATCGAGGAGAAGAGATTCACGTCGGGTTCACCATTTTTCTGTTTCGGTGCGGATGTGCGTCGGGTTACGCTGTTCCGCCAGGACGCGTTCGCGTGTGCACCCGTCAACCCGAGGGGATGGGCGCGCGGCTTGTGGTCCCGCAGTCCCGCTTTCCAAGGGCGGGCGGCATTCGTCCCTTATTCAGGGGCGTCTGCTCCTTGATCGAAAACGGGATGATGGGATGTCGGCTCCTCCTTCCTTGGACGTCTCCTCGGAACTCGTCGCCTAATCCGGGTCTCCCTCATAGACTTAAGAATGTTCGTGAATCTCGTTCCCGGCGCCATATCTTCATGGACACCGGTTAATTACGCTGCTTCCGCCCGGACGCTCCAAGGAGTCTGGGCGGGGCAGCAACCTGCGGTGAGAAGGCCGGGTGGCTCTGGGTGCTGGGGGCGTGTCGTAGCACTGCGGCTCTGCACGTCTGTCTTCCGTCCCTAATAGGGCTTCTCGAAGGCATGATGGCCTGAGGCATCCCGTACTAGGTGCGGGGAACTGTGTCACCTGAGGTTTTCCTCAGCTTCCCATGTTTAACACGGGGTATGCCGCGAGTTTAACGTCCAGCGGGGACGGCATCGGGCCGATCAACACGAAAAGTGGATCAGATGACAGAACCCCTTGCGGGGAACCTCCGACGCTGGGGCCAGCACATGGGCGGCTTCCCAAGTAACGTGGAGTGGAGTGAAGTGGCATGACCCCACCGGGATGTGGCGGCCCGGGTAAGGATCAGGATGGATGATGGAGTGAAGAGCTTGGACCCCGGAGGGGCTTCCTACGTACCGCGCGTTAGCACGGATCAAAGTCAACGTAGTTCGGGTATAAAGTTTAACGTCATGCTGGACGTCGGCAAGCCGACTCACGAAGAGGTCTAGGCCGCCGGGCGGAGGATTGAACCGAACCACCTCGCACAGAGGGGGATGGAACGGCCAGGTGGATCACAGTTTCACGTCATGCTGGACGATAAAAGGGGAAATGGAAAAAGGGGGGTTGTGGGGAGGCACCGCGGAGATACACGCGGGCAGTCTCCCACAGGGGCGGATTCATAGGTGAATCGACGCAAGCGTGAACCCTGGAGGGGTCCACTGATGGACGAACCGACGTAAATACGACCGGGACGACCAGGTGGTGGGCTTGAACCTCAGGGAGGCTTCCTACGTACCCTGTATAGAAGACAGGGATCAAAGTCCTCGTAGTTCATTCTGTCAGGACTTACGCACTTGGGGCAGCCCGGATGCGGCAAAACTCAGTTGGAAGGGACTTGGACCGAAAGTAGAAGACACCTCGATCCCAGTCAGACCCTCTACTGGCTTCGGCAGTGGGGAGGCGCAACGGAGATACACATGTGCAGCCTCCCACGAGAAACTAGGGGTTTGTAATACCCTGCCCCCGTAGGGAAAAGCCGCTCCCATTAAATCGTCCCAAAAGGGGGACAATCCCGACATCCCTGCAGAGACGAGCGGGTGGGGGCCACATCCAAACCGGGGGAGACCCTGCGTGCGAGGCACGGGATCGAATGATGCGGACGGTTTAGCGTCTTGCCGGACGAAGTACAGTTTAACGTCGTGTGTTGAGGACGAAGCGGACGGTTTAACGTCTTGCCGGACGAAGTACAGTTTAACGTCGTGTGTTGAGGACGAAGCACTTGGCAGTTTAACGTCTTGCAGCGCGGACGATGGGGGCTAGGCAGTTTAACGTCGTGCAGCTTGGACGGATGTGCAGTTTAACGTCATGCTGGACGAATATGCAGTTTAACGTCATGCTGGACGAATATGCAGTTTAACATCATGCTGGACGTATGCGCAGTTTAACGTCATGCGGGACGAATGTGCAGTTTAACGTCATGCTGGGAATAGGTTGCCGGACGATGGGTGCATGTCACTTCGCACGAACCTGGAGGGCCGCACGGGAAGACAACGCACGGTGCGGGCACCCAGGATGAGGATCATCGGGCGCCACGCAGGCAAGTGCCCTCAGGGGGTCGAGGGAGGCGACCCTGGCGGATTGCGCGCAAAAGAGGAGCTTTGCACGCAAAACCGCGGGTCGGCGCGCAAAAATGGCGGGCTGGCGCGCAATTGGGCCAGCCCTTTGCGCGCGGAAGGTTGGGATTGCGCGCACCGGGCTTCGGATAGCGCGCGAGGGCAACGGCTCATTCTCTAACGAATGGCCACTTTGAAAATGGGGGGTGCGCGCAATCGGGTCGGATTGCGCGCACCCGGGGGCAATTGCGCGCAAGAGGCTTCTTTTGCGCGCAAAGGCCTTCGGGTTGAAATTTATTCAAAGGAAATGAGCCAAGGGGATTGCGCGCGAAGGCGGACCCCAAGGCTCTATTGCGCGAAAGAAAGGAGGTTACCTGAGGATCGGCATTGCGCGCGGAAGGGGTTGAATTGCGCGCGCGGGAGACCGTTCGACTTCCAGCAACCTTTGAAACGTTGGGGGTCGCCTAGTATTTATAGGCAACCCCGAGCGCGGAATCCAAGGCGCGAGCGCGGAATTCTCCTCGCGGGCGCGGAATCGGGCACGGCGCGCAAGGGAGTTGCGCGCATCCCGGGGGTTTTGCGCGCGGATCATCATCTTTGCGCGCAGACCTCTGAAATTCCGCGCAAGGCCTCCGGGCCCTCCGAAACATTCTTCCGACTCCGAATATGACCTCGCTTTCCGCATCCGGAGCTTCGTTTGGGAACAACGGACTTTTCCGGCGTCTACAGTAATATTATGTTGTTCTTATAAGATAAATAAATTCATACTGATTAAATGATTGTATGTTGTTTTTTATATTCATTTTATAAAAGAGAATAAATCAAGTTGAACATTAATCCTATAGATGTGGCAAGAAGGTGGGTAAAAGAGACATCCAAAAGTTCCTTATGTTTTTATATAAATTTTAATATATAAATGCTTATATTGACATACATTGTATTAATATATATACTGATATTATTTATATGTTTTTAATTTAAAACTCAACATAAAATTTATTAATTAATTAAATGAAATAACTAATTTTAACTACAATTTATTATATTTCAGTATTCATGAAAAAATTTAAAATTCCCAGAAAAATATCAAAACTCACCCTAAGGTAATTTCAATATTATTAAATTAGAGAATCACATAATCATTTACAAAAACATATATAAGAGTTCCATAAAGGGGATTTAAAATTGTTTCACCATTTATTTTTGGTAAAACATGAAATTTTGTGTAATGCAAGATAAATAATTGTTGTGTGTAGTATAGAATTAAATTTTTGAATAGATCATGCTAACAAAAAATTAAATTTATTCTAAAAGTAATATATTTTAATGTCTTGGGTGTCAAATTATATCTTCTTGATGGGTGGTAGAGGTAAAAATCCCCATAACCCTTTAGGTTGGGGCTTCTCCAGTTTCCTAGTATTAATGTCTTAGCCATGATTTATAAGTCTTATGGGGGGAATTTGTGTAATGAATGTCCCCAGTCCTCTGAGCTAGTGATGAAATCATACTATAATAGTTTCTGATTTCATTACCTATTTCTTGATCATTAGCATTTTGGATGGTGTTTGAGTTTGATATGATAGTGGTTCTTCATGTGTGCATTTTTGTATCTGAGGACATAAAGTGTGCCCGAAGATAGTATTACCTTAGGAAAGAAGCCTCACAAATGTACTCAATTCCATGGTTCGGGAGTACTGTGATGCATTGATCTTGTTGGTCCTGATGGTTTTTACAACTACTGTTGGACAATTTTTGTTGGGTTTGTTGACTTTTGTGGACAGAGATTTCATTTGTTTGTCACCTTGAAATAATGACATTGCAGGATGTATTTCCAATGGGTTCTTGTGAATGAGGAATGGAGTAAAATGAAAACCTCTATGCTCTCCCCATATCTTAATATAAACACCAAATGATGAATCCATTATAAGATGACGCAACATATAAAGCTTATGGATGTAGGTTTTTTGGAGATATTTCATCTCCCTCTCATATTGTGGTATTCATTTTGGTGAAAAGGCATCCAAGTCGAATTTGCAATGAACCTCATTCAATATTTTTGACATGCTCTACATAACCATTGTAGGTAAATAATTTTTCCTTCGTCATATGTAGAATTTTTTGGATAGCGAGAAAAATGTTATATATGTATTCTACAGAAATATCTCCTAGAATGTCGAACTGAGAAGTGTTTGTGGGCAAAAACATAATTTGTTTTTCCTCATTTTCCAATTTTATTCACACAAGAAACATATTCTTTTTTCATTCATGACTGATTCCTCTACATAGACTTCCCATATAGGATACATATTGATGATATGGTCACATGTAGTGGGGATGGGAGTTGTATCATTGATACGTTAATGTTTTGGAGTGGCTTAGAATATAAGTGTTGAACTATGTTGTCTCCATGTTTAGAAAGGATGTCTCTTTGTCTTGATAGGGTGTCTAATGTTTTTACACCATCCATCCGATCATCTCTACATATGAGGGAATTCTTGTATATGATTTTGTGGGGGACCTTCCTACCAATATAGTACATGACAATTCGGAGGACATTCATTTATTTTTTCACAATGGGGATGAATAAAATTATATCTTGATGTCCGATTGTAACATTAATTTATGTAGTGTATACCCTAGGGAGGACCATTAGGGAGGACGACATCAAGGGTATTATCTTATTATTGAAATGATACATCTCTATTAGGAGGAAATTCACTGTGGGTGCCACAACTGCAATAAATACAATCATAACATTATGTCCAACTGTAGGGATAATTGCTACAGCGTATACCCTAGGTATGAACTTCACTTTGGAAAAACCCAAGGGGGGTACATTCTTTTTATTTAGACTCTAAGTCATGAGGTGGATTACTATGAATTTGATTAAGAGATTGTCTCTCATGATCGATCATTTCATATCTATGAGGTAAGCTTTCAAGGTACATTCTATGTGGAGGATTTCCAATGTTGATGGTAACAATTATTTGGTGGGGTCCTTTGTAACTTCTAATTCTAATTGCATAATGTGGTAAATAATTGGAAATATCATGTTCCACTTCAGATAAGTTTTTCATATTCTAAAGAACACTAGTTTCAACTATATTAGGGTCATGAGTAATCTCTTAATTTTCTTGTTTCCTTTAGTGAAATTGTTTTTGGATACCCTCTTATGGGAATTTGGGGCCGTATTCAGTAGGTGATGACCATCATAGTTGGGATCTTGTTCGAGTGGATCCTGTGCTATTTCTTGGATATTTAAAAAAGCTTTTTTCAGATTTAGTATTGATATCATCCTACCCTGGAGCGGCCACTGATGTTGATCTATGTCCCCCAATTGAAAAATATATTTGTTAAAAAAATGGTTGTCCATTAAGTGTAGAATATGACTGATTTTCCACCTAGATTGGAGTAGGGATTCACGTAATCTATGATGTGACTGCCTTATTTAGTATTTGTGTCACCCGACATTGGGATACATGGTTTTGGCTCCATTTATTGTAATTTTTTAGGACATGATTATGACTTGACATGTTTGGTGTATATTTTTAGAAATTGATTTACAATCTTCGGTCATTTCCAAGATGTGTTAAGAGACATCTTTGGCTAGATTATGGATATTGGGTCATTTCAATGTCAGAGAAGGAATATATTCCTACTTCATTCCACCATTTCCATCAAGTGGGTACTAGAAGGTAACTGGTGTGGATGAGTAGGAATGATTATGCCCCTAATTTATAACTAGGATATGATTTCTACTTTATCACATTTCCATTGTAATTGACTGTTGGTATTCATATTTGTGATCATGGATTTATGTGATTTCATTTTATTCCCTATTTTGAGGAAGAACATGATATGAATTTTCACTAATTTTCATATTATTGTATTTTAATTCCACCATATAAGATCGATGGGATTTATATTTGTATGAATGTATTTTCATCTGCTCATTGATCATCATCACATTTGACTAATAGGATTCATATTCATTGGATAGGATTTGCACCTCCTAGTAGTTTACAATCTTTTCTGGATTAATGGAATGGTTTGTATTACCAAGAACATGCATATTCTCATAGATGGTTGGCTACATAGTTGGTAGATGGGATTCACATGTATCAGAATGAATTTTAATCTACGATCAATTTTCTATCCTACATGTGTGATAACATTCCTGATCATTAACTGGTAGTTGTGTTAACTATTAATTTTATACTTTATTTAGATCAAGATATTCTCCCAAGGGAACTAGAATATATGTCTACCCATAGTGTTCTATCCAATTTTCATGTTAGATTTCATCCTCAAGAAGTTGGGTGATGAATTAACTTGAATTATATGACTGTATCCCTTAGTGGACTTCATGGGGAAACTGGGTCTGTTTACACTTAGTAGGAACACTTGGGGAAATAACCTCATTAGGGTGAGGGTATTGGGCCACATGATGTTGTCATTGATGATTCTAAAAGGGCCCCTAGAGTGGGACACTAATGTAGTAGGGATGAAATCATTGGTGATGACATCATAAACCTCCATAAGATAAGGGAGGAACCCATTATCGGGTTCCGATGAATGTTTCATGATTTGTTTGGAGACTTCTATTGGAGGGTCTTGATTTTAAATTGTTGACCATCATTTAGAAGAATGTTGGAAGGGAATTATGTCCTGGATGGGATGAATTTTTGTCTCTATGTAATGGTGAGTACCATTATATTGGTACTCTCAACCCCCTGTATTTGAGACCTATCCTTGAAGAATAAGGGAGGGAGATAAAGTCCTTCCTTTGTGGACGACCCTACAGGTGTGATGGTTGACAAGTGTGTCTGCGAAATCTTCTGATATTTCATTATATTAGAGGAAGATCTGATGTTTTCCAACAATTTTTTGGGATAGTAATTAAAACAAAACCGTATCAAAGTAGCCTCTCATTTCCTAATTTGTGATTTATGGTCTTTCTTATACCTCTTACATTTTGGAGGTGAAAGGGGCTAAATGCGAGATAACACAACATCATTGGTTAAGGATTTACTTATGGTTCACCATTTTTATTTCTCTTAAATATGTGGTTATTTCTGATTGGTTTGACATAAGGGGGTTAACTGGTGTGAAATCAGTAATTCCAAGAATAAAATAATCTAATGGTATTAATTGGTTTGTTCATAGATCTAGAAACACCCAAAGGCTCTTAGATCCATGATTCATGGAATTACTTTACAAAGGTTTAAATTTATTGTAATATTTGCACAATAATGCTTATTAAGTATCATTGGATGTGGGAATGGGAGTTCTGGATCATCACACCATTTTAAAGAAATATATTTCCTACTCTGGTACACATTGATAGATTTAAGACATGTTCATGTATCTTTAGTTCATTCCAAATTATTTTTCCATAGATTACCCCTAATTAATAATTGATCATAACCACATTTTGGATAGAAATAATCTATATGTATATGAGGGTATACATCGATGGAACAATATATATTTATATGAAGTTCTGAATCATGATACACATTCATTGACAAACCATGTATTCCATGGTTGTTTACTGGGATGATACTGGTATTAACCCATGTGGTGGGGTGATATGGAGTTTACAATCATACAGGCGGGCATGATTTGTTTTCATGTTGGGATAATTCCTATAATATGGCTTCCAATTTATCCTTGGGGGGTGAATTAGAACCCAAATAGTTCGATGCCACTTAACTGGAAACATCAAATTTTATGGTCTTGTTATGGGGTCCTGATCATGAAGTTTAACATCATACGGTAAAAAAATCAAAGATAATGGTATCCCAATAATGGGTGATGTGTTACTTATGCCAAAGAGGCATGAGATACCAAAAACTGACAATTTCTCCATAGTGGATATGATAGTACTGGTAATATCGAATGGGGAACGAGTGTCAATTTCAGACCTCAAACCGGCTTTATATGTATGTTAGTTGGGTGGTAATAAAAGCTCGCATAGTCTGATGTGAGATATGATGTACACAATAGAGGATAACAGGGGAAATTATAGTGGCATACACTGGGAAAAAACCCATTTGAGGGGATTTTATTGGGGCTAATACCATGCGGAAGATCCATATAATTTTTTGGTTGGGCATAGGCATGGAAGCTTCCCACATGGTGTTGCCTCCATGGGAACATGGACCATTGATTATTGATGTATGGTTTTGGAACTAATTCTATGTGTGTGGGAAATTTTATTTTATTTGGGATTATGTATATGTTATGATTTCTACTAGACTCTAAGCCCATGTGATATATGCTTTGTGTGAGAAATAATAGGAGGCGGTGGATGTAAAGATCTCACATCCCAATATATCCAATATGTGGTGGTTCCAATGCCTAAAAGGACATGGGGAGAGAGGGTTGAATGTACCCATTCCCTCCCTTATTTTCATTTTTTTGGATAGACACATTTTTAGTTCTATCCAGATATAACCCGAGCAGTGGTGAAGAGGAGAAAAAGTGCCTCATATTTCATGAATCTCTAGGGGCTTATCTCAGGTGGAGTTCCCAAAAATTGGATCAAGGTAAAAGGTAATAATGTTCAAAACTAGCCCTTTTCTAAGGTAAATTCCATAGTTTCCACTTATTACCTATAATGTGTAATTCTATAGGAGCACAACAATGTTAGAACCCTTATTAAAGTGTGAATTTATATGCAAGGTCATTTCAAAGGTATGCCTTATTACTGGGGTCACCCACACGACTATGGTTATCATGGGTATGTAAAATCAAAGACACACAATTATGTTCCCAATGGTCCTTTCAAATGGGTCTCATGTATTTTGAAGGGTCATTGTAATGATTTCATTAGATGTGTTCATAGAGGGGCCAACCAGGGGGAAGATGAACAGAAAAAAGGGAATGATTGGAGTCCAAGAGTAGAATACCATAGGATAAACCATTATGTGTATTATTTTCATGTTAGGGATGATATCCCCTCATCATAGTGTGTTTCTATATGGGTAATGGGGTCATCCATGTTTCGTGGTGATAGAACATCTATGATTCTATCCACATAGCATGTTACAACATGAAACCATGTTTCCTACACCTAGTGTATAGCTACAGGGGGTCAATTTCCTCCAGCATAGTGATTTTTCTATACAAGGTAGGTTTATGCTTTTATATAGTTCTTATATATGGGATTCATACTAAAAAAGGTGAATTGTTCTTTTAGATCACATTATGTATGACCTCAAAGTATTTGAGGTTCCCTGATTTCCAAAAGATTTATATTATCCTACTTAAGGATATGTAGTGGGTTTACCCTATGTGGAATCGTTGAAGTTTGATTATAACATTCAGATGTAACTCTCTCCTTCCATTCATGTGTGTATAATACTTCAAAACTCCTATTTTATTTTAGGTCCCCCTGATTGTGTATTTATAGAATAATTGAGGGAAAAAATATCTGCATCGTTGTTCTTCCATTGTTGGCAATTCGACCTCTTTTACTGGAGTCCATGGGGGACATAGTCAATATTGGGCATCTTTTTAGGCACTATATTCCCCACATTTCCCTACAAATGAATATTCCCAGTGGTGTCCAAGGATCCTACCTCTCCCCATGAATGATTTATTTCATGGGAAGCATCCTTTTTCAGGAGTGTAAATGACCACCTCTTCCTAAAAACTCCCTAACATTGTTTATTGTTCCCTCTGGTTCAACCCTTTCTATGGAATGTAATTTTTATTAGGTTCTTCATAGTGTAGATGAATTATATGCAGAGTGGTGGTCCCTAGATGGATTTTTTCTTCAATGTCACACCCCATAATCATTTCCTTGTATCTTATTCTTTGATTTCCTTTCAACACTTTTTAAAATTTATAGAAACATATCCATATTATTTTCGATTATATCAAGACCCAACAATTCATGACATTCATAATACATTGGGAAATGTAAAATAAAATGTAATACATAATAAAATAAAACAAACTACATCCTTGAAAGACCATTCTTTGATTTATACTCCACATCCTAGTGAATGGAAACAAAATAAGGGTGAGTTAAAATGCTCATTATGGGTATATATCACTGAAAGAATAATTTATTAATGAGAATAATCACAATGTCAAGGTAATTAATAGGTTACAAATTTAATATAAATATCTCGATTAGGAATGAACAATATGGCATGGTATAAAACTGAAACACATGAAATTCAATCAATAAAATTAGAATTAAATGAATCAATATATATGTTAAAGAAGAATTATTATAGATAGTAGTTATATATGAATTATCAGTAAAGTAAATTCTTAATTATTTGAAACCATTTATCATGCACATGAAAACCTGTAATATAAAGATCTTTCCTCCATAATTTTTAAAACTACAGAGAGAACCCTATTAAATATGGAAAATTGATTTGTCTCTTCATAAAATATAGATGCATACAGATGATATATAAATTATTAACCCCACCCAGCACTACATATCTGAGTAATTCCTCATATTTATTAATAAATTTAATTAAAAAATAATAGTCCTTATGAAATAGTTTCATTCAATAAAGATATATATTAATCTCTAATTCCATAGTTAGAAAAAAAACATTAATAGATAAAAACGTATGTTAAAATTTAATATGGTTTAGGAAATAATAATATAAATCACCCAATAATATGAATACTTAAGTGACCATAATAACATTATTGTTTCAAGAGAAAGTTATCAATCAAAAAATAAAGTGATATTTCAATGATGACTTCTAACACATGGTAATTTTCAAGCTAAACACATTGGTTGAGATAATTCGAAGTGAAACATAAGATACCATGATGTATGAAATAATCAATAAATTAAATTATAATAGGGTATTATATAGACATAATTAAAGTGAATTTCTTCATATCAATAAATAATTCCCAATGGAATGTAAATTGAGATGAAATTCCGTACAATATCTTTTATTTCATTCATGTGGTATTTATCCTGAAGTATCAAGATTTAATACATGTTAATAAAATATAATTGAAGAATATTAATTTTTTTTATTTTATATATTATCCTATTATAATAACTTAATAAATTTTTTTTAATTCTTTCATCGTTTTCACTATTTTGGGTGGTAATTTTATAGTTTCTTGAGCAAGTCTTGACTTGGTATTCATTGATCCCAGTACAAAGATCAATGTTTAATCATATATTGATCATAAAAAATGATTTAATTATCATATATACTATCTATATAGTTATATATAACAATCTATAAAATTTTGAGATAAAAAATGAAACGCACCGTTCATGGAGATGATAGGTCATACATACACATAAATACTGTATTCATTTCAGTTTAAATTTTTAAAAAACTTAAATGATATATATGTATATTAAAATTTCAGTATAATATTTACCTCATTTAGTTCAAATATGATTTATTAAAACCTTCCCTAATATAATCAGTGTAATGTTTTAACCTATCACATCGCTTGGAGCAGGTGTCAGTCGACACATCTAGATATAATGTTTTTGTATTTACACAAAATGGAAATATAAAAGTATGTGTTATAAAGTACTTAAATAATACTAAATACATAATAAATAATATATATTAAATATATGAACATTATTTTATAAATAATTCCCATTTTTGAGAGGTGGTAAACGAAAAACTAATGACAACATTTCATGTGGTGGTAGTTCACTGTACACAAATAATATGTTTATTATCAATTTGATGAATGTGTGCTTATGCATAGGTAAATAACTCAATATTAAGAAAATATATGAATATTTAGGATATTTTTTGTTATTAAATAATTAAATAATATTATTTTAGGGGGTGGATAATTAAAATAGAACAAATGATCATGATGAAGGATCTTACCTATTTTTTGGGTAACACCTTTTGGTTTGCACCAAAGCTCTTCTCTGGATGGATTCTTTTGAATGGTGATATGCTATGATTAAGTAAAGGTAATTTGTTAATTATTGAGGATGTTTTTTGTTCATGTGAAAGTGAACCAAGATGTGTGATGATGTGGGATGGTTGAGTTCCTTTTATAGTGTAAGAGGAGTGGCATTTGGGTTTTTTTAAAGGGAATTTTGCCCATGTTTTCCCCACATCGTGTGCCAGAAATAATATATCAAATAAGATAAATGTGACGATAGAGTGTCAATAAGGTAATAAAATGGATTTTAAACATGTTTATATATCATCTCAATTTTTATGATTATAGTTTAGTTTTTGGTTATGCTAATTTTTCCATTAATCACTATAATTAGTTTTAATCACATTCATTAATTATTATTTTTTCTAAAAAACTAAGTTACTTATTTGAAAATATAAATTATTTGTCACGACCCGCCTTCACCAAAAAGAGGGAAGGGTCAACTGATTGTCAGGCCCTTCCTTCTTTAAGTTGTAGGAGAGATAATGACCCCCCGAGTCCCGCCTCTAGTAGGCCCCGGGGTGGCGACTAGCACCAAGGGTATGAGTTTTCACAAATATGGGAGGCATTACACTTTTTATTATTTAGGATCGGGAAATAGGACAAGTTAACCACCCAAAAGGAAAAGAAACAAGTGTATATAAGTAAACCCAAACAAAGCCCCCATTCATGTTTAAACAGTTTACAACAAGGTGCAAGTACAAAAAAAGGCTCAAAGTGCAATACCAAAAGAAAACAAAGGTACGACAATAGCAACAACTCCAACTGTCTGACTAGTAGGGTCCCGCACAGCCCTGGTAGTCCTCCTGGAAACCTGAAAGTAAACGTAGGGTGAGCATACAAGTACACTCAGTAGGGAAAACCAAGACTCTCGTGCACAAGTGGGGGAACATGCTAAAGTCCCGTGTGAAAGGAGCAAACCAAACACCTATTCAAGGTAAACTAACCACCCCAGGCCTCACCAAGGCACGCTCCCCAAATAACGCAAGTCAAGTAATATATATAATCAGATCACATCGATGTTTGGGTACCCTGCGCCACTTTCCCACTGGTTATTGAGACATCCTACGCATAAGACCAATCCCGCCATTCTCACCGCAGTCCCACTGCCACACCCGCCCGCACACACCTGGGCCACAACCACACGCAGTCCCACTGCCAAAATCCCACCCGCACACACCTGGGCCTCAACTATCTCACGTAACAACTCCCGAAGACACCTAGGCTAGAAGATCAACTGTCATGCCCGAAGACACCTGGGCCTCATCCCGAAGACACTTGGGAAACCACCTGCCGCACACACCTGGACAACCACAGTACCACCCTGCCCGAAGGTTCATGGGCTAATAATGGACCTCAGGCCATCATAGCCTTTCCGAAGATACTTGGTCTATCCGGGAAAGGGAGCAGAAAAGGAGCTAATAACCAGCCACTAAGAATAGTGTTGGGAAAAACACCCTTCCCCCACAAATGGGGGTGTTCGGCACTGAGTGCTCAACTTGGGTGGGGCGCGAATAAGAAACATAAAGCTAAAAGTACAGATATATGTAACAAACACTCACCCAAAGCTTAGGTTTTCCTAGCCAACCTACAGAACACAACACCACTACTTCCGAGTCACAGTTCACGACCCTTTCCCACAAAAACCATTTGTCCCATTCTTGTTTCACGTTCAGTCAAAAAGTTCAATTAATTTTAAGCACTACTGGGAAACTATCATAAGCATAACCAAGGAAAGCATCAAAATAAAGGATCAACCAAAACACTCACGCCCGGTTCTGTCAATAGAGGATCTCTCCCCAATTTGTGATATAAACGAGTACCCACCCGGTCTCAAACTCACAACCACCGAAACCATACCAACAGGGAATCCCATCCCCAAATTCACACAACCACTAGGTAATTTTAGATTTAAAAGACATAACACACTCCAAGATTTCAAACCTGTGTGTGCTAACCTAGATTAGCATAGTAGGGTTTATCCCGGTGCTTCCAATTTATTCAGTCGGGTATACATGATTAACCAATTTCACAGCAGGAGTTCACAATTTCAACAACCCATTAAGAACATCATGAGGGGATTCATTAGTGCACATACAACGACCACCAACGACCTCAATTTTTAGAAAAACATAAACCAGCACGACTAAAAATGATAATCACAAGATAAAGCATAAAAAACAATCACAACCCCTTCCACTTCTTTCTTTAGAACTGCGTTTATTATCTTCATTAAGGTTCGGTTCAACCAATTCCATAGGGACAAAATAACGCCCAACCCGCATGATACACAAAAGTGAGAGACGAGAGAAATTCCCTACTTGCTGATAGACGACCAACGCTTAGGTCAGGGGGGGAGGCGGAACTTCATGGATAACGACGCGGCGCGCTCGATGCACCAGAAGAGCCACGATCGAGGAAGGGAGAAACCATGGCCTAACCCTTAATTTATAAGAGCCGGGGACGGTTTTGATAAAAATGTTGAACCGCGTAAGACGTGGAAGTCGTGGGTTGACCACGCGGCTTGACTCATCATTAATGGTTATGGGTGGTTTAAACCGACTCATGAGTTGATTCAGTATTTAATTTAAACTTTTGTGCGCATTTCGGGTCTTTAAGACATTTTTTAAACGAGGCAGAATAGGGTTTAAAACCCTATTTGCGAAAAAGGAGCAATACTGGAACAACTTGGCAAGGCCGGGTGACGTCGGCCGGTTCCGCCGATCGGTCGCACCGATCCGTACCCCTTAAGAATCCGGATATTGGAAAAGGAAGGGACCAAGGGGGTCTGAGTCATCACATCAGATAACTCTTAAACGATCCTCATCCTCGAGGATCACAACAAACCATAAGGAAAGAGAGGGTCCGAACAACCATCTTCGAAAGATACCTCTTAGGAGTGAACCCCTGCTAACAAAAAAAACACTCACATGTCAAGAACCAAGCAACATACCACGCCAAACTACCCGGTCATGTGGGTTTGGGGAGTTCCCCTCCCCCATGTCAAGATATTATCCGCATTGGGCGGCACTGACTCGCCCGCACAGGTTTAATCGCATCCACCTTAATGCGTCTGGATTAGGGGTCGGGTTCCCTCTTCCCTATAGCCGGGGCTTTTCACACACAACAGTGGAAATAAACTAGTACATTCATAGACAAAAGTCAAACGTTCTACCACAACAGGTACAAAAGGAACAAAGCTCAAAACAACCTGGGGTATTGGGCACGTGTCTGTGCTTCCCTCTCCCACGTACTCTCTTCGAGGCCGCCATGTCTCCACAACACACGAACCAAGGGAATGGCTCGCCCATGAAGCACCTTCTCCTTGCGATTCTCGATCATCACTGGGTTTTCCACAAAGGTTACGTCGTCCTCGATGTCCAGTTCACCCCAATCAAGGATGTGTGAATCATCGTGTAGATAATGACGGAGCTGGGATACATGAAAGACATCATGTATCCTTAGCAGCGGCGGAGGTAATGCTAGCTGATAAGCCACTTCGCCGACCCGCCGCAACACTTCGAAGGGTCCGACGAATCTAGGGGAAAGCTTACCCCCCTTGCCGAACCTCCATTGCCCACGCCGCGGGGAGACCTTCAAGAACACGTGGTCCCCAACCTCAAACTCCAAGGGCCTTCTCCTGGTATCAGCATACGACTTCTGTTGGTCCTGGGATGCCTTCATCCTATCTCGTACAAGCTGAATCTTTTCTGTCGTGTTCTGCACCACCTTTGGTCCAACACACAGGTGAACGGCATGGCCTCCTGTACAAATCCTCAAACGGGGCCATACCGATAGTAGAGTGGTAGCTATTATTGTAGGAAAACTCTACTAGAGGCAAGTATCGCACCCATGGCTCTCATGAGTCCAGAACACATGCCCGTATCATATACTCCAATGTCTGGATGGTGCGCTCCATTTGTCCATCTGTCTGGGGATGGAAAGCAGTGCTAAGGCGTAACTGGGTGCCAAACGCATGTTGCAATCCTCTCCAGATTCGCGAGGTGAACCGTGCATCCCTATCCAAGACTATAGACCTCGGAACTCCATGCAACAGCACCACCTCATTCACGTACTTTCGTGCCAAAGCATCCACAGTACTTGACTCCCTGATTGCCAGAAAGTGAGCCGATTTCGTCAACCTATCCACCACCACCCAGATGGCGTCGCACCCTCCTTGGACCTTGGGTAGTCCCGTGACGAAATCCATCGAGATGTCATCCCACTTCCACTCGGGAACAGCTAAAGGCTGCAGTAGGCCGCCTGGAACCCAGTGTTCAGCCTTCACTTGCTGACATACTAAGAATTTAGCCACAAATTCTTCCACCGCTCTCTTAACTTCGGGCCACCAGAACTGCCTTTTTAGCCCCATGGTACATCTTGGTAACTACTGGGTGCACCGCCAGGGGTGAGTTGTGGAACTCACTGAGAACCTTGCCACATGTCACTCTTGGAACAAACAACCTTTTCTGGAAAAGCATCCGGTGCTGACTATCCTCTGTCCATTCTCTTGGGCCATCGCCCTGGTCAACCCGATCACACAACACTTCGCACTCGGGGTCTCCCCACTGAGACTCCTCCACTTGTCGAAACAGAGATGACTGCACTATCATCTGATATAGGCAGCCTCTGCCACTATCCATCTTCGCATCCACGTGTAAGGCATCCAATTCCTCCATTGCCTTCTAGGTATTTGCCGACTCTCGGACCGCATCCTTCTGCGTCCTCCTGCTCAAGGCATCGGCCACCACATTGCCCTTGCCCTAAGTATAAGAGATTTCAAAGTCATAGTCCTGGAGGAACTCCACCCATCTCCATTGTCGCAAGTTCAAGTCCCTCTAGGAGAAGATATAATTTATGCTTTTGTGATCTGTGAAGACCACAAAGCATTCCCCGATGAGGTAGTTCCGCCATAACTTTAGCGCAAAAACGACCGCTGCAAGCTCCAGGTCATGGGTGGCGTAGTTACGCTCATGGGGGCGTAGCTGCATGAAACCATAAGAGATCACCCCTTTTTGCTGCATCAACACGCATCCCAGGCCCTATCCTGAAGCATCACAAAATACCTCATAGGCCATCCCTTCTTCTGGTAATCTCAACTCTGGGGAACTAACCAGCTTTTCTTTTAGGTAGCTGAAGGATGACTCGCATTGCTCGCTCCACACGAAAACCTGGTCTTTCTTTGTCAAAGCCGTCAAAGGGGCTGCTACTCGGGAGAAGTTGGGTACGAATCTCCGGTAGTAGCCTGCCAGTCCGAGGAAACTCCGGACTTCCGCAACATTCTTGGGTGCTGCCCAAGAAAAAACTGCCTCATCCTTTGATGGGGCGACTGCTACCCCCTGCTCAGAAACTACGTGCCCGGGGAAGTGCACTTCTCGTGTCCAGAACTTGTACTTTGACAACTTCCCATAGAGCTGGTGCTGTCGGAGGACTTCCAAAACTGTCCTCAGGTGCTCTGCATGGTCCTCTTCTGACCTTGAATAGATCGGGATATCGTCGATGAATACCACCACAAACCGATCCAGGTACTCCCGGAAGATGGAGTTCATAAGCCCCATGAACACGGCCAGGGCGTTCGTAACACCAAAGGGAATGACCACGAACTCGAAGTGCCCATACTTGCACCTGAACACCGTCTTCGGGACTTCGCTATCCTTCACCCTCAGCTGGTGGTACCCGGACCGCAGGTCGATCTTCGAGAACCATCCTGCCCCCTTCAACTGGTCAAAAAGATCATCTATCCTTGGAAGAGGGTAGCGAGTCTTGATCGTTACCTGATTCAGCCTCCTGTAGTCGATGCACAACCTGAGGCCACCATCCGCCTTCCTTGTGAACAAGACTGGACGCCCCATGGTGACGCACTCGGACGGACATAACCCCTCTTCATCAGATCATCAATCTGTATCCGTAACTCTCGTAGCTCCAAAGGTGCCATCCGATAAGGAGCCATCGAGATCGGACGAGCGTCAGGTTGTAGGTCTATCTCGAACTCGATATCGCGTCGAGGGGGTAGAGTCGTCACCTCCTCAGGAAAGATGTCCATAAACTCGTGGATAATCTCTGGCACTTCCACCATCTCAGTATCTACTGATTCCACTGTCAGCTAGGTCAACAAGGAGAGGAGAGGTTCCTCCCTCCTGTTTCCCTTCGGACTGCTCCGCTCGCCGGTGAAGGTAACACGCTGGCCGTCCAAACCTAAGAACACCACCCTCCATTGGAAACAGTCGATGACAGCACACACAAAAAATAGCCAGTCGATGCCTAGGATGACATCGTACGGCTGAATCTGTAGCAGAAGGAGATCCCTAACCGACTGATGTGGCCCTAACATCAGTCTACATCCCCAACAAACGAACAGCATGTTGTACTGACCTCCAACTGGTGTTCTCAACACCAGGGGCACTGGAAGTCTCTCGGCATCTAGACCCAAGGCACGGGCTAGACTGGGTGCAACAAAGGAGTGAGAAGCTCCGGTATCGAACAAGGCATAAGCAAGAGTGCTAAACACATTGATCGTACCTCGAACAACCTCTGGCCCTGCTGGAACTGTTGCCTCTGCGGTGTGTAACTGTCCACGCCCAGCTCCCCTGCCCCTTGGCTGTCGGCCACCTCCCCGACCACGCCCTGGTCGAGGTCCCTGGGGAGCACCCTGAGGTCGGCCTCCTCCTCCTATGTCTGCCTGCGGAGGAGCGGGATCTCGCTGTCCCTGCTGCTGCTGCTGGAAGTGTCTGACTGGAAACTGCTGCTGCAGAAGATGCTGGGGATGACTGCCACTGATGTACTGCACCCGATCGGGGCACGGACTCCGGAGATGTCCAGGGCTCCCGCATATGAAGCACCATGGTCCCGAGCCTGAAGGAAAAGAATGTGGGCCAGGAGACCGAAACTGAAACTGCTGTGGTCTGCTCCCTGTGGGTCAGAACCTGGAGGGTCCTGATGCTGGAGGCCTGGTGCTGACGACCTTCCCCTTCGATGGTCCTAGCTGGATCCCTTTTCGTGACACTCCGCCCAGAGTATGCATCCTTTCCACCACTTTGGCATTCTTTTGGACCTCTAAGAATGTCGGAAGGGTAAAGGGGGTAACAGAATACTAGAGGGAGGGTCGGAGCGCCTCCTCCAAACGTCTCGCCTGAGACTCCTCATCGGGAAAGAGGTCCGGAGCAAAACGTAGGAGGTCCTTGAACATGATTCCATGTTCCCTCATGGACATACTCCCCTGCTGGAGGGACAGTAGCTCCTGCCACTTCTCCGCCTTCATTGTCGAGGAGAGGAATTCCGCCCGGAACTCCTTCTCGAAATCCACCCAAGCAAGCTCAGACTCTTTCCTATTCCCCAGGTGAAGCATCCACCGCTGACGTGCCGCTCCTCGCATCTGGCTAACCGCCAGTGGAACCCAGTACTCGGTCAGGGCCCGAATCAGGCCGAAGGCTATAACTAGCTCCTCTAGCTAGCCTTCCGTCTTCATATCGGAGGTGTTGCCCTCAAACTTCTTGAGGGCCTGTCGCTGGAAGGCCCGAAGAGTCTTCTGCCACTGGTCACCCTCTTCCTCTCAATCAGCTCTCTTCCGATCGGCTAAAGTAGTCTCCGCGGCCTCGATCGCTTGTACCACACGTGGTCACCTCCCAGGTGCCATAGCTACAAGGTAAACAAGGAATGCCTAAGCCCAAGTAGTGCATAATAAAAAGGAAAACTTCTTAAAAATTTTATATTTATTCTTAATTCCAAAATATCCCAGAAACATAAGAACACAAGTCATTTATGATGCATGTACCTTTCCTAGGGTCTCTACCCTGCAATCAGTGTGGTCTCACTTGGTCATTCGGTAGGTCCAGAGTCCTTGCATCGGATCACGGGGGTCCCTAAAATCTCGTGTCCTAGCCGGTCTACTCTGGCCTAATTCACGCACCAAGGTTACCCAACGCTGTTGCCTTACCATCCCATGCAATCCTCACTGTGCCTAACTCCAGACTCCATCCTACCTCTCAAACCTTCCCTCTGATACCATTCTTTCACGACCCGCCTTCACCAAAAGGAGGGAAGGGTCAGCAGATTGCTAGGCCCTTCCTTCATTATGTTGTAGGAGAGATAATGACCCCCGAGTCCCGCCTCCAGTAGGCCCCGGGGTGGTGACTAGCACCAAGGGTATGAGTTTTTACAAATATTGGAGGCATTACCCTTTTTATTATTTAGGATCGGGAAATAGGACAAGTCAACCACCCAACAGGAAAAGAAACAAGTGTATATAAATAAACCCAAACAAATCCCCCATGCATGTTTAAACAGTTTACAACAAGGTGCATGTACAAAAAAAGGCTCAAAGTGCAATACCAATAGAAAACAAAGGTACGACAACAGCAACAACTCCAACTGTCCGACTAGTAGGGTCCCTCACAGCCCTAGTAGTCCTCCTGGAAAACTGAAAGTAAACGTAGGGTGAGCATACAAGTACACTCAGTAGGGAAAACCAAGACTCTCGTGCACAAGTGGGGGAACGTGCTAAAGTCCCGTGAGAAAGGAGCAAACCAAACGCCTATTCAAGGTAAACTAACCACCCCAGGCCTCACCAAGGCACGCTCCCCAAATAACGCATGTCAAGTAATATATATAATCAGGGCACATCGATGTTTGGGTACCCCACACCACTTTCCCACTGGTTATTGAGACATCCTACGCATTGGACCAATCCCTCCATTCTCACCGCAGTCCCACTGCCACACCCGCCAGCACACACCTGGGCCACAACCACACGTAGTCCCACTGCCAAAATCCCGCCCGCACACACCTGGGCCTCAACTGTCTCACATAACCACGTCTGAAGACACCTGGGATAGAAGATCAACTGTTACACCCGAAGACACCTGGGCCTCATCCCGAAGACACTTGGGAAACCACCTGCCGCACACACCTGGACAACCACAGTACCACCCTGCCCGATGTTTCTTGGGCAAATAATGGACCTCAGGCCATCATAGCCTGCCCGAAGATACTTGGGCTATCCGGGAAATGGAGCAGAAAAGGAGCTAATAACCAGCCACTAAGAATAGTGTTCGTAAAAACACCCTTCCCCCATAAATGGGGGTGTTCGTCACTGAGTTCTCAACTTGGGTGGGGCGCGAATAAGAAACATAAAGCTACAAGTATAGATATAGGTAACAAACACTCACCCAAAGCTTAGGTTTTCCTAGCCAACCTACAGAACACAACACCACTACGTCCGAGTCACAGTTCACGACCCTTGCCCACAAAAACCATTTGTCCCATTCTTGTTTCACGTTCAGTCAAAAAGTTCTATTAATTTTAAGAACTACTGTGCAACTACCATAAGCATAACCAAGGAAAGCATGAAAAGCAAGGATCAACCAAAACACTCACGCCCGATTCTATCAACAGAGGATCTCTCCCCAATTTGTGATATAAATGAGTACCCACCCGGTCTCAAACTCACAACCACTGAAACCATACCAACAGGGAATCCCGTCCCCAAATTCACACAACCACCGGGTAATTTCAGATTTAAAAGACTTAACACACTCCATGATTTCAAACATGTGTGTGCTAACCTAGAGTTAACATAGTAGGGTTTATCCTGGTGCTTCCAATTTATTCAGCCGGTTATACGAGATTAACCAATTTCACAGCAGGAGTTAACAATTTCAACAACCCATTAAGAACATCACGAGGGGATTCATCAGTGCACATACAACGACCACCAACGGCCTCAATTTTTAGAAAAACATAAACTAGCACAACTAAAAAGGATAATCACAAGATAAAGCATAAACAACGATCACAACCCCTTCCCCTTCTTTCTTTAGAACTTCGTTTATTATCTTCATTAAGGTTCGGTTCAACCAATTCCATAGGGACAAAATAACTCCCACCCCGCATGATACACAAAAGTGAGAGACAAGAGAAATTCCCTACTTGCTGATAGAAGACCAACGCTTAGGTAAGGGGGGGAGGCGGAACTTCACGGATAACGACGTGGCGCACCCGATGCACCAGAAGAGCCACGATCGAGGAAGGGAGAAACCACGACCTAACCCTTAATTTATAAGATCCAGGGACGATTGAGATAAAAACGCTGAAACGCGTAAGACGTGGAAGTTGTGGGTTGACCACGCGGCTTGACTCATCATTAAAGGTGTTGGGTGGTTTAAACCGACTCATGAGTTGATTCAGTATTTAATTAAAACTTTTGTGCGTGTTTCGGGTCTTTAAGACATTTTTTTAAACGAGGCAGAATAGGGTTTAAAACCCTATTTGCGAAAAAGGAGCGTTACTGGAACAACCTGGGAAGGCCGTGTGACGTCGGCCGGTTCCGCCGATCGGTCACACCGATCGGTCTCACCGATCGGTCGCACCGATCTGTACCCCTTAAGGATCCGGATTTTGGAAAAGGAAGGGACCAAGGGGGTCTGGGTCGTCACATTATTCTAATTCCAAATGTGGATCAATTTAACTAAATTATAAAATAAAACTCATCTAAATTATTTTAAAATTAATCCCAAATATGGAATGACAACACATGTTTATAAAGTAAAACATTTTCAATAGTTTGCCTATGTTTTTATATCCAATTACATTGTGAAGTTGATTCTAATGCCCTAAATTTTATAAATTTAAGTATAATTGATATAATGTGACATTTAAAATTATTTAATATAAAATTTATCCTAATATATAAATTATAAAAAAACAATTTTTGTAAATTATATATGTATTTTTCAATATTCATCAAAAAATGAAAATCCTACAAAAAATACCAAAAAATTACCCTAACCCAATTTTTATGTTTTTATTTGAAAAATTATGTTTATTTTTTAATATTAATTTTAAATAAGTTTCTAAATTCATATTTAAAAATAGATCTCCATTAAAAGTTGAAAACCAGATTTTATGAAATATAGAATTTAATATGTAAAATTTTGATTGTTTTTATATTATTACAAAAAAATATATTAAACAATTGGCAGAATTTTTGATTGGATATATAATATATAAATTTATAATATAAAATCACTATATTTTTTATTTAATTAACTATGCATAAATGTGACTAAATAGTGTTCTGTTTAAATCATGTGACATGTGCATTGCAAGGTAACTCAATATTGCATGTTTTGTAATATATCCAAAAAATTAAATATATTCTAAATGAAAAAAAATTAATGTATTTGGGTACTGAATATCAATTTTATTTTATTTAATATTATTCTGAATCAATGACTACCATTGGTCGACATCACCATTAAGGAATTTCAGATAAAGGGTATTCTTTTTTGATTTCACAACTTCCCAACACCATAAATATCTTCTTTAGTGACTAAACCATTTCCTTCGCTTCCATTGGATAAGTAGTGCCACAAAATATTTAGGGATTCTATTATATAAATCAATCAAAATTATGATACTCTTACTATGTAATATTTTTCTCAATCTAATTATTGTTATTATTCATAAAAATTTTATGCTTCTCTAATTTAACCATAACTTGTTCAATTATATAAGATGATTTATTCGCATCCACAATAGGGAAATATATACTTTTAATTGTGTATTAACATATATATTCCTTCATGGATCTATTTGTAAATAATGAAATACACTATATATGATATCAATATTAAGTAACATAATTTTTAATCCAATAATTAGTTGAAGACATAACATAATTAGAAACATTTATACAAAACTAATCTAATAATCCTGGATATGGTTTCACTGGGGTTATTTATTTTTTAAAATCCTTCATAATGGATAGTAATGATAATATGGATTACCTTAAATATATACAGAAGGAGTGTCAATCCAAGGGTATAGTAAGGCCCATTTTCGTGCACGAGGTGATGATCAGGTATAACCCAAGGTTCCCTTTCCAAAATTTGTACCCACAGGTACCTCTATTGCCAAACAATATCCCCTTACAATATATATAAAATAATTTATTATTACAAAAAACCCATATAATCACTATATTACCAAATCCAAAGGATTTTATATTATATTTATATATAATGTACATTATAGGGTGTTTTTACCTAATATATGTTTTCTTAAATTTGGTTCACAAGTATTATAATAAACATCTAATCATACCAACTATAATTACATTGACACTAATAGTCAGAAGTGGATGTATGCTTTATTAAATGTGTTTAGATACATAGAATCAAATACTAAGAAATTTATTAGTTTAAATGTTTTGTAGAACTGGATATAAACATGATACAAATTTATAATCATAATTGAAAACATGAAATAGTAATTAAAAAAATAAATCTTGTCATCATTGAAATCACATTCAATGGTTTCATTATCATAACATGCGGATAAGAAACAAGATAATGGTGAGCTCAAATGAGAATTAAGGGTTATATAAGAAAATATCATGAACCAATAAATAATAATCAAAATGAAATGATAAATATTTAAACAAAAATTCTATTTAAATAACTTAACTATAATAAATGGTATGGAGAAATAAAAATGAAAAGGTCAATAACTAAAGAAATTTAATTTAATCAATAAAAAGATAATTAAATGCATCTTTATATAATATTAGTGTGACCATATTATGGATGTTAAATGAATAATTTTGAATTATGGAAATTAGTAATTATCAAATTATAGCTTTCCTAGGAAGATAATACCTTTCCATTCATGACCTTTCACAAGACAATTTAAAACATACCGGTAAAATACCCAACTAATATGAACAATTAACTAGTCCCATGAGGAAAATTACGTAAAGTGGGGATAAAATTAACCAATTACCACCATTTTATTCATGTAAAAATAATTAAACATTTTTCTAATATAATATTTAATTCACATACAATGTTTTGTAGAATCAATTTTCTATATTGATTAAAGGATACATATTTTACAATATTTCCCTAATTAATTAAATATATTTCAAAGTATACACTGTTTGTTAATAAGATATAAATTTTTTTAATAATGGAATCCATCATATAATAATATGTATATTTAATAGAAATTTAATTTCCACAAAAATATGATAACATGAAATTGATTTTTCCAAATGAATGTTATCAACCAAAAAAAGATGTGATATTGTACAATATCTTTTACCACTTGATAATTTTCATTTCCAATTACCTTATATTTGATAATCCAATGTGAAACAAAAAATAACATGAAGTGTGAGATAATAATTATATTACAAGTATAAGTTATGTATATACAACACATAAGCTCAAATAGGTTTGTAATAACAAAATAGACTAATTGGAATGTAAATTGAGACCAAAACCCTTACCCCACACATTATTTTTGTTAAACAGCATTTAACCTCTTATATTGCTGGTTTAAACATGTATATGTATTTCTAAAGAACTGTATTAATTTTTATAATATAATATATTTTTCTTTTATATAATATTATCACCCTTTCTATAATTATCAATCATCACTTTCATTGTTCCGTGTGTTAATTAAACTATTTTCTTATATGTGTTTCTTCATGAATGATCATGTCAGTGAAAATATTATAAATTTTCATAATATCCATAATATTAATCCTAAAATATTTTTAATATATATACAAATGTTATACTTTTAAAACAAATCATTAATTATGTTTATGAAAAATGAATTATGTTATGATCCGAGAGAAAGTAGGATATATGAATGCATGAGTAACGTTTACATTTTTCAGTCACCCTTATAGAAAGGAGTATAGTTATATTTTAAGTTTATTGAATGTTAATAATAAAATGAATAAAAAATAATTACCTTAAATATAAAAATATCTATAATCTATATGGTGTGATGATGAAATATAGTCACATATTTTTCATGAAGGTGGTGATACATGTACACACAAAGTTATCCGCTTTCATTTTGTGAAAAGGTACATATAAAAATGATATATGTATTTTATATTCTCATAATTATAAAACATTGATGATTATAGAATTTATATCATTTATATCACATATATTTCGTAACATCAACTTTATTACTTTATATGTAAATCGTTAGTGAAAGACAAATCACATCACTCCGCGAAGTAGTAATCCACTGTATGCACAATAGATATCATTATTTCTGCTACATAATAGAAAGAAAAAATTTATATACAATATAATAATAAAATTAGTATAATATTTTAAGAAACATCATATATTAAAATATACTTTGGATTCACAATAATACACAACCATTATAGGTGATAATGGGAAAACAAACACCATTTGTTTTAAAGGTGGTAGTCCATCTTACAAATAAATGATTATTTTACAACCAATTTGATTGAAGTAGATATGGTTTTATGTCATTAACATAAAAAAATTACATATAATTAGCTGATATATATTGGATATTACATCAAAATGTTCTTATATTAATTTTAAGATGTATAGGATGAATAAAATAATGATTCTTGTGGAAGAACATTACCTCTTCTTCATGATTGTCTCTTAAGTTTTAACTAAAATACATGCTCAGTTTAATTTATTATGATGATAAAGAATATATTATTAGGGGAGGGTATTTTTGAATTTGATAGATCAGAAATTGGTAGAACCAAATTTTTGTGATAGGATGAGAAATTGAGGGGAGTGAGTTCCCATTTATAGTGGAAAAAGTGGTATTTTTGTAAATACCCATAAGTATTAACAATTAGGAATTCCATCATACCTAAATTGGATCCATGATTTATAACTAATGGGATGGAGGAATTATATGGTCAAAAAAACCTGGAAAACACAATGTGACATATTTTTTAATAATTTTTTCCCTTAACTTCAATGTTTCTCAACATTCACCTTGTTTGTATTTTACAATGTAACATGTTTTTCCACTAGGTAATTTATTATTTTAGAATAAATTAAAGTGTTAAATTTTAGATAATTTAGAAACAATAATTTGAAAAAAATTTAATCGAATATTCGAAATATAAATACTTTCTTTTTTGGAAATTTGTTTTAACACTACTGTATAAAACGTACCAAAATTCCAATTCAATCATAATTTCACTGAGTGGATTTTTAATATTTCAAGGAATATGTTTTGATTATAAAAGAAATATTAGTCAATTAATAAATAAATTTTTATATTTATAGTCATATGAAAATAAAATATAAGAATAGTGGGTTTTCAATAATTTAAAATCATTTAATTAAATATAATTTATCATAAAATATCATTAAAGAAAATTTTGATATTATTCATTTAAATGGATTTTATAAATATCATGACAATGCTAGAGTTATGATATATTTACTTTACACCATTTTGAATCGAAATTTTCATTTATAAAAATATTTAAACATATAAATTCAATTAATTTACGTTACTTTTAATAGTTTTAGTATTATATATTTTTTTGGTTCAATGTATAATTACTGAATCAACATTTCATAAGATTATTGAGAAATAATATCATCTAAAAAAGATAAATATAAATTTTTTTGATAATAAAAAATAATATTCTTTTAAAATAACATTTATAACCAGTGATATGTTATTTTTTCTATATCCCAATTCTTTATAGATATTAAAAATGGGAATAATACCATTCATGTCCTTTTCCTTACATGAGTTATTATATTGGTCAAATCTAGAAAATAATGTCCCCAAAATTAATAAAAATAGATCCTAAGGTCCAAATGATTAAAATAAGTACATGTAATGGGATTTGGAAAATTTTTGTGTCTATTTTAACCCTATTCTTCTTATTTTAAACCATAATGAACTCATGTTTACCTTAACTAAGGTAATTATATTTTACTATGTTTACTATTTATATTGGTCAAAAATGAAATTTATATAATTTTCATATTACTATTTGTGATAATTTATGATATCGGATTAATTTTTATTAATTAAATTCCCATACATGTGAAATTTTAATTTAAAAATAATCTCGCATAATTCTTGAGAATGCATGTTTTTATAGAGAAAATATTAAAAGAATACATAGTTTTTATACCTAAATTCTATATGATAATGATTCTAATGAAATTAATTGGATTAATGGATATAAACTTTATCTAATGTTACATTAAAACATTTAATATATAAATTATCATTATAATTTAAGTAAATGAAAATGATGATTTAAATAAAATTCTTGTATTTTTCAATCATCATCAAAAAATGAATATTTTCGTTAATGTTCCGAAAATATACCCCAATATGATTTAGATATTCCAATTTCAAATAATATATTTATTTTTAAAATTAAATTTTCAAGAAGTGGTAAAAATTATGTGTGAAATGTGATGGTGAAACGTGATTTATTGAAACCCTGGGTTTCATGCATCACAAACAATCAAAGAAATTAAATTTCATCTAAATGAAAAATATTGAATAATATTGGAGTGTTACATGAAGTAGTCCTATGTCATTTATACTATAATAGATAACCATTAACATTTCTATATATAGTTAAATTTATTTCATTGACAATTACCTAAATTTGGATGTATTGATTGAATCATGTCTATTGTTTTTATTTACATTTTAGCCTCTATATTTTGGTTTACTTTTGTCTAAAAAATATCACAATTATTCAATTAATCAAAAATAACAAATAAAAAATGTAGGTTCATTATAATTTAATAATCTATGGGTTGATGAACGTTTTTTTTTCTTTCTATTTTTCTTCCTTTGTGTGATGGACATAGTTTCCCATTTATTTTATTTGACTAAAATATAATTAATGTCATTATATTTATTCAATGACATTGTATAGTTCCATTGATATGAATTATTTTCACAAATCACCTCTACTAGAAACCCATGAAAGACCCCAAGTGGATATGGTAGATTCCCCTGAAACCAACCTCTATAAGGTCATGGGTTAGCGACTAGCATAAGGAGTACAAATAACATATATGTAATGATTTGTCTTCAATATTCCCACCAATATATAATTTGAGTCTCAAAATAACACAATATAATTAAGATAAGATAATATTGATCTCACCATGAATGATAAATCATTAAAATATAAGGTTATAATAATAAAACAATACCAAATGCCTCTAAAGGAAGATTCTCTATAACTTAGTGAACTAATTTTTACTACCCTGATTGGTCTCTAAAACCATGAAGTTATCTTTTAAAAGTGTTTAGATATATAAAGTGGTGATTATTTCATTTATACTTTCTATTATAATACTAAATAAAACAAATATAAATTTGAGAAATTCTTACTAATTGCTTATTGAGACAACATTAAAATCAAAAATATGTAATGCATGTTATAAAATCCCCATAATCACTTGGGATCACTCAACAATCATGAATCCGATACAGTAAACTAATATCGAGAGAGAATGTTGTAAATGGAACCCAAAAACAACTTCTCCACTATTTTTCATCCCTCATTACACAATGTAAACCCCATATACTACCTTCCGCTCCATGTCTACTAGAAATCTATATCATTAATTAATCCCACCCACCATCTTGGAGATTCAATTTAAAAATGATCAATTGAGTCCAAATCGTCATGCGAAACCAACTATATCATCGTTAATTATTCCCCCCCCCCCACAGCATGGTAATTCAATTATATCATCATCAAAAAATACACTCAACATTATAGGCATCATTCCCTATCATTGTTATTTAATACCCTTTACTAAAAATATTATTGTATCATGAAAATGGATGAAATAAACATCATCATTTCTTTATCCCATAAATGTCTCTCACCTTGAAATTGTTCCATAATTTACCAACATTAGATGTCTCATTCAACTATTAATGTGATAATGAGGAAGAGGGGGAAACTGATAATTCATCCTTTACCATGTACATATTGTTGAAAAATAAAAAGTCTTACACATTTATACATTTATATTATTTTTTCAATTATGTGTAGTTTATATGAAATCACATAGAAATACAAGTATGATTTCCACACAAAATACCAATTCATGGGTTCACAGAAAACATCCCCACCATAGAGGACACAACCTTACTAAAAAACATATCACATTATATATCACCTATAAAATGAATAATATCCATTTAATATAATAAAATATAGACATAAATAATATTATGAAGAAAACTTTCATCAAATCATATATAGATTCATTATTTTATTTTTCAAACCTCATTATACTCTTTGGGTCATTTTTTAGTATAATACATGTAAAAATACATTCCACCACATTCCACAAATATTCTCAATAAAACCCAAATTATAATAAACATTTACAATTTAATTTTAACCCACACTTATTAATCAAAGACCAGAATATTTAATCTTATTTTACAATTCCATTTATTTCATAGTCATTGGGTGATCAAAAATCATCCCCACACTACACACAGCATCCGCCATTATGGCTTCTAATCTTCATTACAACAACAAAAAACAATCAATCCATTCATAGAATTAAATCAAAAAAATGTTTACTAACACCTCTCGTAATAATACTAACAATATACATCCCCACACAATACCCTACATATCCAAAACAACATATCATTCATTTCAGCGAAAAAAAAAATTATATCAGCAATATTTCAACTGAAGTTAATTTTTCAACACTTGAATTCATATAACATGAATTCAAATTCCACATGAAATATTATTTCAACTCACATTTTTGTTATCCAATTCATTATATCTTTTATGTGTCTAATATCTTATAAATGTTCATTTCAAAAAAATAATATAGGGATAATAATTTCCTCTATCTACTAATTCCATAATAATATATTTCACAGAAATTAAATTGATATAAGAAATTTATCAGGGGAAACAACACATCAATTTAATTTGTCATGTTTTGATATTTATCCTTTGATTCCATGTGTTTGAATATATTAATCACATAAAATGGTTGAAAAATAAATACTTTTATGATAGTTAAATCATGTCACAAAATGAAATATTGAAATAATATAATAATCTCAAGTAAAAACATGTGTTTCACATTATTTCCCCATTAGTCTCATAAATTCATTTAATTTTACTCATTATCCCCATTTACATAATTATTATTAGTAACCCAGATAATGGATAATGTAAGATATAATCTCAATTTCACATAATAAAGAAGATAGATTATGATTCCATCTACATAAATAAAATCTTTTTCAATCACTAAATGTTCTCTAACCAGAAATAATGATGATGCAAGTCCCTCTAATAAACCATTTATCTAACACTAAAGGATAATTTTTAAAGAAAATGAATTTATAATATAATGTATAAAAATTACCGCAATAACGTCCCATTAATTGAGATATTAAAAATGATAATTATGAAAATTAGATGAGCATGCAAATTTATAACCAAATTGGATGATTAAACATTCATATTATGACTCTAGACTTTACACAATGAATTATTTTAGATAACTACAAATACAAGGAATGAAGAGAACTATCACACTAACAATACATTGATTAAAAACCCATTCTAAAATTATATCTCCAAATATCATACGGGTACTGATCATTTGTGTAGTGAATTAGAGATAAATATAAAAAATACAACATGGGGAAGGCCACAATAATATAACATCTTATTATTGAAATCATTAATAGTGAGAAAATTCCACAAATCATGCCCCAAAAAAACCAAAAAATATACACATTTAATTACCCATATAGGTAATAAAATTCCAAGTCATGAACCAAAAATTAAAACATTGAAATAAAAAAATAGTTTAAATTTAACCACAAAATCCATCCTTCCATTTCTTAAAAATCCTCCCAACATCATTAATTTACAAAAATAAACTAAGTATGAAGCCATTAATTTTCAATATATAACATTAGATATATCTCAAATGATCATTTTCTTCATGAATAATAACATCACCCATATTCCATCCCACCTCAAACACATACCTTCAGGATATAATTCTCAATGAAGGATGAAACTTGTAAATAATCATAAACATAATGAACAAGACATTAATGCACTAACCAAAAACATTTCACCTACAATATAACTAAAATATACTCATAAAAAATCAACATAATAACAGATAATTTTGAATCTTTAATTAATTTGGTCTAAAACTAAAGAAAAGTGAATCTTGAAGAACCACCCCAAGGAAGGGAATACCCTAAAAATACTAATGTTGTGAATGGAAATACTCATCATTCCTTGGGAGTAATGATTATCATATG
This sequence comes from Viscum album, assembly GCA_963277665.1. Classification (NCBI taxonomy): domain Eukaryota; kingdom Viridiplantae; phylum Streptophyta; class Magnoliopsida; order Santalales; family Viscaceae; genus Viscum; species Viscum album. The sequence goes on from OY728125.1 coordinate 381,062,655, forward strand.
TTCTAAATTCCTTTCACCAAGGATTTTTATTCATTTGGAAGGGAATTAAAATCATGCTTCCCACCCTATACATAAGGATAACATTATAACATCATGTCCAACTCTAATATGTAAAACCATAAATCCCAACAATCTCATATTATAATTCTCAAATAATGTGAACATATCACCATCACTAACTAAGGTAGAGGTTTTTCCACATACCCGACTCACTCTTGATAATTAAAACACCTGAAATGACATCCATAAAAAATCCTTAAATAAAAACATTTTCACTATGAAATGCTCATAATTACATGATGAGGAAAAAAATTACATTATAGTCCCTTATCAGCCTCCCCGTACTTCCCATTAATTCTTCCAAGTGATTGGAATATATTTATAAATTATAATATAAAAAATAACATATTAAATTAAACATGACATTATGATTTTGAGACTGCTACATATTTATGAAAAATAGAAATAAACATTCATTCAAACCATCAATGGCATTTTATTCTAAGTTAACCCATGCAAAAATAAATTCAATTCAAACTAAAATACAAATTTTAAGAACATTAGATATAAAATATTTCGAAGATAATACATTAAATTGATATTAATAAAAAAAATAGTTTTATTTTCATAGAATATGTACACAAAATAAAATCATACCACTGATTTCTCTAACCAAACATTTCTAATCATAAAAAATGTCCCAAAAAATGAATATCTTCCTGATAATAATTTAAAATAACTACTAATTACATATATAAAGGAACATAATGTATAACTGGGTTTTGAAATAATCATTTTTATATACTATTATATAGGATGAAGATGAAAATAATTATTCTATGAAAACAATATAAACTCAATCCAAAGGCCTAATGTTTTGGTCAATCTTCATGGGACATCTTAAAACATTACATATTTATTCAAAAAAACTAAAAAACATAACTTTAATACTATATGATCTTTATTATCCAAGATTAAAGATTTATTTAATACCTTAGTTGAATTCATCAATTTTTTTCCAATAAATAAATGAGCAGAATACCACACAATTATGTATTTATGGCCTTAAAGATGGCATAAATTATTGTTCATTGATACCCTTAAATCATCGAAACCCATCACCCACATTGGGATTTTTTCAACGTGTTGGAACTCTAACATTACTACATGAAATTAAACCATTTAATGGAATAAATTTATTGTTCGTATTAGATTTCAGCCCTATTCAATTCATTAATTTAATTAGACACTTTATGCTAAAAATATCAAAATTATTGGTATCATGTAATTCATTAAAATAAATTTAATTAGTTTCATTTATTCATTTCACGATGACCTAATTGAGTCATACTGAAAGATGTATGATGCATATACCTCTTCTAGATGTACCCTGATTGTACAATTCCATCTACTATTACATTCATAGAAATTAATTTACATATAGATGATCATAGAGGCCTTAAAAAATTTACCTATAAAATATTTTATGCTGATATCATAGTCTCGATTAAGAAGATCATGTTTCACAACAAACCCATGAATTCGTCATGAGTTATTAACTTTAGGAACAACCCTATCCCTCAATCAAAATCTCTAGTAATGAATTTTCATTTCCCTCCCCCCCTGGGACCCCCATATTGGTTTACATTGGAGATAGTTGTGACCCAAAAATTCCACCTCTATTAGGTGTGAGCCTTTCAACTAGAGCTGAGTTTTTAAATCACACAAATCTGACGAATTAATCACAAATTTCGAAGGATGATATAATAGAAAAAAACCATAAAATAAATATAAAATTATAACAACCTCATAAATAGTGAAAAATTCATAAAATAAAAAGGTTTTTATATAAGAAAAGTATAGTTGATTCCTATGAATAATATTCTAAAGATATATGATTCAAGATATTAATTCATACATTAGTCACAAAACCCCTCCAAATAACTAGGAATAGCGTTTTAACAATATATAGGGGTGATAATAACAAGTATACATAGTATATACATATACATAAACAAACAGAAAAACCAATGAATGTAATACTAATTCCCCTGTGAAAAAATTGTTCAATCAATAAGAACCTATCAAGGTTATATAATCCACATCCCCACTAAATCTCACTAAAAATATATTTCATAAAATATAGTAAAAATGTATCAAAAAGAATATTTTTAATGGATTCTCATAGCAACTTCTCTAATGGTTTTTAACTCTTTTACCCCAATTGCACTCTTATTGTTCTTTTATTTGATCTTTATGTTATACTCATACATCTCATCATTAATTCCCCACACATCATGGGAATACAATTGTGAAATTATCAATAAAATCCCCCACATAATGGTAATAAAACTAAATAATATTATGTCAATAGACCATTATCGTATGCCTCATACTCTAACACTCTCATCAAATCTCCTAAATCATGGTCATCAAACTCTATCTACACTACTTAATATAACGTATCAAAAATAATATTGTATCACATAGATGATGGAAATCAACTTATTTTACTCCTCTATCAATATATGAATCCCATCATGTAACAAATTCATCACATAAAGAAAATAACTAACTAATACTACGACAAAAGGAAGAAAATAAATAGAAAGAATTAATCAATCCATACTCATCAACCAAAATGTTGGAGAAAACATATAAAATTGAAGCAATTTAGATGTTGGTAAGATTAACAATCATATGTTTATTGAGTATGCAATCTATAACAACCCTAGGCATTGAAATAAATTTTTTATTTTTTTATTTCTTAATTTTTACACAAAACCATGTAAATAATACACTACACACAATAATTAGTTGACTTGCATTACATGAAAGACCCAGTCTAACCAAAAAAACAATATTCTAAAAAAATATTCTGTCATTATATAAAATATAACAAAGAAATTAAATTTTCAGTTAATAATAGTAGGAAAAACATCTTTATTTATATATATTCGATATAATTTTAACATTAATCTTATGTATTTCCCTGACATGATATAAAAATATTCAATTTTTCTTGTAAAAGGGTTATTTTTTCAAATAATACAGTTTTTCCTACTTTTTTATGGTGATCCCTTTTTTAAACATAATATTTGAAAATTATAAATATTTTATTTTACAAAATAAAATTCTTATTTATAATTGGGATATAAAAACATTGTTTGGAAATTTTTTTGTGATTTTATGATAACTTTTATATTTTTATGAATAGTAAAAAAATACTAAATTGTAATTGAAAACAAATTTTTAAACGAAATAATTTATATTTTTAAGTGATAAATATGGATGATTTTAATGTATAATTAAATTATATTTTTATCATTTAATATAATTTAGGTCATTGTAATTATTTTCACATTAAAATTATATATAGACACATGTCAACATTTTGAGTTGTTTACATTTGAAAACCATGCTTTCTCGTTTTAACAAGGTGAATTTATTTTAAATTAATAACTACAACTTATGTGTTTTAAATTATTAATATTTCATTTAGTATTAAAAACAATTCAGTCAAAATTATGTTAATCGGTTACTTTTATTTTTGTGTACTGTGAATAGTAAATTTAATAATTTATTTTACGTGGTTAAGGGTAAATCAGAGAATTAATGGTAAAATTCATATAACAAATTACCATAGAACCTATCACAATACCTTTTGATGATAAATTAGACCCGTGTCAAATACTTTTAGAAATGGAATCACATAATGTAAACTTTATCATCAGTATGACATTAATAATATAAAAATCAATGAATGTGACAAAATGCCACACTCTCAATATATATATATATATTAATTTTATTATAGGGATTACAAGTAGATAAAATCAAATCTAGGTAGTCTCTAGAAATATTATATAACTACCTATATCATATAAATTTATTTATAATGTTTTGAGACTAAATTATTAGCATCAACAAAGACTCAATAGTGGCATATAAATTGTTTTGTTTACAGAAATGTCAAATAAATGATATTACAAATATTTAAATAAAAATAGTTTCATTGAATTAGTGTAACAAACTAATTTTTTGTGATGTATTTAAATTATTGTTAACGATTCAATGGATTTGGTTTGAACATATACTCATGTTATGAAATATTTTGAAAGACAACTAATGAGTTGTGTCAAAATTGACAGTATTGAAATTTTACAATAAATAATTTTTATCAAATTAGATAAAATTCATAAAAATCTAATATTTAGCCTAATAATTGGGATTAATTCAAATATGTCATCAATTTTCTATTTATGTCTCCTTGGTCCTTTTAAATTGACTATTGTAACCCATAGTTAAAAAAATACATGTTTCTATAACAAGTGTTAAAGGAATTAATTAAGTGTAAATCATAATTATATGGTTTAAAAGAAACCCAAAAAATGTCAAATAAATTATTTGATAAATTATATTAAATACATATCACATTATGATATACTTTTAGTTGCTTATTATACACTTGTACTGGAAAATAAATTATATATTAGTTAAATCAATGATAGTTACAAAATATCACTATCTTTTATTTTAATATTATTTATGAGTCTACATAGGGATAAAATGAATAAATGATTGAATCTAAATGTTAATTTTAATATAAATTAAACTAGTTTTATTATATAATTTTATTTTTAATTTTTCAATGTTATAAAATTACCATAAAAGTCTATTCAATTCTAAAACATTATTTATTCAATTAACATAAAAATAGAATAAATTATTTTAATAATATTCATTTTGATAGATTTTTGATTAGTTAATGGGTGTAAAAAATTCCGTAGATCTATATGACATATTATATATGTGTGACATAATTATATTAGATTTAACACATTGTATTATTTTATTAAATGTTAAATTAGATGAATAATATTAAGTTTGGGAATAATAATATATAATTGAATTAATTTATTAAAGATTTATTTCAAAATCACAAAAAAATTTAATATTAAAAAGGATATAAGATTTGGTTTAACATGTAATATAATATCCATTTATGGGCCTTTTTTGATTATTTTTATCTAGAATGGTTTTATTATATTTAAATATTTTTGATAGTTTCTTAATGTGCCCCTCTCATATCTTATAAAAGGTCCTCTCCTCCCACATTTTCTAACACCTCTGTGAGCCTCCTATCTCAACCATACACTACCCAATTCTCCTATAAACTTTTTTGATAACTTTTGGAGATATAGGTTTTCCAGAAAGACCATCCCTATTGATCATAAGTGGAAACCCAATGAAAGTCCAATGAAGAAGAGGATGATAACACACCCTAGACTAACAAAAAATAAAAAGTGAGAGTTATTTTTAAAATGTCATTATTATAAGAAATTGTTCATGCTTAAGTAATTTTTGGGACATATTTATCATTCATGTCCATGTTTTATAAATTTTTTCAAAATAATTAATTTTATTTATTTATGTATGGGACTCTTAAACTAAGTAACCATTTTAAATGTTTTAAAGAGTTATAATTCTATCCATTTCTAATTAATTTCCATGTTTAAAAAAAGTTTTTATGAGATTATTTATAAGGATATGAATGTTATAAAATGTTAATTCATTTAAAAAGTTTCATATTGGGGTTGGACAATTTGATTCAAAAAATTTCTTTTAAATATATTATTTTCTAAAATGTGCACATTTTAATGTTTTTAATGTAAAAAAGAGGTATTCCTCTCAAAATGATTTATTGATTTTTTTGATTAATTTCAACTATGTCTGAAAACATGTTGGATTTTATGATTAAATATGTTTTATTAAGTATGATACACTATTCCTTAATGTATTAATATTTTTATCAAATGTATGATTGTAGATGTGTTATTTTGATACCAATAATGTTATATGGTTAAAGTATTGACATTTTTTTCTAGTTTGAATATGAATGTATATGTTATATTTCACGTTTTTCATTAGAGTAATTCATTTGACTTAATATTTGCTAATAGGGGCATGCTATCTCCCCTCGATGCATCAGTGTGTCTTATGAGATAATCCAGATATGGACTTGGGTGAAGTCTTGCCCATTTATTTTAGATATGGATTTGGATGAGGCCTTAATCATTTATTTTTAGATGTCTCGGTCTAGGCCTCGATGATATTATTTAGATGTCTAGAAAAATTAATTCCATCATTATGAGATTAGTTATTGATAACATATGTGATTATTCGACTAGTAGAATATCAATGTGATTTTTTAGATGGAATTTTTGGAATTATTCATTCAATATTAAGTTCATGATTATGTTTATAAGGATTATATTTCATTTTTATACCTTTACATATGATATTTTGAAAATTTATTATAGCATTGGATATATTGTTTACCCTTACTAAGCGTTTGAGCACACCCAGTTCAAATGTTTTTTTAGGATTCCAAGAAGAGTTTTATGATTGATAGAATGGGTTATTCATGGAAAACAATAGTGTTCACAAATAATTATCTATGTTGTAGTTTGTGTTATGGATTGTAATGTATGGTTAATAAATGTGATATATTTTCCAAGACTACTTAACTGATCATCCCTTCAGAACATTATTACATGTATCATTCCAATGTATTAAATGAATGCACCGACTCTAGGATTCTGGGGTCCTGGTGATATCATTGGTATCATAGGATGGTTATAAATAACATTTAAAATTATATTTAGAAATGAAAAATTTTATAACATAACCTTTTGAATAATTTTGAGGATGAGACTAATTTTAGTATATGATCCATTATATTTGGTAATGGATGTCCTTGGATAATCATATGGACTTATGGATTGAGAAAAAAATAGAATCATTTGGAGATCCTATAGATTCTTTTTCATGAATATATCACTATGATTTGTGTTTTCGCATTTTTCATTGAGTTTTGGTCAATAGTTAGAATCAACATGGTTATACATGTAATGGTTATAATATTGATAATGAAAAGAATAAAAAATTTTAATTGTCATAGTGGTATTGAGGAATAAGATGTTAAAGTATAGTTAATCATTTTAGACTGAAGTGAACTGTTTAATGTTTTTTAATTGGAATAAGGAATTATTAAGTCAATGATTCTATGGTTATAAAATTAATGATATATCTATGGATTTTACTGTAATACTTATTCTCTACGGATTTCTAGGAATAAGATATAGAACTAATGATTCAATGGTGATAAATTATTTTGTATGTGACATGAAACACCCCATCATTTTATCAGATATATTCTGTTTAATTTCATTGAGATCTTATGGTTTATACCAAACCATTATTAGCTTGTATTATACATAACAATATACTAGGTTTGTGTTACACGCAAGAGAGACCTTCCTTGATATATTGTATGGTATGCAATACCGAGTTTCCCTAAACAGTGAAATATTATAATTTTATTATGAACTAGCTGTTATGAATAGTATTAAATGCATTATGAATTTTATTACATTATAATTAATCTTACTCATGTTTTAGAACATGGTATGATAACAAAATCAATTTTTCGTATAAAAGAAGTATTTTAAAAAAAATGTAGTTCTGTCGCCTTTTGTTGTGGAACCCATTTTTTAAAAAATATTTTACAAGTTTATATGATTAATATCACAAAATAAACTAATTATTTTGAATCAGTATATAATAAATTACATTGGATAATTTTTTCTTATTTTTTATGACAACATTCATATTTTGGGGAATAGTGAAAATATGATAAATTTTACTCAAAAGAATCTTTTTTCGTCGAGATAATTTAAATGTTTAAATAATAATATTTAATGCTTGAAATTTATAAATAGAATATAATTTTACCATTTAATTTAATTTGTGTGATTATCACTAATTTTATATTGAATTCATAGGATAAAACAATTATATCTTTTCCTATGTTTTAAAAAACATGTTTTTCGACAATGGGATTAATTTCATATTAATTACTGCATCATCTATGTTTTGATTTTTTAAAAAAGGATTCAATATTGGGAATCAAGAGGTTCAATTTTTTTGAATATATAAATTTTATTTTTAAGAAACATGAATAGTAACTACAATAAATTTTATTTAGCATAGTTAAATGTAAATCTGGTAATTATGCGTAAATATAATATTAAAAAATTTCCCTAACACATTTCAAGATATCATTGGATGATTATATTTATACGAAAAACATTTATTGGTCGAAATGAAATCTATTTGAACCCACATGGATGTGACTAAGACCTTTAAGTTATTTTATTTAAAGGAAAGTGAAATTTGTCTCACTCAAACATTAATAAATAAATTATTTTTAATATAAGGTTATACAGAAAATAAATTATATCATAAATACTAATTATAATTATATTATTTTTTATATATCATGGCAATTTATTTTCAATTTTTATGATATATATAATTACCTTAATATCTTATACATTAATCATGTAGAAATTATTTATTATGTGAAAAATCAATAATATAGTTTCAATTAATATAATAATACCCATCAAAAGGCCCAAAAACCTAATAAAAACTTATTGGTAGTGTATCTTTAAATAATAATCATCCAATGGTCTACTTGTTGACCTTTTTGAGCCTTAAAAAAGTGTTTATGACACTTATATTGGTTTATTTTAAATGTTGTCAAAGTTATCAGCTTCATAATTTAATTATTATAACAATTTAAATGATGCAATTTTAAGATGATAAATTCGATTAAATTTATTTTTATAAAATCTATTAGATTTATAATCATCATAGTATTTTGTGTTTAATTTTTATGCATCAAATATGTATATTAAATAATTATACAAAAATGGTGTAGTAATTATCTTATTTGAGAGAAATATCAAATATATGGTTCTAAAAATGATAAAATAAATATTATATGACCTAATTATTGTGCTCTCTGAATTTTATTGATGAATAAGTAATTTTAGTAATCTATTAAAGAATTTTGTTTGAATATATATTCTGTGTCTATTTTTTTAAAATTCAATTAAATAAATAGTTTCAAAATTGACCCTATTGATATTTAATAAAAATAATATTTTAGTAAATTATTTAAAAATAAAAAAATAATTAAAAAATCATAAATTGAAATGTTTATGGGATAAAATTTCATAAAGTAGCTAATTATAAACAATTCACAACACATAAGTATGCATTCATACCTATTTAAAATTTAGAATATTATTACCACAAATGAAATTAAATACATTTAATAATGATAAATCAAAATGATATGTTTTAAAATAAATTACAAACATGTATAAATTTAATTGGATGATTTTATTACAACCATATATTATCTCATATTCTAATTTGAGTCACATTTTAGGTTTTTAAATGGGGTTTCATTTTATTATTAATTAATATTTTTGAGGTTTTCAAAAGTGCCCCTCCCTCTATCTTATTAAAGGAAACCTACTCCCTCTTCTATACACACCATCTTCAGAATTCATGCATTGAAAAAACCATCCTGTTACTCTTCTAAACTTACTTGGTAAATTTTGGTGGTGCTGTTTTTCTCAAAAGACCAACTCTAGTCCCTTAGGATGAAGTTTAAAGGAGGTGTGTCGAGGAAGAGGTAATCTCTTCTACCTATTCTTTCAAGTTTCTTTACTCTTATAATTCCTCTTCATTAGTTGTTTCATTATAATGTATTATTATCAGTATAACTAGTATACTGATATGTTATTATAAATAAGAAAAAACACTCTCTTGCACTCTATCTGTCATACAAAAAGTAAAATCATTGCGCGTGCATACGTAGGGCTTACTGTCTCCACGTTGTGGTGTGATATGTTTTCCACCACCACCATACATGGATGGGTATAATGGTGGAAATGATAACTATATATCATTATTAATACATAATACTAAATCTGAGATATTATATCATCCACTCCATTTCTATTCAATAATTATGGGAATGATATCATCGCTCGTGCGTAAGTACGAATTATCGTCTCCAAGATGTGATGAGATTCATTATCCATGTTAACCATTCAAGAAAGATTATCAATTATATATAATGAATAATAATGAAATAAATGACATAATAATTCTACTGTAATTATGTGTATATATATTTTTCATTTACATACTTCCATTCAATTCAATGAGGAAAGGAAAACAACGTTCATGCGTACGTTGGGCCAACTGTCTCCATGAATGGTGTATTTCATTTCATTTATATATCTATTATACATATATACATAGTAAATATATATTTGATATATAAATCATTTTTTACATACTATAAGTAATTAAATCATGGTATAAGTAATAATATCAAGAACAAGATGTCCAAACATGTACGATAAATTAAACGATTATTACCCAAAACGTTTCATTAACATGGAATTGACGGATGAATGTGTAATATAATTCCGTAACTGAATCATATATGATATCATAAATATTATTATCATTCTATCACAAGTTAATAATATATTTAATCCCATTATATATAAATTTCTGATACATATGAAACATATCAGACCAAAGGTAAGGGGTAATTATTTCAATCATGTTCTTATTTGAGAATGTTTATTCGTCAGTATTTATGAGGGATATATTTATCATACATTTCCATGTTTTATAAAAATGATTTCATAAAGTAGTTATTATTCATGCATATATGTTTGAATTCATGTCTACCTATTTTTACTTTTACTATGTGGTACGGATGGAGTCTTTCTATTGATTACCATAAAATGTACTTTTTGACTTTTCCAGTAAAAGAACTCGAAGATTTTTTTTAACTTATATTGAATGAACGTAATTTTACAATTTCATAACAAATTATTTCCATGATGCTTCCTCCAAAATATTTCATTTCAAGTGTTTTATCACAACTAATTTTCTTCTATTATGACATTATTTAATATGTCTATGTTTCATGTATAATGTCCCCATTATTTACTTGGTTTGATTTTGTTTATGATTGAATTATATCATTTGTTTTATATGGATTATGTTACTATGAAAGGATTGTTATTAAATACATTTCATTTTTTGGGTAATGATGAATGATTTATGTTTATATTGGGGCACAAGAAAAAATGATTTCATTATGAGATGGGGGCACCTATATCTCCATCCAATTCATTGGGTAAAGGTTTATATCTAATGAGATAGACATGGCTGGAATGACATGTAAATCCAGTTCAGTAATACAGGGTATGAATGTAAAGTAAAACTGGTTCAGTAATGGACTTTGTCAACTGTGATGGTCTTTGCATCAATGCCTTAGCTACTATGGAAATCATATCATGCGATTAACAGTTTTCCATAATTACATGTTATATTCACATGCTATTTTATCATGATTAAGGTTCCTTTGCTATCCAATCCTTACATACTATGGAGATTTATTTCACGACTGATGATTTTTGATATTTAAACATTATGTTCATATTTTTATGTTCAAATTTATATGGATTTTTTATGTTCTACATGTTTACCCATACTGAGCATTTGAGCTCACCCTTTTTGGTTTTCTTATCCCCAGCAAATAAAGGAATGTTTTAGGTAGAAAAAACGGTGAACATATTTATGGGAGATGTTGAAGATCTTACACCGTGATGAGTAGATTATGTTCTGAGTCTCAAAAAACACTAAACTAATATGATCATTGTAAATCTTCTTGGGCCAGGTATAATGCTTTCAACAAAATATTTTAATTTCGATGAAAGCCAAGATTGGGTCTCTAATGTTGGTATCAGAGCGATGGTTTAGTTAACCTTTTTAAACTATGATGTAAACACTTTAGTGTGATCCCTAGAGATATATATAAATTATGTATAAGTATTTCTATAAGGATAATAATATGTATAGGTTATAGACCTAGAATTATGGTAATGAACATAGAATTAAACATAAATGTTTGATATTGATGGTACAACCCCTTTATTATGTTGTTTTCAAATCATGATTTTTTCCTCTCACACTATTATTTTTGGGTTTTATACAATGTCTGTAATCCGAAGGAACTGTGTTGAGAAACATAATGGGAAATGAAATTCCTGTCCCCCTGTACAAATAATTGTTATGGGAGATGGAGTGAAAATTTTATTTCTATACATACAGAAGCTATGAAACATTCAGGACATCCAAATGAGCAAAGAAGGTAACAATATTATATTGATCCCTTAATGAGGCAACATCCACCTTCTTTCAGTGGGTTATTTGATCTAATTATTGATGAACAATGGATCAGTACCATTGAAAAGAAATTTTCCATACTTTTTTGTTTAGAACATGAAAAATTCATTCTGGAAGTTTACCATTTAGAAGGTGAAGCGGACTAGTGGTGAACTCTAATTAATAATACAAGTCCTCAATATATAATTGAATCCATGTAATTAGAGGAGTGAAGAACATGTTTTTCAATAATTATTTCCGTCGTATTATTTGAATAAAGTTTGAAAAGGAGTTCCTTGAGCTTAAGATAAAGGATGATGAATCTGTTGGTATATAAAAAGAAAATTTTATTAGAATTTCAATGTATGCGTTTAGATTTATCATCTAACCTAAAAGTAATGTTGATCGATTCTTCAGTGTCTTAAAACCATTTCTTTGACGAGAATCATCTATAATAGACTTCTATTGTGATGATGAAATATTGCATTGTTCTATAGAAGTAGAAAGACAAGATGGTGTTACATATCCATCTCATGGTTTTGACAAGTAACAAAAAATGGAGTTCAAGGAAAAATAGTTGAACAATGGTGAAAAGAAAGTGATTGTTTCTTTACTCTCAATGTGTAGAAGGAAGCTTAGTGGAGATTGTATAAAAGGTACTATAAAATTTTTCAAGTGTGGAAAAGAAGTTCATCATGTAGCTGAGTGTCTATGTAATGGGAAAAAGTATTCTAATGACGTGAATAATGAAATGACTGCAGAGAACATACCACTAACACTTCAATACTACACGTGAAAGGAAATAGGGAGTTATTCTAATCAATGCCCTAATCCAAGAGTTAATGATGATCGATGTGATCGACCTCTTAAGGAAAATGAAAAAAGGGCAGTCACATGAAATCAATATTTGTGATATTGATTATGACAACGATGTGGTGGAATGATTAAGTGTTTATGTAATGGGATTTAAAAATAGTGTCGGGGAATCTCATTTATAGTATTATATAATATTGTAATATATGTGTATTGGTTTATTGTGGTTTTCAATAATTATGTGTTGCAGTTAAACATTAAAAGTGATTGGAATATTTTTCAAAGGCAGTTGATATGCACATAATGAGATCTTGACTGATAAAAGGAAAAAGTGATATCATAGTTTAAGTAAATAATATTTTTGTTATATTTGGTGTAGAGAAAGGGTTAATTTTTATTGAATTCATGTTGTCGCAATGGATCTATAGTAATTTATATTATTATCATCTTTCAAGAGGATTCGTGATAAAGCCATTCTAATGTTTGGAATGTTACCAACATGATATAACTTATGATATATGGGGATAAATGATGGTATTCACATGCTAGTTATATTACCTTTCAAGTAATTGTTTTATTTATACAAGATATTAGATAGAAGTATTTTAGATATGATTATTAATGATTAAGTTGGAAATTAGATAGTATAGTTTTAGGATATAAATTTTTTATTTTGATCTGATTTCTAGAATTTTATAATGGTGTAGTTTATAATAAAGGACTACCTATAAGACAAACAACAACCCATCGCGTCAGACAAGGCTGTCGGAATCGATCCCATAATTGAAGTGAAAGATGCCTTTATCACTTACAACTAGCCTAAAAGAAGTCCCTAGTACGTAGAAATTAGTTTTATTTTATTAATTGGTATTATAGATGTAGAATAAGTCTATTTATTGAACCATATACGATTAATATCACCATATATGGACTAATGTTTATTTAATAACTTTGGTTATCCTTTTGTTTGAGACTGATGCAATGCGCCATTATTATATCACATAATCTGCTAACACTTCACAAATGACAAATTGAACATCATTTATCTAAGATATGATGTGGAAATTGTTTAAAGAATGACCAATGGATATTGTACCAAAATCAAGAATGTATTTATTCTAATTCAAAATTTTCATCTTTAGGGAAATGAACATGAAATCCAAAAAAGTTGTCCTAGTACCATAATATATGATGAATCAGATGATACCTTAGATCATCACAAATTTATTGCTTTGTGATTGTTTTCTTTTTCATAACCATGTTCTCTACCACTCTCAATCAGAACATATTGGTTATATTTATCTTCCATATCCATGTTTTCACCCATGTTCTCTTATTTGGAAACCCAATGATGAGTTAATTAGGGTAACTATTATATTTCATAATTTACATTTAAAAATTAACTTTTTTTATTCCTTTTTACGAAGTGTGATTCAATGAAAGAAAGTTTCATGTAGTAAACCATTTATAACCCTGAATAATTTCAAAGCGAAATTCATTTTATGGGGGGTAGAATGTAACACCCCAATATTTTATGATATATATTCTATTTAATTACTTTGATATCTTCTTGTTGTGTGCTACACCATGATTATCATGTAGTATACAAAACACTATATTTGTCTTGTATTATACGCTAGAGCGACCTTCCTCGATAGCCTACGTGGTACGCAATACATAGTTTCACTAAACAATGATATATCATAATATTATTATAAATTAGCTGTTATGAATTGTATTAACATAATTTTTAATTTTATAACATTATAATTAATCTTACATGTTTTTTAGAACATGGTATTAGAACAAAATCAATTTTTCGTATAGAAGAAATATTTTTAAAAAATGCAGTTTTTCCCTCTTGTGATGGCGTACCCATTTGAAATCTAATTTTTTAAAATCTTATATGTTAAATATGACCAAATAAATTAATCATTTTGAATCAAGATATAGAAATTTACATTGGATACATTTTTCATAGTTTTATGACAACTTTAATAATTTGATGAAGAGTAAAAAATGCTAAATTTTACTTAAAAGAATATTTTTTCATCAAGATAATTTATATGGTTAAATTTTATAATTTAATGGTTTTAAATAATCAATATAACATATGTTTACCATTTCATGTAATTTAGGTCTTTATCATTAATTTTACTATGAATTCATAGGTAAAAACATTTCAATCTTTTGCAATGTTTTAACCAAAAACCCATTTTTTCGATAGTGGGATAATTTTAAATTAATTACTGCAACTTCTATGTTTTGAATTTTGTAAAAATGGATTCTATATTTGGAATCAGGAGGTTCAAATTGCGTAAATATATAAATTTTATTTTTAGGCATAATGAATAGTTACTACTGTAAATTTTATTTACCACAGTGAAAGGTAAATCAAGTAATAAAGGGAAAATAAAATATTATAAAATTTCCCTAACACTTGTCTTGATATCATTGGTTGATTATTTTTCTCCCTAAAACATACTTGGGTAGAAATTAAATCTATTTTAACCCACTTGGTTGTGATTAAGACCATTAAGTTATTTTATTTAAAGGAATGTAAAATACACCTCACTCAATCATTAATAATTAAATTATTTTTAATATAAGGTTACACCAAATGTAAATTCAATTATAAATTCTCATTTGAAATCTGAAATTTTTTTATTTATCATGGTAATTTATTTTTAATTTTTACTAAATATATAATTACCATAATAGATTATAC
Source organism: Viscum album (assembly GCA_963277665.1). NCBI lineage: Eukaryota > Viridiplantae > Streptophyta > Magnoliopsida > Santalales > Viscaceae > Viscum > Viscum album. Next base: position 381,078,310 of record OY728125.1, read on the forward strand.
ATTAATGATGTATAAATTTTTTATTTAAAAAAATCAATAATATAGTTTTTATTAAAATAATAATACCAATAAAAATGACCAAAATCCATAACAAAACATATTTTTCAGGTATTAATAATCTATAATCATCCAATTATCAACTGGTTGAGCATTTTGATCCTTAAAAAATAGATTATGGAACTTATATTATTTTATTTTAAATGATGTCAATGTTGTCACCTTCATAATTTAATAAATATAACAATTTATATGTTATTCATTTAAGATGATAAATTCGATTAAAAGTAATCCTATAAAAGGTATTATATATATCATCATCATAGTTATTTATTTTTAATTGTTATACAAAATATATGTATATTTAATAATTATACAAAAATGTTGTAGTAATTATCTTATTAAGAGAAATATCAAATAAATGGTTTTGAAAATATTAAAATAAATATTATATGAACTAATTAATTTAGCACACAAAATTTATAGATTAAAAATACATTTTAGAAAACTATTAAATATTTTGGTTCAAATATATCTTCTGTGTGGATTTTATTTAAATTCAAATAACTAAATAGTGTGAAAATTGACAAAACTGGTATTTTAAAAAATAAACATATTATTAAATTATTAAAAACTCGAAAAAAATTAAAAAAAATTAAATTTATATAGTCTAAAATTTCATAAATAATCTAATTATGGACAATTAACAACACATAAATAAGCATTCATAACCATTTAAAATTTAGAATATTTTTACCATAAATAAAATTAAATTGATTAAATAAGGATAAATAAAACTTAAAAGGTTTAAATTCAATTCCAAACATGTATGAATTTTATTTTTTGTTAAGGTTACAACAAAATGTTATATCATATTATATATTGAGTCACATTGGAGGTTTTTAGGTGGGGTTTTATTTTATTATTGATTAATATTTTTGAGGTTTCAAAAACTGCCCCTCCCTTCTCTTATAAAAGTGAACCTCCTCCCTCTTCTCTTCACACCATTTTGGGCCTTAAAGCTCGTCTAACCCCTTCCAAATACCCTTATATACTTACCTAGTAACATTATGGAGTTTATGGTATTCTCAAAAGCTCCAACTCTAGTCCCTTAAGAGGATGTTTAAAAGAGGTTCATTTAGGAAAAGTTAATCTCTTATACCAATTTTTTCAAGTTTACTTTTTCTTTTAATTCATCCTCCTTAGTGGATTCATTATAAAGTAATAAAATCAGGATATATAATATACTCATATGTTATTATAGATATGAAACAATCCAATTTCACCTTCTATCCATCATACGAAAAACAAAATCTTTACACGCGTGTATGTAAGGATTACCGACTCCACGTCGTGGAGTAACCTTTAATCCACCTCCACCTTGCATGGATTGGTACAATGGTTGAAATAATAACAATATATTATTATTATTAAATCATACTAATTCTGAAATATTATATCATCCACTCCAATTCCATTCAATAATTATGTGAACGACATCATCGCTCCTGCATACGTACAGATTATCTTCTCCACGACGTGATGGGATTCATTCTCCATGTTAACCAATCGAGAATTATGAAAAAGTATATATAATGAATAATAATGAAATATATTAAATAATAATTCTACTGTATTTATGTTTATATATATTTCATTTACTTACTTCCATTCAATTCAATATGAAATGGAAAACACTATTCATTCGTACGTATGACCTACTGCCACCATGAATAGTGTATTTCATTTCATTTATCAATCTATTATATATATATATATACTGAATATATATGATATATAAATCATGTTTTACATTTTTCAAGTAATTAAATCATGAAATAAGAAATAATATCAAGACAAACAAGTAAAAACATGTAAGATAAATGAAATGATTATTACCCAAAATATTTATTTTACATGGAATTGACAGATGAATGGGTAATATAAAGTCATAAGTGAATCATATATGACATAATAAATATTATTATGGTTCTGTTAAAAGTTAATAACACATTTAAACCCACTATATAGGAATTTTGGATACATACGAAGCATATCAAACCTAAGTTAAAGGATAATTTTTTCTATCTTGTTCTTATCCGAGATTGTTTATTTTTAAGTATTTACTGGGGTTATATTTATCATCTATTTCCATGTTTTATTAAAAAATCACAATTTATTTATTATTATTCCCAGTATGTTTAAAATCATGATTACCACTTTTTACTATTACTATGTGGTATGGAATGAATATTTCTTTTTTTAACCATACAAGGTACTTTTTGACGTTTCTGGAAAAAGTAAGACAAGATAGTTTTTTTGGAAATCGGGATATCTAGTGACCAAGAGAATTATATTTTAGAGGTATATAGTGTTAAGATTATTACCATAGTCTAGTTTCTGGTCGCATTAATAGGAATTATCACATAGGTATGTATGTATAGGATATTTTTAAAGGAAAATTCCAAACCTGTTTGAAAATTCTAGAGGAGATTGAATCCTATACTTCAAGAAGTTATTATGAAAGGGGTGATTTCCTTATTTGATGCTGATATAATTTACCATATTTTTTATAGTTTATGGGTACATCGTGTACAAATAATTCTTAAAATATGAGGATTTATAGTTTTTATGAATGAATTTGGACAAATAGTACCTTACAGGTTTCTTAATAAGTGTAGGGCGTACATCAATTACAGGAGGATAAGCTTAGATACTAGGAAATACCAATTTATATTACCTTTTAGAAATAAAATACTTCGTAGGTCAGCTGGTCAATCTAATTATTCGACCATAAATTTATTTTATTTATATTTATAGATTTATATAGATTCAAAGGATCTATATAAAAAAAATTTTCTCTGATGAATCTGTCGTGTTAAAGATTGATTTGATGTGATAATGGTATATTACTTATTAAAGTGTTAATTATCTGATGTCATAATGATGTAATGATTGATGGAACGTTTCATCATTATTTTTTTCTCATGTGGCATTATTTCATCAAGAAAATCATTTTGGAAATGGATGATCATTAATCATTTTTTTGTAGATAACCTGATATTTTTACCCAAATTTTATTCCTACACCAAGTTCACTAATGTAGGATTAGATTAATTAATTAATAAATCATTTACATGATTTTAGTGTTTTATGGTGATTTAGGTTCCATGTTTAAAAAAAACCAAAGCAAGGGATTTTGGAGACTAAGTATTGAGTTGTAGAATACTTTGGAAAATGCTGTTTTGGGATATTGTTTTTGTTAAAGACCATATATGATGAATATTTGAGAATAAATAAGTTTCTCTAGGTTGTGGCATTCATATATAGATTAAATATTATATACATTTTAATTGAATATGATAATTGTGTTTTTTTGTTGTTGTCCACAAATAGATCATGTTCAAACTCAAGTGATGAATAGTGATACATTTGAGGAAAATATCATTCTAATATTTTAGAGTGTTTTTATGTTATATGGAATTTGTTTTGGAAAATTTGGAATAATAATTGAATAACTTGTTTAAAATATATATATTTGTAAGTCAAATTATTTTTTGGTATTTTGGAAAAGTCATCGAGAATATGATTTCATTATATGACTTTTAGGTTAGCATAAGAGTTTATCATATGAATATTAAACTCTTTATATATTCATCACATGTCTTTGGATTTTTATTACATTTAATGGTCTATAAAAATGGCACCATAAAAAACTTATAGTCATTTCATTGGACTTAAATAAAATCATATGACTTTCGATAGGGCATTGTAAGACTTCCGTTTATAGTGTACGAAAATGGATTTTTATGAAATTGAAGATGGATGGTTTGTGAGACCTTAGAGTATTACGATACGATGATTTTTTAGATATTCATGAATTAATTTTATAAATAAATAATTAAATCATAAGATAATGGGCAGTCAAGTCTTCAATCAATTAAATGTCACAATATGGTTTATCATGATTCAAGTAGGTTTTTAAGTATAAGAGTTTGTGGAGCATTGCATTCCATAATATAGGTCACACAATCTTAGTTTTCACATGAATTTATATATTTATATCCAATTTAATTATATGTGAATATCATGGATATATATATGAATAATGAAAATATTTTTTGAACAATTAAGATCTTTATTGTTCATCTAAACAGTTTGCAGTTACAGTAAATTATGAGGAGTCTTCAGAAATTTTTGATGGCGATTATTTAGGGAATTCCAATTCAGAATAAGATAACTATAATTTAATAAATGCAAGACAAAGAAATATTGTGGATGTGCTTGAATATTATTCTCATGGTATTTTATAAATAAATATTCCTCATGGAATAAAACAACTAGTTTTGTGCATATTGTGAAACACATATCAGGTGATTGGGTTGTGAATTCACAATAAATAGATAGTGGAAGAAGTCATAACTGCAATGTAAAAATCTTAAATAAATATTACATAATGGTGAAGAATGTTGTCAGTGATGTTTTTCATGTATTATTGTTCATATAAATGAAGGGGTTTCTTAGTGATATACAATAATATAAGAAGAATATGATAAAGAACAAAACATACATAATAAATCAATAGTAATATATAAGGGGAAGTTATATCAATTCCTACTCAAACTATTGATCATTTTAATGTTTATGATGTGATTTTACGACTTACATAACAAATACTAGTCCAGAGAATTTAAAACATGAGTTTCAATGTTATACCCAAGTATTTTGTACTCATAGGTGATTTCTAGCATGTATTGCATTTTCAATGTGACTAGAATCACACTAATGATTACGCTTTTCACATTTCTAGGAGAACCTTGTAAATTTTTTTGTTATATTGTTGGTGTGTGATTAATATTTTTTTATAATAAACTTCTCTCATCATGACCCATTGAAAATGGGTTTTTGAAACAAACACAAAATAACTAAGATCACTAATTCAGCCGCCTCTCTGTGATGACTGGATCATATAGGTTACTCCACAATTGGTATCAGAAAACAAGGAATCATTCAGTTGTGATTAGATTTATAAATATTATATACACTATTATCTATTACGAATAATAATGTTTTATTTATTTATTTTATTAACAATGAAAAATATGATTTTTTTGAACAATAATGTTATTAAATAAATTTTATGGGAATGGTTTAAATGTATATAGGGGAATAACATTTCCATATATTATTTCTATCTGTTATGATGTATTGGAAGAAAAAACTAATATTTTTAACCCACACACTAAATGTTCTACCATAATATCTATAGGAAATGGGAATATGGAGAATTATGGTCATTCTTGAAATATTATTTTATCTTTTTATTCATAGATTGAATTTCTAAAAGTTAATGGAATGAAAAGATAAATTTTTATTTTGGAAAAACTACAAAAAATATATGATGTAAAACAAGTGTGATGTGGGAATATATTTATCTTTAATGATATAAATTCGAATATCTTATGATGAATAATTAATAGATTATTAAAAACTTTTTAAAGGAGGATAATGCAGCTTTTGAGCATGATCATATGTTATGGAGAGAATTTTAGGGCTCTATTATCATAGAGACAATCTTATATATCTTACTAGATATGTTTAATGTGAAATTACCTAATTTTGAAGAAATTGTTCAAGGGTATATCACTAAGGATAAATTATACAGTATTATTATATTTTATTAAATGAGGATGGATAATTATATTAAGGAAAAATGGAAATGTTGAGAAGGAGATTTCCTTCATAGCCTCCAAACATGAGCAGTTGAAGATAAAGGATGTTGTTGAACAAGAACCATGTCATTTAGATACTAATGAATATGTATAGGTGAATGTTCCTGAAGTAAATTTTCTTGTATCTTTAAAAATCAGAATAGGGAAAGGTAATTATGATGGAAATATCCCTTTAATTTGTTTTATGTGTGGTATTATTAGGAATTTTTGTGAAAACAACCTGCAATTTAACGTTGAAGAATACAATGATAATGAAGAAGAAGATAATCCTAGAATATTATTTAAAATTAAATGAAATATATATTTTTATATTTAATATATAAGTGAATGAAGATATATAAATATAAAATGAAAAACCTATTGTTTAATAAATGTAGAGGAAGTGAATATGAAGAGGAAGTTGATATTTAAGGAGATAAAGATGGTGAAAATTTTATCAATCAATAAGTGTTTGGTGAAAATGATATGTATTGAAATACATTTTAAAATTGAAGAATATGTGTACAAAATATATTTATATCTAAAAAACATAATTCAAAGGGAATCTCTCAAATATGTTTAAAGGAGACAAAAAGATTAAAATATTAAAGAATAAGAAAATAAATCATCCAATAATGTGGAATGAATTTGTATTGAAGAATGAAATATATTTTTAAAGGATAATGATTTACATAACATTAACCTTAATGATGATAATAACCATTACATCAAGATGGAAGAAATTATGAGAGGGAAATATAAGGATTTTGATCATATTTAATAAAATTTGATCAAAATAGAAAAAGAATTTGAGAAGTGAATATCCAACATTCAGAGCTATATTATGATGTTTTATAATTTGTAGGCATGATTTAGGATCAAATATAAAAAAAATATCTTTCGTAATGCTAAAAATAGTGTTTAAAATGTTGGATAAAAATAAAATTAAGAACTAATACCTAAAGATCATGTTTGTGTCTAAATTTGGTGACACTTAGATATTCTGAAATTATGTAAACAACAAATTCAAGTAAAATTTTTATTAAATTGTAAATATAGAAAATACGATAAGTATCCAAATATAAATAATAATATTTTATGAGTTTTTATTAATTTAGTTTCACAAAATGTAGAAAATATTTGTGACTGAAAGAATTAAGAAAAAAAAACATAAATATTTCAAACAACATCCTTCTCATAATGGTAAGAATGTTTTCTATAGATTTTGTTGGTATTGTAGAGGATTTAAAACCGAAATAAAAGATTTCTTCATTTAACTAAAGACTTCAATGTATGAATGAAATGCTTGGGAAGCATGGTTTTAGGGTGAGTAATCCCCTTCAATGGATGAAAATCCCGAAATCGATGGAAAATTATAGAATTAAATCTCAGAATCAACATGATAATCTTGAAGAAGTATGTGGAATGTCTGACCATCCCATTTAAAATGAAAATTAATGCGTTATACTTCTATTAAATTAAAATAATTTTATATTTAATACTCAACAACATCATATAAAAGTGAACAATGGAATGTAAAAATATATAGTTGTTCATATTGCACTCAAAATATCCAATGGGGTGAATCCATTAATCTTGAATAGTATATTCTCATATCACAAAAAATGAGATTAAAAACAATGAATATATATTTTATTATGAAATAGACACGTAGTGACCATTTTAAATTATTTTTCACTAAATTTTAATGAAGTTGGATGAATTGTTATTGGTAATGAAAAATGAAATCTGAAAACATCATTTATGTTTATGGACCAAAACTATTTTATTGATTGTTTAATATCATTATAATTATGTAAATGAAGTGTTATAAAGATGTATGGGTTCTTAATCTAGAACATTTTAATATATAAGTGTTGTAACAATATGAAATATGACTATAATTGATTTATTTCAAGTGGTTGATGATGAAAATTTATGTAAGAATAGAATGAATGAATTAAACACATTTTAGAACCCATGGTTTTCACATATTTTCCAAATTCATATAAGTAATTACACTCAATGATAAAATTTCTATGATATCCCCATTATAAAAAAAATATAGAGATCAGATGTACCCAAAATTTAAGGTGTGATAACTTATAGTTTATCCTAATTTCAAATGTTTAGATAACCCTTTAGGCTAATTCAAATAAAATGGAATCTTTTAGGAATTAAAATGAAAGAAAATTTGTTAAAACCCCAGGGATTACTTTAAATGATAATTATAACACCTAAATATTTCATAGTATGTTATCTCTTCAATGTAATTCCATAACATGAGCTATACGCAACATCGAGTTCAAGCGCACCATGACTTACCTAACTAGCCCTTCAAAAAGAGGGTATGAATAGTATTAACTGAATTTTTTATTTAATATATTCCATATAATTTCACAATCCATATTATTTTTTTCTTAGACATAACAGTAGAAAAAATATAATTTTTTCAGATAAATGAAGTATTTTTTAGAAAATAAACTTTTACAACCTTTTAATAGAGAACCCTTTTTAAATTCAATTTTTGACATTTTTTATATATTAAATTGGAAAAAAATAATCTTCTTTTTTTATAATGGGGACATAAAAATATAGTTTCGATAAATTTTTGGTGTTTTTCAGATAAATTTCATATTTTGGTGAAGAGTGAAAAATAATAATTTTTAATTCCAAATAACTTTTCAAATTAAAACAATTTATATAGTTAAATTATACATTTGAGTGGTTTGGATGTATAATTAGATTATATTTTTATCATATAATACAATTTAGGTCATTATAAATAATTTCATATTTAAAATTTATACAAACACATGTCAATATTTGGATAGTTTTTACTTTTAAAAAACAGCTTTTTGGTTTTGACAATGGGAATTATTTTTAAATTAATTAATTGAACTTATATATTTTGAATTTGGTAAAATTGAATAAATATTTGAATTTTTAATATCAAAATTATCTTAGGGTGAATTTTTTCTTATTTTTATGAAAACATTCAATTTTTCATGAATGGTGAAAACAGTGTGTTATTGTTTAAAACCGAAATTTTTTAAATACTTTTTAAAATATTTAAATTGATTTTAAGTAAAAAATATATATATAATACCTATATAAGTTTAATTTAATTCATTGGAGTCCTTTTATTATGAAATTAGACGTATAAAAGTTTATTGAACTTTTTCATTTCTTTTACCCATATACTAGGCATATATACAAATTTGCATAAAATGAAATTTTAACCCTTTTGTGAATTGAACTTTAAAAATTTGAGATACATGGTTGATATCAATAAGTAAAATGTGGCTCAACAAGAATAAAATAATATGTGGAGAATATTTACTTTTGATTTGGATTTACCACGGTTAAAAGTAAATCTAGTAATTAAAGGTAAAAATCATATTATTATTACCCTAACATATGTCCTAATTCTATTGGATAAATGTATTTCGACAAAAATCTACATTATAAATAAAATATGATTTCTTTGGTCAACATGGATTATATTTGTACATTTATTATTATTTTATTTAAATAAGAGTGAAAACTATAAAATTCAAATTTTAATAACTAATCCATTTTTAATATAGGGTAATACATAAGATATATTTGACTATAAGTATTCGTTAGAAATATAAAAAACTTTTATTCATCATGGTATTTTATTTATAATTTTTATACATTAAATAATTAAATTTATTTGTGACACGATGATAATGTTGTAATTATCTTTTTAATGAAATATTAAAATAATTGAAATTGTAAATATAAAAATAGATGCAAATAGAGACTTGTTATTACATTCATAAAAAACAAATATCAAATAGTGTAAAAATTGACATAAATGTGTTTTTAAAACAAATACTATATTATTAAATGATATAATAAACCTAAAACTAAAAATTTTGGACAAATGACTTATATAATGATATATATGTCATTAATGAACCATCTTCATTTTTCTGTTCTTTTTATATTATGTTTAGAAACAATTTATTATAATAATACTAGAGGACATGGAGAATGTTATATTATTTAACAAAGAGTTAAATCTAAAGGATATAGTTAATATAGCGACCTAAATTTGCATAAAACCTATTGTTTGAGAGGTTTTAGAACCATAACCACCTTTGCTTTCAAATATATCAATTTTGAGCCATTTGAAACCAACAATGATTTTATAATAAAATAATATTTCAAACTTTTCCTAAAGGGACCCTCACCACTCTTATAAACGGGTACATCCCCTTCATTATAAATCACACCTCCAAATCCATTTCTCTTGGCCAAACACTGAAAATAAATCCCTCCTAACATCCATAACGTCGACCTAGAGGTCTTCCCTTGATCATAAATCCACCCTAATGAGCCCTTTTGTTCAAATCAAAAGGAACCACCCAAATAAAAGGTAATTATTTTATCACCCCTTTTAAAGTTATTTTCTTCTTCCAATTTCATTTTATTTGTTGTTTCCATAACAAAATAATAACTCTAGTACCTTATATATATAATATGATGGTATTATAATTATTTTACAACCATATCCATTATTATATCTATCTTATGACTGATAATGTCACCTTGTGTGTGTAAATGCGACTTACCATCTTCACGCCATGGTGTAATTTGATTTTCAACACTATGTTATTTGGATGGATATAATGATGAGTAATATGTATATAAATAATTAAAATTACATGATATTTTATCTGTAAAATTAATATACTATCCAATTAAAACCCTTTTAATTATTAAGGAAATGATATCGGTTCTCGTGTGTACGTACAACTAACCGTCTCCACAACGTGATGAGATTCAGTTCCACATTCGTCATTCAACGTTGATTATAAAAATATATATTATTAATAAGTAATAATTATACTGTAGATATATTTATATATATATTTATGTACTTACATATATCTTATTCACTTACTTATGTTCAATAAGATATGAAAACGGAAAAATAATTTGTGTGTACGTACGACCTCCCATCTCCATAAACAATGTTTTCTATTTCATATATCTATCTATTATATATATTTATATTCAAAATATATATGACATATAAATAATGTTTTATATTATGGATGTATTTTATTCATTATCTAAATGATATGACCAATAATAACAATAAAAACAAGTACGATAAAAAAGAGATTATTAACTGAAATGTTAATTTAACATCAAAATCCTTATTAAAGGGGAAGTATAAATTCATAAATGACTCATTTAAGATATAATAAATATGAATATGGTTATGGTATAATTTAATAACATACTATTGTAATTGTACATGAGGTTACGTGAACCCTCGACCAAATGAAACTGCAAGGTAATGGTAAATTAATCAATCTCATTATTATCTGAGATTGTTTCTGTGTATGTACTTTCTAGAAAAGAGTTATTATCCTTGTCCATGTTTAATAAAACACAACAAACTATTATACATTTATGGTACACTTTAACTAAAACATCATTTTAAATGTTTTAAAAATTAAGTCTTCTAAATATTTTACATTAATATCTATGTTTTCAAAATGGTTTTAAGGATTTATTTATATGGACATGATTGTTTTAAAATGTTAATTATAGTAAAAAGATCCAAAGTAGAATGGGGAACTGTGATTCAAAAATCACTTTTATACGACTTCCATAATAAATTTGTGACTTTTAAATGATTTCATGAAAAAGGGGTATTTCACTAAAGGAGTTTTACTGGACATTTTCTACTATATCATCAACCTTTACTGGATATTATTCTTGATCGAGGTTGATTTATTATAATAATATATCCCATATTTTTTTAATGTGTTTTTATGTTTCTTAATATGGATGTGATATTTTTATTGCATTAGTGTCTTAGGGATAAAATATTGACATTTAGTTTTCATGTTTTAATACGAATGATTCTATTATGTTTCAAAACATTCATATGAGGAATTCAATAGACATAGTAAGTGATGGGTAGAGCATGGTATAGCTCTTATAGGCATCAACAAGTCCCATGAGACAAATTAGTGTCTTCGAACAAGTCTCTGATAAAAATTATATTTGTAGTCTTGGAGTGAGTCCTTGACTTTGTGGTAATGATTTTTGGCGTTAGGCATTCCCCCATTATAAAATTAGTTATTAAATGGGATTATTCTACTAGTAGAATATCCATGTGAATGATTATATGGAAATGTTTGATTTATTTTTTCTACATTTTTTTCAAGTTTATGTTTAAAAGGTTGTTGTTTCTATTACACATCTTGCCTTAATAGTTTGTAGCTTCTGCTAAATTATTTACCGTTACTGAGTATCTGAGCCCACCCCTTTCTAATGTTTTATTTTCCCAGGATCTCAAGAAGTGTTTTATGATTGATATACAGGGTTAGAATAATCGAAAAATGGAGTTCTCATAGAATTATTTATGTTGTGTTATATGTTGGAATGTATAATGTAACATTCATGTATGTAATTTATTTTCCAATGCTGCTAAACATATCAGTCCTTTTGAACATGATTCCTTTTATCATGCCAATTTATTAAAATAATGCATCGACTCATGGTAACTTTGGTCTAGGAATTATAGTTGGTATTAGAGGAAGCATAGTATACGCCTTGGAAACTGGATTTATAAAATTTTTGATTCGATAACATTACCTTAATATATACTTTGAAGATCAATATAGAATAACATCATAGAATTTTTGTAATTTAGTTATTTTGTATATTTTCCATGAAATAAATACATGTCTCGATACGAGAAGGTAGAGGTAGCATTAGAAGAGAGGTACCAAGGAGTGAAAACTGTAAAAATGTGTTTTGAGGTTGACCAGGGGTATCCTGGTACACAAAAATGGGCCTTGTTGTACTCTTGATTATGAAACTCATAGTGGATTTGCATAGGATAATTCAAAGTTTCATTACAAGCCATTACAAAGGAGTTATGAGAAAATATATCACCAAAGAAAACATTTTTTTATGATTATAGAATATATGAATAAGCTTTTCAATTTACGTTAGGTATTTTACAGGTTTGGAAATATGCATTGTGATTCATAAAAAAACATATTGTATGCCCTTGATTATAAATGGAACCCAGTAGAAGGAATGAGAACTCCAACAATACACGTGATCCAAAGATAATGAGGGATAATATCATTCATGGTATTAATCCAACATTTTGAAGGGAAATAATCTCTCTTTTATTCTCATTATATAACGAAATAATATCATGTTTTAATAAGAAAAGTAAATAATTCTCCAAGTCCAATGGGATTTAAGGGATGCAAGAGAATAAAAGGATGGTTGAGGGAAATATGGATAAATGGAATAGGGGAAAGAAAGATTTTTCCATATATGATAACTATGGAAAGAATCACCTTTGTAAATACTTGAAGGGAATGAGAGTTTGTTATAAGTGTGGAGAAAAATGACACCAAGTACGCGATTTCAAGGGTACGAAAAAGTTTTCAAATGTACAATGCTTCATCTGCAAGGAGTTGGAACACTATGTAAATCAATGTCTCAATTATCAGAGTATACCCCAAATGATACTATTGGATAATAATCATGTTATGATACTACCAAAGATGAAGAAGAATGACTAGTGTTATTATGTTGTTATTAATTAATTGTGTCATTTGAGTACTATATTAATGATGCACACGTTATAAGAATTATAAAGTATATAAGGATTGTACTATAGTATGTTTTCATTAAGGATTTGAGATTTTATGGTACTATGTAAAGGGACACAGTTTAAATTTATGTATTTTGGAAAATATATGGTTTTGGGAAACATAAATCATAAAATGTATTTGAAATTGAGATAATTAATTTAGAATAATATGTAATTGAGATGGGTAAAGTAATTTTATATTATTTAATAACTTGGAACAAATTAATTGTTTGTTTATTCCATCATTGTTGGTGTTTACAAATATTTTGGATATTAGAAATATATCCAGTATTATATATGGAATAAGGGAGCATGAATGTAATAAATAAAGTTTTATGGTAATTCAGGGTGTAACCATGTTTTAAAAGAATACAAGATTAATATATTTACATATTATTACATAGAATAAGTAATTATTATTATGTTTACTTTATTTATAAATTTTGGATTGTGAGTTTGGACAGATGTATATTGGATAAGTCTAATGGTTTTAATTAATCATGTTGGACATTGGATTCTCTTGTTTAAGGTTAAAATATTTCTTAAGATTATTTTTGGATTATTTGAAAGAGGAAAACCTGGTGGTTAGGTGACAACCCGTCACGTCCGGCAAGGCTGCGAGACTTGAACCCGGACCCGAAGAGCTACATGGGTGCATCAATTACCACTGGCCTAGTGATGTCATGGTTTGTATAATGTATTTTTTTAAACATTCTAACAAATGAATTAGAAATTCATTATTTTTGTAACCTTGTACGATTAAGATAAATAGAATATTTTTTTAATTCTATTATCATTTGGAGTGAAAGATGAGTTTCTTGTTTGATTTCATTGAAGGATGAAACTCTACTTATCAAGTATATGTTTCCCATTTATTCTATGAATAAATTAATTTTTAATCATTAGGTAATGGATATTAAAACAAAAAATGTGTTATCCTAATAACATATGTTTTGTTGATCAGATGATTTTTCAAATCGTCATAGATTGATGGCCTTGAGGCCCTAAATTTTACACTTATTTGTGATAGATAACCTCAATCACTCACTATAAAAATTTATGTTTTTTCATAAATTATGTGTACCTAATATCCACCAATATTATCCTAATAGATATCAAAAATTGGAGGTGAATTTTTTATTTACCTTTCCCTCTTATTAAGAAAAAATTTTATTAACCCAATTTCTGATGTGGGTTTCCCACAAATGTATTTTTCTATTTTTAAGCATTTTTTACAAAGAAACATTTAAAATTTAGAAGATGAAATTTATTGAGGGAGGGTATAATTTAACACCCGAAGATTTCATAATACACTATCTCTTCAATGTAATTCCATATTATTTGTTTCTTAGATATAAAATAAGCAAAAATTCATTTTTTCAGATAAAAGAATTATTTTCTAAAAATGAAATTTTACCACATTTTAATGGAGAACCCTGATTTAAATACAATATTTGACACTTTTATATATTTAATTTGACAAAACAAACATCGTATTTAGAATCGAGACATAAAAATTTAGTTTCGATTGTTTTTTGGTGCTTTTCTGATAACATTCATATTTCGGTGAATAGTGAAAAATAGTAAAATTTAATTGAAAACAAATTTTTACATCAAAATACATTATATTGTTAATTTATAGATTTGAATGGTTTGGAAGTATAATTTCATTATATTATTATCAATTAATAAAATTTAGGTCATTATAAGTAATTTGACATTTAAATTTTACACAAAGACATGTTATTCTTTTAATAGTTTTTACTTTTTAAAAACCCTGCCTTTTGGTTTTGACAAAGGAAATTAATTATAAATTAATTAATACAAATTATCAGTTTTGAATTAGTAAAAATAGAATTAATATTTGAATTTGGAATATCAACATTATATTACAGTGAATTTTTGGAATTATTCTGACAACATTCAATTTTTGATGAATAGTGAAAACAAGTACGTAATTATTTAAATTAAAAATTTTATTGAAATAATTATATATTTTATTTAAATTTATTTTAAATAAAAAAAAATATATATAAAAATTTTATATGTTTAATGTAATTAATTGCAGTCATTTTATAAGAAACTTATATGTATAAAATTTTATTGAACTTGTTAACGTCTTTTACCCACCTTCTATGGACATTAGCAAATTTATATAAAATATAATTTTACTGCTTCTGTGAATTAAATTTAAAATATTCGAGACACATGGTTCATATCATTATCTAAAATGTGGTTTAATAAGATGAAAATATTTTTGATTAATAGTAACTTTTGACTTTTATTTACCACGTGTAATAGTAAATAGGGTAATTATAGGTAAAAATGATATTATTATTACACTAACATATGTTCTAATTCTATTGGATAATTCTATTTCAACAAAAAGAAAACCACGAAATGAAATATTATCCTTTTGGACTACTTGGAATAGATTAGGACATTTATTATTATTTTATATAAAGAAGAGTAAAAAGTGTTAAATAAAATGTTTAATTACTAAACCATTTTTAATATAGAGTTATACATATGATAAATTAGACTATAAATAGTAATTAAAATGATATAAATATTCCCTACATCATGGTATTTTATTTATAATTTTTAGACATTAAATAATAAATATTATTTATGACACATTGATGTTGCAGTAATTAACTTATTAATGAATGATTAAAATAATTGATTTTATAAATATAAAAATGAATGTAAATTGAGTCTTTTGAGGAAATTCAATAAATTTTTAGGTGAAAATGACATGTTAGGGCTTATTAAATGTATTTATTTGATGTAATGAACTTTCTATTACTTTCACAAAAACCAAATATCAAGTAGTGTTAAAATTGACATAAATGACTTTTTAAAACAAATACTATATTATTAAATGATATATTAATCATAAAAATATAAGGTTTGGACAAATGAATTATATAATGATATATATTTCATTAATTAACCACTTGAGTTTATCTCGGATTTTTATTGTAATTTTGTTAACCATTTATTATAATAATAAAAGAAGACATGGAAAAAGTTAAACTATTTAGGTAAGAGTTAAATCTAAAATATTGGGTTACTATGATGACCTAAACATGTATAATGACTATTGGTTGAGTGTTTTTAGAACCATCCCCACCTAATATTCTAAATAAATTAGTTTTGGCCCATAGAACCCGAAAAATATTTTATAATAAAATAATATTTCAAAATTTTCCTAATGTGATCCTCACCTCTCTTATAAAAACGTACTTCTTCTTCTCTCAAAATCACTCTTCCAAGGCCATTTGGATCAGCCAACCCCTACCCAAATATCCTCCCAACATCCCTAAATTCAAACTAGATGCATTCCCTTGAGTAGAAATCCATCCTATGGAGCAGTTTTGTTCAAATCAAAAGGAAACCCCAATGAAGAGGTTACTATTTTACCACCTCTTTAAAAGTTATTTTCTTCATCCACATTCTATTTCATTATTATTTCGATTAAAAAATTGTAAATCCAGTAAATTCTATATAATATTATGTTATTATAAATATGTTACAACAATATTTATTATTCTATCCATCCTATGAATGATAATGTCACCATACGTGTGTATGTATGACTTATCGTCTCCACACCGTGGTGTAATTTGTTATTCAACACAGTGTAATTTGGATGGATATAATGATGAGTAATATGTATATAAACATTGAAAATAACATTATAATTTCTCTTTACAATTAATATACCATCCAATTACACACCATTTAATCATTAAGGAAATGATATCGTTGCTCATGTTTATGTATGACTTACCGTCTGCACAACTCGTTGAGATTCATTTCCATGTTCACCATTCAACGATGATTATAAAAATATAAATTATTAATATGTAATAATTCTACTAGATATATATGTGTGTGTGTGAAATTACATATATCTTACTCACTTACTTCTGTTCAATACAATATGATAAAGGAAACTACGTTTATGCGTACGTACGGCCAACCGTCTCCATAAACAGTGTTCTCTATTTCCTATATCTATCTATTATACTTATTTATATTATAAAAATATATTATCTATAAATAATTTTTTATATTCTGGATGTATTTAGATTATGATCTAAATGATATGATCATGAATAACTAGTTAAAACACGTACAATAAAGAAAGTGATTATTACCCGAAATGATAATTTAACAAGAAAATAATTATTAAATGGGTAGTATATGGTCATAAATGAATCATGTATGATATAATAAATATTAATATGGTTCTGTTACAATTTATTAACATACTATGTTCATTATACTGGAGGTTAAATGTACCCTTGACCAAATTAAAGTGCAAGGTAAGGGTTAATTTCCCAATCTCATTATAATTTGATATTGTTTATGTGTATGTATTTTTGGGACATATTTATTATCCATGTTTGTGTTTCATAAATGACATTTAAAAATTACTATTTTATAGTAATCATACACTAAAACATCATTTCAAATGTTTTAAATATATATTCTTCTAAATCATTCTAATTAATGTCCATATTTTCAAAATGGTTTTAAAGATTTATTTATGTAGACATTATTGTTTTAAAATGCTAATTCCTTTATAATGTTTCAAAGTGGTATGGGAAACTATGACTTAATCATTTATTTTAAATGACTTCTTTTATAAATTTTTTCCTTTTAAATGATTTCATGGAAATTTGGTATTTCACTCAAAGAGTTTTACTGATCATTTTCAACTATATCACCATATTATACTGGATATTATTCATGATAGAGGTTGATTTATTATAATAAAATATTCCATATTGTATTTAATGACTTATGATATGTTTTATTATGGATGTACTATTTTTATACTATTCATGGTTTATGTATAATGTAATTAAATTTTGTATGCTAGTTTTAATAAAAAAAATTACGTTATGTTTCAACAATTTCATATAAGGAATGTAGTGGACTTAGTAAGTGACAGGTGGAGCCTTCTATTGAAAATTTATGCATCTGTAGGTCTCATTAGACAAATTAGTGTCTTGGCCATATAAGGCCCTGGCCTTAAACATCTCTTAATTTTGAATTAAATGAATAATTCACATTGAGGATCTTTTCAGGGTTAGAGTTTTATAGAATTAGAACATAATTACTACATCTGAAAAGATTACAAAGTAGACACTTCTACGAAGTTTCCATAGAATAAAAAAACACTTAAAAAGAAACATGTATAGTTCCATGTTTTATATAGCATGACTTTCCCTTGATCCATTCCTTGACCCTATTCCACATTAGGTCCTGTGAAAAACATTACAAAAACACTTGGGGTGAGCATAAAGAGCCCAGTAAGGGATACACAAAGAATGAAAATTGTTTGTTTATCAAAAGAACAAGTAAACCATGTATACTTTATCAATGTAATACATTTCACCATTATGAAGTAGTAAAAACTATTCACTGAATAATAGATCATTACTTACCCTTCTGTAACCAAAATATTACCATAAAACCCATAAAAATATCACATAACATATAAAGGTAACTTGGGACATAAACATACTTAAGTGGAATAACCATACGGTCGACTTCAAAACATATCACTTAATTGAATAGCCATACAGCCAACTTCCATACATAGTTAATGGAATAGCCATACGGCCGACTTCCATACCCAATTCATTGGAGGTTATAACGTAACCACCCGTCCTGGTATTCATGGCACCACCCGTCATATGGTTTATCACATAACCACCCGTCAAATGTCCAAGTACCAATATAAAATCATAAAACATAAAATAAATATAAAAGAATGATAACATTTCCACATTTCAATCACAATATGTCATTTAAATATATTGACATAATATAATCCTTTAACAAAACCATTTTCAATACCAAAATACTAAAAGAGTATATGGTATTTATTTTATTTTAAAAACATTACGGCTTGTTGTGGAAGCCAAAGACCAAATAATACTCGCGGCGGCAGAAAAGGTCATTGTCACCACGTACGTTAAAAGAAACATTCCTTTTTGTCGTTTAGTAAAACGCTGCGTAGAAAAAGATTAGTTTTTTATAAACGTAAAAGTCAAAGGGGTTTATACACCGTATAAATGATAGTGTGTGTATAAAACGAAATATGCCTCAATGAAAGGAGATTGAGACGATGACTCCTACCTCAGGTACGACTTGACTCGGTCATTTTTTAATATCCTTAATAATAAACATGAGTTAATTTCTACTTGTTTAAGTACCTTTTTCATGTTCATTATTCCTTTTATATCACTTATTGCCATGTCATGAACACTATGTAATTATTTAAGTTAATAACGGTCGTTTTAACTATCATTGGTACTTGAGTAAAAAATAAACCCTTTATAATTACAAGTTTTTCATGTATCCATTATATACATAATGGTATTCATGATGTAGATATCATATATATCATATATATCCAGTACATGAATGCATTTATAATTTTACATAATCATTTAGAGGTATGAAATGAAATGCACCGTTCATGGAGACGGTAAGTCGTACGTACGCATGAATGCTACTTTCATTTCTATTCAGTATTTTTGTAGAATGGAATCATAATGATATAAAGGTATGTTATAATTCCAGTGTAATATCATATATAATATCATAACTCCTTCCTTTATACGTCCTATATATGGTATTAACGAATCAAACAACTTTGAGGGGGCGGTAGTCCCAACTTCCTTAAATGAAGATAACACATTTACCCATAATGGAAACCATAAAGGTATGCCAAAAATAAAAAGTACAGAAGATTAAGGAAACCATAAACATATTATATATCCTATATAAATATAGTGTCATCTTAATGGCCACTTTGAATGTGTTAAAAAAATGTTGAACAATCATCGTTTCAGGAGGCAGAAATTCGCCATCCACGGAAACAGTATGTTCTTTAACCATTAGATGTAGGTGTGTGTAAGTGTAGCTCGAATACTTATTATAACAAAATACTAGTATATTGAAGACACTGGAGTTGTTACAAATTAAATGAATAAAAGAGTTTAGGGGGTTGGAGAAAAAAAATAAAACAAAAGAACACAAGTGAAGACATTACCTTAAAATCTGGTAACTCCTATTGGTTTGAGCGCAAAGGCTACCTTGGGAAGACTTCTGCCCAAAGTGAGGCTTTAAGGAGTAATAGAGGGAAGTGGAGAGACATAATGAGTAGGGTTTGGCCGAGACAAAGGCTTTGGAAGTGTGGGTAAATAGGTAGAGGAGGGGGCCTTTTATAAGGGGAGAGGAGGGGCACTCTTGGAAAGTAATGAAATGTTACTTTATTTTAAAATGAGTTTCAGATAAAAAAGGTCCCACGTTGATATAATTCGAGTTTATGGTGATTAGGGTTCGAAATATACCCATACAATAGGTTTTGTACATTTTTAGGTCATATATTTTACATTATCATTTCATTTTATTTAAATCCTTTATTAATGAGGTAATCGCTGCATCATAATGATGTCATAAATAATTTAATTTATTTAATGTCTAAAACTTATAAATAATACTATAATGTAGGAAATATATTTAGATTTCCAATGACTATTTATAATAAAAAATTTGACTTGTATAACCCCATTTAAAATTGTTTTAGTAAAATAACTCATGTTTGTGTCATTTTTACTTTAACATTAAATAAATAGTTATTTATGTCATTTCCCAACCAAAGTGGCTTCATGGGGTCCCCAAGATGACCCAGAGATTGTATTGGTCTGAAATTACACATCCAATGAATTTAGAACATGTTTCATGCTCATACCATATTATTAAAACATTATTTTTACCTTAAACTACACTTAATTACCTGTAACCGCGATTAAAAACATAAAAGCTACTATTCACCAAAAAAATTATTTTAATCTCATTGAACCAAATTTTACTTCTTAATGAAAACCATGTATGTCAGATTTTTTAAAATCAAATCACAGAAGTGGCAATGTTTCATTTAAACGAAAAATCAGTTTCTTTAACTACCACATAGTGGTTTTACTATTCATCAAAAATTGAAGTTTTTCTGAAAAATACCAAAACTTTACCCTAAACTATATTTGATATTATGATTTCAAAAATGATTTATATTTTACAAAATTCAAATCATATAAGTTACATTAATTAATTTAATAATTAACTCCCACTTTCATGAAAAATAGCGTGTTTTTATGAAACAATAAGTATCAAAAGGTTGACACTAGTTTAAGTCCAATTTCAAAGTGAAATTGATTCTATTGACCACCATTGGATTAAATGGTAAACATATATTCTAATTTCACTTCAAAAACAATTCAAAAGATAATCTAATCATATAAATAAATTAGATTAAAAATAGGTTTTGAATTAAAATACAACATTTTTCACTATTAATTAAAAAATGAACTTTATCGGAAAAATACCAAAAATTCACAAAATGTAAATTTTGATGTCCCAATCATAAAGAATAAGTTTATTTTGACAAACATGGATTATAAAATTGTCAAAAGATAGATTTAAAAATGATTTTCCATCAAAATACAGTAAAACAATCTTTTAAAAAAATATTAGTGTATTCCATGCTTACGATTGGATTTATTCTCATTTTAAGCCTCTAAAACACTATCTAACTCACTAATAGAAATAGATAAAAATATCTGTTATTAATTACATACTTGGGATGTTACATCCTTCCCCACTTTATAAAATTGTGTCCCTGTAATTTATTTACTTGTCGAATAAATGGGGGCACTTATCCCTCATTGCATTTTCAGATTCCCATGTTGCCTCTTCCATCGTGTGTTTTTCCACAAAACCATTACCTGATTAATCACCATATTCCATAACACCTGATCCCTATGGTCAAGACTCTGGACCGGTTATTCCTCATAAGATAGGTTCTCTTCCAGCTGAACTACATCTGGACTCAAAACATGAGTTGGATCTATCATATACTTTCTCAGCATCAAAACATGAAAAACATTGTGTACCAAAGATAAACTCAGAGGTAATGCCACTCTGTATGAAACTGATCCAACTCTCTCCAAAATTTCATATGGTCCAATGAACCTTGGACTCAGCTTTCCTTTCTTACCAAATCGCATCACACTTTTCCATGGAGAAACCTTGAGAAAAACATGATCACCTACCTCAAAAGAAAGATCCTTCCTCCGGTTATTCGCATAACTCTTATGCCTGCTCTGAGATGTTCTCATGTGTTTCTGAATCAACTGAACTTTTTCTGCTATCTCTTCTACCAAATCTGGTCCCATCAGCCTTCTTTCACCCACTTCATCCCAAAATGTTGGAGTTGTACACTACTTCCCTTATAATGCCTCAAATGCTGCAATCTGTATACTGGAATGAAAACTGTTATTATAATAAAACTCAACCAATGAAAGATATTGGTCCCAACTTCCCTAATAATCCATCGAACAAGCTCGTAGCATATCCTCCAAGGTCTAAATTGATCATTTTGACTTCCCATCTTATTGAGGATGAAATGTTGTACTAAAATTTAATTCAGTACCCAACGACTTCTAAAGGCCTTTCCAAAAGTTAGAAGTCAACCTGGGATCACGATCAGACACAATAGAGAGAGGAACTCAATGGAACCTGACTATCTCTTTATGATACAAACCGGAAAGTTGATCTACTGAATAAGTATCTCGTATAGTAAGGAAATGAGAAAATTTAGTCAAGCGATCAACAATAACCCAGATTGCATTATTACCTCGAGATATCCTCGGTAATCCCACAAAAAAGTCCATGGATATGTTTTCCCATTTCCACTCTGGCACTGGTAAATGCTGAAGCATCCCTTTCAGTAACTGTCACTCTGCCTTAACCTGCTGACAAGTAAAACACTTCACAGTAAAATCAATAATATCCCTTTTCATTCCATCCCACCAGTAATACTCTCACAGATCTTTATACATCTTAGCACTCCCAGGATGAACTGAAAACGGGGAACTATGAGCCTCACATAACAACTCATTCTTAAACTATGAATCACAAGGCACACATAATCTCTACCCAACCCTCAAAACACAATCACTATCAATGTTGAATTCAGGCAACTTACCCTTCTGAACCAGCTCTACCTTTTTCTGCAACTCACTGTCTTCCCTCTATGCTTCCTTAATTCTTTCTGATAGGGATGATCCCACTGATACCTGAAACAAAACAGAAGAACTTCTTGCACCAACAACTTCTATGCCATAGTTCATCAAATCAAAAACCAAAGGATCTCATTCCAAACATAGCATGGTTAATGAAGCATTACTTTTTCGACTCAAAGCATCAGCCACTTTATTTTCTTTTCCCGAATGGTAGTGAATTGTACAATCATAATCCTTGATTAATTCCAGCCATCTCCTCTATCTCATGTTCAATTATTTCTGAGTGAATACATACTTTAATCTTTTGTGATCAGTATATATTTCACACTTTACTCCATACAAATGATGCCTCCAAATTTTTAAATAAAAAACAGTAGCAGGTAATTCCAAATCATGTGTAGGGTAATTTACCTCATGAGTTTTCAACTGATGTGAATCATAAGCAATTACCTGATCATTCTACATAAGGGCACAATGATGTCCCTTCAACGAAGCATCACTGTATATAACAAATTCACCATTCTTGGAAAGAAGTGCCAAAACTGGAGCATTCACCAATCTCGTTTTGAACTCCTGAAAAGAATCATCAAATTATTTTGTCCAGATAAACATAACACCCTTACGAGTTAGCTTAGTCATTGGACTAGATAACCGTGAAAATGTTTCAACAAAACTTCGGTAGTAACCTGCCAAACCAAGAAAACTATGGATCTTAGTTAAATATGTGGGTCTTGGCCATTCTTCAACAACTTTTGTTTTAGCAGTATGAACAGTTATGCCATATCTTGATACAATGTGACCCAGGAAAGAAATTTGTTGTAACCAAAACTCACACTTTTTAAATTTTCCATATAGTTTCTTTTCTTTTAAGGTTTGAAGATAACCCTTAAATGACTTTCATGCTCCTGTTTACTTTTAGAAAACACCAAAATATCATCAATGAAAACAACCACAAACTTATCCAAGAACTCATGGAAAATTCTATTCATAAGGTCCATGAATACAGCAGGTGCATTGGTTAGCCCAAAAGGCATTACTACAAATTCATAGTGGCCATATCTTGTATGAAACGCAGTCTTCAGAACATCTGCTTCTTTTAATTTCAACTGATGGTACCCCGACCTCAAGTCAATCTTCAAAAAATACTGAGCTCCCTAGATCTGATCAAACAAATCATCGATATGAGGCAAAGGATACTTGTTCATAACAGTAATATTATTCAAGGCTCTATAATCAATGCAATGTCTCATTGATCCATCATTCTTTTTAACAAACTAGATAGGAGCACCCCATGGTGATGAGCTAGGTCGAATGAAACCTTTATCTAATAACTCCTGCAATTGCTTCTTTAACTCTAAAAGTTCAACATGATCCATTCGATAAGGGGGTTTTGAAATTGGCCTAGAATCAGGAACTAATTCAACAGTAAATTCAACATCCCGATCATGAATAATACTAGACAACTCATCAGGAAAAACATCAAGATACTCATTTACCACTGGCACATCATTAATCTGAACAGTTCCTTTATTTTCAACAATATGTGCAAGGTAACATTCATTTACATATTTTACTAGTTTCTCAACTTCCTGATATGTTATCAAAATCAAGGGTTCATTCTTGTACACAAATAGATAATCTTTCTGAAAAGAAACCATTTTAGCTCTGCAGTTAATCTTAGCATGATAAACAGAAAGCCAATCCATGCCAAAAATAAAATCAAACTCTACTAGAGGAAAAACAATAAGGTTTTCTGGTAGATTCTTTCCACACACAAGGATAGGAAGGTTCATATAATTCCTTTTTGCCTCAACGTTACCTCCGGGTGTATTTACCATAAGTTCAAGATTCATATCTTGAGATGGAATTTCCAATTTACTAGAAAACTTCTTAGAAATGAAAGAGTGTGTAGACCCTGAATCAAACACACATTGGAATAATCTGAACAAACAAACAGTGTACCTGATACCACTTCATTCGATGGCCAACATCTGCTGAAGTTGTTGCAAAGGATTTCACCACCCCTTTCTGCTTGTATTCTGGCTTCATTCCCCCAGTAGAGTTATTCGTTAGACACTCATTTTCATAATGAACCATTTCATTACGCTTAAAACATCTTACCACTGGCTTTTCATTCCCTACTTGATCATCTTCCTTACAGATACGAGCAATATGACCAGACTTACCACACCGAAAGAACTTACCAGACTTTGATAAGCATTCTCCAGGATGCATTTTACCACACTTCTCACAGGATGGATATTTGGTTTTCTTACCTCTTTGCTTCTTTGTTGAATTCTTCCCCTTTGCCTGCCAACTGGACCTCTTATTCTGTTGTTTGTCATAGAACACCTGATCATCAGCAAACTCCATTTCCACCTTCTACACACATCGAAAAAGTTTTTCATAACTTTTGAACTCACGCGAAGCTAAAGACCTTCAATACTTTGTCTTTAACCCTGAGTAAAAACGGTTTATTTTACTATCAAGATTTCATATGAAGTTTGGAGCATACCATGCCATTCGAGTGAACTTTGCTTCATAAGCAGCCACTAAATCATCCTCCTTCTTCAATTCTAGGAACTGTTTTTCCATCCTAAGATGAACCACCATAGGAAAATATTTATCAAGAAACATACCTTTGAATTCTTCCTAGTGATGATCCTCAATCTCATCACTATCCCTGATATTTTTCAACATCGACCACCACTGATCAGCTTCACCTTCAAAACGGTAAACCACAAGACTATCCTTTTGATGTTCTGAACACCCCATGACATCATAAATCTTCTCCAGTGCCTTAATCCACCATTCAACTTGCACGAGGTCAGATGATCCTCTGAATGATGGGGGATGTTTCCTCATGAAATGTTCCACTACTGACATGTTCTCTTGCGGTTGATCTGGCTGATCTAGTGAATGGATACCACCACCACTTATAGCATGAGTCAACTGTTCTATTACCGCAACATACTGTTGAGTTCTGATTCCAACAATCTCAGGATGCTGATTCGGAAGGTTATTTCCTTCTGTATGCCTTCCTAGCACTGCTTCCCTGTTTCCTCTACGGAAAACCATTCTGAACACATAAATATCTTAATCAAAGCAACATGGTAATATTTAAATGCTATATCATTTCAGTCATACCATAAATTAACATATAATTTAACAATTTTATAACTCCTAAAGTTGTCTAAACCGACCTCTGATACCAACTATAAGGCCCTGGCCTTAAACATCTCTTAATATTGAATTAAATGAATAATTCACATTGAGGATCTTTTCAGGTTTAGAGTTTTAGAGAATTAGAACATAATTACTACATCTAAAAAGATTACAAAGTAGACACTTCTACTAAGATTCCATTGAAGAAAAAAATCTTAAGAAGAAACATTTCTAGTTCCAAGTTTTATATAGCATGACATTCCCTTGATCCCATCCTTGACCCTATTCTACATTAGGTCCAGTGAAAAACATTTCAAAAAAACATTGAGTGAGCATAAAGAGCTCAGTAAGGGATACACAAAGAATGAAAACTGTTAGTTTATAAAAACAACATGTAATCCATGAATACATTATCAATGTAATACTTTTCACCTTTATGAAGTAGTAAAAAATATTCACTGAATAAAAGATCATTACATACCCTTTTGTAACCAAACGATTTCCATAAAACCCATAAAAATATCACATAACATATAAAGGTAACTTGGGACATAAACATACTTAGGTGGAATAACCATACGGTCGACTTCCACACATATCACTTAATGGAATAGCCATACGACCAACTTCCATACATACATAAAGGAATATCCATACGACCGACTTCCATACGCAATGAATTGGAGGTTATAACATAACCACCCATCCTGGTATTCACAGCACCACCCGTCATATGGTTTATCACGTAACCACCCGTCAAATGTCCAAGTACCAATATAGAATCATAAAACATAAAACCAATATAAAGGAATGATAAAATTTCCACATTTCAATCACAATATATCCTTTAAATATATTGACATAATAGAATCCTTTATCAAAACCATTTTGAATACCAAAATACATAAATGAGTATATGGTATTGATTTTATTTTAAAAACATTACGTCTTGTTGAGGAATCCAAAGACCAAATAATACTCGTGGCGGTGGAAAAGGTCGTTGTCACCGCGTACATTAAAAAAACATTCCTTTTTGTCGTTTAGTAAAACGATTCATAGAAAAAGATTCCTTTTGTATAAAATTAAATGTCAAAGGGGTTTATACACCGTATAAAAGATAGTTTTGTATAAAACGAAATATGCCTCAATGAAAGGAGATTGAGATGAAGTCCCTTACCTCGGGTCCGACTTGACTCGGTCGTTCTGTAATCTCCGGAAAAATAAACATGAGTTAATTTCTACTTGTTTAAGAACCTTTTTCAAGTTCATTATTACTTTTATATCACTTATTTCCATGTCATGAACACTATGGAATTATTTAAGTTAATAACGGTCATTTTGACAATCATTGGTACTTGAGTCAAAAATAAACCCTTTATAATTACACGTTGTTCATGTATCCTTTGTATCCAGAATGTTATTCATGATGTAGATATAATATATGTCATATATATCCAGTACATGCATGCATTTATAATATTACATAATCATTTAGAGGTAAAAATGAAATGCACCGTTCATGGAGACGGTAAGCCGTACGTACGCATGAACGCTACTTTTATTTCTATTTCTTATTTTTATAGAATGGAATCATAATGATATAAAGGTATATTATAATTCCAGTGTAATATAATATATAATATCATAACTCCATCCTTTATACGTCCCACATATTGTATTAACGAATCAAATCACTTTGAGGGGGCGGTAGTTCGCACTTCCTTAAATGAAGATATCGCGTTTACCCATAATGGAAACCATAATGGTATGCCCAAAATGAAAAATAAAGAAGCTTAAGGAAAACATAAACATATTATATATCATATATAAATATAGTGTAATCTTAATGGCCACCTTTAGAGGTGTTAAAAGAATGTTTAACAATCATCGTTTTGGGAGGCAGAAATTCACCATCCACGGAAACAGTATGTTCTTTAACCATTATATGTAGGTGTTTGTATGTGTAGCTCGAATCCTTCTAATAACAACATCCTAGTATATTGAAGATACTGGATTTGTTACAAAAGAAATGAATAAAAAGAGTTTAGGGTGTTGGAGAAGCAAAATGAAAAAAGAACACATGTGAAGACATTACCTTAAAATAGGGTAACTCCATTTGGTACGAGCTCAAAGGCTTCCTTGGGAAGACTTCTTCCCAAAGTGAGGCTTCACGGAGTAATAGAGGGATGTGAAGAGATAAAATGTTGAGGGTTTGGCCAAGACAAATGCTTTGGAAGTGTGGGTAAGAAGGTAGAGTTGGGGGCCTTTTATAAGAGGAGAGGAGGTGCACTCTTGAAAAGTAAAGAAATGTTACTTTATTTTAAAATGAGTTTCGGATTAAAAAGGTCCCACATTGATATAATTCGAGGGTAAGGTGATAAGGGTTTGAAATATACCCATCCAATAGGTTTTGGACATGTGTAGGTCATAGATTTTACATTATCATTTCATTTTATTTAAATCCTTTATTAATGAGGTAATCGCTACATCATCATGATGTCATAACTAATTTAATTTATTTAATGTCTAAAAATTATAAAAAAATATTATGATGTAGGAAATCTTTTTATATTTCCAATGACTATTTATAATAAAAAATATTACTTCTATAACCCAATATAAATATTTTTTTAGTAAAATAACTCATGTTTCTGTCATTTTTACTTTAACATTAAATAAAAAGTTATTTATGACATTTCCCAACCAATGGGGCTTCATGGGGTCCCCAAGTTGACCCATGGATTGTCTTGGTCGGAAATGACACATCCAATGAGGGTAGGACATGTTTCAATCTCATATCATATTATTAAAACATTATTTGTACCTTAAACTACACTTCATTACCTCTAATCTCGATTAAAAACATAACAGTTACTATTCACCAAAAAATTATTTTAATCTCATTGAACAACATTTTAATTCTTAATTACAACCATGTATGTATGATTTTTGAATATCAAATCACATAAGTGGAAAAGTTTCATTTAAACGAAAAATCAGTTTCTTTAACTACCACTTAGTGGTTTCACTATTCATCAAAAATTGAAGTTTTTCAGAAAAATACCAAAACATATCCCTAAGCTATATTTGATATTCTGAATTAAAAAATTATTTCTATTTTACAAAATTCAAATCATATAAGTTACATTAATTAATTTAATAATTAATTCCCGCTGTCATGACAAATAGCGTGTTTTTATGAAACAATAGGTATCAAAAGATTGACACCAGTTTATGTCCAATTTCAAAGTGAAATTGATTCCAATGACCACCATTAGATTAAATGGTAAAAATATATTCTAAATTCACATCAAAACCAATTCAAAAGATAATATAATCATATAAATAAATTATATTAAAAAGAGGTTTTGAATTAAAATACAACAATTTTCACTATTCATTAAAAATGAACTTTATCGGAAAAATACCAAAAATTCACACAAAGTAAATTTTGATGTCCCAATCATAAAGAATAAGTTTATTATGACAAACATAGCTTTTAAAATTGTCAAAAGATAGATTTAAAAATGGTTTTCCATCAAAAGGAAGTAAAACAATCTTTTTTAAAAAATATTAGTGTATTACATGCTTAAGATTGGATTTATTCTCATTTTAAGCCTCTAAAACACTATCTAATTCACTAATATACATAAATAAAAATATATATTATTCATTACATACTTGGGATGTTATAGGCCATATTCCTTGAAAAATATTTTATTTGAAGATTTGGCTGAAGGCCTTGATTATGTGGTAATGATTTTTGGAGTTATGCATTGACTCATTAAGAATTTAGTAATTACATGTGATTGTTTGAATAGTAGAATATCCATGTGAATTAGTATATGGTAATGTTTTATTTATTTTATCTATATTATGTCCATTTTTATGTTTAAAAATGTTTTTTATTACACATCTTACCTTAAAATTTTATAGCTTCTGCTAAATTATTTACCGTTACGGAGCATCTGAGATCACCCATTTCTTATGTTTTATTTTCCCAGGATCCCAAGAAGTGATTTATGATTGATATGCATTGTTAAGATAATGGAGAAATGGTATTGACAGAGGATTATTTATTCAATTTTGTTTGTGGTAATGTGTAATGTAATGTTCATGTGTGTAATATATTTTCCATGACTGCTAAACTGATTGGACCTTCGCGAGATGATTCCTTGTATCAAGAAAATGTATTAAAATAATGCACCTACTCAGGGTAACTATGGTCGGGGTGTTAAAATAATCATATGTCAAGGATAACAATTTATAAACTTTGTAAAGAACAGATTGTGTGGTTTTAATAGTAATTAAATCCTTATTTGGATACTACTATTGGATATAGAATCTATCATCGATGTATTTAGGTATCGTAACCCTAAAAAAGATGGATTGGTTATTAAATAAATAATAATCTCGTTTATGGCTAAAAATCATAACTCTAAACCCATTTTGAACCTTCAAGGTGGTATGGTTTAATAAATAATATTCTCATTATAAAACATTTTGAAGGATTTGAGTATGAAGTTAACTAATTAGGTTAGGGACCCTAATATGAAAATGACTATGGACAACCTCATATTAAAAAAAGAGAGTCATATGATGATCCTGAAGTATAATATATTAAAAATAAATGTTTCATAGGAGAATAAATATTCATATTGAAGTTTCTATAAACATATTTTGAATATTATAATAACCATTTTAGTTTTAGTATTTGGTTGAAATAGGATCATTGAAATAAATATGAAGAATACATGTATAAAAATACTATGACTTATAATTTAATAAGGAAGAAAACATAAATTATGGAAAATCTATTTATATGATTTGTATGATGAAAATGGTGGATTTCCTAGTATTGCCTTACGTAGTGAGGTTGATATCATTATAGATACTAAATCTTGAAAATCGTAGTTATTTTCATTATTGAGTGATATTTATCAATCATATTATTGAATATTATAAATGTTATGACGATTATGTAAATCATATATGGATAGTTCTCTAGTGGTTTTAAATTATAGGTTTGGAAACATATATTAAATAGATTTATTAAACTATAAAATTTATTTTATGATAAGTTTATTTTTGGAGAACTATTAAAGAACACATGATTGAGGTATGGTTAACTAAAATATACTTATTAATGAGGTAATAGTGAGTTCATTGATTTTTTTGGAAAGCAAGTAAGATAGTATCAATATTCTTGGAATTGATTATTGATTTAATGAAAAATTTATCCATTCTATTTTGGTTGATTTTTAACTCATTTCATGGATTATGATATATATTGACTATATTTAGACAATAAAAACTACAAGATAAAATCATTTGGGGGAAAAATATACTGTTATTTTATGGAGGAATATATGGTTTCATTGTGGTCTAATGGTGTATATATTCATATGATTTTTGAGAAAGTGAAATTTTTAAGAATATATTATTTAGTTATATAAATTATTGAATATATGATACTTTGAAAGATTAATGTTTTTTGGGGAATGATAAGTAAATATCATAAGAGAGTAATCTAGATTCAAAATTACAAGTAATATCACAAATTATAAATATGTTAAGAATACCCTCTACTATATTCAATAGTGATTGAAAATTAAAATTATAGGAATGAAATCTATTTAGGAAATGGTGGAGGTGGGGGTTGGTGTAAAACCCATATATCTAAAACAATATTATTATTTTAAAAACATAATGTGTTAAATATCATGCATCACATGTAATGACAAAAACACCTGAATCCTTAGAAATTATATAACTGTTAAAATTTATCCATAGAAATGGTGAGTAAATATATATATAAATGAATTATGAAATATATACATAAATAAAAAAAATTCATTATTAATATTAATTCATGTAAGAAAATTAAATTAGTGTGGATAAATAACTAGTAAAGAAAAATTTATTCTTTATAATGCATCATTTCTAAAAAATTTATTTTTATGCATTTTATATTAGGAATGTAAATATGTTATGGTTGAAATATATTCTTGATATGAATAACATATTACAAAAAAAATTAAATAATCTTTATGAAATAAGAATAAGAACAATTAATATTTTAAAATGTTATTTTCCTATGAAAATAGATTTCATTTTATATTTATATTTTTATATAAAATTTAAATTATAAAATTTTTGAATTTTAATTTGACCTATTTTAATTTAATTTTGTATTTAAAATAAAAATATTAACATTGAGAGTTTTTTTTTGATATATTTCTAAACTAATTGATTTTTAGGTGAATAGTTAAAAATACCGATATTGCTAAAACCATAAGCATTATTATAACATCCTCTTACCTTGATCTGGTAATTTTTTTTCTTTATCTCTCTAAGTTCCCTTCTGGTTCAAACCCCTTATATATGGTTTTACGGATTTTTTGTTGGATGTAGAGAAGGTATATTCCATGTAGCTATGGTACACACTGTGTACTAGTTCTAGGTACTTTTCGTGAAACGGTAGATCACTATGTCAACCAGTATACATCATGAATGGTGAGTACATGACACTTATGGTTAAATATCATATTTTTTAGCCTCCTCATATTTTAATGCCCAAAAATCATGTTTAACCTATAACAAATCATGATTAACATATCTAAAATAATCTATGAATCTTTTCAAATATTTAATCATGTTCTATTAAGTTTTATTATGATTATACTTAATTATAATACGTTATGTGAGTATTAATTCTTAATAGAGTTTACAGATATTTTTCTAATTCTGTAACAATATATGTTTTCTACTGATTCCATATTTTCACAAAGTTTGTGACACCATAAGCTTTCTACCGGTTCCATATTTTCGCAAAGAACCTGACACTATTTCCTAGCTACCATTTCTAAGATACCATAACAATACACCGTTCATAATTTTGAAAAAGGACCAGACACCATTACCTAAGACACCGCTTATCTGACACCGTAGTCACGCTACTAATCCCCGAATTCAAAAAGAACCAAACACCACAACTATGCTATAAGTTTCATATCTCAATGCAACTATGGAACCATGACTATCTCACCATGATCATCTCACTGTGACTGTGGCACCGCAATTGTGACACCATTTCATACATAACCATTTTTCTATCTTTTCAAATTTAATTTAAATGTAATTTCTAGTAGTCGTGTTAGAGTCATTTAATGACACAGACAAAATTAATGATCTTTTTTAGACATGTGAGCTGATATTATAATGTATGAGGTGTATAAATCATGATTCCTTTTGGCTCCAACAAATGCACTCAAAATAAAATGAAAATCATGGCATTTGAAAATTTGATTTGAGAATGTTGAATCCATACAAAAAAGAGAAGACCACATATACTGCAGAGCACACAATGAAGGCTCTATTCCTGAAGGCTTAACTATTGTAGGTGAGAACCTCAAACATTCTCGCAACAACATCACTAAGAAGATAATGATATAAAAATCCCATATCATTGAACTAGAAATTAAAACATGAGACCCCCAATACTCTGTTTTTACAAAATTACATGAAAATCATATATGCTATATCATATAAGTCCAAATATGCACATAATATCACTTAGATCATTTATAATCCATTATCATTATCTTTTCTCTACTATGAAGTATTTCATTAATTTTATAGTAGTATGTGTATTTGTATTAAATAATAATCTGAATTCTATATTATACTAGAGGATATAAGATATCCCCATGGAAATATTTTTCTACAATTGGTTTCACCCTTGTAAAATTGTGGAAGTGGTCTTGTGTGACCTGGTTGTTAGTTTTACCTTGTAGAGTAGTGGAAGATGCCTTTTGACCTAGATAGTCACATGTTCTATTGTTATCCCTGATCTATGGTGTGGATCAAATATTTATTTATATTTCAAAGATTAAATTTATCACCAAGTGGAGTTGATTAGGTCACTGCTTGATAGTAATACTCTTAATTTTATCTACTGTTTCTTTCAATATAGTTTTTCTCTATTTAAACTTATATTTTAGAAAAATAAAATTTACTTGGAAAATTATTCTTGTATGGTAGTTATAATTTTTTTCCTTTTTATAATAATTTCAGAATTCATATCAATATCTCATATTTATATTACTAATAATTAGTCAATTTTTTTAGAAGCTATTTGAATAGTTAAACTACTATAATTATACTTCCTTGATTAAGTAGCCATTATATTTTAAATTGGGGTAATATTTATAAATAAATTTTTCAATTGAAAATTTTATAGGAACAAAAATCACTCCATATTTAGTGTCCTTCCTTGACCAACACTTAGTATCATAGGAGTTTTTGAAATCCATATTTTCAATGTTTTTAATCTGTTTAAAATATTTATCATCTATGATTATAATTTTGTTTTAATGATCTAAATTTTTTCTGTTAGTTCTAAATTTATAGTTCTTTAAAAGCTTGTTTATTTATCATGGATAATATATTTGAAGGTGCAACTACCAAAATAAATCCATTATTTAGTGGAAAATATTATGTAAAAAGAAAAATTATAACGACGATGTACTTAGAAAGTATGGGTTTTGAGATTTGGTATCCCATTATAGATGAATATATGATTCCTACTACTAACAGGCATACTTGGGATAACCTGTCTACAGTGTATTATAATAATAATTACAAATCCCTTATTTCCTTATAATATTCATTAGGATATGAAGAGTTTAATATAGTTTTTGTATGTAAAAAATTCCATGAAATTTGGGATACTTTATTTGTTTCACATAAAGGGACCTCTAATGTTATGGAAATGATACTTAACACATATACTATTAAATAAGAAAACATGAAAATGTATCCTTTTGAGCCTATTTCTGATATGTATCATAGGTTCGATGAAATTTTGAACACTATGATCTCACTGGGATGAGATTTTACAGCCAAGGAAAAAATCATTAGAATACTCAGATGCTTACCAGATAGATGGAGAGGGACCTCTGTCTCAATTTGAGAGTCTTGTGTTATTATAAAGCTACTAGTCAAGGAGACTATAGGGTAGTTTATGGTTATGAGGAAGAATTAAAATTCAACAAGGAAGAGAAAGATGAACCAAAGAGAATGTAAGTGACCTTTAAAACCACTACATCCAAAACTAAAGAAAAAGAAAATAATAAATTACAAGCCCCTATAGAAAGTTCTAGTGATGAATAATCATAATCAGATGGTGATGAGGAAATGGATCAATTAGCTAGAAGATTTAATAATTTTTATAAAAGAATGAAAATTTTCAAAAATCCCTACTTCATTGAAAGATTTTATCACAAGGGGAACAAGAAGAAGGATTGGAAAAGATTTGAAAAATCTAATGAAATAATCTGCTATGAATGTATGTGAAAGGGACATGTAATGGAAAATTGTCCCAAGATAATATATAATAAGTGGTATGAGGATAATGATAGAATATTTAAAAAACTAATCATGGAAAATCAGTTTACTTCTGAGGAATGTTCATGTGACTTAGAGGATTCACATAATGAAAAGACTGAAAAATCCAATATGTGTTTTAGGAAAAATACATTTGAGGTAACCCAAGATTATCTTATAAATATATTTTAATATTATGGAGATGAATATAACAATGAGGAAAATATGACTAAGGAATAATTACATGATTACTATAATATACTGGAAGACACATGTAATGAGACAAAAGATAAATAAAAATCAATAAATAAACAACATGCCGTGACTACTATAGTTAAATCTAAACATATTTTGGAAAAAGTGAAAAATGTTCAATTACTCAAGGATATAAATGAACATATGTTATCTAATGAGTAATTGGAAATGGATCTAGATAAATTTACCAATGGTAAAAATACTCTTACATAGATACATGGTAAAACAATTTCCCCTTGATACAGTACTGGTATTGGATACCATCCTGGGAAAAGAAATCTCACCAAAAACAGTTTTGTCGCTAAATCTTGAAAATATGTTTTTCTACCTAAAAATTAAAATTATTCTACTAGTTATAGTTAGGGAGATCCAATGACTACCTCTAGTTATCTAAACCTAATAATGTCTATTTTTTATATGTAAAGACTCGACCCAAGTTGTCCGGAGCTGTTTCCTTATATTATTAGTTTTTCTTATAAACAAGTAATATGTATCCCAAAGGATCGAGTAGTCTAGTATTATTGTAAAAAAGATGTATACAAATGTTCAATGTACAAATTAAAATGAAAAACAACATAGATACTCCTTAGACAACATCCATAACTCAAATGTTATTTCAGCATGCCATTCATATTAATATTCTTCATGTACTATGTAAATGAAACATAAGAAATGGGTGAACTCAAATGCTCAGTAAGGCTAAGTAATATAGTGGAACATATATAAAAATTAGTCATTCTCAATAACTGTAAATATACATCTTTAACAAAATCTTGATCACATTATGACATGGATAAGAGAAGTGTAATTAACGTCATAATAAAAAATTGTAATGGTATTCTACTAGACTAATAACCACATGAACCATTAATACTATATTTATCATAAGCGAATACATAATATCAGACAACATAATCATACCTTTAAGGCCACATGCCAAGATCATAAGTAATCATTTTGTCAAGGCCTTTTGCCAAGACCGTAGTTTGTCTAATGGGACCTACCAATGCAATGAGGGGCTATATAGGCCCCAAATGACACTTTATATTTCCAATGAATTACTCACATGAATGGGGATAAATATAAACAACATATACATTAATATTGATACTAATATATGAAATCTAAATAACCAACTTCAGACATTAAGCATAAATACTAACCATTTGGATTAAATTGGTGAATGGTTTTAAGATAGTACATCCACATACAAAGTAATCCTAATACATTAAATTAAAAATGATAGTTGATTAAATGAAATTTTTATCCCAATAATACATAAGAATTATCAAGAGGTATGAAATAGTTTAAGATACCCTTATAAAATCATTGAGTAATTCTTTAGATGAATAACCTTTTACATTGAAAAGAATAGTTCTTTAGGAAAGATATTTTTAAAAAACAAGATCTGAAGTAAGTTAGTATTTTCATTATAAAATGAGAAATATTATAAATACAATGGTTTCCAAAAACATATTATTGGGTTCCCTTGAAAATGGGTAAAAATTGTAGAAATTTCTTTGAATTGGGCTTGTCCTTCGTAATTAATTTTGAAATTTCCTTTAAAAAATGTAACTATAAATAAAATAAGGAATGATTATGGTTGGTGTAAATATATAGAATACTCACATCGAATTAATGAAGAGTGAATTATAATACATAATAATTTCATTGAGGTAATTAGAAAATTAATGTAACTCGAATGGAATTAGGAGTTCGGGTGGAATCCCCTTACCTTAAATCCGAAATTGTTCCACTCTTGAACATAAGATCATAGAATAAGAAATTATAATTATTAATTAATTATTTCAGAAACTAAAATAAAAGTATTTAGACTATCATAATTCTATTTAGTTCTTTTATTCCCTTATTGATAAATTATTATATTGAATTTTGTCATTCCAGAGTGTTTTTTTGCTTTATTTTCATAATCAGTTCACTTGTTTTTAAGTAATGGAGTTCATGTAGAATGGTTGTAAATCTCCAACAGTAAAATTACATATTATTTATGAATATAAATAATTTTAAATGTTCATTTCTATCATTTTTTTACATCTAATGAGGATGAATCATTATATTTAATATTAATTACATTTAGTTAGATTATTTTGGCGGTATTTTGATTATTATGAACTAATTTGGTCATATGATTTAATAATATGTATGTATAATGTTTAATGAATATTAATTAGGTTATAATACATATATTATATTATAGTTCTACCATCAAAATGTTATCAT
This sequence comes from Viscum album, assembly GCA_963277665.1. NCBI lineage: Eukaryota > Viridiplantae > Streptophyta > Magnoliopsida > Santalales > Viscaceae > Viscum > Viscum album. The sequence goes on from OY728125.1 coordinate 381,116,844, forward strand.
GACTAGTAATGAAGGATAAATTGTATAATGAAACTTCGTCATCCACAAATGATATAAATTCAAACCGCATGGACATTGATTTCGTTTAAAAAATAAAAGGGAGAGAGAGTAATGATATTGATGATGGTTATTCCATTAAAATGATATAATTTTAGTATATATATGATATTGGATTTCTCATGGTCATTTGGTCAGAGGAGGTGGGGAGTGTATAACAAAAGTAGATACATTGAAATGAAACTAAATAAAAAAGAAGGGTGCTTTACCTCTTGAAATAAACTTCTTGAAAACATCCTTAAGGGAAGGGATTTTAGTATTTTGAAAAGAAAAAGATATTCCTAGAAGTAGGGAGTTAATAGGGAAGGGTATTTGGGCTGAACATTGTGGATCTTCGGTGCTTAGATGTGTAAAGAGAAGAGGGAGAGATGTGGGGTCTTTATAGTGGAGGAGAGGAGGGTTTTAATTATTTTTTAATAATTAGTTTATTAATTTCCATCAAGAATAGAAATAGTGATGATTAAATGACCGAGAATAGTAATAAATTCATGTTAGTTAGAAACAAGTGGTCATACATCACTTATGATTTCATAATTATTGTATTTAACTGATAATTTGTATATACGATATTTTACCATATTTCACTATTAATAAAAAAATAGAGTATTTTAGAAAAATACAAAAAATTCACCCTAACCATTTTTTGACATTTAGAATAAAAAAATAAATTCCTTTTTTATAGATAATTTTATAAATATGATTAACTAAATATTTTATCAAAATCATAATTTATTCTAAAAACAACAGTTTTAAAACATTTATTTTCATATTCCAAAGCATAGCTATATCGTACATCCACTTGATTATTATTTATATACAATCATAGGAATGGCTAGAGTTCATTAATGTATATTACTATTCATAAGGGTATGTTACTATTCATTAGGGTAGGTTAATATTCATCAAAAATTATGTTTTTATTATTATACTCCTAATAACATACTGATCGCAACCATGTATGATAGATTTTTGAAATTCACATCATAGAAGTGACAAACATACGTTTAAGGGAAACATAGAACGTAATAGTTCCTTATGTTATTATTTGATGTGATTATGACATATTTATAAGAAAGTAATTTTCATTGAAAAATTATTGGGTCGTCACATTCTCCCCACTTTACAAAAATGATTTCCTTGAAATTCCCAAAATTGTTCCCCAAAAAGAATCGAGTGTGTCTTCAACATAAGCTCCTCAGGCTCTAACATTGCTTCCTCCATATTATGGTTCCTCCAAATAACCTTTACATGAATATTCATCCGATTTCTCATTACCTTTTCTCGGGTATCAAGAATCCTGATAGGCTCTACACAATAAGATAGATCGGGCTCAACCTCTATTTTTTCATAACTGAGTACATGTGTTGGGTCTGACATGTATTTCCTTAACATTGATAAGTGATACTCATTTTGAACTTTGGAGAGACATTACCATATTTCCAAATGGTATGATACAGTTCCAATTGGATTTAGAATTTCAAAATGTCCACTGTACCTAGTACATAATTTTTCCTTCATACTAAATCATAAAATACCCTTCCATGGAGATACCTTTATGAAAACATGATCTCCTTCTTGAAATTCAAAATCCTTCAATCATGTATCAGCATAGCTTTTTTGACTAATTTGAGATATTTTAATATGGGTTTGGATAATCTTCACCTCTTACACTATTTCTTCATTAAGATCTAAGCCTACAGGATTTCTTTCACCAACATCAACTCAACAAGTTGGTGTACGACATCTCATTCCATACAATACATCATATGATGCCATATAATTACTAAAATGGAAGCTATTGTTACAGTAAAATTATATGAGAATTAAATATTGATCCCAAATTCCTTTAATGTCATGTGAATAATACCCCAACATGGCTTCCACTGTTTGAATACTCTGTTCTGATTGTCCATCGGTTTGTGGGTGGTATGTATTACAAAACCGAAGAGAAGTATCTAGGGCCTTTTGAAGAATTTTCTAGAATTTTGATTTAAAACGAGGATCATGATAAAAAAAATTGATAAGGTTACACCATGAGGTGATAAAATTTCATTAATATATAGTATTGATAAACGTTCATGGGGTAATTCTCCACTAATATAATGAAAATTTTCTGATTTTGTTAGACGATCAACAATGACCCATATAGCATCACTCTTTCATGGTGCCTTTGGTATCCCCATGAAAAAAGTATATCATAATATCATTCCATTTATACATTGGAATAGGAAGGGGTTTCATGAATCTACTAGGATGATTTCTTCAAGCCTTCACCAGTTGAGAAACCAAACATCTCGACACGTAATCAGCAATCTCCCCCTCTTTATGTTTTTATAAAAAAATGTTTCTTTAGATCTCTATACATATTTGTGCCACTAAGGAGTATAGATAAATTAGAGCTATGAGAATCATTTATTGGATCTATCCTTAGCTCAGGAATAGTTGGAAAAAAAATCCTCTTTCCGAATTTTAAAATCCAACCTTCATATATGAGGCCACTCAACTTTCAATCATTTACATCTTTAATTTCATCTTCAATCTTCTCATCAAGAGCTTGAGAAATTTTTATCCTTTCTAGTAAATATGTATTGGAAACCATTTGAAAAGTTAATTAATTGTTACCTTATTTGATAATTCCCATATCCATCTTTACTATATCCATCTACAAAGGATCCCATTCAACTCTCTTCTTGTTCGGAATTTTGTGGTCCATTATACACAAAGAGTCTTCCACCTTATTTGCCTTCCCTATGTGGTAGTGTATTGTGAAATCATAATCCTTGAGTTTCTCAATCCATATCCTTGTCTCATGTTGAGTACATTTGGTTAGAAGATATATTTAAAACTCTCATGATCTATATATACCTCACATTTTTACCATAGAGGTAATGTATCCAAATATTCAGAGTAAAAATTACCCTATCTAACTGAAGATCATGAGTTGGAAAGTATTGTTCACGAATTTCTAGATTCCTAAATGCATAGGTAATTACTCTATCATTCTTCATAAGGACACAACAAAGTCCTTTCTTTGATGCAATGCTAATGATAACAAATCCATAATTCCATGATGTTGGAGTCAAGATTGGATCATTCACAAACCTTCTATTCAATGCTTCAAAACATTATTCACATTCCTTTTTCCATACGTACATAACAAATTTTCGTGTTATTGTGGTCATTGGGTTGGCTAAACGGGAATAGTTTTGAATGAACCCCTAATATTAACCTTCTAAACAAATAAAACTATGTACCTCAGTTATGTTTGATGGAGTATGTCATTCTTGCACAACCATTGAATTCATAAGATCCATATATATTCTATCCATGGAGACAATGTGTTCCATAATGGAAATTGATGGGATCCAAAAATCACACTTACTTAACATCCCATATAACTCATTTCTTCTAAGAGTCTTTATAATAGTGAACAATTGATTTTCTTGATTTTGATACCATTTAGAGTATACCAGAATATCATCAATAAAACCCATGACAAATTCATAAAAATATTCTTTGAAACCACTATTAATTAGATCCATGAAAACATATGGTGCATCATTTAGTCCAAAAGGCATTACTGTAAACTCGTAATTCCCATACCTGGTTTGAAATGCTATTTTGGGAATATTTCCTTCCTCACAAGAAACTGATGATATATAGATCGATGATAAATCTTTGAAAAATATCATGATATATGTAGTTGATCAAATCAATAATAAAATTGTGGAAGATGATTCTTATTCATTATAATAATTGCATTGATTTCCCTGAAATCAATGTACTACCTCATAGACCCATCCTTCTTCTTAATGAAAAGAACAGGGGATCCCCATGGAGAAACACTAGGGAAAATAAATCTTTTATTACTCAATTCTTCTAGTTTTTTATTTAGGTCCACTAACTCAACAATGGATATTCTATAAGGTGTCTTTGATATGGGCCATCAACCAAGAATTAAGTCGATGAAAAAAAATCAAACTCTAGAGGATGTCCATGAAAATACTCTGGAAAGGCATCAACATATTCTTATACAATAGGTACATCATCTATCTTTAAATTCATCTCCTACCCAAAGTTATTTCATTCCATTACACCCCAATTATTGAATTTAGTAGAGCTATTGGGGGTGGATCTAGATGATTATAAGATAGTGATGTTTCTACCCTAAATAAAAGAAATTCTACACCATTTTAAAAAAATTAACTTCCTTCTTCTTACAATAGATCTTCACATAATAATTTGATTGCCAATTCATTCCAAGAATTATTTCAATGTCAATAATTGGTATGATTATAAGGTTATAAACTAAATCAAATTTCTGTGTCATGAGGGGGACTGATCAACACACCATTGTTGCAATGACATATCCATTAGGAGTATTTAATGATAACTATTTATTAAATCAAATTGGACATTCATAATTTTCTTACGAATTTGGGATGATATAAATGAAATAAATGATCCAAATCAAATAAATCATTGGATAAGTTTGATGATTGATGAAACGAATAATGTACCCTAGACAACTTCATTAGGAACTTCAACCTCTATAGTTGTGATTGCATAAGCTTATCCTTGATCCCTTGGCCTTCTTTGGGGAACATTTCCAGAATGCATAGAAAATTCATGTGCATAAGTTCACATCTCCCTTTAATAGTAGCATTGAACATTGGAAGCATCGTTCATTCCCTTACATTCTATGATATGTGTCATTTTTCTCCTCACCTGTAATAGACTTCAATTCACTTAAAGAAGGTTCCAGGGTTTTTCTTCATACAATTACTATAGGATGGAAATTAAACTCTTCCCTTATTCCCCATTTCCTTATTTCCCTTTCCCAAATTTCTTGGCAGCCATATTTTTCTATAGTTTTCTTTTACAGTTACATGACCAATAAAATTCCTTTTCTATCGTGAAATCACTTGAGACTATTTCATTATATAAAGTGATACTTTTGGACACAATAGACATTCAGACGAAGGGCTTTAAACCCTAAAATTATAAATCAATTTTTCTCCTTAGATAAGGTATATAGTCTGCAACATGCCTATAAATCCTCCTAATGTTGGATTCATACATGGAAACATTTTCATCCTCCTTATACCTCAGATTCAATAATTTATTCGCCACATCTACTGGTTGTTCATGAGGTAAATAGTTTTCAAGGAAAATTTCAATAAAATCCCTCAATTCCATCTCTTATATTTATTCCTCCTTTGTGTATTGGATTTACGAGAACCACTGATACACATCTCCCAATATATAATAAACTAATATAAAAACATTCCCTCTTTCACTACATCCAAAAGTAAGGAATATTTTCTCTAGATTACTTATCCATTCCTCATCTACAAATGGGTTTGTAGTCCCATTGAGTTACGATGGTTGTTGTTTCATAAAGTGATATAACATAGATAATCTATGTGTTGGATCTAGATGCTCCACACGGGTAAGGTTATTATTCATAATAGGATTAAGTTGTCCAATTATATATATAAGTTACACAACACCACTCACAACACCAGATCCAACATCATTATCTTGCATCATTGGGAAATCCCAATAGGGGACACACACATTCATTGGCTTTCCATTCCTTCTACTAAGAACCATTTCTAAATAATGGAATACAATAGATTAGAATTTTGATCATAATTTATAATCTCAATGTTGAAATATAATTAGCATAAATTGAAATTATATTCATATCAAATATCTTAATAATAAACATGGTATCTTTGAGCAAAAATATACATTTCAGTACATCATAATGGAAATAAATGAAAATTTATATTATCCAAAACCTATCACATAAGATATTTAATACCAAGAGTACAACAAGGCCTGTTTTCATGTACTAGGATACCCTAAGTCATTCCAAAAACTCCTTGTCGGAGTTTTAACTCCATGGTATATTTGTGACAGAACCACCTCTATCTATTTGTATCAAGACAGGGATGTATTTGATATAAAGATCCACATAATCTATTTCTTACCAAAATACAAGTATGATCTTTCATGTTTATCCTCAAATACTATATTAGATATTTTTTCTTTAATCTATATTTTCTAATATAGTTTCCTTGTTTTCTACTAAACTTCCTTTGATACAAACATTAAGGACCGCGCCCTAGTTAATCGGAGCCATTGTCATATTTGATTACATTGGCATATAAACAAGGAATATACATCCCTAAGGACTGAGGGGTTTAGTATTTTGGAAACAAGATGCATACATATGTTCAACATTACAACTTGAAAAGATAAAAAAAACATAGAAACTCCTTAGACAACATCCATTATTCCTAAGTTATTACAGAATGTCATTCACAATTAAATTACTAATGTATTGAGAAAATGAATCAGAAGAAAGGGGTGATATCAAATGCTCAGTAAGGGTATGTAATAAATATGAAGATATATAAACATTAGGCAATTTTAGTAACTAAAAACATATGTATTTCACAAAAACATGAACACATTGTGGAAAGAATAAGAGCAGCGTAAGTAATGCCATAATAAAACATATTCTTGGGTATTATAATACTCGAATAACCACTTCAACAATCAATACTATTTTCATAATGAGGGAACTAATATTGTGGGACAACATAACCATTCCATCAAGGCCTCATTCCAAGACCGTAAATAATTATATTGTCAAAGCCGTGTTCCATGATTGTGGTTTGTCTCACGAGATCTACTGATGTACCAATGGGCTAAAGTGGGATGCAACTGACACCTTATATGTCCAATAGATTCCTCATATGAAAAAGGATAAATAAAAACAACATATAAATTCATATTGAATCAAATATATGAAATGTAAATAACATTCCCCAAACATTAATCATCAACACCCACTATTCAGAGTAAAATTCTAAATGTTTTTATGATAGTACATCCCTGACCAAAATAATCATAAAACATTAAATTAAATACGGTATATGAGACCATGGAATATTAATCCCAACAATACATAAGAATCAAAAATTCGGTTAAAATAGAACAAGATACTCTTATAAAATCTCTTAGTAATTCTTGAGATAAATTCCCTTTTACATTGAAATGAAGAGTTATTTTTGAAAAAATATTATAATAAATACTAATGTGTAGTAAGGTACTATTTTCATAATTAAATGAGTGATATTATAAATATAATGGTTTAAAAATATATATTATTGGGTTCCCTTGATAATGGGTAATTTGTTTTGAAATTCCCTTAAATCACGCTTTTCATTCAAAAACCATTTTGAATGTTACTTTTAAAACATGAAACTATTAATAAAATCAGAAAGGATTATGGTTAGTGTACATATATATAATAATCACCTAGAATTAATTAGGAGTACATAATAATACATATGAATCTTATTTAGGTAATTAGATAATTAAAGTAACCAGATTGAAAATAGGAGTGTGGGTGGAAAACCCTTACATTAAATCTGAATGTGCTCTGCTCTTGAACTTAAGCTTGAAGAATATGAAATTATTATTATTAATAAATTATTTCAGAAACTATTATACATGAATTTTTTTATCATAATTCTGTTTACTTCATTTATTTCCTTATTTATAAGTTCTTATATTGAATTCTGCCATTCTGGAGTGTTCATTTTCTTTAGTTTCATAATCTGTTTTCTTGGTTTTAAGTAATGGAGTTCTTGTAGAATGGTTGTAAATCACCAAAACTGAAATTAAATATTATATATGAAAATTATAAATTGTTAATGGTCATTTATATATTTTGGATACATGGAATGAGGATGAATCATTAGATGAAATATTAATGGCATTCAGTTAGATTATTTTAGAGGTATTTTGATTATTAGGAACTTGTTTGGTCATACGATTTAATAATATGTATGAATACTAGTTACTGAATAATAATTAGGTTATATTAAATATATTATAGTCTTATTCTACTATAAAAATTGTTTCATGACCATTAATTAAGTATAAATTGAATAATGAATCATTGTCATCCACAAAGGTTATAAATTGGAACCTCATGGATGTCGATTTGTTTATAATATAAATGAGAGAGAGTAAATATATTTATGATGGTACTTACAAAAAACATGATATAATTAAATTATATTTATGGTAAAGGATTTATCATGGACTTTTGGACAGAGGGGGTGGGGGAGGATAAAAAAAGAAGATACATTGAAATGAAAGTAAATAAAAAAGAATGGTGTTCTACCTCTTGAAATATCCTTCTTGAGAACCTCCTTAAGGGAAGTGATTTGGGTCTTTTGGAAATAAAAATAGATTCTTGGATCTGTGAAATGACTAGGTAAGTGTATTTGTGAAGATATTTTAGGATCTTAAAGGCATATGGGTTTGAAGAGAAGATGGAGTGATGGTGGGTTCTTATAGTGGAGGAGATGAGGGTTTTCATAATATTTAAATCATTAGTATATTAATTTCCCTAAAGACAATAAATAATGATGATTCCATGACACATAATAGTAATAAATTTATGTCAGTTTGAACCAAGTAGGCTTAAATAACTTATTATGTCCTAAATAGTGTATTTAACTGATAATTTTAATTTACGGTATTTTACCATATTTCACTATTCATAAAAAATTCAAGTATTTCAGAAAAAATCCAAAAATTTTCCATAAATTTTTTTCCATTTGTAGAATCCAAAAATGAATTATATTTTTAGAAAATAAATTTCTAAAAATTAATAACTTAATATTTACTTAAAATCATAATTTATTCTAAAAACAATGGTTTTAAATCATTTACTAACTTATCCCAAAGCATTTGTATACCGTAATTCCACCTGATTATTATTTATATATTATCATAAGAATGGATAAAATTCATTAGGGTATATTACTATTCATAAGGGTATGTTACTATTCATTATGGTAGGTTAATATTCATCAAAAAGTATGTTTTTCTTATCACACTCTTAATAACATACTGATTGCAACCGTGTTTGCCAGATTTTTCAAATTCACATCACAGAAGTGGAAAACTAATGTTTAAGGGTCACATAACACTTAGTAGTTCATTATGTTGTGATTTCATGTAATTATGAAATATTTATAACAAATTATTTTCCATTGAATAATAATTTGGTTGTTACATCAAATATGTTATATAATATTGATAGGAAACCCATGAAGTGGATGTGGGTTTCTAAAGCACTCTTTACTAAAGTTATTGGACCTTAAAAAATATTTGTACCAATATCAGCTTTTATATAATTAATTTGTAGAAAATTTGTTTTAAGAGATACTTTAAAATCTTATGGTACATGATCGGGTTGTTCAAGACAAATGACTAGAGATTACTTATGCTTCATGTATTTAATAAAGATTGATTTTGGGCATGTCACCTTTGGTGATAATACTAAAGGAAAAATTATTTTCTTGGCCAAATTGGTAACACTAACATTGTTTTTAGTTCTAAAGTTATTTTTTGATGGAATAAAGTATAATAATCTTAATATTTTACAACATTTTAATGATGGATTTCTTACAATATTTGAAAACAATGCTCATGAATAAATCTCTATAAAATTGGAATTTTACTTCAATAGAAGTTATTATATGAAAGATATAAACAATAACTTCATGTATCTTGTAGATAATTTACTAAAAATTTTTAGGAAAAAATATTCTGTGTGATATTTAACATATTTAATAAATTTGAAAAATTAATTCCGGGAACACCAGGCCTAAGACTCTCACAGTGTCTCATCACATAGCTCTGAAAATAATCCATACTATATTCTGATGTTATATATGAAATTATAAGAGTCATTACATGAACATGACATAGTAATATAGTAGAATTAATATAATTAGTATAAAAAATATTAATTATATTAATAGAGAAACCATTATTTATTCCGCTTCATTAACATATGAAATCAAAGGAACTTTAACTGTGAATTGTGCAGACTACAACCTCCATGAAGTAGTGTTTTTTGTTTTTCATACTGGTTTTAATTATTTATCCAAACCACATTAAATATAATTTGTTAAAAAAATATAAATAATATCATTATTATTTAGTAATAATGATACTATATAATTATTTAACCATACTAACCCATTGAGATGTAATGTGTTCATGTTTTTGTTGGTTTAACCACCCACTTGATCAATACTATAAAAAATTATCATTGTTGAATATGGGACCCTAAATATTAACTTTTATTATTATTAAATAATAAATAATTATTTTTTTATAGCTATTGAATGTTTATATGATGTAATTAACTTATTATTCAAACATCAGCTTCCATTGAAAAAATTAACAAATTAATCTTAAACTAATTCCATTTTCAGGAAAACATATGAAACAACAATATAATAATTATACAAAGAAAATAATAAATAGTCTATATTAAAATAAATATCTAATAATATGGTTTATTATAAGTTATATAATAAACTTATTTTTATTATATATGATGTTAGGTGCATGTATAGAATGAATCTGCACCACGGTAATAGTTTTTTAAAACTCAATTTTTTTCCATTGAGTTACAAATTTTTTTATTGAACTATATTTTTCCAATTTATATATCTTCTACCTCATTAATAAATTTATTTTTAATTTCTTATTATTTTTTGGGTTTTATAATTATTCTTTATGAAATCAAAATGTAATTATTATTACCTAAAAGATTATGCATGTTGTAAGGGTTTTCATGGTCTTAATTAAGATTTTTTGAGATATTTTATTTTTAATGCACCATGTCTCCTATATATAGTGTAATATTTATTTAAAATGCATAGATATTATATTTTTTATTCCTTTTTATTCATGTGATATACTATCCTAAGTAATTTTATTTTCATAAAATGTATTTTGACTCAATATTTAACACAATTGTAAGCGTTTTGGGTAACTCAATTTTAATTCAATAAGTTATAATGGTTCTCTTATATTTATTTCATATAAGATAAGAAAATTATAACTTTTGATTATATTATGTGGTATTATATCATTGTTTATATTTTTACCATATAAACCCATTTTTATATATGTAATGATTCATTGAGTATGTTACTGATAAAGGATATTGATATATCAAATATTATTTCCTTGAGTTATAATGTTATATATATAACTATTCATAACTATACCTATGTTACATGACCCTAATATTTTTTTAATTGGTATTTTACAATCCAATTTTTAAAAATTACATTTTAATAAAAATAATGTTTTATTACTATTTTTACAATTGTGGTTCTCAATAAAGGTATTTTTATTATATTATAATGGTACCTTGCCCATTATTATCAAATATTTTATCTTCTTATCCACATTTTATATTTTAAAATTTATTTCATTTCCAATGATTTATTATAAGTGATTATTTTTCAAATTAAGTGTTTCCAAATCATTAACATCATCTTTTCAATAGTTACATTTTGACGTTACATTTAATATTCTTTTACATCAATGTCAAAAATGTTTTCTCTATTCTATTTTATGTTTACGCATTCATTTTAATTTTCAATTTTATAATTATTTTCACTCATGGTATTTATTTCACATGATTTATTCTCTAATAAAAAAATATATAAATTTGGGTACTAAAATTATGGTATCAAACCGCTCTTTTATTCATCCATTCTCGTGTGACTTCATTCGAGGTATTTTTTTATAAGGATGCTTTTCATAAACGTATACATCATACTATGTTTTATTTTTTACACTAGGTTCATTTTATTTTCTAACCATCAACCTTTTTTCTCTAAATTTTATTTGTAATTATAATTTATCTCAAATATATGAACCTTAAATTCTATTATATTTTCTTTATATCCATCATAAATAGTAATAAATTTTATTATATTGGATATTATTTTTCAATAACTTTGTTTCTATTAATTTGATTAAAGGGTATTATCAATGATTTCGTACATCAATTGATTATAGAAATTACTGAATCAACCACATACCCTTTTTATATATAATTTTCTCATGATGTATGCTCAAACAAAAATATATTCCGTTTATTTATTTAGGAACTATTAGAAATATATATATTTTTACTCTGATATAGATTAATATTGAGTACTTTTGAAATTTAACTTTGTATTTCTTAACCATAAAAATTATTTCTCTAGATGATCTAGGATCACGTAATCCATTTTATTATCATGGGGAAATTTTTTATTTTCTACATGTTTTTATTCTTATATATATTATCATTAGAAGATTTGATTATGTATTATTTACAAATTAACTCATATGATGAATTCATTTTTATTCAACAAGTAATGGGTGGGTATGGAATTATATATACCCTTAAAACATTAGTATGTATCATGACACAAATGAGTTTGGGTATTTTGTTTATGCTTTTATAATTCAAAAACATGTCATGAATGCGGTGTTGATGAAAATAATGGTGCACTGGCTGGGTCTTTGAAGACAAGTTCAATATTTTCAGCATTATTCATTCCATCACCATGAATTCAGTTATTGTAATCCATGTGATATAGTCATTTCCATTATAATCCATGGATATATTAGTATATCATTTTTAGTTCATTATGATGTTATGTTGATTACCTATTTCAACATTAATATATAATCTATGATTTCATCAGTTTAATGTTTTTCCTTAATGATCCTTTGATCTCAACCCTTCTTATATTTCTATTTCCTTATGTTATATAGAAAATTATTACACATGATTCGACTAAAATATTATCATATGAGAGGAATTTATTGGTGATTTTTAAGATCTATTAGTTTATATTTTTCATTATTTTTTAATGCATTGACCATATTAGGTCTTGAGAATTTAGGAAATGAAATATTTTCATTAATTTATGTTGATATTGGATAGTTATGTCCATAAATCTAAAATTAGTATAAAAAAGGTATATAGAGAATGTTTTTTATGGACCGGATTTGGGAGTGAATATATGGGGAATTATAAAGAGTCGTCCTAGCCCTTTCATGGTATAATGGTATTGAGATTAAGGGTACAATATGCTGATCATATGTTTATTTTTTTATGATTGAAAAAGGATTAAATGGATGTGGGTCTCATGATCACTCACCAACAACACAATTATGTTTGGAATAATGAGGCATTAAATGGGGGTCTCATAGCATAGGTCACATAAATTTGGACTTTCATGAAACTTAAGAGTTTTGTGAACCATGTAATCTTGCACAAGGATGGGGTATGGTTTGTAAAGGTATAATTGTGCTCAATTTTTAGTATTATAAAGAGATTAGTGTTTCCCCAAGTATTGAAATATTATGTGAACATGGGTATTCATCAATGAAAGTTTTATAAATTTTTCTCTAACATAAATTTGGATCACTAAGACCCATGTGAGGAGTTTCAAAAAAATTTCTCATATACTATAATCAATGAGAGTCTCTGGTTACACATATTCATGAATGAAAGAGTTGTGAAAGTAAAGAGTGAACCTACTTGAATTAATAAGGTTTTCCTAGAAATATGTGGTGGTTGATGCTCTATTTAAAGGATTTTTCGATCTTACATGGTACTGGATCATGAATACCCTATAGGATCATGAAAATCTAATCATATCACTAAATAATAGTGTTCCATGTTATTTTCTAAGTACATTTCATGATGATTTGAGTTATATAACATTCATACAATTGATAATGGATGCAAGTAGGGATATATGTGGATATTTTGGTATTTGGAGTCTCATTTAGCATGTAACTACACATGTGATAATTTTTTATGTTGCCTGAAAATGTCAAAAGGTGTGCGTAAACCACCCGTTGAAATCAAAATGGTCTCATATGATGTGTTTCCTTATTGTTGTGGTGAAAGCATGATTCTTTATTCCTAGGATTTAATTTTTCATTCCAACAAATTACCCCTAGTATTTGAGAAAACGAGGAAGAGGAGAATAGAATTATTAGAAAAACACCATGTAATGGATAAATTTTTACCATTTCCCATGAATATGGGATTTTTTTTGGGAACCTCGTTATGTGTATCAAGAAAATGAGGTGTTCACAGGATTATAAATAGGATGATGGGAATGACACTGGTTATAAAATTTTCATGATTTCCAAAAAACAAATAGTTTCGGGAAACTCCATCCATTGGGATAACCTCCCAAGATTCTTAGATGTAGCACTCTTGAAACTCTTCTCTTGTGCAATACAAGTTAATATATTATACTTGTATGAGCCATAATTTTTCCATAGATTAACTCATTTTTCATGAAGAAGAAAGAGGTTACACGAAACCTGAATACTTGAATGAGACAAACCAAAGTTGTTCACCCGAGTAGTATCTAACTTTCAAAAAATGATATAAATAGTAAAAAAGACCGTAGAACTAGTGATAACTATTTTACATTCTTTTTATAATTTCTGATGGAGGGAAAACTCCAACAACCATAATTTTTTCCACCCTAGAGGGGACATATCTGAGACAAATGCTTTATTAACTTTATAGATGGAGGCATAATGGGAATATTTTCTTAACAATAGATTATCACTCTATAACATCATCCTCTTTAATTATGTTGGTCTCCCTAATTTAGATGTCCATATTCTAGGGCCATGGTTTTCATCCCATGAAAATCATTAAAATTGGAATTTGGTAACCCCTCCGCAATTAGAGATAAATAGAAATTTAAATAGTATTTATATAGTCAGAAATTGAACCCAAATGTCACTAGGGATTTTATAGCATATGAGTATTTTCTACCTCACTACTCCATCTCTATGCTATTAAGAATTTTCCAAAACCACATTGGATGGTATGAATATCATGATCTCTAATCAGGGAGGGGGGATTTTTTAGATGAGTGGTTGTGGGCATATTGGGTAGGAGGATTTTCCATAAAATAACATTTCCACCTTCACCGCTAGGAAGTGGAAATCAAACTATGGGTTCCTTAACACATGGATGGGATAAACCTCATAATATTTTAGTAGGATTAATTCCTTCCAAAACAAATTCCCTATGGGGACATAGACAAGAATCTACTTGAGGAAAATATATTTATTGATGCACATATAGTGATGGTGTGACATCACCCATCCCTCCACCCCAATATCTCATTGAAGACATGACTATTTATATTCTTGAATATGCAAAAGTGTAAAGTTTCATGATGAATGAATAATTTTCTAGGAGTTTGTCATCAAAATAATCTATGATCTTATTAGATCATTTTAGAGGAAGGATGATATAATTAATGAAGGTAGCACATAAAATATTGGCATCTAGAAGTCAGATATGTATAATTCATGGAAAAAACTCTTAGTGGGTGGTTCTTTCCCATTAGGGAACTTCATGTGATAATGTGATCAGGTACCCAAGTGAGTGTGATTATCCTTGCGTATTACTACCAAGATATTCTCAAAATTCTCATGGTGGTCAGGTTATATAACAAGCTTGTTCACGCCTCTATTATAGACAATACCATGTGCATTTATATCGCTTTCCAATTCATATATATATGGGTCATGGTGTAATTTTGGGGGATGGTTGTATAGTCTCAAACACCATTAAACCATGGAACACTATAACCAGGCCATCTTCCCTCAACATAAAAAGGGTATGAGTGATGTTTTTTCAGTGATGCTATAATGGTGGAACATATTAGCAATGTTTCAAATTTCCACTTCCTGGATTTCCATACCATAACTTGAGTGATGAATGATGAATAGAGGGGAACTATAGAATATGGATTATACCTTCTTAATTTCGGAGATGTGGTGTTGGTTTCATGGATTGAAGTTATAATGATGTAATTTTTCATTACATGACCATTACATCATTTTTCTAATGAATAACATAATAATAAAACATTCCCATATTGAAATGTTTAGAAAATTTGGAAAATTATGTTCATAGATCAATTTTATATAATAAAATATTAGATTTATTCAATTAATTCTTCATATACAACCCAAATGTTTCATGTTCTCCTTTGTACATGTAATCACATGAGTATATACAGTAAATAAAGATGTGAGATAAAACCCATTAAAGAGGGGGATGATATATAATGAAAAAAAGATATGAATTAATAGTACATGTGTGAGAATAATAATCATCATCATATTGAAATCATGGTATCATCATAATAAGAATATGGGAATAATTTTAAATGTAATTGAATATAGTATATGTTTAATAATGAAATACCATAATATAGTGGTTAAACACCACACATATTTGTGAAACAAATTAGTAACATGTTCACACATAACATATATTCGTAAATCATAATATCAAAATTTCAAACAAATATCACATCATGTATATAAAAAGTAAACATAATTTCATGATATAAATTACATTACCTAATTTGTTTGGGTGATATATAATTCTAGCCCACTTTTCACATTATAAAATTCTAAGAATCATTTATCCCACACGAAAATATAACATATAAATATCATAGTTATGAAAATAAACCCATGGAAAGGATTGGGGTTAATGAAGGATTCATAAATAATATTTTCATGAAAAACAATTGGGATTCCCCAATGAGTATAGGAAATAAAATAATGTTATAAAACAATATAATTGTTGACTGGATAAGAAGCAACATAAGATGAGTCAATGTAATGTTTAGGAAATCAATGTCTCTTTGGAGAATATTTTTATGGTTTAATTTTTTTGATAGAGTAGAAACATGTATATCATCAAAAATAAAATTGAAATTATTTTAAAATTATATATTAAGGACGTATGTGGAATATTTATTATAAAAATAATTTGAAAAAGGAGATAACCAAAAAATTGAGTTGGGTTCGAAAATCCCCTTACGTTAGATCCCAATTTATTTCGTTACATTTGAGCCTCATATATAAAGAATATAAGATTATTAAAAAATTGAATCATAACTGAAAAAAGTAAAAAAAATTCAATATTTATCAATTATAATCATTGGATTATATTTATTCATTCCCATTGCTAAACATGAACCATTATGATAACATATTTTCCTTAAAATATCTCATATTGCTTCAATTTATTAATCTAGACTAATTCATATATATATAATGATAAGATTAAATATAATATAAAATAAATACATAATGTTATAAATTTAAATATTAAAAATAAATTATTGTAATAATCCATAGTAGTTGTCATAATTATAGAGTTGGCAACATCCACGTGGGTAGTTAACCAACTATTGACAGGACATTATCAAAAGTGGTGGAAAGAGAAGCATGAAATATAAAAATATCATAAATATAATAATTACAATATGTTAAAATCATTAACATAATCTTAAAATATTAATTAATTAATTTAATAATGTTTGGGTTTTTATGCAATGGCGAAAATGAGTAAGAGAAGAAGAAAATGGGAGAAAAATTTGACGCAAGCTTACACTATTTTATGTTTTGCTTCTTTTATAAGGCACTTAACTCATTGAATTCATGGATTTAAAGGAAGATAAGAAATATATTATGATTATAAGGAAATTATGTAAGGGAATTTGGGAATATTCTTTGTCATTTTTATGCGATGGAGAATTGGTTTCCTAAGGGATGGAGGATGGGGTATTTATACATAAGAAGAGAGGTGTTTTTAAGATAAACATTTGAATAAAAAATAAAACCCAAGGTAAATATTAGTAATAATATTATATAAATTTTAATACATATTTGAATAAAAAAATTGATCCTATCTTTTTTCATGGTTTCAAAAACATAATTCGTTTGTTTATTAAAAAGGTTATTGGAAAAATGGATAATTAATATTTTAATGTGTGACTTTATAATTATTGAATTGGGAAAAAAATTGTGTTTGGAATTTATTTTTATTATCTTTAAATGAATCATTTATATTTTGAAATTATTTTTTTTATCAAAACACAAGTTACGAAATTTATTAATCTATTATTACATCTTGTATTTTGTAAATAAAATAAATCGGCTATGTAAAAACTGTATTTTTACAATTCACAAAAAATTATTGTCTTTCAAAAAATTACAAAAAATTTAACATTTTCAAATTTATAAATGATATTTCTAAAAATAACATTCACTTAATAAAAGAAATTATATTAAAGAAGATTTTAAATATTAACATTAAATATAATGATTTCAATTAAATACATAAGAACATAGTTTATTAAAAACAGATTTTAACTTTTTTTAGTATTATATATATATATATATATTATGTTTTCAAAATATTTTTATTTTATTAAATTTATAATTATGTATACTATTTATTTTACATTTTATTACTTGGAGGTTAATTTACTATTCCAACTATCATGTTACTGCCCATAATAGTTTGGTTACTATAGCTAAGGACCAAGATAGTATTCAAATAATTATATAAATATTAAAATCGAAATATTACAATTCCAATTGAAATATTACTTCCTATAAATTTCTATTAACCCCTTCATTAAATATTTACCTTGATTCCATTTAACTTTATTCATTTTTCATATCTAAAATTTATATTGGTTAACTAATGTTATGTATTTTTTATATTGTTATACATCATTGAGATGATTATAGAGGATCAAGATGATCCAAATTTTTCTTTTCTTTTAATTTCATTATTTTATGTTTAATTACCCATTTTAATATTTTCAATTATCATGGATATATTTATTTTCTTAAGCACAATGTTCTCATTTAATGAAATAATGAATTATTCATTGTATGTTTTAAACTATATTATATAATAAATATAATTTATTTAGAAGGAGAATTAAATATATATAAAAATTTTGGATCTTATTTAAGGTAAAATACATTGGGATCCATATACCTTGGTTAGATACCCAAGTCAGTTTAGCTTCATATAATGACTATTATTGCAGGCATACATAGGGTTTGACATTAAAATGTTTCCCTGTGTTATATGATAGATGTGGGGAATGATAACCTATGAGGGATTCTGAAAAAAAAATATAGCACTAATAGTAAATCATTCAATTTTTTCCCTAGAGAAATATGAATAATTGGGTGGAGGTGTATCCGAATGTGGTCATATGATGACGAGTGAGGTGGGTGGCTTCATCGGACGAGCCAAAGGGGATGCATGACAAGAGGCGAGCATACAAATGGGTAGATCACCAAAAGGGAATGAGGGATACTGAAGGGGTAATAATAGATATTGAAATAGATAAAGTATCTTCTATTCATCATCCATCAAGTAGGTCCACTGCAACAAGTGAATTTGGTGCTATAGAGCTCCCCCAGAAGTTATTAAAAGATTAGAAAAAAATATCCAGATCCACTACGGGTTAATTTAGAGAGGCTCCAGTGATGTTTCTATGACAGATAAAAAAATTGGTAGATGACATGATCATCCCTGAGCTCTAGGAGGCATGTGGCCTACTATGATTTTATCACACCATGGAGAGATTATGGTGAAGACTAATGAGATATGAAATCAATCAACAAAAGGTTTATATCATTATTATTTCCACCAAGGTCAAATTCTAGGAGAGTTTTAGTTAAATAATGTTCATAGATTATCTAGAATGTTGGTGTGGAATGGGTTATCCCTACATTGACTATATGTGATATATGACTAATGAGAGATCTAAATCGAGATTTGTTTGGGATATGTCAACAGAGGGACCATTGACTCAAGTTACAAGGTCAAATAAATTTAGAAGAATATGCTACTGAGGCAGTTTCATAGTGTGTGGATGTTCATTGGAGAGTTAGGAATTCACTCCTTATGTTAACTTGACTGAGATCCTTTATTTTTGGTTATATCTCAAGCTTGTGGGTTTAATATCATAGACATGTGTTGAACAATACTAACTTGTTTTGTTAAATCCTGATGGAACTATCATTAGAGGAAATGGAAGCCTCCATAGAAGGTGTGTAGACATCTTTTGAGGATAACAAGAAGCATAACATTTCCTTCAGACATGAGAAACCTGAGGGGGAAAACAAAAAAATAGCAGTAGAGGATATCAGCATCCCCTCCTAGAGATTATATTATTGGGTCATTGCCTTGGTGTTTCGATGATTACTTTATATGGATTTTGGAAAAACCATCTAGATTAGATGACTCTATGAATCCCCAATCACCCTTGAGGGAAATTCCAACTATATTTTCTCTATTTTTCTTTATCTTATATTTTTTAGAATTTTGTGATGAATTTCCTACTTTACATAAACATAGATCCAAGGCATTCAACCATTGGTGGCTTTCAAAGGGGTTCCTACTAGATCAAAGGAGAATATGGTGGTAGACATCACTTTTTTACATTAAGGACTATAGGAATTGGCTATTATGTTGGTCAACTATTATGTAGTATTTTACATGTTGATAAGAATGGACATCATCAAATCATAAACATCATGTGTGTCTTCTCTAACTGGAATTATATCTAAAAATTTAATTATCATAGGTTTATATATCCACTGATTGTTTTGGAATGTACAGAGGCATGCATCCACCTACAGTCTTTGAATTCTATAGGGTCTTGGGGAACTGATCCCTGACACATTATTTAGAGAATTGAATATGGAACTTGATGCATATGCTACCAATGTTGGAAAATATGCATATAACTCTGTGATAGGACTAGGATATTAGGAATAATATACTCAGTATGAGAATTTATTACAATGTCAACATTACCATATGGGCTGATTTAGTGGGGTTAATAGGATTAATTTACCATTTAATCATGAATTTAGAGACTGGAAATATAGAAGACCACTCATTCCATGCACAGGCTGATACTTTTTGTCTAAGTGGGTGCACAAAATGTGGTAAGAATTCAACACTTCCCACCACAAGTACATTTATAAGGGTGTTAAGGCACTTTAGGTGGTGGAGGAGTAACATTATTTTCTATAAGTGTAAGCATGAAATCTTGAGGACATTATCACCACAACAAAAGAAGTCATTATAAAACTATGGATGAAGCTAGAAGTGTAAAAAACTAAGGTAGTGTGGGTTCCATATCTTGAGAGGATTATAGAACTAAATAGGGAAAGGTGTATGTTTGGGAATATGAGGTTAGTTCCATGTCTAAGGAATAGGTGATAGAGTTAGATCAGTGATGAAAATTCTTTGAATCAACCCGACATAGGCTGGACAAGATAGATCAGGATGTCTTTCGAGCTGATCCATTAGGTGGATTTTTTTATAATACGGGTGTGAATCTAATGTGTGGAAGAAGCATATTATTTTATTAAAAATTAAAATAAATCAATTGTTCTACATTCGTATACTAATGTTTTCACTCACTTATATTAATAAAATAAAAAATATATAAATCTCTAAGACTATGTGAGCCGTGCTCAGTGTGAGAAACAAGTGAAAATTATAAGAACACTCAATTATACAAGTGTATTATATATTGGATGTGTAGGGATAAAAATATTTTTCTGACCACCATTGTATACCCATATAATAGTTAAATTTGTATGGCATAACTCCATAATTTTAGTTTTTATTGCAATGCCCAAGACAAAAAAAAGTACATAACACAAAGGTTGTTAAAACTCCACTTAACCAAAATAAAGGTGGAGTGATGTAAATTGTGAAATCAAGAGTCTGTATCGAACGATGTAGTTGGAAATTGGGTTGACGATAATTGTTTACCATTTTCAGTTAATATATTGAACCAATGTTTTATCAATGAAAATTATCTTCTTGTAATCATGTCATATAATCACATGAAATCACAAAACAAGGAACAAATATGTAATATGTGACTACAAAATATAATATTGACACATTTGTGATTTGAATTTCAATAATCTGACATACACGGTTGCCATCAGTAAGATTTTTGTTGTAACATACGGAAAATATAATTGTTGGTGAATAGTAACCTACCCTTATGAATAGTAACATACCCATTTGAATAGTAATGAATTGTAACGCCCCGACCCTAGAAGCCCAAAGACGGTGAATTATTACATAACATTCCCATGATCACAAAAGATAATGTCTTGAAATACCGATTATATTTGTAGCCTTGGAAGTACTAGATACATTCATAAGGTTTACATTAATTTATAAAATGGAAAACTACAACAACATTGTATCAATAGACAACACTAAGATACCGTATACTATCCCTGAAGGCCAGTAATTATATACTTCATTGCATCATAGGAAAATAAACCATAGAAAGGGGTGATCTTAGATGTTCAGTAAGGATAACAATATAGAATAAATATTCATAAATAAGCATAATCATTTAAGGCAGTTTATAAGACTACAAGTAAAGCCTTTCAAACTTGAACATCATTATAATATGGAAAATAAAAAATAAAATAATTCCATTAACTTATTCCCATGGATATTCAACTAGTCAAATGATCACATGCAATATCAATAACCACTTTCATAATGATCGAATGCATAATGCCAGACTATCATCACCACATAGTAAATGACTTGTTCCATGAATACAAATAAGATTTTGTCAAGGCCTTGTGCCAAGACACTACTTTGTCTCATGAGACCTTCCAATGCATCGAGGAGCTATAGCTGGATCCATCTATCACTTACTATGTCCAATGCATTCCTCATATAAAATGATTGAAACATTACATACACATTATTATTAAAACTACCATACAAAATGTCAGTATATTATCCACAAACCATGAATGGTATAAAAATAGTACATCCACGGTCAAATATAACTCATTCAACAAAATATAGAAGAGTGTCTTATAACAGACTAACCTTAATTGAGAATAATGAAAGATATTGACATTGATTGAAATAATCATCAAACTATTGAGAAAAATATACCCTTTTCATGAAAACATTTAGAAGTCTCACTTTTTGTCAAGAAGTCATTTAAAAAAAGATTTTTTAATCAAAGTGTCCCATATAACTCTGATTCTTTTGAAATGAATTTTAATTTTAAAAAATTAATTTCTATATAAATAAAACCTTAAAACCATTATTAAAACATGGACATTAATGAGAAAGAATAATAAATATTTAAAACATTCAAAATGATATTTTAATTAGAGTTCTTATAAAAAAGAGAGAAAATGGATTACAAATAATTGAGGAAATCAAAACATTATAATATAATGAGAATAAAGGAATTCATGATATACTATGTCAAAATACATTATAAACACCATATAAAATTGAATTGGTGTATAACAACAAACATGTCTCGATGGAATGTAAATTGAGATGAAATATCTTATAAAGACTACATCCATAGGTTAATGATAAAACAATGACATAATTTTGTGTCAAAAATATAAAAACACTCAATATAATTGGATATTAAGGGTAAATCAATCAAAGTAAGTTCACACATATTCTTGTAAAAACAACACCAATGAATTGGATATTTAACTCAATAAATGTATATTGAGTTAAAATTACTCTTATCAAGTTCATATCGATGAAATGAAAATGTATAAATGGACTTATTATGTGTATCAATAGTATATCAACATAAAGGGGAGTGTAAATAATGATATATGAAAATGATTAGTGATTCCACACATAATCATTGTGTAAAATAATCAATGAAGTATGCATAATGCTGAATGAGTGGAAATTCAAATTTAAAACTCCCTTATTGAATTGGTAATTTATGAAACATAAACCCATGAAAGAAGGCTCATACCATGATTATATAAATATCCATAAATTAAATTATATTACACAATGAATACAATCATGAGAAGTACACACACCACATGAAATAAATTAGTTGTGAACGGTGGAAATATCACAGAATTAAAAGTTAGATAAGAAACCCCTAACTTTGTACTTTTTACTTGGTAGAGGGATGGTTAACCTCAAGTATAATGGTTAAATAATTTTTATTTAATTATACAAGTATTCTATACAATAATGCGATATCATATATTATTTTTAACATATATTTGTTAATAATGTCTTAATATTATCGTCGTTTCGGGTGTTAACAGATTCATCTTCCTTTATATTCATTGTTATGTGAGCCATATTTGTTAGGGATGGGATATATCCTATTCATATCTTGAATGATATCATGTCTCTAAACATTATTTTTAATCATAAAATGAAAATTATTCTTGAATGGAAACGATGGGGAATGAATCTCATCGTGTTCGTGGAGACGGTAGTCCGTATGTACACACGAGCAACAAAATCATTATTTTGATATTAAAATAATATATAATTGGATGGTATATCATATATACAGAATCATTATCATTTTATATTTATTATTTACACTAATTACACATCATTATTATACCCATCCAAATAATGATTTATTGAATAACATTTACACCACGACGTGGAGATGGTAAGTCGTACATACGCACGTATAGTGACATGTCATTCAATGGATGAATAGAATAATTAATTTGGTTGTACCATATTTATAATAACATCACAGTATATAGAATATACTGGAGATATTATTTTATAATTGAAATAAAAAAGAATGAAGAAGTGGAAGAAAAAAGAACGTGAAATCGGGTGGTGAAATTGTTACCTCTTTTTCTAGTTCTTCCTTTGATTTGATCAAAAGGTCTCTTTAATTTGCCTTTATAACCAAAGGAGGGCCTCTAGGATGAATTGAGGGATGCTTAGAGGATAATATTTTAGCTATTTTCCGATAAAAAAGGCATTTAAGTGGTGAATTTGTGAGTAGGGGGAGTGACCTTTTATAAGAGGGGTGGAGGGCACCTAAGGAAAATCTAGATATATTATTTTATAATAAATTAATATTCGGTTTATAATGGATCAAAAGTGTATTATTTTAAGTCTATATTGGGTATAGGTTGAAAAACACTCATACAAAAGGTTTTAGATAGGTTTGGGTCACTATATTAACTTCATCTTTTTTATTTAACTCTTAGTTAAATAGTTTGACATTTACCAAGTCTCTTTTTATTTTTATATTGTATAGTTAATAAACGGACTATATACTAACAATAGAACCCCAAGTATCCCAATAATGAAACACCAATAATTATATAAGTCCTTTGGCCGAACCATAGATTATTATGAATAGAATATCAATTAATAATATAATATTTGTTTTAAAAACACATTTATGTCAATTTTAACACTATTAAAAACTTATTTTGGTTAAAGTTGAAAATACATTATTAATTCGAAATAAATTCATTTAAGAAATACTAACATGTCATATTAACCCTTAAAATTCTTGTATGGCATCAAAACTTTCAAATTATATTTATTTTTACTTTTATAATACCAATTATTTGATTCTATCATTCACAAGGAAAAGATTGCATCTTTATGGTGTCATAAATAAATTTAACTATTCAATGTCTAAAAATTATAATGAAAACCCCATTATGATGGAAATAATTTTAGATTTATAATGAATATTTATAGTCGGATATATAACATATATAACCCTATGTAAAAATATTTTTACTAAAAGTTATATGCTTATGTCATTTTTGTGTTTACTTTATCTTTATTAATATAAAGTGTCATTATCACTTAAAAGTGGATCCATGGTGTCCCAAAATCGACCCAAATATTCCCATGTTCTTAAATGTATCATCCAATAGGGTTAGGACACGTGTTAGGGTATTTTAATATTATTATAATATTATTTTTTACCCTTATTTACAAGATTTATCATTTAACCATGGTAAATAAAATATTTACCGAAGTAATTATTCAAAATGTCTAAAAACAAAAGTTACCTATTTACAAAATTTGGACCTCCTGATTCTAAATATGGAATACATTTCTCTAAATTCAAATCACAGAAGTGGAAGAAATTAATTTAAAATTAATTCCTGTTGACAAAACAAAAAGAATGTTCTTAGGAAATAATTAATATCAAAAGTTTGGCACTTGCTTATGTCCAGTTTAAAGGTAAAATTATGTCTAATGACAAAAATTGGATTAAATAGTAAAAATTTAATCTACTTATACAGTAAATTCACTCAAATTCCTAATTTATGACTATTAAAATTTCTATTATAAATGATGTTTTTTAATTAAAATTTAGTTATTTTCACAATTTATCAAAATATGAAAGTTATCACAAAATTGCCAAAAATTCACCCTTAGCTAATATTGATATTCCAAAACTAATAATGAAGTTCATTTTGAATGATAAAATTTATAAAATTTAAAAAAGTGGGTATTACTATTCATAATGGTTAGTTTGATTGGTTGGCGTGTGTTAGAACTCAAAGATGCGTACAACACATGCTATTGTATTATTAAAATAGAAGTGCACCGTGGATGCTTGTGGTGTTATAGTCTTCCCTCCATCAATAAATTGTGTCCAGGAAATTTTTTAAATTGAGCTTTGGAATATAATGGAAAGTCCCACATTGGAAAATGACTCAATAAAACTATCACATTAAAAGAAGGATAGATAAGTACAAAGCTCACCCAAGATAACCCATAATTGGATTCGATGTAAGAAAACATGGATATGGATGATAAACAAAGTGTCATGTTCTGATGGAGAGGGATAGGAAACATGATCAGGAGAAATTTAACAACATGAAAACCACAAACGTGTGATGGGACAAATGGTCATTAGTTTCATGGTAGGAAAATTAAAGGGACAACATTTTTTTTGTTTTATGTTACATTACATAAAGATGAGGAATTTATTTATTATATTGACTAAGAACATAAATAGATATACTTACTGTTTAAATATATTTTCATTCTTTAATAAATTCCCACCACTAAGTCATTTATTTTAAACGATGAGTATTCAAGAAGACACGGTTACACTAGAAGTGTAAGAATAAACTTCAATAGAATCACATGATCCTCAAAGGATAAAATATATATTTACCTTCTCTTTTGAGATTAATCAAAACCCAAATGGTTAGTATAAGATCTAATGATCCCCCAAAAGTATATTCTATTAGATAAAGAAACACTAATCTTAATTTCTAAAACTAAACCAACAATACCCCAAAAGATAAATAAATACCATTTAATAAAAAATTGTCCATAAAATCCTTCAATAAAATCCAAACTAATTTTGAAACACAAAACATAGAAGAATTTTTTTATGTAGTCTTACATGTTAAACTATATCTCTAAATGACATCAACTAATCTAAATGTCACATGTATAAATGTAATTAACCTAATCACATATTCTCTTTTATTGGTTAATAATTTCCATAAATAACCCAAATAACTATAAATACACAATAAAAACATAGTTAATAACCAACAATTACTTGTCAAATGAAATCCCATGCTAATCTATTTTCCTTGGGCATATAGTGTTCCAAACAAAGCGAATATCTTCCAAAATAAAATTTATCAGTTAATCACCAAATAATTTTCCTATACTATGGGTATTCATTTGATAAGGTATATGATCCAAAATCAACTTTTTATTGATAAATAAAATACTTTTACTAAAAATAATTATCCACAGTAACAAGGGACTTTATATAGTCTAGTGGTAGGAGATAATTCCCAATCGCACTTTGGTTGTGGGTTCAATTCCCACAGCTTTGTCTGACGCGATGGGTTGTCACACGGTCTGCATGTTGAACTTTTTCAAAAACTATATTTTATAACATTACCAAAATGAGATAAATTCCTCAAAATAACCATACATAGTTTAACCACAAATTTTATCTCATATCTTGCATTTTCATCCCAAAATATAATAACTTGTAAATTCTTCAAACCCAGTGACATATAAAACCAAATGGTTATTTATAACTATTTACACAAGAGAAAAGATAATTCATCCTCAAATAGCATTTTCACAAACCAAACTGCAGGGTTACAAATACAAGAGAGAATTAGTCCAAAGTAATCCCATAAACAAGAAGTACTAGTACTTTTAAAAATCTCTCCAACAATTTATTTCCACATAGATTCTTCTTCCTCCAAGAAAATGTCATATCGAATAGGGAATTCACTCGGGTAATGGCCAGTTCCTCTACATTTACGACAAATGACTGTAAATGGATTCTTGGGTAAATTTTTATTTTCCTCCATAGTACTCTTCATTCTTCCTCAGCAATTCTTCACTTTATGCCATTTTTTCCTGCACATAAATCATTTCTTTGTTCCATTTAAAAACATTTCTTGGTTTCTCCTTCTATATTTCCTGCATGATTGAAATTGAGGATTCTTTTGTCCATGGTCTCCACTACATGATCTCTTATCATTAATCACCTTTCTCTTCTTTTTTGAGTCCTAGAGTTAGTTAATATATATGTTGTTGATCATATTTTTGGAAAACTAATTTGGCATGAACACGTTATCTTTTAGGCCTATCAACATTCCATTTTGTTTCTCATTCCGACCATTGTTCCCACCTTGTACATCATTCTCAAAGTTATTATGTGTTCCTTGGAATCTAGTCATTGATTGAAACTAGAAATAATTGTATGAGTAATATTAGTCATAAAATCATTTATAGAATATCATGACACCATATTCTTAATTTGAAACACCTTAGGATTTACCAACATCATTTATTTTCATCTTATATTAAAATACTTCAAATCGGTTTTTAAAGAAAATGTAAATTATCCAAAGAATGTCCCCCGAGAGTGTCGTAACCAAGAGTGCAACAAGTCCCATTGTCGTGCACCTATTCCCATTTGAGACTATCTCAAAGTGTTGCTTTTGGGTTTTACCCTTAGTTACATATGTTCCAGAGTCGCCTCTACCTACTCATATGCAGACATGGATGTATTTCTCGGAAAAATAACAAAATATCTACAATAACAAAATTATAAGATGTTCTTCTATATTAATCCTCAACATCTATCTTAGGGCTATGTTCTTTAATCAGAGTTTATCTAAATATAGTTTTCAATGTTAGTACTAATCTTCCTCTAATACCAACTATAATGCCCCGACCCTAGAAGCCCAGTGTCTGTGCTTTATTACATAACATTGATATGATCACAAAAGATTATTTCTCGAAAGGCATATTAGTTTAATAGACTTGGAATTAATAGATATATTCATAATGATTACAGTACATCATATAATGGAAAACTACAACAACATTGTCTCCTAAGGCAACACTGAGATCCCATAGACAATCCCAAGAGGTCATTCATAATATAATTATTTTCGAAATGGGAAAATAAAAAATCAAATTGGGTGAGCTCAGATGCTCAGTAAGGATAACATTATAGCATAAACATTCATAAATAAGCATAATCATTTTAGTCAGTGTATAAGACTAGAACAAAAACCTTTTATACTAAAAATTCAGAAAAATATTGAAAATATAAAATCAAATAATTCAATTTAATTATTCACATGGATATTGTACTAGTCGAATGATCACATGCAATATCAATAACCACTTTCATAATGATGGAATGCGTAATGCCAAACTATCATAACCACATAGTCATGGCCTTGTGCCAAAAATAAAAACAGGATTTTGTCAAGGCCTTGTGCCAAAACACAGGTTTGTCTCATGAGACCTATCGATGCATCTAGGAGCTATAGCGGGATCCACCCATCTCTTAATAAGTCCAATTCATTCCTCATATGAAAAGTTTGAAATATAACATACACATTCATATTAAAACTAGAATACGAAATTTCAATACTTTATCAACAAACCATGAATGGTATAAAAAAACCACATCCGCAGTCAAATATAACCAATTAAATACAATATAGATGATTTTATTGTGAAATATTAAACACAATTGAGAATAATGAAGGATATTGACATAGATTAAAATAATCATCAAACTATTTAGAGAAATATGCACTTTTTCTTGAAAACATTTAATAGTCGCACTATTTGTCAAGAATTCATTTAAAAATAGATTTTTGAATCAAAGTGTCCCATACCACTTTGAAACTTTTGAAATGAATTTTAATTTTAAAACATTAATTTCCATATATATAAAACCTTTAAACCATTTTGAAATCATGGACATTAATGAACAATTATAATAAATAATTAAAACATTTAAAATGATATTTTAGTTAGAGTTCCAAACCAAATGAGAGACACATGATTACAAATAATTGATGTAATCAAAACATTATAATATCATAATAATAAAATAATTCATGATATACTATGTCAAAGTACATTATATACACCATATAAAAGTGAATTGGTGTATAACAACAATGAAGTCTCGATGGAATGTAAATTCAGATGAAATATCTTATAAAGAACGTATCATTAGGATAAGGATAAAACAACGACATAATTATGAGTGAAATTACTAAATACAATAAATATGATAGGATATTCTCGGTAAATCAATTAGAGGAGATTCCCACATATTCTTGTAGAAACATCACCAATGAATTGGATATTTAACTCAACAAATGGAGATTGAGTTAAAATTACTCACATCATGTTCATATCGATGACTTGAAAATTTATCAATTAAGTGATTTTGTGTATCAAAAGTATATCCACAGAAATGGTGGTTACAATTATGAAATAAGAAAATGAATAGTGATTCCACACATAATCATGGGGTAAAATAATCAATGATGTATGCGTAAAGCCGAGTGATTGGAAATTTAAATTTCAAATTCCCTTATGGATTTGGTAACTTACGAAATATAAACCCATGAAATAAGGATCATACTATGTTGATGTAAATATCCATAATTTTAATTACATTACACAATGAACAATCATGGGTAGTATACACACAACATGCAATAAATAATTGGTGAACAATGGAAATCTCACAGAATTAAAAGTGAGATAAGACACCCCTTACTTTGTACATTTTCCTTGGTAGAGGGTTGGTTAACATTTTTTATAATGGTGAAATAATTTTTATTGAATTATAATATAATTATATACATTAATATGATATCATATATGATATTTTAACATTGATATGTTAAAAATATCATAGTATTAATGTTGTTTTGGGTGTTAGCGGATTCATTTTCCATTATATTCCTTGTTATGTTAGCATCATTTGTTATGTATGGGATGTATCTTATTCATATACATAATTAAATCATGTCTATAAACATTATTATTAATCATGAAATTAAAATCATTCATTAATGGAGGCGATATGGAATGAATCTCATCGCGTTCATGGAGATGGTAGTCCGTACGTACGCACGAGCGACAATATCAGTGTTTTGATACTAAAATAATTTATAATTGGATTTTATATCATATATAAATAATAATTATCATGTTATATTCATTATTTACATCAATTATACATCATTATTATACACATCTATATAATGATGTATTGAATAACATTTACACCACGACGTAGAGACGGTAAGCCGTACGTATGGACATATGGTGACATGTCATTAAAAAGATGGCCAAAATAATAAATTTTGTTGTTCCATTTTTATAATAACATCAAATTATAGATAATGCATGGGATTTTTATTTTATAATGTAAATAACAAAGAATGAATAAGTGGGAGATGAAAATAACTTGAATGTGGGTTGTGAAATTATTACATCTTCTTCAAGTTCTACCTTTTGATTTGATCAAAATGAATCCATAAGATGGCTGTCTGACCAATGGACGGCCTCTAGGAGGGTTTTAGGGAAGTTGGGATGATATTTGTGCTGGGGTTGGCCAATCCAAAAGGCTTTTAAGGTGTTTATTTGTGAGTAGGGGGTGTTCCCTTTTATAAGAGGGGTGAGAGCCACCTTAGAAGAAGCTAGAAATGTTATTTTATAATAAATTAGTCATCGGTTTCTAATGGATCTAAAGTGGATGATTTAAAATTTAAGGAGGGGATAGGTCAAAAACCTCTCAACAGATTGGTTTTAGATAGGTTTGGGTCAATATATTAAATTTATCCTTTTGATTTAACTCTTAGTTAAATAGTTTGACATTTACCACATCTCATTTTATTTTTATAATATTATGTTAATAAAAATACTATATACATCTATGCGACCCCCAAGTGGTCCATTAATGAAACACCTATCATTATATAAGTCCTTTGGC
Source organism: Viscum album (assembly GCA_963277665.1). Taxonomy (NCBI): domain Eukaryota; kingdom Viridiplantae; phylum Streptophyta; class Magnoliopsida; order Santalales; family Viscaceae; genus Viscum; species Viscum album. The sequence goes on from OY728125.1 coordinate 381,148,784, forward strand.
CGATCCTTATATTTTTAGGAAATAATTATCAATTAATAATATAATATTTGTTTTAAAAACTCATTTCGGTCAATTTTGACAGTATGTTATAATTGATTTTTTTTAAAGTCATTAAAAGATTATTAATTTGAACCAAATTCATTTAATAAATACTAACATGTCATATTATCCAATAAAATTAGTTTATGTCAACAAAGCTTTCATATTATATTTATTTTAACATTTATAATGCCAATTCTTTTATTTTTCTTTAATAAGGAAAATACTACATCATTATTGTGTCATAAATGAATTTAATTATTCAATGACTAAAATTCAAAAAAAACCATTTTTTAAGAAATTGTATTATATTAATAATTAATATTTATAGTCGAAATCATAACATATATAACCATATGTAAAAATTGTTTTTGCTTAAAGATATATGCTTATGTCATTTTTGTGTTTATTTTAACTTAATTAATATAAAAAGACATTATCACTTACAAGTGGCTCCTTGGGTCTGAGAATCTACCCAATGATGTCCATGGTAGGAAATGTATCATACAATACAGTTAGGAAATGTGTTAGGGTAATTTAATATTATTATAATATTATTTGTTACACTTATTTACCTGAATTACCTTTTAACCATGGTAAATAAAATATTTACAAAAGTAATTATTAAAGATGTCTAAAAAACATAACCTATTAACAAAATTTGGACCTCCTGATTCTAAATATGGAATTCATTTTTCTAAATTTAAAACACAGAAGTGGCAGAAATTAATTTAAAAATAATTCTTGTTGTCAAAACATAAAACGTGTTTTTAGGAAATAATAACTATCAAAAGTTTGGCACTTGCTTATGTCCAATTTCAATCTGAAATTATGTCCAATGATCAAAATTGGATTAAATGGTAAAAATATAATCTAATTATACTATAAAAGCACTCAAATTTTTAATTTATCACTATTAATTATTTCGATTAAAAAATTAGTTTTTAATTAAAATTTAGTAATTTTCACTATTCATGAAAATATGAAAGTTATCAGAAACGTACCAAAACATCACCCTAAGATAATTTCGATATTCATAATCCAAAAATGAAGTTAATTTTGAAAAATAAAATTTATAAAAATTCAAAAAGTTGGTATTATTATTCATAATGGCTAGTTTGGTTGGTTGGCGTGTAATAGAACTCAAAGTTGCGTACAACACACGCTACTATATTATTCAAAGAGAAGTGTATTGTTGAAGCATCATGTGTTACATGAATATTATGTTTTAAAAATATAGAAACTCCACATATAAATGTATAAATTAAATTTAGACATCTTATAAGTGAAAAAACGATCATAGTTTAAGTATTGTTATTTTTGTATGTCATAAATATTTTAATTACAATTTTTTGATTAATTTAATTATATAAAATGGAAATTTATTTTCATGAAATATAATCATAAATTTATATTTTATTATCTTATGTTTGTAAGATAATTATATTGGACCTTGATTAATTTTTCAATGTGTTATAACATTATTTATATATTTAGTGTTGTTTTTATAAATAAATTATAATTTTATTTAAAAATTTAATTAATCATATTTAAAAAACTATTTTTAAAAAATTAGTACATTTTTGGATTCTACACGTAGAAAAATGTTTTTGGGATTTTTTTGGGATTTTTTTAAATACATGAGTTTTTTATGAATACTAACATATGATAATTCACACTAAATGCTAAAATCTGAATTTTTGCATCGTGCTTGAGTGATGAATGATGAAAATGGAAATTTGATTGAAAAAACATGCACTTGATTCTGTTTTTTGTCCTAATAATCAAGAACTATAGCTTTTCTTGAGAAAAATATTTAAATAATGAATTAAATATTCAAAATTCACTCCACTCCTCCACTAAAAAAACACTGACACTACCCTCTTCTCTTCACTCCTCTAAAGACATTTTCCTTGCATATTGTCTATCCAAATCACACCCCAAGATCCTCCCCCAAATTCAAAATCTATTGTTCTCCTAAAAATTCAAATTTCTCTATTCTTAAGAGGCTCTCAATGGAGATATGGTCAAGAGGTAAATTCTTTTTTTTCGATTCTTTTATTTTCATTCTAAGTATTTTATTTTCTTGTTTCTTTCACCCCCTCAATCCACCAGAATGGTATGATAACTCCAATAAAATACATGTGCGCAAATTATATTATGATAATTAGATATTTTATCATAATCTCTCCCTCCCCCTCCTTTTATTCTATAAATCAAAATACCATCTGATATGTGTTGATTTATCACATTCCAGGATAACGAGTTCTGAATTTGCATTACCATTTTCTAGACTTGGTCTTGAAATTTTTTTAATATTTTAACAAGATCAAAATATATTTATTTTAACTTATTCAATGTTTTAAAATCCTTCTAAATACCTAATGTTAAATTATAATACAAAACTAGTTAATTCTGAGAAAAATGGCCACATTAATCCATGACTTTATCATTAATGTTTTATGTAATGACTCACCTTCACTCCTTGTAAGTAAAATAAATTTAAAAACATGTAATATTCTAGATGTTCACTAATTTTATATAAATTAAATTCTTGAAAACCACTATTATAATACATTTTTATCCATTCATGTATATAAGTAAACAAAATATGAAACAAATAGAACCAAATTATGAATTTTAACCTCATTACAAATCAAAAAGGTTGTGAATGAACTCAAAATGATTATACTAGATAATTTACATTTAAAATAGTTTCTTAAATTATTAATTAATTAACATAATTTTATTATTTGGGTGATTAATATCAAGGGGATAACACCATCAGACTTAAGGTGAGGGATCCTCTCTTTTTCACATTTATTCATGAATCTCTTCTTTGCTATGGCCTTTTACATATAATTCCAAATGATGGGGTATGATTTTGTAACATGCCCATAAATTCCTCATTTTTCATAAGGATGATAAATTCCTTTATCTCTCATTAATACCTCTTAATTACACCCGATACCATGATGATATTCCGTAAGGGATTCCACCCGAACCGCCTTTATTCCATCGGGTTGGTATATATTTCTTTTTACCCAAATGAAGTTGTATTTTCATTTTATATAAAACTTATAAATATTTTCTATATGATCCAAAATCATGATTCATCATCCATTCCTAATTCTCATTCAGGGATATACATGCTTTTAATTTATTCCTTCATTGATACTTCCCAATAAGAAAACTCGTTTTAAGGGAACTTCCCAAAATTTTACCCAATTTCAAGTACACTCTAACATTTGTTTAAAGAAACCTTTGTTCTTATAAAATCAGTATTTTTTATGAAAACATTATTGTTTCAATTTTTGGTTTATATAAAATATTATTCCCTTTTCGACTTGAAAATCTCTTTAGTATTTTCCTTAAAACCTCACTAAAATGTTTTAATGTAATGAATGTCATAAATTATCTTCTTACATGTTTTCACTTTTGTTTGAAATCTCGTACCATGATTTACGCATATTTTACCTTATTAATTTCCATGTATGTTTTAATTACTTTCTCTCATGTACACTTTTATGATATTCCCATTCATTATGATTTATTTCATGAATGTGATACCCATTCCCCCCTATGGGTTCCCTTAAATTTGTGTATGATTGATTATGTATGACTGTTTACATGGAAAGAATTTTCATGAACAAATTAAGATAGTTTTTCCAAGATAACTCTCCAATGCATTGGGTAATTTTTAGTCTCATTAGACATTATATGAAACAATCTTGGTTGTTATACTAGACTCGTGCTACCATGTGCAATAGTCTTGGTGGGTAACCTTTAATTGTTCTCCAATATGTGAAATGTGCCTTGACTCATGCTAAATTAATGATTTATGTTGCTACTGAAATATTATGAATTCATGTTTACCAGATCCCAAGTTTATATGTTATGATTTTATATGCCATTTTATATCATTTTGTCGTCATCTCTAACCATTATGTTAAAGACTTAATCATACGGTTAATCTCTTATTGGGATTTTAGCTCATCCCCCTATTTATGTAATCCCTAGGGTACCCAAGGAAGATTTAAGGTCTCAATGGAATTTAGTAGATCATTATAAATATTAAATAAAGAAGTTTTGTTAGTCCCATGTTTTATGTTTTATGTACCTATTCTTCAAAGACACTAGACATCATAATCCTTGGCTTATAATACGATGTTTAATTGTGATTAAAATAATGTAATTTTATACATAATTGGCTAGGGTCTCTATAGTTGGTATCAGAGTGATGGTATATTTATATTTGGAGATTTGGAGTATTTAACTTTAGTAATAACCTTAACTATAAGACTAAGTATAAGAAAACAACCTTAATTTTTGGTAAGTATAGAGTTAGTGGATTATCAAGAAAATAAATCCCAATCTATATAAAAACTGGTAAAGGTGGATATATAATAGTTGTATCAAGGGGTAACACCCAAAAAAACGCTCTGATCTAGACTTGAATGGGAATTGGTACATGATAACGGGTCTTGCTGCACTCTTGGTTTTACAGTTCTGGGGGATATGATTTGTTAATTTCATAATCGTAGTAAAAACCATTATTAGGGGAATAAAAAAATACCTCAAGAATATAGGTTATGAAATATATCAATGATAGACATGATTAAAACATAGTAAATTGCAAGATAAGATATACTTCTCTTTTAAATGTTTATCCTCTTCTGTTCAATGTTTTCTATTTATGATCAATAACTATGTATTCAATCCCTCTAATTGTAAAATCTCTTTCTTAGTTAATGGTTATATATAAAATAACACATTCCAACAATCAATTTGATAGTGATTGTAAAGATTTACCTAATGATATGCTTCATATGATGGGAATGGGAACTCAACACATCATGAAAGTACATGCTCAGATGAATCAAGTTATTACAAATATCTTGACTCATGTGGAACACCCTCCTCCACCTAGGAAAGAGAAATTTGTTGTTTAATCCTTCATGTGAAAAAGGCCTCCCATGTTTAGTGGATCATCTAATCCCCTCCTCGCACGAATAGTTGATTAACTCCATTGAAAAGTTAATCTATGTCCTCTAGTGCTCAGAAGAAGAGAATGTTGTGTTTTCGGTATATTATTTCTATGGGGAATCTGATCAGTGGTAGAAACTAATCAAGAATAAAAATCCTTAGGATAAAATTGATTCCATGTTTTGAGAGGAATCTAAGAGAACATTTTTCCTTTAATATTTTCCCCAATCCCTTCATCTCAATATGGAAATAGAGTTCCTAATACTCAAAAATAAGGAAGATGAATCAATCAGGACATATGAAACTAACATCACAAGGCTTGAAAGGTATGCCTCTAGATTTCTCATGAACGCCTAAAGAAATATGGATTTCTTTTTTTTTGTGAAATAATGTAGAGTATATGGGAAGTACTGGTGTTTCGAGACTTCAACAACAATAAAGATATTGTTTTTTGTTCCCTCAAGGTTGAAATGAAGATCAGAGACTTTCAGTATTATCTTTGAATCAAAAACAAGAAGAGGAAAATGGTATCTTATCTGGGTGGTACCGCAAATAAATTCCATGATGGGAAGAATCTTGATCATCCCATGTGTATGAATTATGGGAATAGAAATCGTGGTAACTATCTAAAGAAAACATAAATAGCTTAAAATTTTAAAATTTGGGACATCTGGATAAAAACATCCAACAGGTTATGAAGAATACTGCTAATGTGGAAGAATAAAGGAAGGTCCAAATAAATAATCCTCCATTATAATAATGTTAAAACTGCACAGAGCAAGGCCATTATGTGAAAAATTACCCTAAGCTGAGGGTTGTGAGAGGCAAGGAACAAAAACCTACAAAGAAACAAGGAAGGGATTGTGATATCTACACTAATAAGGTGGAACCAGCAAATGATGTGGTGATATGTATTCTAGTTATTCATTCATGAATAGAGAACATACTAATTGATTCTGGATCTATACATTTTTTTATCTGGAATGTTTAGTACAACTATTTAAGCACCCATAAAAAATTGGAGGATAAGATAACATTGAGAATAGAAAATGTAGAAATTATTTCATCCCTGGTTTATAACTACTCTCTAATTAACATTTGTGGACTAAACCTCCCATAAAATATCATTATTCATTCTTTAGTAGAGTTTGACGTTGTCTTGGGCATGAATTGACTATTTATACAAAGCCAACATTATCATTTGGGAAACAGAGATCACTCTTCACATCCCGAAACATCCTCTAATTATTTACCAGTGTAAGGATGAAGATGAATCTCCATTAAAATAAGTGTCTCAAGTGTAGATATTTATTATTAATTAGCAAGAATTTCTAGATCAAATGATTGAGATAAAGCAGAGAATCATGCTTGACGACATTCCCATCATGAGGGATTACACTGATGTATTACCTGATGAGTTGTTTGGTCTTCATCCTGACAAAGATGTTGAGTTCTCAATTGAACATATTCTTGGGTATCTACCTATATCAATGACACCTTATAAAATGGCCACTGTAGATCTAGAAGTACTTAAGAAGCAGTTACAAGAGAATCTAGAGAAGAGTTTTATATACCCGAGTGCTTCACCATGGGGTAAACCAGTCATATTCGTCAAGAAGATGAATGGATCAATGTACCTATGCATTGATTATCATGATCTCAATAACATCACATTAAATAACAAGTATCCACTCCCTCAGAAAGATGAGTTATTTTAGTAGCTTCATTGGGCTAGTTATTTCTCTAAGGTGGACCTTCAGTCATAACATCACCAATTAAAGGTGAGAAATAATATATTCTCAATACTACTTTTTGAATGTGGATTGGACACTATGTGTTCATACATATTCCCTTTAAAAAAACTAATTCTCTATAAATTTTCATGTATTTAATGAATAGAGTCTTTAGATAATACCTCAATAATATTTGGTGGATATCGACGATATTTTGATATACTCTAATAGCAAGGAGGAATATGAAGAGCATTTTAATACCGTGTTAAATAATTTGTGAAGGGAGAAGATTTATCCAAAGTACAGTAAAAGTGAGTTCTGGATGGATGAATTATCATTATTGAGGCATGATATCACCATCAAAGGGATATTAGTGGACTCTTCAAAGACAAAGGCAAATGAATAGTGGTCCAGGCCAACATTTGTAATGGATATATGTAGCTTTTGGGGTCTAGCTAGGTATTACCGATGAATTTTGAAGAACCTTTCTTGATTGTCCAACCCAATGACAATGCTGAAACTGAAGGGAGGGATGATTTTCTGGACTCTAGAATGTGAATATTGTTTTAATGAGTTGAAAAAGATGTTAATCACTATGCGAATACTCATACTCCAAAAAAATGGATAACACGTTGTGGTGTATATTGATGCTTAAAAGATAGGATTAGGTCATGTGCGGATAAAAAATGATAAAGTGAAAGCCTATAACTCAAGGGAGATGAAAATCCATGATCAAATCAATCCCTTTCATGATCGAGAGTTGGCGACTATGATCTTTGTGTTAATATTTTGGCCGCATTATCTCTAAGGGGAGATGTGTGATATATATATTGATTACAAGATTATAAAATATATATTCACACAAAAATATCATAATATGTTCCCAGGAATATTGATAGATCTCATTAAGGTTTATGACTTCTCAATCTACTACCATCACGATAAGGCAGAGAAGGTGGCATATGTTTTAAGTATAAAGGATCCTTCATCTTAATCAATGCTGAGAATTTAAAAGGATCTAATCTACGTAGATTTGTTGAGGATATAAATGGATATCATTATGGGAGGAATAACATCAATACTTTCTCAATTGGTCACTCAACCATCCCTTATGGAGAAAATATACGATGCTCAAACAAAAGATGTTGAAATATTGAAATGGGTGTAAGTTATCAGAAATGGGAAATCCAATGAGTTCGTGAATTATGATAAAGGATTTGTAAGATTTGGATCATGATTATGTGTAACATCCAATACAAAGATAATGAATGAGATTCTGAATGATGATCATAGCTCACGATTCTCTATCTACCATGGGAGTAGAAATAGTTATTGAGATCTCGAAGAGAACTTTTGGTGGGATAATATGAAGAAATAGATTGTGGAGTATACATCAATGTTCCTAGTCTGTTATCAAGGGAAGGCTAAATGGCAGAAGTCCAACATGATATTGCAACCACTACCCATACCAACATTGGAGTGGGATAACATCACCATGAACTTTGTTATTTTAATTCCAAGGAAATCCAAAGGAAACAATACTATATGGGTCATTGTGGATCTTATTACAATGACAACTCACTTTATTGCGATTCGAGAAAAATTATTATTGGATCATCTTTCGTAGATATATATCAAAGTGGTGGTAAGGCTGAATGGTGTTCCACTATATATTGTATCAAATTGACAACTAAGACTCACCTCTAAGTTTGGGAAATTTCTCCAACATGCTCTAAGAACTGATTTGAACTTCAGTGTGACCTGTTATCCTCAAACTAATGGCCAATATGAGTGGAATATTCCGAAACTAGAAGATATATTGAGAGAATGTTATATGTAATTCATAGGAGGATGGGACCAAAATCTTCCACTAGTTGAATTCTCTTATAAGAATATTCTGCAATTGAGCATCTAAATGGAACCATATGAAGCCCTCTATTGGAAAAGGTGCAGAACACCGGCATGTTGGGATGAAGTCGGTGAGCATAAGATTCTATGACCTGAAATGGTTTAAGAAATGGCAGAGTAGGTGAAAACCATTCATCAACACATCATGGTAGCCCAAAATCAACAAAATATTTATGAAGACAATCATTGATGAGACCTTGAGTTTAATGTTGGTGACATATTATTTCGACACATATCACCATGGAAGAAGGACATGGGATTTGGGACGAAAGGAATGTTAAGTCCTAGGTACATCAACCCCTTCAACATCCTTGATCGAGTAAGATCTACGACCTATCGACTGACACTTCAACCTACCATGAAGAAGGTACATTACTTCTTCTATTTATCACTCTTAAGGATGTACATACCAGACCCGTCACATGTACTATCTTGGAAGGTGGTACAGTTGGAGAATGAACTTTCTTCAAAGGATCTGAATGTAAAGATCTTGGATCATGGAGATAATGTTCTATGTAACAAGACTACACACCTGGTCAAAGTATTGTGGTTGATCAATATTTATAAAGAGGCAACATGGGAACTTGAGGATGCAATGATGTAAAAGTAATCGCAAATATTTATGGCTTATAATGTAAAATAACATTTTGAGGGAGAAATATCATAAGGGTGGAATAATTTAATGTCCCAATGTTTTATCAATGAAAATTTTATTCTTACAATTAGCTCATACAATCACAAGAAATCACAACACAATGAACTTCTAAGAAATATGTGACCATTAAACATAATATTACCACTTCTATGATTTGAATTATGAAATGCTAACAAACACAATTGCAATCAGAAAGCTTTTTGGAGACTGATAAGGGAAAAATAATTTTCGGTGAATGGTAACATACCATTATGAATAGTAACATACCCTTATGAATATCAATGAATAGTAATTTTTCCAACAAAATAAAAACATCACCCTGAATTTATAAATACAATTTAGATATCTTATAAAGGAAAAAATGATCCTAATATAAGCATTGGTATTTTTGTATTTCATAAATATTATAAGTAATTTTTTTTATTAATTTAATAACTTAAAAATAAAATGTATTTTCATAAAAAGTAATGAAAATTTTTTATTTTATTTTTTTATGGTTATATGATAAATTAATGGGACCTTGATTAAATTTTAAAGGTGTTATAAAATGATTTATCGTTTTAATGTTGTTTTTTTCAAATAAATTTTGATTTTATTTAAAAATTAATTAATCATATTTAGAAATTATATTTGTAAAATGGAGTTCATTTTTCAACACTACTCGTTGATAAATGGTTATAGGGAATTTTTTGTATTTTTCTAAATTACTTGATTTTTTAATGATTAGTAAAAGATGATAATTCACAATAAATGCTAAAATCAGAATTTCTACATCATGCTTCAGCAATGGATGAAGTAAATGACCATTATTTTGAACTCACATTAACTTATTTCTATTTTTCATTAAAGTCATCAAACACTATTTCTTTATTGATAATTTAATCAAATAATGTATTAAATATTCAAAATTCACTCCTCTCCTCCACAATAAAAACCACACACACTCCCCTCTTCTCATGAATCCTCTAAAGCCTTGTTCCTTCCCAAAGTTCATCAAAAATAACTCCCCAAAGATCATCCCCAACATCCAAAAAAACCTGGTCTCCTCAAAAGACCAAATCCTCTCCCTTTAAGAGGCTCTCAAAGGAGATAAACTCAAGAGGTTTATTACACTTTCTGATTGTGTTATTTTCTTTCAGGATATTTCCTTTTCTAATTTCTTTCCTCACCTCCATTAATTAAAATGGAATGATAACAATAGTAAAATAAATGTACAGTATTTATATTATTATTTTGGGATAGTTTATCATAATATCTCCCTCCTCCTTTTATTCCAAAAATGAAAATATAGTCTAAGATGTGTTGATTTATCACTTTCAGGGATGAAAAGTTTTCAATTTACATTACCATATTTTAGAATTGTCATTAAACCTTTTTAATTTTTGAACCAGATCATAATATATGTATTTTATTTTATTTAATAATATGTAATCTTTATAAATTCAGGATGTAAAATAATAATAAAAAAATAGTTAATTGTGAGCAAATTTCCACTTTAATCCAAGAGTTTATCATTAATATTTATATAATGATTATCCTTCACTCCTAGTAATCAAATTAATTTTAAAAACATGAAATATTATTTATGTTCAATAATTTCATATAACATGAATTCTAGAAAACCATTCTCATCATACATGTTTATTCGTTCATGAATATACGTAAACCAAACATGAAACAAATAGACCCAAACAATGAAATTAAACCTCATAACCAATCAAAAAGGTTATGAATGAACTCAAAATATTTATAATAAATAATTTTATGTATAATAGGTTTTGTAATTATTAATTAGTGATTCTAATTTTATTATTCTGTTCATTAATATTAAGGGGATAACCCCATCAGACATATGGTAAGGGATCCTCCCATTCCTACATTTCTTCATGAATATCCTCTATGTTATGCCCTTTTACAAATTTTTTCTAATGATGGGGAATGATTTTTAACCATTAAAATAATACCCTAGTGATGTATAAAATATTATAAATCCATTTTATCTCATTAATACCACCTAAGTACCCCTGAAACCATGCCGATATTCTGTAAGGGATTATATCCAAACCGCCTTTATTCCTATTGGTTGATATATCTTTCTTTTTACAGAAATGAACTTTTCTTTTCTTTTTTTAAAACATAAAAATAATGTCTATATGCACCAAACTCATGTTTCAAGTCCTATCCCTCATTCTCTTTCGGTGATATACATTCACTTAATTGATTCCCTCCCTGATAATTCCCAATAAGCAAACTCATTTCAAGGGAACTTCCCAAATTTTATCCCAATTTCAAGTGGAATCTACCATTTGTTTAATGACACTTATGATGTTATAAAATCAGTAATTTTGTTATGAAAACTTTATTGTTTAAATTCTGGTTTTATATAAATTATTATTCCCTTTTCAACATTAAACCCCCTTTATTATTTTCCATTAAACTGCATTAAATACTTTATTGCTAAGAATTTTCTAAATACTTTTATTACGTGTTGTCAATTCTGTTTGACATCACTTACCATTAAATATGGCTATTTTAACTTATTAATTTCCATATATGTTTTATTTTCTTTCTCTCATGGATACTTTAATGATACACCAATTCATTATGTTTTATGACATGAATGTGATACCCATTTTAGTCCATGGGTTTCTTTATTATTATGTATGATTGATTATATATGCTGATTTATGTGGAATTAATATTGATGAACATGTTATTAAGGGTGAAAAAATATAGTTCTCTAATGAATTATTTGATGTTTAGTATAATGAGACTTTATGTTCATCTATCTTAGTGGTTAGCCTTGACTCGTGCAACCATGGGAAACAGTCTTGGTGGTTAACCTTGACTTATGCTCCTCCATGTGCAATGAGAATTGATAGATGCTAAAGTTATGATTTATGTTACTACCATAATACTGTGAATTCATATTTATATGATCCCATGATTATATGTTAGGATTCCATAATCCATTTCATATCATTGTGTCATGATCTCGAACAATTGTGTTAAAGCCTTCTTCTTATGTTTAATCCCATACTAGGATTTTAGCTCATCCCTTTGTTCATGTGATCCTTAGGATACCCTATGTATATGTAAGGGCTCAATGGAAGTTAGGATATAATTATGAATATTAAATAAATATGTTTTTTAGTCCCATGAATTATTTTTTATATACCTAGTCTTCAAAGACACTAGACTTATGAATCTTTAGCTCGTAATCTGATGCTTAATTATGATTAAAATAATGTAATGTTATGAGTAAAAGTCTAGAGTTTCTATAGTTAATGAGTTACACAATTTTTCCCCTGAAGATGTATCTTATGGGACATGTGCACTAGATGAGAGGCAATCCAATTTAGGTATTGAACCATCACTATAGGTGAGTCCATTTAGAGATGAAAATAGCTCCTCTATGGAATGTTCCCTGGATAGGGCATGAGCCAATTTAGGCCATCAATCATCACTACTAGGTAACATTTTTAAATAGGATGATTGAATGAACATCAAAAAAATAGGTACATATAGTGAATCAGTGGATAAAAAGGATGATAAGGATGTGTTAATAAACACTTAGGTATACTCTATATAAAATCATGCATATCCATGGGGCATACCAAATTGGCCGGGAGCATACGAATTGGTGATGTATACACATAGGAAATCATGATAAGAGTCATGAAAAGTAAAAATAAACCATAATCATGGGAGGAGATTTATGACCATATATAAATATTAATTTTATGTTTCATATATTTGACACAAAAGAGGCTAACAGTTTAAGGTTACATATCTTGGACCAAGGATTTCATTCTCACAGGTTGTTCACTCAGGACTAGAGGTCTACAAACTTTAAATTCAATCATAAAATACCATCAGTTTTTTCTTCTATGATAGTTTACTCAAGACCCTATGTGTTTAGTTTATTTACATGACTCTTAGACTGACTGTGGTTAGGTAGCCTAACAACATGGAGTAGGGAAATACCGACGTGAAAGGAATGGCCTATTTGGATTTAAATATATTATAAGCAACATCACCAATGGGGTTGAAGTATGCAACTGGGCTCTTGGAAATAGGTTCAAGAATCCTTATGTATCTTCCACCTGGGAATCAAGTCACATGTAGTTTCAGGAAAGGCTTGGAAGGTGACCATTATAAAATGTGGAATGTGGATGGAGGTAGAAATGATACCAGATATTCCCTCTCGATTAAGGAATATGGGATCACATAGATGAAATTCATTTGAAATGTACATACCATTTGTTTAATGATATGTGGAATGAATATTGTACTAGTAGTTTAAAATCATACGATGAGGATAAAAATTATGCAGTTTGACATCAACTATTGAGGTTGAATTGGAGGGTAAATAAATATGGCTTGTGAGAGAATCATTAAAAAATCCCTAAGACGACATGATCTATACTTGATGTGAGAAATACGGTGAAACATATGGATACTCATGTCACATATGTTTACTTAGCATGAACAGGTTGAGGTTAGAATTATTCTTCAACCAATGAGAAAACATGGGATTGTGAATAGTCATATTAAAAATAATTCTATAAGGCTTATTCAATATTCAATTATACCATACTTTTTGAAAAGTTCAACACCTAGGCTTCTAAGAATCCATTTAGAGAAAATATGATTGTGTGAGGTTAAATAGTACCTTCTAGAAAAAAATTTAAAATAGAGTGATGTGTAGGATGAGTATGACTATAAACCATTTTTTATATATTAATTCCACCTCAACATAGTCCAAAATATAGTAAAACCCACTTTGGATCGACCATTGACCATTTTTGGCAAAGAGGATCCATAATTCATATCCAAGAATCCTCTATATCTTATACCCTAGTTGGATGGCCATCTGATTTAGACTATCCACTATCACTATTGGGGAGTCTGTTCATACAAGAAAGGTGAGGATGAAATTATAACTCCATAGAAACATAGTGTGGAGGTTAAATAAGAGGCTTAATGAGAGATCTAATCACCTTGTGGTCACTCTTCCGTTCATTGGGAATATACATGGGATAAATTAGGTATTATGGAATGTAAAATTTGATATAGATAGAGGGATGGTTAATCCATTCTTCAATAAATTAAAATTGGAAAAAAGAGATACATTGTTTAAGATCATCAAGCATAAACCATGGGTGGAGGTGGCCTGTATATAATTGAGTGAAGACAAGTCTCAACATAAATAAAGGAAATCTGACACTAATACATATGACCATGGGTGATGTGCAGACAATTTACAGTCCCGATTCTTATACTAAAGGGGGTTCCTTTTAAAGTCACACATCCAATACATTGACTTTTCAATTTATCATCACATGTCATGAACTAAATTCTTTTCATTTTAATTTCATATATTTAGAAATAGATTGAGGAAAATAGAGATAAAGGTAGACTCTTGGTTATTCCTGAACTAGTTGTTTCATTGAGCATAACTAGGCTATTTCAAGGGCTTGGAATTGAGTTATGGGGTTTTTAACTTTTCCATTTCTGCTTTTAATTTAACTCATGTTGTAGGGGTGACTTGAAAAGGAGAATATATAATTTTTTAAGGCTTCACTTTGTGGATTTTTAGAATGATGAGGGTTTATGTCTCATTCTAGTGGCTGTTTATTGTCAAAACGATCAAATTGATTGAAGATAAAGATTATGGTTATCTATATTTGACCAAGGGGATTATTCTAGTTTAAGTTCATGGATATTGGACTTGAAGGAAGGATTTATACTATGTATGGGTAAGAAAACATGATGTGAATTGGTTGGAACCTAGTGGGTTCAATTCCCAATACTAGAATAAATAGTTTTGATATGGAGGATTTTAGTATTTATGTTTAGAAAAATTTGACAAGGATATGATATTAGTTTATGGTCATAAGGCTCAGAAATAATGGGTGAGGCGGCCTCTGTGGATCTAAATGTCTTATAATCCCATCATGAATAAAGGGAACACTGATCTAATTCCACACAAATAACCTATAAGGGGAATGTACTTGGTTTAGTTTCATGATTCTTAGATCATAGGAGAGATATACATTCCATGTAATACATCATAGACTATTACCATTTGACTATGAAATGGTATCAAGGAATTCGAAATATGTAGAACCTATAAAGGGTGCATTAGATAATGATGATTTAATGTCTATGGTGATTTATGGATAGGCCTAAGATAAGAGATCTAGGATCCCTAATATATCTCATTGAATGGGAATGAATACAAATAATGTTCTACACATGGATATGGTAGGAGATCAATTCCACAACAAGTATAGGGAACATCATATTGGGTGAGGATTCAAGGAATTGTGTGGTTTCAGGTGATATAAATAGAAGAAAATTGTTCAATTTAGCTTATTTTTTATAGGGAATTGAATGCATAGATTAATTTTTTATGGTAAGGATAATTAGGGACCCACAAAAAATTATGGTCATATAGATTCATCTAGTGAATGATTGTATAATGGTATACATGAAAACAAATTAAGGGTTCAAGGTCCAAGTTCCACATATATGGCCTTTGATGGGTGGGGGATACACAATTTTCGTTCATGATTCTTGGACAATAAGATAGGTGATCAGTACAACACATAGGTCAGGATAAAACATGTTGTAAAACTATTTGGAGTTAAATTATATATGGTGGACCTAAAAAGGGACAAGAAGGGTGTGCAATTTAAAATCCATGCTTCCAATACTAATGGGAAGGGCCTTATGAACAAGGCAAGGCTTAATAAAGTTTGGTATTACCATACCAAGGCTCTAAAGTCCTGATTGAGACATGCTCAATGTTGTAAAAAATCCATGGATATAGAATAACATAATACATGACGGAGTGAAATGTGGAATCTTTCAAACAAATCATCTAAGTTAATGTGAAAAATTAAATGATGGTGGTGCATAGGTCTAAGACAAATGATGATTAACTCTATAATATATATATATATATATCCCATGGAATTTGATTCAATGTATATATTTCTTTAGAAGTGATTTAGTAAGAATCTATCAACAACAGATGGGTCTCTACCTCGAGTGAGGGTGAAAACCCATTTCTATAGTTTAAACATTGAACACGAAGATGTTATCTATACAGTACAATGTATTGAAACTAGGGAATCTTAGAATGGATTTATGTTATTATAAAAATATTATCATCATTTTTTTACATTTTATTATGAGGACAAGAACAATTTTGTTTAATATGTTCGGTGGAGGATAATTTTCATATAGTTTAATGTGACGTCACAAGGGAATTTTCTTGCAGTTTAGCATCATTTGACCTAGATGTTGACCTACATTTGAACATCGAGCAACAAAGATAAATGGGATTTTTTAGAGTGTAATGTAGAAAATATTTCAACAAAATAAGAGGGTTTAGATAATCTATTTATTAAAAAAATAAAGGAATACCTTACATGAAATGGATGTCCAAGGGACCTGGTTCCCTACAGAAATACATTGGAGTGATGTGAACACAATTTAATGTAATAAGGCTTAAACCATTTGGGTGTCTAGAATATTATGGTCATGTAATGTGGAACATGAGGGTGGAATACTGTAGATATCCTTATTA
This sequence comes from Viscum album, assembly GCA_963277665.1. Taxonomy (NCBI): domain Eukaryota; kingdom Viridiplantae; phylum Streptophyta; class Magnoliopsida; order Santalales; family Viscaceae; genus Viscum; species Viscum album. Next base: position 381,165,705 of record OY728125.1, read on the forward strand.
GAGGAAATGTGATGTGAATAGAGGGTCGATTGACCCAACAATACTGTAGCTAGCATAAGCCATCATCTGAAAGAGAAGGTTCATACAAATAATGTAAATACTAATTAGGTGAACACATTATAATATCATGATGCTAGAACCTGGTGTTGGATACCATTTTAATGTCATGGATAATCGACCAAGGGACATTGTGGGGACTTTTTGGATGCATTTATTGGGATATGAACCTAATATAATGATTGGAAAGAAGTGGCCATGTGCCCTACAAACATTCCAAGAATGAGATGAACATAATTTAAGGTTGTGAATCTTAGAATATAAGAGTCAATTTAGATTCAATGACATATGTATCTGACCAACCCACATTAATATGAAACTATACCTACACATAGAAAAATAGTGAAAACTAGAAAAGGGTCATTATGTGTTTGAACCCATAGGGTTTTATATCCCAAACCAAGCTAGGAGATCAAGGGATACCTAAAATTCACATTGAATGGGACTCAAGGCATAAATATTTATTGATGTGGTATTGTAGGATTCCAAAACCTAAACATGGATGGGGACCATCTTTTTTAAAAAGGATTCTTGGAATTGTGTTGTTTAATGTCCTGTTATTGTGAATAAAATGTGTAGTTTAACACATTTTGACAAGGATGTTGAAATTTTTTTATTATATTCTATGGTATGGATGAGAAATATACTCTTTATTATATTATAGTGATGATAAATTTCATATTGTTTAACATCACATAATCAATATGTTTTCTTATAGATTATCATCTCATGACTAGGATTTTTTTCATTCATTTTAACATTATTTGAACTTGATAAATGTGCAATTTTAAAATCACATGAAGTAATTTTCTAGGAAACTTGCATTAGTGGGAGGTTTAATAATCTCCCCATAAATGGTTGTTGGGCAATGTGCACCATTAGAATATACCATATAGATAGATAATGACATATACCATTTGGTTTCTAAATGTGGTGGTTTAATTTTAGGTACCATAGGTATTATCTATTCCAACACCAAGCCACCCTTATGAAATAATCAGGGGAGAACATTCTTTTTGAACACTCTAGACTGCTTGTTCTTGTGGACTTCAATGTTTTTCATGGACTGGTTATTATTTGCTTCATGGGATTCTAATTTGGATAGGAAAATTTGTGTCCCCTAAACCAGATTCAACTGATCATAGATTAATGTTAATAGAGATGGAAGATCGTGCTCAATAGGAAATACTAATTATGCTATATATACCATGGAATATGGGGTTGTATTAGGGGATGTTATATTTATCACCCAATATGACTATAGGGAATTGGTTGGATTTTTTGATTACTTTTTATCTTTTCTAATCTACCATCTTAGAAAAGTTTTTGAGAATATTTTTTTAAGCATATATTTTTCAATTTAATACTACATAAAAATGGAATTTGTGTTTGGACAAGATTATATACTTAGAAAAATAACTTCTTTGACTTTGAAACATAATAGTTAGTTTCTTTTTTTGTGATAATGGTGTGACATATCCCTAACAAGTTTATGATATCAGTCTTTGGGAACATAACTATAGAACACACTTTGACCTCAGTGAGGGAGATAATTTCATCCAACATTGAGAACATGTAATGCTGTTAAGGTTGAAAAAAGACTGTCTATCTATGGATGGTAGGTGAGGTCCTACTATACCCATTACCCATAGAACAAGAGACCAATAATACTTATTAACATATAGTATATCCGGAGGATTATTTATTAATTTTCTATAAATATTTTATTCATTTAAATACATATTGAATCACATACAACCATGAACCACAGATGGTCAAACATATTCGAACCATCAGATCTAGTGAGAATGATTCTACTATACTTTATAAGACCACATTACCTAGAATGGACCACATATAAAACCCAAGGGACCACCATTCCAAATATATAATGAGGAATAATTTTTTCATTGATTAACATGTAGAGGACATGAACTATGTTGGGGTCATCCAACCTGATGAAGTTAGATTCATGCTGGTAGATTTTCTCAAAAGCAGACCTGTATGACGGTAGTTTTCAATGATGAAGGTACTTTATGAGAGAAACCATCTAGTAAATTTTTTTCCAATATGGGGGAACTTAAGAAACCTACCTAATATGAACTAGTAGGGAGGTTATTCACTTTCTATTTTTCCCCATCAAATGTGATGGGGGGCAATGACCTTTTTTTGTACTATGTGGGTTATCAAATCAATATAATATTACTCAAATAGAGTTACATCTAGGATCGAGGGTTTGTTTTCATGACTATTCATAGATCATATGATGTGAATCACATTCAGATCATATTGAAATTGAGACATGAGATCATGGTTGTGTGTGAGTAAATGGATGAGCTCTTGTTTTTGGATAATTTACTGAAAAGTGGTTTTATTTATGGCCAGCATAGAGTATCCATTCATGTGAAATCCTATAATATTGATCTCAAGGGCCAGATCGAGGAAAGTGATGAGGTATTGGTTCTAAAACTCATTTTTAATGACCCTAATGATATGAGTAATCAGTATAGAATGGGGGACCTAGAGGGTGTGATAAAGACTCTCCCAAGTATAACATTTTTTAGAATAGGTTGTTTGATCCATCTAATGATTGGGATTTTTGATGCACCATTTATGTGAATCATCTAGTATATAACTATTTCGTGGATAGAGAGGATGTATTTATTATAGATTTCAACATCTAGTTGTAGCCTCTTAAATATTGGGTGTAAAACTAAGAAATGTAATAAATCTTATCATTTTGAATCCATTTAAGGAATAAACATGATGTTAGACTATTATTGTATTAATAAACACTATGCTAACAACTTTTTCATCATTATAAAATTGAGGATGTAATTCAATGCATGTAAATAGAAAATCATCTGAATTTGATGGTGTTACAATTAGTGTTGAATCTTTTGAAGTGTAAAGACCCAAGAATATAATTTCTTCTCAATAGTAAAATATCTGGACTCAGTATCATGTAAAATGTGATAGAGATAATATAAATTATTTTCCATTCCTTTATTATTCATCTTGGTCTGTAGGGTACTAAGCCATTATTCCAATTCGTCCACATAGAGGGTCAAGGGTTCCCTTACACTAGTGGAATTAGTACCAATGGACGTAGAAGATATTACATTATGTCATAGAACATGTTATAACATTCCTAATCACAATGGAAGGGGATAATTTTCATCATTATGTTAAAAAAGGGACTAAAATTCCATTATATATTTATGAAAAATGTAAAATTTATGCTATATTCCCATCAATTCCTCATAACCCATAGAGATTATGTGGATTATGCATTTCAATAATTGTCATGATCTTATATGGGGTGATCTAGAATCCCATGTATCTGAAAAAGAAGATAAGAAGATTCCTAGAGGTAACAATTAATTAACACTTTAATGGGTCTATCTTCTAGTGATAAGCACAGATTATGATTAACACCTTCTTCATATCATTATGATGGTCCTACTATAGGTGGGATTTTTATACCAAATAATCTATATAACATTCCACCAGAATTCCAAATAGTTTCATTATGATTTTATTCATATATATTGATAAATTGACCCACCATTCTTCAAAAAGGTAATAACCTAGAATAAATATGATCTCTGATGTCACCCACATTCTATGAGTTCCTCATACCCCGGATCCATCTTGATTTGACTATATATAGAGTACCCATCAAGGAAGTATATTTATTGAAAACTGAACGTTCTATTAATAATAAGATTGGTGCATGGGATTATAAATTAATCATTTTAGAAATTGTGTTTAATGTACCAAAAGTGGATTTATAACATTAAATTCCCACTATCTTTCTGGACTTATAATAGTATGGTCAACTTTATTGGGTATTATAATTCCCAAATTATGTTTTTTTATGATCTTATCAACCTTATCCTCCACCATAACATCACATGGGGGAGTAATTTTCCCTAGTGACTATTTCAAACCATGATGACTGATAGTAAGGCTCAGACAGTAGAAGAAAATGAGGTGATAAATCTCTATAATTTCCCTATAGTTATATGCAAACACATTATGATGATATTTTAGGAACATGATGTATTTCTGCTCCTAATTAGGAGATAGGATAACAATAATTATTTTTTTCCGTAGATATTACATCGTACTAAGGGTTACCTATATTAGTTATTTGATAATGGTGAATAATTCATCCTAAAAGTTCAGAGGAGATAAACATATGTCCTCTCATTCATAATCATGAATATTGGAGGATGATGATGTCTTTTTTGGAATGGGTGACTGTGGGGTCATGTCGTATTCTTGTACGGTAGCATGCAAAAAAGGTGAATTATCAGACATATGTCTCTATAGTGACCATATAAATTGAATATGGGGGTCCATTCCTAGTGGGACTTCATTAGTAGGGACCATACTTACCATGGAAATAGTGATGTTTGGCTGACTTCCAATGGGTTAGGCTGGCACTCCAAAATAAACAGTGGTGTTACTGATCAGTGGCAAGAGGATTGACCTTTATATATGCAATGAGAGTTGGTATTTCATGAATTATTAGTGCCTATAATGTTTTTGGTGTAACACATGATCTAATAACATTCATTTGAATTGGGGGCAATGAAATAGTTTCTAGGTTCTAGGACCTTTTCTTCCATGAAGCGAATCAGTAGGATGAAAATATCCTTCAATTCTTCATCAACACTGGCTAGTGTAGATGTCTAATCACTCATTGAATTAGCACTTTCTTCTTTATCAACATAGGATTTTTTTACTCTATCTCTTATAGTACCCAATTTCTATATACTAGGCTTCAGATGTGTCAAACAAATCAGTGTTACTGTGGAAAATACCTAACAAATAATTGAGGATCTAACTAAAGCACAGATTATATTTAGAGTTGACCATGATGTAAAAGAGGAGTATGTAACTCACATGTAAGACATTGTAGGAAATTTCATTCAATATAATCATGAATTAAGTCTTTGATATTGATTCTCAAAACTAGGTCCTCAGTTTAAACTACCCACATGGTTTTTGTTCACTCTTATCATACCCCAAGATCATCATATTAATCATGGTAAATCAAATTTTACTAGACCTAGTTCATATAGTGTATATTTTGGGATGAAATTTATCCTAGAAAATGTGTCCAAAAAGAACCTATAGATTTCCATGTTTTTAAAATGGCCTCACACATATTAAGGAGGTATAGGATCCAGATTTAAGAAACCTTCATCCTCCGTAGAGAAGTAAATGATGTTATGTCAATATTTTGTCTTAAATTATTCAAAAGGGTAGACTATGGTAGTGGATACCTTAGTTTTAAATTGGAAAGTTATGTTCGTGTCCTTGATGAGGGCTTCATGTAGATCCTTTGATAGGTGGAGGAAATCTAGGATTGAGAAATGTGTTATTATGATAGAAAGATGCATATATACAACATATTTTTGATATATGGGAATCTAATTTCTCCTTATAGGTTTCTCATAAACCAGGATTATTGTGTTACTTACTGGCTATTGTAATGAGGACTAACTGAAAACTAGTTTATATAACTATCAATTTTATGATTTTGTATGGTCCATTAATGGATTTCTTTGAAACCTAATTTACTATGGTGGAGCATGATCCTTAATTGTCCTTGATTGAGATAAATAATCATCTAATTAAATGGGAAATAGGGAAACAGATGATTATGTAACCTCAAGTGGTTTCACCTACTAATCATTTATTTACACTTATATTATGGTCTTGATAGAGTATATAACAATATTTGGTATGAAACCACAATAACCATGTCGGCAAAAATATTTATTTACCCTACCTTGGGAATGACGATGGGAGGTTTTGGAATGATTTTTCTATCATGTCACATCATTGAGTTAGAAATATTAATATACTAATGTAATTATTACATATATATTCATACTCTTCATTATAGGAGACCTCTGGAATTTATGGCTCATGGAATCTCGTTCCTTTTCAAGGAGAATTAAATTAAATAATTTTTATAAAAAAATCATTAGAGAAGGCTCATAGATTACGTTACACTGCCTAAATTATGTTGTTTGAGTCTTGGAATACATAAAATTTAATGAGGCAATTGAATAGGTAGAGGTGTATATGGAGGGTTATGGATGATTGAGTCAATTGTAAATAATATTATGGGTGAATGAAATTTATTTTATGTCCATCTAGTGGTAGAAATTCCATCCTCTTTAATTTAATACCCATTAAAATTCATCAGCATACTCATCATCATTTTCATGGGTAGTGTATGAATATGTGAACTATAATGGAGGGTGAACTAACTAAACTATCCAGAAATGTACCTAGACTTAGAGCCAATCCATAAAGACAAAAAACTCTTTAATCATTTGTTGAATGTTCTTTTGGTTGGGATGGTAGCTGAAATAGTGTCTTAACTCCATCATTTGTGGATTTATTATCACTAAAAACATCATCAGGTTTTCTCTAGGGTAGAGAGTAAGAAACATGATACATGAATGTATATGATGAAGTTAACCCTATTATTTTTCTCTATGATGGTGAACCAGAGTACATTTCCTTAACGGTGCCCTAAGAAGAATTCTCATAGAGAGGCTATTCCTAATGGGGTTTTCTTTATTAAGGTACATGAATCCCGATTGGCTAATGAACCTAATTTGCCAAGACTATATCCATCTATTCCCTCAAAATATTCCAGGTCAAGGATGAAGTAGGTAATGGTATATAATGTTTCTTGATATGCTACATATATACATTAAGGTACTGAGATCCCCCAAAAAATTCATAGAATCTACATGGGTAATTAAGGGTGATGAGTGTAATGAATAAATTATATTGAATAATCTACATACACATACTTAATAACTAATACGATGGAATTTTTTACATTGAGGGATTATGTTTTTCCATTCCATTAGGAAATTAAGTTAACAACAAAATTATTACCTCATTTCATTCACATGAATAGTTCAGTGAAGATCAACATATAGAATGTGACGATGATATGATAGAGAAATTACCAATAAATATCCTTCCATGAAGTGATAAATACAATGGATAATTAACTGTACCATAGAATAGAATTTCCTTTCTTGATAAGGAAAAAGATCGTAGAAATTTCTAGCTACTATGGAGTTCCCAACATTTGGGAACACCAACAATAAAAATTGTCTAATCATAACTAATGACCAATTATAAAATTTAATGAAGACAAGATCATGTCAATAAAATATATTTGTGGAGTAGTGTGATCCACACACACTCAATACAACTTATATTCAAGATGTACTGAAGCATACTGTGTCTTGATGGCCTTGAGACATGCAGTGAGAGCACTAATCACATCATCAAGGGGAGGGTCAACATTAATCTTCCCCAAAACCAATCTTTTAGCTCAGGAAGAAAATTTTATATATTCCAAAGATGGTAAATATTCATGAGTAACTAAATATAGAGATATAGGGAATTTCATGTTTTGTCCTGGATAGAAGGTAAAACCATATTCCATCTTAAATAGATTAAGAATGCCTCTGACTTCAGACCTGGATGGCCAACCAAAGAGGGTCTATTTTTAGGGTTCCATTAGGGGAACAAAAAAATCCACCTAAAAAGTTTCCCCCTGTAGGAGTTTTTCAACAATTAGTTCATCATTGATCATCATGTTGTTCCTGAGTTAATAAAGGGGCCATTCTAGTATCTAGTTTAGTTACCTATGTAGTCTCAGATGGAACAATGGGTTAAAAAATTCATTACCCTTGTTAGGGTGTCACTGGATGGGAAAAAATTCCATGCTGGGATTCTAATGACCCAAAGTACATCATTATTGATGAGAAAGAGAACATGTTATAAGATAAAACTCATATTGTGACTCCCCTAAAGATGTGTCCTCTAGCTCATGTTTCCCATAACTAATCCCACATTCATAGTAATCTAGGGTATTTTCAATAGGGGCATTCACTTTAGTGATGGTTCGTGGAGAACTTCCACCATCGATGACCATATTATATTCATGATCCTTTATTCACTATGTGAGATGATTCAGTTATAGTATAACCTATAACCCCAACCACATAATTTTTATGTGAGGATATGCCTCTTCCATAACTCTATGAATCACAATAAGGATCCTACTATAATTATGTTGAATACTATGATAATACCCATATGAATTAGGGTGCCGATATACTGGGAGAACAATGATATCAACCCTATGATAGTAATGATGAATAGATTAAAAGTTATTTTGGATTATTATGTTGGTCAACCAATGGTCCTGATGATTTTCAAATATCACAAAAAAATTCTGGCAGAGGAATTATGCATGATCCTCATTATGAATCTTTTTGATGACATTGTGTGGTGTTTCAGGTAGCTAGAACACAACTGGTATCTAGTCTGTGTCCAAGACTCATAAAAAAATTCCTCATAGTATTAATTATCCGGATGGTAGTCTTACTCATGATCACCATATTAATCCACCTAAAATAGATCACATTCCATGGGAGGATGTGATTTTGATCAATTTCATAGTTATTTTTTTGTAAAAGATCCATTAGATGATTCAACATTCCATGAAATAAGGGAGAGTATTTGGATGTTAGCATGAGCTATATGACCATATCCATGTATGTTAGGGAACCCATGACCTCTTTCATGAAATGAAAGACATTAATCAAATGATTCTCAATGTTGTGTTCTCCTTCATTGTACAGTTCCAAACTAGTTCATGATATCTCCCCTATTTCTAGAGTTTATGTGATGAGGCGGGAGACTAATGGTGGTAGGGATGACTACATGAAGAGTTTCTAAAAGGAAGAAAATATATCCTCCACATGTGGGTAGTTATAGAGGTATTATAAAACCTCAGGATCCTCAACCTTAGGTGTGGTTATCCTCATCTTATGGAATATTAATTGTAACTCTAGTTGTAGAGATGTGGGAATTTTTTCCAAAACAATCATTTCTTCATACTCAAAGAGTTCAAGGGTTACTGTGAATTGATACCCCTAAATATATCTATAGAGATGATAAGGGATATCCTCAAGCATAAATTGTTGTGGACCACTGGGGTTTCTTCTAATGTGTGTTATTCTTGGATCCTTGAGTAGGACTTCTATAGTGGCCAACAAACCTTTTACATCCGGAATATACCTTAGTGTTTTTAAGTTCATTATAATTGGTAGGCCCCCTATCATAGTTGATGGAATCATGAGGATGACCTCCATGATAGGATTCAACATCAAGGAGAGGACCCCTATGATGGATGTCAGTCATGATGATGAATGGGAGATTTGAGTTATCTTACATGATGGGAAGTTTCGGTCTCGATATTGACCTACAGAAAATGTCCAATATTCAAATAGAAAGGATGATACGAAATGAATTAATGGTTGAAGAGTCTATCAGATATGTCAAATTGGAATCTCATTAAGCGAGGATGGTAGGCTGTCACCTAGTGTGGGAGCCATTAATTTTATGGAAGGGAAGTTGAAGATGGGGTGGAATCATAATTTTCATCTACTTATGTGGTTTTACTATATTTTCAATGATGTCGGGTGGTGGGAGACATCCTAGGAGGCTCCCAAGTCATGGTTTTAATTTTTGAAAAATGAACATATCCTTCCACTTTTTCATAGGGAAGTGATAGAGTGTTATAAGAAGATACTGTAGAAATTGGTTTTCAATGATACTGGGTTGGATTCCTCTAAATTATCCTTGTGGATGATGGAAATAGAATAGTGTGGAAGCCTCCAATTTCTCAAAAACCATTGACCAGGTGGGGATGATTCCTTTCTCCTCATACTGGTGGTAGTGGGTTGTGATATCCCTCTTCTTAAAGATATTTGATGGAGAAATGGGGATTAGATTCCTGATAGCCGTGAAAGAGGTGGTATTTCCTATAGTAGCATAGTTATGCAAAATTACTATATGGATGTACCACCTTCCCCAATTCCTGTTGGTGACAGGTTTTTGAGCATGGATTGTAGCTGGTGTCCAAAATGACATATAAAGACAACTATTAGTACATTTCAAGTAATGGTAATGCATATTGTACCCAACGTTACTCATCCTCTCCCTAGTGGAGGATGGAATCACACTGCTGATATCTATGACCAGTGAGACTCAACACTCCCAAAATTATCACTATTTCAAGATAATAGATTCACTTGGAGTTCACCATTATATTTTTTGATGTTTCTACTAGGTCATGTGTTATGTGTTGGGTAAATTTCTTTCACCGGTTTTGATCCTCATGGACCAACATTCCAAAGATAAGAAACCTTTACCAAAATCCTTGGTGATTTCGACTACTTGATCAAATTAGGATAATGGGATTCCAACTCCTCCCTTTAAAGGATTCCTCATTAGAATTACTTACCTATTTTGGGTCTCTATTACATATCTAAGACATGTTCAAAAATATCATTCCCAGTACAATCTTTTAGTGGATCCTGGTTATTTATGAATCTTTTTCCACATGGATGATTCCTATGGATATAACAAATGTTGATATTGGTAATCTATAAAATCCTTCCTTTTTGAGGCCATGTGGCCATTTTATGCTCACAACATATGGAGTCTTATGTAAAAAACCATATAACTCCATGATTATCATGAGGAAATGTATTATCAGTGCATATGGTATCAAAGGTTTGTCACATTAGGAATCCTATTATTTTTACATAAGGCGGATAATATTTTTTTATTTGATGTTTCCAGTGTAAAACAGGAATGAAAACTTATGCTCATCATATAAGGATTCCTAGTATCATCACCTAGGGAATGATGTTCTCATCACACTAGGTAAGAAAATTGGCTGATCACCAATGGAAAGGTAGGATAAATCATATTGTCATCACATATGTTTAATATAATCATTATATAAGGAATGTCATGCTTGTAACATGAGGCAACATCTTAGGCTCATCAGTTGGGTTGAGGGTGAAGAGATCTTATGATCATCATAATGGATTATTATTCTTGTAACCAAAGGATACAAATAATTATCCACTGGTGATTGGTTTTTAATGCGTTAAAGGTGAAATAGACTTCTACATATATGTTTATGCTTACATATTTAAAGTATAATGGGGTAAACTTCCCATATATTCTTATCAAATACAAGGATTGACACATGTTTAAAGTCGAGTGAGAGTGGTCACAAATTTAAACACTAATGTGTGATCACTTCATATATATGCTCATCACGTACTCGGCTATGCACAGTTTAGCATATAGTGGAGACACAAAGTCTAATAGGTAATTGGATTTTTATGTGGATAGGTTTAGTATACTTTAGATATATGATCAAGAAAGTGAGGTATGATCTCTTAATATAGAATTAAATTGAAATGGGATTCATGTTTTGGGGTTGGTATGGTTATCTTATGATCATCACGAAAGGTATCCCATTATATAGGGGTGAGTTGTTGTTGCAGAGTCAGGATTGAATATCTAATAGGTTTCCTACATACCCTACTAGTAGGTAGGGATAAAAACATGATGTTTTAGTGCATTGTTTATGTTTTTTATCTGGGAAAATACCATTCAGTTTAATTTCATATGGTAAGGCTGGTTATTTTACGAAAGGATTGAACTCAGGGGATTATAGTGACACTATCTTTTCAAAAAATAATATTACATATGTTTATATGAATATTAAATACATAAAAATTCAATCCACAACAAATCTGTAAAGTTTTATCATTTATATATATTAGATATACAACCCTCTTATTTTATGAAAGATCATCAACGTCTCCCTCAAATATCATCCCACATAGTACTCATCCTAGGCATACCCTACCTCAACCTTTTTTCATAACATGAGGAAGGAAACATAAGAAAGGGTGAGATCAAATTCTCAGCAAGGGGAAACATATGATATATAAATCCATTATCATATGAAAGAATAAGATAAAAATAAGGTTTTGTGGTCATGAACTCAACATATAAATTTCATACCCAACATGTCATAGATCATCAACCTGTTTCATCGAATAAAATATATCTTTTCATAAAACATAGACAATAGAAGTGAAAACCCACCATAACTCAATAATGAACCAAAATATCACGTCCTAAAAGTGTAATACCATCATAATTATAGAACTATTAACCTATGATTGATTTTACCACCCCTACAGAAGCCTCTCTGATTGACCTAGTTGGTGAGGGACACATCGTCGGCCCCTCCCCCGCTAGAGGGAGAGGGGCTTCACTTGACCTCTGTGGGGGTCCTCCATCACCTTTTCATTCAATTTTCTATCCTCTAATCTATTGCCACGTTTCCCTCAATAACTATTATCCCTAAATTACTAGATTTATTTAATTATTTTCCGATTCTATTGGTCGTAGCATCAGAACATACTGCAACCTCATCTAACATTAGAATGATGCTAGTATCTTGTTTCAAGCGTTGTAGAACTTCAGTCGACTCATTAGACATATTCATTTTTTGTCCTTTTGGTTTGAAGGATTTAGATACGTTCATCCTCCTTGAAAATAGGCACATAATGATACTATTTTCATTAGAGAGTAATTTGATATTATCATAGTTCAATGAACCTCATGTTTGAAATGGATATCAATTATTCTTGTTTAAACAATTAGAAGATTCATTCATTAAGCATGACTCCCTGACAATGGAGATTTTGGTTAGCTTTCCCAAACTTCATTAACAATAAAAAAATCCCTCAATTATCTTAATTTTAGGGAATATAGTTGGTAGGATTCTCTGATCTGATAGTATAAATAGGGATGTTTGTCATCCTATTTCACAAAACAAATTGTTGATGTATATGTTTCAAGAAGGATAGTGAATTTATTTTGGATTTTTGTAGTGGAATAATTATTATAAAAATAACCTATTTTATTTTATACATGGGTTTACTTCTTTTAATTGTATAATAATCTGGAACACTAGAAGGTAGTTTGTAAGCACGAGTTTGGGAACAAAATCCAATTGAAGGAGGCAGTGGGTCTTGTCTTGGTGACATTGTTCCGAAACATGTGTATGAAAGAAGGTTGGTGGACCAGAAGAACAAGTATAATAATTTTTTATCTTTTATGAAATATCCACACTTGAGGGATCATGATCTTAAGGTGGTGGATGTATTTTTCTATTTGAAATGGGATTTCTTGAAGCATAGTATAGTAATGAAAGTTCAGATGGGATTATAATTGATAGGGGGTCAGTTCCATTAGGGGTACTGTTTCATGGAATTTTTTCTTCAATTATGGGAACTTTTTTGCTGGATAATTCAATTAGAAATGGAGGTAACATTTAGGAGGGGTCTCAACAGGTTGAGACAAAAAAACTAATCCATAATGAAAAGGATTTGAAGTTATATTATAGTTTAGAGGAGTAGGTTCATATGCCACAATTATGGTATGGAACAAGGGTTTTTGAGGGGGTGAGTGAATTGGGTACCTTGGACATAAAAAATATCACCCCAAAGGATTCATATTAATCAGAATCTCTGTGTATTGTAGTTGACTCAACATAATAAGAAAAATCAATGCAGGTTTCATCTGATTTTATTGAGGGATAGGTGAAGTCACTGAGTAGGTCAATCCCCAATAGAGAATATCGAATGATAAATCAAGGTAATTGCTTCAATGGTCTGGATGTCCAAGAACCAAAACAATCCCTATCCAAGGTAGAATTATGTGATGGTATCTTCAGAAAAATAATAGTTGACCATTTGGAGGGAATACAAGGGAAAGGTCTTTATAGCCCAAGAAAAAAGAAAGGGGAAAAGAGAAACTGATACTTCTGAAGAATCATTGTTGATAATGGAAAAAATATAAATGGTAAAAGGACTAATCATACTTTCCCAAACCAATGGAAACAAAGTCACAAAAAGGGTGAATACAACATGGAATTTAAATTAAAAAATATTTCGAAAGGCCAATTGCATAAGAAGGTAATTAATGTGTAATGTGAAAACCTTATGGAGGGTTATAGAGATCCTAAGGGGAAAGAGTAGTCTAGTTACAAGATATTTGTTCAACCTCACTAAATATGGTCTATTCAGAAGAGAAAATTAGAAAATAAATCTCAAAAAATGAAAAGCACTAGGAGCTCATTCATCACTATAATGAAAAAATTCAACAAGTTGTCTGAATAAAGGATACAAAGTATACTGTGGAGAAAATTTACAAGAGAATGATCCAAGTTGATCTAAATGAGGTGAAAATGATTTTCATTAACAAACAAGGCCACATTTTAGCATGAGGGTTTAAGAAAAGTAAGTTTAATGTGTAAGAATATATCTAAAAATGGGATAATATGGCTAGCCAATTTGAAGATATTATCAATAACGATTCATTTAAAAAGTAATTGAAATTCACTGGGATATATATATGGTATCTGATTCCAATATTTTAAGTATCATCTCTAATGATTTTTTTCTTTCTTTCTACATTTCATGATTTTTCGATTTGATCTTGTATAGTTTCCCATTTTTTTATTTAAAGTGATTTTGAAATAAAAAGTTATTTTTCAGTATGGTTATCTAAGAATAACATAATCCTAGTGGATTAGGAAACACCTATTTCTCATAGTAGATCATGATGAACCTGTATTCCATAGTATTCCATAACACACCTCATTCCTATAGTGGATCAATCACATCAAATTTTTCCCATTCTGAATCAAGCATATCAACTTGTTTCCCATTGTTATCTCAAGGGATATTAAGATTCACCCAATGCATTAAAGGGAGATATTGGTTCTACCGATAACATAATAAAAACCATAATTATTTGTGTTCCACTAGAAGATAAATAATTTATCATATCAAAACCCATGAATGTAAATGGGTATCATTTATCATTTCAATATTTTATAACCCATGGATAAGTAATAGTATTAATAAAAATTATTCCATCATAAACATAAATCATCTAGATAATGAATAAGGATTAAATCCTTGGGTCGTATCCCTAATGAATCATATGTAATAAAAAATAATGTTATATTATAAAAACATGATTTTAAAGATAACATGAAACAATTCATGAGGAAAATATCATTTTTATTTTTATTTTTTTTTAAATTCCACACAATTAAAAGGAAAATAAATTTCTTTAAAAATAACCTTATAATCTTGTATATTAATCTTGAATGAATTAAGGAATCATTAAAGTGGGAAAATCTACTCATGATGTATTAGTAAAAAATAAAACATCCCTTCTATATTATTTTTGGAAAATTCACAATATTGTTTTTAAAAACAGAAAAATATTCATTTCAAACCATTTTTTAAAAATTCAAACATGGATAAAAATGATTTTAAAAAACAACAAAAAAGTTATTATTTGAAAAAATTATTAGAAATCATGGACATGGATGATAATTATTCAAAAATAGCGCCTAAAAATAATCAATTCTGAATAATGATGACATTGTGAAATAAAATGTTAACTCAAATATTACTTTTTTTCATTCACGTTCAAATATCCTGAAGTATAACCTTTATCCATTCATGTTCAAAATTAATCTTCTTCAAAATGACTCCTTTGGATCCACTATAAAGGGCTATATGGAGGGTATTTTTTGAAAAAATTCACCTATAGAATGTGACTAGGGATGTTGAGAAGAGAAATTGGTTGGGTATGGTCGTGCTAGAAGGCTTTATGTGGATTCAATAAGTAAAGGAGGAGGTTCCCTTTTGAAATTATAGTGAGGTTAACTATGGGAATTTATAAACATAATAAATTACTACAAATTAATTTTCTATCCAAATTCCACAAAATGACCTTAGATTACAATATAAGTTAATATAAGGTCATAATATCATCATTCAATAGATTTTTGACAAGTTTTTTTATTATTTTAAACTTTAAAATTTTTATTTACCTCTAAATAACCTATTTTAATTTTATCTATGGTTAAAAATTTTTTAATATTAAAATGTTCTAATTTTATACTTATATGGTATCAAAGAGGCCTTAAATTGAGAAATCATGTCTGTTTAGAACATATTATACTCACTTTATAATTTTTAAAATTTTTTTTTGATATTTAAATAATCTTATAGAATATTAATATAAAAAAATATCATTACTTTGAATTTTGAAACTATTCACTACATCGAATTTTTATGATATCAGGACAATATGTAAAATTTGAACCAACTATTTAATTTTATTCATATCAATTAAGTTTAATATATATAATTTTTGTATCACCTTAAATATATCAACTATATTACATTTAATATAAAATAATTTATTTTTATTTTAATTAACTAATTTGTACAACATCGTTATGTACGAATTCAGGTTAATTATTTAATTCTTGAAAAATTAAAATGAAATTAACTGGATAAATATAAATATTTTTTATTTAAAATTAATATTTAGTGTCAAACATGTCTTCTATATAACCCCATATTTAAAATGTTTTAGATATTAAAAATATGAATGTCACATCTTTGACATTTCATTAAATGAAAATATTATAAAATTTATAATCCCAAAAAATAGGCCACAAAAAGTCATAAGTAAATTTATATTATAAGACTATGTTTATTAAGTTCAAAATTTACATTTATATTCAATAATAACATACTTTCATCCCCATGGTGAAACATAATAGATATTGAAGACAAAAAAGTGACATTTTGTTACTTTCTTTGATTTAATGAATATATAAATCATTTTCAAATAAAAGTGTCCATTAAATAACAAACTGTATACCCTTTGATGTTAAGGGTTGAATTAGTTTCATCCAATAATAAATATGATGAAAATTTACGGCCATATCACTTATTTTTTAACCCATAATAACTTGTCTTACCCTTTACCGTGGTAATAATTTTTACCACTTTTACTATTCATATTGACTAAAATAAAAGGGGTTTAATTACCAAATTTGAATATCCATATAAAAAATATTCAAAAAAATTAAATTTAAAAAACAAATGTTTTTTATAATTTTATTTAAAATTATATCACAAAAATGTAATGAAAAAGAGTTTTTTTTAGAAAAATTCACTTTTTAGACATAAATTGTTTTTGTACTAAATATGTGTATAAAATTGACTTAAAAATAATAATTGTATTATTATAAATCAAATTTAAATAAACCAAATTTTAAAAAAATCCAATACATGATTTTACCTTGTATAAACATTAAATGAAAATACAATTTTCATTAAAAATCAATATTGTTTACTATTTTTGAAAAATAATTATTTTCAGAAAATTCTCAAAAAAATAATTTTATGATAACTTTTGAATTATGAATTAAAAAAGATATTTAATTTTTCAAAAAAAATGTGACTTATATAAACTAATATTCACACATAATGATAAGAAAAACTCATTTTTGAAGAAAACAAATTTTTTTGAAGAATAAAATGAATATAAAGAAATATTTATGTGATCATTTAATAAGAACATATAAATTAATTCATATGTATTTGGGTATTTATTTCCTAAAATATTTATTCCTATTCATTTATAAAAATTTTAATAATATTTTATGATTCATCATAACATTTTATTTCATGAAATGGTAGTTACTAGTGAAATCATATTATATAAAAATATATTTTATAAAAATCTCAGCGTGTCAAATTATACCCCCTAAAAATAAATTTATCCCTTGAAAATATTCAGGATCATAAAAGTTTTATCATTTTAAAATTAAATCATAAAAACTAACATCGTACAAATGAATAATAAAACATCCCATAAAAAGTGAATCATGAAAAAATAAAGGTTACCTAATGAAACACATAACTAAGTTTCCACAGAGGGAAAACATTTGTGTAAAATTAAAATATGTATTTTGAAGTGAAAAATAATTCCAAAAACTAAAAAATAGTGATATTGAACATGATCTAGACAAGGTTAATGATGATAAAACCATAGACCAGATACCTCTAAAAAAGATCATTTATATCATAAAAATGATGATAATAGGATAAAATTTTATTTCAAAATCATTTGAGAAGTTATACATACATAATTTCATTTCATAAGAACAATCTCACACTTTGTTTGTATCTTTATGAATTTTTGATTCATCTCTTTCTAAAATAAATGAAGATGAATTTTCATGACTACAGAACAAGGGGACAATAAGATCCCTAATGTGATAGTAAGTAATTCCTTCCATACCTAGATATAATCATAACAAAATAGTAAGAATAGGTTATCGAAAACATATAAATCATTATATTATGAAGTAATGCATTAATCTCTTAAACCACTTCCAAAATACAACATAAATAATTCCACAAATTGTTATCCTTATAAACATATAAATGATTAATATCTAATATAATAAAAATAAGGTCACTAAATTTCCAAAATCAAATTATCATTAACCCCCAATAAAGAAGTGATGTAGCTTTTAATTTATACACACTAAACCTGGGAATATCATTATCAATAATTCTCTCGAAACATGGTAATAACATAAATTACTATAAAACCATAATGAATACATGAATGCTTCCAAAAATTAACTCTTTCCTCGTACCATAATTCCAAAAATCATATAAACTCAATCCATAACATCATAAACCACCTTTCAATAATATTATTAATCATTTCCAAGGATATTAATATTATCCCATTTCATTAATCACAATCAAACATATCTTTATATCATTATCCACATATTAAGGGGTTTTTTCCCCTAATCACATATCTTATATAAATATTACCTTAGCACCTCAATCATTTTTCATGATTACTAGTATAATTCAACATATAAATTAAAATCCTTAAGGGAAAAATATATCGGACTAATCCTTATATATTTCATTCTTTCATAATATCATAGAGGTACTTATACAAACCTATGCTGGAATTTCAATACATAAAAACTCAACCATTCTACTGCATTCTTAAAACATTAACCAGGATTCTTTTTTTTATTCCATAACACATCTTTCAACTCTTATGCCATTCATAGTCTATCCATCTTCTGTAATATCTCTATTACTAATACAACCATTCTAATTATCTTCATGAGATTTCCCCATATGGTATCAATTTGTATAATGAACATACATTAAACATTTAAAACATTTAACTATCGATGATGCCATAGGAATACCATTATTATCATCCATTGTGATAGGATAGGAAAATCACCAAAGTTCTACATTATGTGAAATATTCTCCTTGATCTTTATTCCCACATGATTTACAAGAGAAAAATTCTACATTCTTTCCTCTATGTTCACCATGAAACTCTATATTTCACTTATTAGATAGGATAGGAAAATCACCATAGTTAATAATATTGATCATATTACGAGACTTCTTATTATGAATAAAAATAATTCTTCACCTTCTAACTCCCATTTCATTTGGGTTCACAAAAGAGAGATCATTCCATTGTCCATCAAGCTCACCATTTTAATGAATCCTTGTTGTTTAATCCATTGTTTAAAACCCAAAAAACCTTGTATGAGAAGGATTAATCATTTTGGGAAAACACATAATCATGAGATGTGGCGACTAATTCCTGGAACCTTATTTTTAATTTACAACACCTTAAGTTTATCCTAGGCCATTCTTAATAATTATTAAAAATTTAGGATTTTGTCCTATACTAATTCATATTCTCAGGGTTTTCATAAAAGTTTTCTAAAACTAATCTACTAATATTTTTTAAGCCCTACTCTGATCCCTACTGCAATTACATGATACTTTATTACACTAATATATATATATATATATATATGAATATTCAATAAATTAAAATATTATCCATTGTATATCCTTAAATGTATAGAGTCTATGGACACTATATATAAAATATTATTATTTTATTAAATATCTTCAACATCTCCCAAATGAATCTTCTCATATAGTTCTCCTCTAAGGAATACCCTACCTAAACATTTATTTATCACATGATGATGGAACCATAAGAAAGGGGTAACTCATACGGTAAATTAGGGTAACCATAAGAGTTATTAATCCATGATCATATGAATGTGTACGATAAGAATAAAGTTATGGGGTTATGAACATAACTTACGAAGACCATACCAAACATGTCATAGATCATAATAATTATTCTTGGAAAAAATATTATAATTTTAGAAAAAATGGACTATAAAAGTGATAAATCATCATAAATAAACCATTAACCATATGATCATGTCTTAAAAGTGTTTCACCATCATAAATATAGAATAAAATATCATATGTTGTGTTTTACTAACAAGACCATCAATATAGTGGATTAGGACGCACCTATTTACCATAGTATATCAGGAGGCATCTGTTTCCCATAATAGATTATAACACACCTATTTCCCATAGTGGATAAAGCCCATCAACTAATTTTAAATTGTAGATCAAGCCCTTTTACCTTTTTCCCATAATAATATCATGATATATTATGCTCTACAAAATACACGGGACTTATATATATTCCTCACCCATTACACAATGAAAACTATACTTATGTGTGTTCCATTGGATCATAAAACTTTCATCATATCAAAAACCATGAAATTAAATGGGTTCCATAATACATTAATTCATTTCATAACCCCGTGAAATGTAATGGGATTTATAATCATCATACCATCATAAAAATAAACCATTTAAAGAAATAATATAGATGTTACACTTGGTTTATATCACTAGTAAAGCATTATTAACATCAAATAATTTTTTCATAGATAAAAAAAATAATTTTTAAATATCACATGAAATAATTCATGAGAAAAATATCTTTCTCATTTTGAAATAATATTTTTAAAAGCCTCACAATAATAATGAAACACATTTTATGTAAAAAGAAACATGAAATCTTGTTTAGGAATATTGGAATCATTAAGGTGTCATGAAAGTTGGAAAATATGCTCATACTATATAAGTTAAAATAAGACATTACTTCCATGTTTTCTTTTTCAGAAAATTCAAAAAGAAACATGTTTGTAAATTGAAAAAAATATTCATTTCAAACTGTTTTTTAAAAAGTCAAACATGTGTAAAAAATATTTATAATAATATTAAAAATAATATTTTTGAATACATTATTAGAAAATATGAAAATGGAAGATACATATTCTCCATTGAAGGCTTAAACATCAAAAATACAAAATAATGATGATATTGTGTAATAAACCCTTATATTAAGTCTTTCCATTATTCATTATTATTCAATAGCCCTTAAGTATTTACATTATTCATTCATGTTCAAACACCTTTTTCTGTGAAATGTCTCCTTTCAATATCCTCTAAAGGTATTTAGGGTTGGTATTTTGAGAAGAAAAACATCAATTGAATGTTAATATGAAATTTTATAAGTTAAATAGGTATGTGTGTGGTCTAGATAGAAGGATTAATGTTGTTTCAAGAAGTGACGGAGGTTGATCCATAATATAATTGAGTTTAGGGGAATTTTTTGAATTTCTCAAAATGTTAAATCATAATAAATTCATTTTCTATCCAAATACCTCCAAAAAATAATAAATTCGAAGATATTATAATATATGGTTGTAATAACATCATTAAATACATTTTCTACAATTTTTTATGTTATTTTAAACCTTATCATTTTGATTAACCCTTAGTTAACCTATTTTAATTTTTTCTATGATAACTTTTTTTAACATTAAAGTGTTGTAATTTTTAATTATATGGTATAAATTCTACCTTAAATAAAATATTTATGACATTTTAGACAATATCATAATCAATTTTTATTTTTTATCAATTTTTTAGATTTTTAAATTGTTTAATAAAATATTAATATCATAAAATATATTTTTTGTCAATTTTTATAATATTTACTACTTTCTATTTTATAAATTTCATGAATACAAGAAAAATTATAAAAAAGTATTTTATTATATATTTAACATTTTAATTTCATATATTTAATTCGTGGATCAACTTTAATATCTGAAATTATATTTTAATATTTTTAATACCATTTATTTGATTTTTCACTTAATTGTATAATTACATCATCAATAATTTATATGAATTTAGGGTAACTATTTAATTACTAAAAATAATCATTAAATTAAAATGAAGAATATAAATTTTCTGTCATTAAATATACTCTTTATAGCCTTACATGACCTCTGGATTACCTATTATAAAAAATATTATAGTAATTATTAACATGAATGTTTCATCTTTTATTTTTCTTTAAACAAAATATTATAAAAGTTATAATATAATCCAAGTGTCACCAAAATGTCAAAAATAAATTTATATCATGAAAATAAGTTTATTAATTTTAAAATGGACACTTATATTAGTTCATAACAAACGTTTTTCCTCATGTGAAGAAATAAGAGGTATTTAAGACAATGATAGTGTAATTTTGTGACTTTATTTGATTTAAATAATATATATATCATTTTAATGGACATTTTACCATGCAAAACTAAATCATGAACCATATTTTTTCAAGTTAAAATTTAATTTATCAAATTATTATTATTAAGAAAATGTATGGTGTTATCACTTATTTGTAATCCATATTATCATATTTTACCCTTTATTAAGATAATAAAGATTACCATATTTACTATTCATATTGACTAAAATAAGAGTGTTTTAATAAAAAAATGAAGCCTACTAATTATAAATATAAAATAATTATTCCAAAATTCATTGCACATAATATTTATATAATAATTTAATATTAAATTTTCAAAATGCAACGAAAAATAGTTTTTTAGAAAAATGACTTTTTTAAACATAAATTATTTTTAAATTAAATTAAATTATAAAATACACTTAAAAAATAATAGATAACATTATTTTAAATCAAAATTAATTAATTAAAATTTTAAAAAATTCAAAACCAAATTTGAACTTATAAAATCATGAAAAAAATTGCAGTTTTCAATAAAAATAACTAATTTCACTATTACATGATAATTAAATGTTTTTAGAAAATTATCCAAATAATATTTAAAGATAATTTAGAAATTAAAAATAAAAAACATAATTTTAATTTTTATATATGTTTTTTATCTTTTAGAAATTAATATTCGCACCGAAAAATAATAAAAACTAATTTTTTAGGAAAACCTATACATTGTAGAAAAAAAATAACTTCACTAAAACAATTTTGTGAAGATTGAAATAATTTCTTACAAATTAAATTATATTGAGTTTGATATTTGTTTCAAAAATTAGTTATTACTATTAATTCCCACCAATTTAATGGTTTTATTATAAAAGGAATAATTTCTTAATAACATTTCTTGGTTCATCTAGATAATGTATTGTGTG
Source organism: Viscum album (assembly GCA_963277665.1). Classification (NCBI taxonomy): domain Eukaryota; kingdom Viridiplantae; phylum Streptophyta; class Magnoliopsida; order Santalales; family Viscaceae; genus Viscum; species Viscum album. Next base: position 381,188,997 of record OY728125.1, read on the forward strand.
AAGCACACAGTATTAAAGAAATAAAATTATTTAAAAATATATTTCCTAAAAATATTCAGGTGTTATAGGGTTCTTCTGGGAATTATATATTATATATTCTTGTAAGATGAAAAAATCATCTCATGCTCATCACATGAGGAATAAAATTCTCATAATATAGGTAATCCTAAACCCCTCAGTTCGGGAAAACTATGATCATAAATTGGCATGATTTTTGTATTACACTGAAGACAAGAGTATAGTTTTATGTAGTATAAATCACTTTATCTCAAACATCATAACCAAGGAAGGAGCGATGAAGTGGGAGGATGTTGTTCATACGCTTCATGAAACCATGTAAAACTAGAGGGTAACAAATGATGTGTTTGGGGTAATATACAGTATATTTCCTAGTATGGTGAACTTCATCCCATGATCATCACATGAAGAAATTTATTATTTTTTTACAGGATCCTATGTTCATCACACATGGTATACCATTTTTGTCACATAAGGAAAGAATGTAGTTTACCATCATGCAATGAGGAAGTTGTCATGCAGTTTAATATAATGAGACTAGGACATTGTGATATACAATATAAAATATTATCTATTGGTTGTTGTGGTGTATATAGATTAATTTTTCCATTACAAGTGTATGTGGAATGATAAAATTATCTATGGATCTTACATACACTCAATGTGTTAAATGACGATCAATTTCCCTTGATGACACCATGGTGTGGGATTATGCATCCACTGTGAAGATAATTCTAGGGAAAAAGGTGAAGAAGTAACCCATTTAAAAGGGATTCAGATTAAGTGTCTAAGACAACAGTTATGTATATGATGATTTCACAAGTTAACCTATATTGAATAGGTGTGGGTCCCATTATAACTCAACTTTGACACAACTATGTTTGGTCGATGGAGGCGTAGAATAGGGACTTTTAGGATATGTCATATAACATTATAGTTATGTGAAGCTTTATTGTTATGTGAACCATGGAATCTTGGACAACGATGGTTCACAGACAAGAAGGGGAGAATTTTGGAATTTTTTTTGTGTTTCACGAAACTCAGTGTTTCATGAAGGAATGACATCTTGTACAAACATAGGTATTCATTGTTAAATTCCATGAGAATTTATCTAACATAATCAAGGATGATTTAGGACCATGTTAAGTGTGTTGAGTTTGTTTTTCTCTCGTAAAAATCCAATGGAGTCATTGGTTTCAAAATTTAATGTATGTAAGAGTTATCTGTGTAAAGAGCTTGACTCTTCACCTTGTAGGGTTTCAACCTAGAATATGTTGGGTGATAATCTATTTATAGGATTTTTTATTACATAAGGCATTGAGTCACAAAAATCCTACAAGACCAAACAACTATAAAGAGATCACATGATCAATGGTCCCCATTCTATTGTCAGAGTCTATTTTGCACAACTTTGAGTTTCACAAACTTCATTCATATTACATTGGAGGCTATCTAGTACATCTTCTAAGCTTTTTGTAGTTGAAATCTCTTGTCTCCTGGAACTACATACATTATAATTTTAAAAGTTTCAAAGAATTTATAATGATGTGAAAAAACCACCCCATGGATTGAAAATGGTACCAGGAGATATGTTTCCCCATTTTCATGGTTCAAGACAGCTTCTTGGTTCCAATGATTCAATTTTAGGTATCAATTATAATTTAAACTAAGAGGTGTATCTGGAATCTTTCTTGGCTATAATCCTAATTTAATATGATACCACTGATTCATTAATGATACTAGAATAATTATTTATACTTCTGATGTAAATACCAGAGAAAATTTAATGAAGAATCATGTTCTAGAAGTGATGATGATTCTATTTATGTTAAACATTATAAAGAACATTAAAATAGAGACGAACCTATTGAAAACAAATAGGTGGGATAAGAATATTAAATCCTATAAAGTGATAAGAAAAATATAATTTATCTCATCCATGGATGTGAGGATAAGTATAATGTGAAAGTACTATTGGGAATCAAAATTAGTAGGTACAGACTATGATAAGTCTAGGGATAGAAACTCATACTTTGTTTTTCACTCATGTTTAACCATAAATTGTTGAAGAATAATTCAATAATCAAGGGTGGTTTGATTATATGAATGAATAAATGGATTAAATCAATAATAATGAGACTTGAGATTTGGTTTCCGAACTAAATACAATAATGTGATAAAAAAAGTGTGTATTCTGAAAAAATATGAGTAAAAAGGTAGAGGTGGGGTGAAACAAAGAAATATTAGTCCAAAAAGGATAGTAAAATATCAATGGAGTATAATTTTATGAGAATGTTTAACTATTTACAATTCTTGAAACTATTATAATGTTTCTTTCTATTTGTTTCATAAGGAAATACATGATTTTTCAATTGAATGTTATGATTTCCTTTCTCAATGGTGAGTTAGAACATGAGGTATATACATAAAAATTGTGTGGTTTTTTACTTTTAAAAGGAATGAATTATTTATGTAGGTTAAATAATTATTTATATTGATATAAAGAAGCCCTAATATATTTCTATTATAAGTTGGACACCTACTTTATGAAGATGAATTTAAGAATAGGAGGAGTGGAAAATAATGTCCACATCTAGGATGACAATGTGAAATCTCTAATTATTATTTATAATGTTGATGTTATCATATTTTTATGAAATGGTGAACAAGCATGTGAGATGTTTTATAATAAGATAAAGAATATTATTCAAATGTTTATTCTTTTAGAGATTAGTTACATTATTAACATGGAAATTTATCAATTTAATTATTTAATTTTTATTTCTCAATATAATTCTTTACAGAGATTTTGAAAATATTTTTTCATGGAGGATTCAAAGATAGTTTCTGTAATAATCATACTGGTAATTATGCTTTCCAAAGATGAGCATGGAAATGAAGTAGATACCAGAGAGATCATAAAGCTAACTACTAGTCTATTATATCTTATAGAATCAATTTCAAATTTACTATATGTTATTAAACATTATTATTAGTTTCAATGTGAACTAAAGTAATCACACATATTTGAAGAAACTTATTCATGGGTATATATGCGGAATAATAGTCTACAAATATAAATATAATATAAAGGGAAGGTAGAATATGTTTGGTTACTTTGATTTAGTTTGATGAAAGAAGATCCAAAATTTGGTGGAGCATTCTTCTTTAGAGAAAGTCTTATTTATTGGAACACCAAAAATCAAAATCCAGTAACCATCAGTATTGATGAAGAAGAATATGTGGCTACTACACATAAAAAACCCAAATTTTGTATAGGATGATTCAATTTGAAGATATCAAGGTTATAGAAAAAATTCTACTACTATTGGTTTCTGATAATAAAAGTTAAATAAATTTATCAATGAATCGATTTGAATTTTCAATATCTAATAAAATTGATTTAATGTGTTTATTAATCAATTATATTATGGAAATAATTGAATTGAATCCATAATTTTATCCCATAATAGATAAAATATTCAACATGTTCAGTATGAAATTGTCAATATATACATTTAAAAACATAATGATAATGTTGGGAGTTTAAAACCTCTCTTTTCTAGTATATTTTATGGTGTCCAATAAAATAAATCATTTTTTATTTCGATATTTTAGTCAAATATGGAGAAAATAATTTACAATATAAATCTTTTGTTATATTTATATTCTTATAGTTTGATTGAAAATGGGAGAATATTCATATTGTGAGTATCCCATGATATATTTATCTTATTGGTGGGATTATGTATTTTCATATGTTTATTAAAATTCTCAATATGTTAATTCAAAATGTGGAGTATGAATTTTTTTTAACAGTTCTATTGATGCACCTATAATAATTTATTTCTTTACAGGTTTCTTAGAATGATCTGTCATGTTATTCAGATATTTAATGGGATGATGATGGTTTACATATAATGTTTGGATTATTATATGTGATGATTAAGTATTTATTGTAAAAATATTTGTATCTTAAATTCATTCTCAATTTGTATTAATTCATCAATAGAATTATCTTTGAAAAGGCTAAACATTTGTCATTTTTTAGAGACAACACGATATTTTCATGCAATATTCAAATTTACATCACTATGTTCACTCAATTAGTCTTTTAATAATTATGTAATAGAATATTTCTACGTTTTTAGAGATTTTTATTGATTTATATTCCTTGGTTGATAAAAAAATACAAAGTGGACGATTGTTTAGACTAAGTCTTGAGTTGACGATTTGTCTGAAAAAAAAGATGTATTTGAGAGTTTTTTATTGTAAACATGAGATGAATGTGTTATGTGACTAAATAAGTTACTCTGTGTTAATTTATTCATCTATGGAATAAATAATGGAGAAATATGAATTTAATATGATAGTTTTTTTATATTTTATTACCATCACATAAATCATGTTGAATATCAAATGAGGTTTGTTTATTTCTTTGAGGTGATATTTATCTAACCATTTTATAGGGTTTTTAATTTTTTTGGAATTTTTTCATAATATTTTATATATATATGGAATAAATTATAGTTAATATATATTTTTTTCGCATGAATAAAAAAATAGAATTTTTTTTATAGACCTTGATTGTATAACATTTAGACCCCATACGACATCGATATATACGTTTGGATTTCATATAAATTTTATGGACCTATAAAACAATGAAACTATTATTTTTCATGTTTATTTATTATGAATTCAATAAAATAATATTATTTTTTCTGTAAAAGTTTATCTCTAATTTTGGAACCATATGTATTTGGATTTATATGACTTTTAATATTGGAAGTTCATGAGACTTTACACTCTTACTATATGATGAATTTTATTGATGTTCCTAGAATTAGTTTTTTAATGAAATTATTAATTTTTTTTGATATTTTCAATCTACTTTGTATATGAAACTATGGGTATAACATGAATGAATATATTTATATGAAAATTAAATGCATTTGAATATCATGGATAGAAATTTAAAAAATGGCATGATTTATTAAGAAATTAGACTTTTATAGTTCTTCATTTAATCTTGTGGTTATGAGTAGTTATGATAAGGATACATGAGATATTTTTGAATAAAAGTTCTTTGGTGAATTTAAATAAAAAACTATATAGTTATAATATTACAAGTGGGAGACCAAAAAAGAATATGTATGTTCTAGATTATTATTCACATGGTATTTCATGAATAAATATACATTGATGAATAAAATATAGGTGTTGTGAAAACTGTGAAAAATAAAACAAGTGATTTTTCGATGAATTTCATTGTAGAAAGAGGAACAAGGAGTTAATTATTCTCTACACTTATATTAAATAATTATTTTGTTTTGGATATGTAGTATGGTTGTAAGTATCATTCATGTAGACTTTTTCATCCATATCAATGTGGCATTTTACTACTATACAATAACAAATGAATAAGAAGAACATAACACATTTGATAACATGATAAAAATATACTAGTGGAATATTGAAAAATTGATAGTAAAACTATGAATCATTTTAATGATAAGATGAAATAGTTTTTAAGATGAAAAAAATCATTTTAATGAAACATAAAACAAATATTTTCAATGTTACACATTGCTCATTTTTACTAATAGTGGAATTCTGGTAGGTTGTGTGATTCCAATTAGTTGTGAATCACATAGTGTATTTTCATTATCACATTAAGAGGTTAAACTTTTAAAATATTTTTCTCTTTATATTTTTTTGTGTTTTAAAAACTGAGGAAAACAACCCCCAACAATATTAACTAGAATATAATATTTTGTTGAATGAAATTTAAAAATAACCAAGATCACATATGTAACCCCATCTCTGTGATTACCCAGATCCTATAGGTGACATAATAGAAAGAAACATCGACTCACAAGTGAATATATTCCCCTTTGATGATCCTTTATTTATGATGTAACTACTCTACTAGTGGGAATTCCTCTATATATTTTTCTATGTGTATATTAGATTAATGAATTTTTCATTCGTGTACCACTATGATCAGAGCCCTATAAACTATATAAACATTTCAAAGGCTAATACTAACCTCTCTATGTACCATGTAAAACATGTTAGTATATGGGATCAACCTCCAGATTATGTTTATAATAATTTTACAATTTATATAAGAAAATTAATTTTACTTCCAAATTTATTCATAAATATGTACTTATGGGTGAACATGTTAAAATTCTACAAATCTCTATGTACCTAGAAGGACCAACCATAGTCTCTACCAAAAGTTCAATCATGGTAAGGGACCTAACTTGATACCAAGAGAAATATTTGTTCAACAATAAATTGATTTAAAATGGACCCAAAACTATGGAATTTTTTATATCATATGTATCATGATTCATTTTTATACAATGGATTATATCCCATCACATATCCATCCGAGTGGTGAACATATTTGAGATACACTCCACTAATGAAATTTTATCAAGAGATAATTATTGGTGATGGTTAATAATATTGATTTCTCAAATAGATAACTATGGTTCATGGATGAGAACATAACATAGTAGACAAAATCTATATATAGGAAACCTTTTTGAAAATGGGTATACTAGAAAAATGTCTCCCATGATCTCTAAAAGAGAATTATATTTTGTTAGAACAAGTTTTCAATGATCAACACCAACAATGTATGTCATTTACCTTCTATTAGGACTGATTTTTTGAGAAAATTAATCTAGAGTATTTTTAACCAAATAAGAAAAGAAAACTATATTTTTATAGTATATGGGTAAGAAAATTATAAAATATGAAAAATTAAAATTTCCATATAGTGCCTATACGGGACATGAAGTTCGCATACTGATTTTATAGTGGTATGTATTAATTATTCATATAGTATGTATGTATCCTCATATGGACATTAGTAAATGATAATTCACACATTTATTGGAATATATGGGCATTGATACATGATAAATTAGACACAGGTGATCATATGAAAATAAGACAATGAAAATAATTTTATTTAAGTGATTGTATGCAATTGGATGTTCATTAACTATTTGAATTTATTAATTATAATTGAATGGTGCCCAGGTTGTCCTATTTATGTGATATACCCATGGAGTGGACCATATAAAATTCACATAGGGTATCTTAAATTCATTTAATTGTAACATCTTCATGTTGATCAATCCCCATAATAATGAGGTCATTTTTTGATGGATCAAAAAAATGGACAAAGGAAGATAGATATCAACATTAGAAAAAGTAGAAAATATCATGAAGTAATTCACCAGTGAGTGAGGGATGTTTAGGGATTTGAGAGATTAAATTTTGTACCACCCACATAGATAATAGGTAAAAATTATACACCTTCATGTATGTAATTATAAAAGTTTTACTCTTTCACAGGAGTGAATAAGCTGGCCAAAATGGCTTCTTACCAACATCAAGGCCCATAATCATTGATGGAAGTGAGGAAGCTTCCTTACATGGCCATGGGGGTTCCTTCATAGGATTTATGGATTCATATCAACTATGTGGACCACCTACATGGTCGATAGTTCCATTTGTGGCTTCGTAGCCCCAACATTCCAATCTATTTAAAGAAAGTATTTTCCTAAATGTAAATATAAATACATAGAAAAGTATTTAAAAAAAATACTATAAGAGACTAACACATTTGGTTGGGTGAACATTTATTTTTTTAGCGAACATATTAAGAAATATTTTTATTTTGGGGAGTATTTTAAATAATTTATGAATCTCACAAGTAACTATTAAGAAAAAATTGGGATAAGAAAACACATAAATAGTAAAAAGAAAAAACCATTCAAGGGTTCTTATATGAACCTTATATATAAAGATTAAATAAACAAACTACCTTCAGGATACAACCTATATGAAGCATCGATCATAGACTTAGTCCATGATACAAAATATCTGAGGTTCCATCTATGGGGGGATATATACAGAGCACCTTCATGAGGTTCCTTATACATGGGACTAACTAGAGACATTGTCTGTAATGTTCACCATGTAAGGTGTCATCTATGGGGGCTATATGTGGGACACCTTTATGATTCTCCCTTTATAAGGTGAGAAACCATAGAATATGTTCAAGAGTTTCCTTCCATATAATCAATCCATGAGGGGTTATATATATACCACCTTTATAAGGATCCCTTAGTACGAGGGAGTGCCATATACTCCTATTACGAGTTAAAACCCATGAGTTTTTATCTACAGACCTCCTTCACATGGTTCTATCCCCCGATCCCATCATTTAGGGGTGTTTACAAAGGTCCCCTCCAAAAAAATTGTTCAAGAGGGATATATGTGATATACATTGAGAGGGACCATTCACGAGGTTGGGTATCATTCAAATGGTCCCACGAATCTAGTCCCATTCAATTCATTTCCCTCCCCATGTGGTATTTTTTTAATTATATAAAATATGGTCTCCTAGTGTGTTCACACCTTCTTATATGTGTCCCTTGTCCAGGGTGAATTTGTCCCTTATTTTTTCACTTCACAAATTAACCTAGTTATGGGTAGATTTTATCCCAATTATGTGTATCTTATGACATTATTAGTAATAATTATCTCAATCCTCTAACTCATTAATAAAACATACACACAAATGTGGACACACCATGAAAAATATCCACTCAATTCCTTGATTACTCCCCATTCACGACATGAACATCCTATTCACACTATATAAAAATGTATAACACCAAACATTCCATATTATGTCAAGATGAATTGTATGGTTCATTCAAATAAACATAAACTATAAACATTAACTATGTGTCCTTTGATTCCTTTTAATAAAGGTTTGTTGGACACCTCTCTATGGTTAAAACCCAACATTCAAATCCATGATTTCATTGGTCCATCATCATTATAGAACCTATATCATAACAAGAATATATTCCTCATAAACTATACCACTCTTCTTTTTACAAATTCCCATAAATCCATCTAAATAAAAAACATATGGGCCATATAACCTATGATATTTTTATTCTGAAATGGTTATATTCCCCATGAGATGAAACTGAAAGGGACAGTCATGTGTAAGTACTCTACTAAAATTTACATGGTACCTTTCACCAAGTAGTGAAATATTTATGACATTGAAGATCATAGATCAGTTTAATGATTCAAAAATTTAAAAGGTACTCAGTTCTAGATGAATGAACTTAAAAGAAACATTTTAACTCCTCAATTGTTTATATTTATTCATTTAAAATAAATGATAAGTATTTCATAGCGTAATTTGCATGAATCTGTAATTCTAAATAATCAAAAAAAATCTTATGGAAATCATAATCTAGTAATTTCAATAATGGGTATAAATAATATTAACATCATTACGATATATATAAATATAGATGTTATCATTAATGTAAATTTATTGATTAATTATTAATAAATAATCATTAGTTGGACCCACCCTCTATGGCCTCAAACATAACATCGATGAATCCTATATCCAGGGTTACATATGAGGCATATGTGGGGTTAGGAATGGTTCTGGTTCATTCATTCTGAACATTATTGCCATATATGGCTCCTAAACTTCTATCAAGGCCAAAGAGAAAGCTATGCTCAAGGGCCTCAAACATTGTCTCTCAAACCAAATTCCTCTATCCACAGTGGATATGGATTCCAAGACTGTTTGGAATGCTATCAAATATTTCTCCCCACCCATTGACATATTATCTACAAGATCTAGAAATGCAGGGCCATCACATCTAATGATATTGAGTTCTTCCATACATAAACATAGGGTAATCAAGTAGTTGATTTCCAAGCTTCTAAGGCTTCTCAATAGTCTAATCTTATAGATTTTTCTAGCACTAGATATCTTCCTCCTAGTGGACTTGATATTTTTGTTAGAGATTACATAGGCCAGTAATTTTTTAGGCCCACTTAATTTGTACCATCTTGTTCACTTCTCTCATAATAAAATTTATGACATTTGTAGTAAATAATCGTTAAATTTTAATAAAATCATTTCATGATTAAAAATAAAATTTTTTAAAGAAATATATTTATCTTGGTGCTATGACTTTTTAAATAAAAAAATATATTTATCAATATTTAAAATTTATTTTAATGTTATTTACTGGTAATCTATGAATAATAATTTGTATGTTCGTATTATAATAGTTTGGAATGAATAAAAATTCAATCGAATTTAAAAAGAATTATTCTCCAAAAACTTGTCTTATGGGCATATTGTGATTTTGTATAAATAAATTATATAAATAATTATTAATTAATTATTTAAATGAATTTTATATATTTTATATTAAAAAATATATTATATAATCCATTAAATAGTTTTTACTATGGTTGGAATAAGAATAAATGTAGTTTTATACATAAAAATTTGATTATCATAAAACAATGTTTCTTTGCATTTTGAGTGATTAATTTATAATAATTTTTAACCACTTATAGAAATTAAATTAGATAAAATGGATTAGATATTAAAAATTATAATTCTTAAATTTGGTAATGAGGCCATTTTTTTAATAATGAATTAGAAAAAAGTAAAAATTTGTTACCTTGGTTAGGGTGAATACAAGTTAATGATAGGGTTAATGTATGATATAAGGGAAAAATTCCTCTTAAAATTGTATAAATATTATTTTTTGAAAAAATAATGTTTTTATATTATATTAAGTTCAATTTATTTTCCATTTTGTACCACATACACCAGCGAGTGACTTTATATTATTTGAATAATTTATGTAATTCCATTTGTGCCCCCTCACATATAAAATGGTATATATTGTAATTCCTTATTCATAAAATTTGAGCCTTCTTTCTCCAAAAATACCTTACCAAAAAACCAGCATAGCTTTCATCCCAACAATCCTGATCTTATGCATGACCACATCCATGAAGTGATGTGATTAATTATTCACATCAACCTCACATGTATTATTATAATTATGGATATTAATTTATTATATCTATCAAAAATTTGAAACATAACTCATGTATATGTACGTACTTCTGACTTCATGAAGGGATGTTATTCCATTTTTTCCACAACTATATATGAATGGTTATTAAAATGTATATAATGAATAAACATTAAAATTATGAAATAATTAACATTCTTGAGATGGTTAATTCCTGATCAAGATGAAAAGGGCAATAGTATCCTAACTGAGATATTTATAGAAAACCAAAAATAGACACTCCAAGTAGTGATTTAATGATGAATTTTTATTAAGCGAGTGATATGATATAATAATTGAATTATACATGATACTATAAGTATAAATATGGTTATTTTATATAATTATAATAAAATAGAATTTATTATAATGAAAGTTAAAATCAGTTATGGAAAAATTTGAACTTCATGTAATGGTTTTATGTTACAATATCACATCTACAGAGATTATTTATACTTAAATTTATGATGATAAAATTATATGATATATATCACGTAAATATTATATATATTCATATAATCTGGTTATTTCTATAGATTACACGTTTTACTTTAAGTTCCCTCTAACTATATACTAAAAATTCGTAACGATTGTTTTTAAGAATACACCACTTTATAAATCTCTATGACCAAATTTGTTTTATTCCATGTTTATATTTTATTTTAAAAAATTTCAAGAATATTTTTAATATTAAACAATAATTGATTAATGTAATTTTTACCCATGTTTTAATTTATATAAAAATGTTTAATAGATTTTTTTTCATTTTCCCAATGAGTTACTTTTTAATAATGTTACGAATAAAATATTAATTTTAATGTATATCATTTGAACAACCATTCCCTCTGTCATGAATACACTTTTATTTTAATATTTATTTACAATTTGGTATGGATTATTTCAAAGGAATACTTTTTCGTAATATTCTGGAATTTTTTATATTTTAAATATTATATTTTTTAAAATGAAAAGTTTATTTTCATGTTGATAAGTTTCAATGATATTTTAAATTTATTTTAATCAATGAAATCATCCAATGATGTTAATTATGATTTACAGGGGATATGATCCAATGATTCCATCCACATTCTTTCACTATATGGTTATTAATTATGACGACGAAATCATGATGAGACACATTTTCTTATCCATGGGTTAATCTATGAAGGAATGAAAAATATTTTAATGATATTAAGAAAAAAATGAATATATTATGATAATTTTATGGGTAGGTCCATTCTGTCCCTCTAATTAATTGGGTGATGATTAACGATTTATGAAGTCGAAGGGTACACATTGTATTAAAACATGACCATAATATGGAACATTGGTATACCACTATCTATAGATTATTTTTATGATTATGATATAATATATTGGATCATGATATTTGATTCTTCTATTATTCATGTCTTATAATCTTCCATGAATTATTCCATGATTAGGATAAATGAATTACGGGTCATTGTTTTTAAAATTTAATATCATATTCCCAAACCCTAATTCCAATGTTATGCATACATATGATAATTGACTGATATATCACATGTTTACCCTCATTGATCTTCGTAGCTCACCCTTTCTTGTGTTTACATTCTCCAAGTTATGAATAATGTTTTTACATAGTGTATGTTTTAGAAGATTTCCATGGTAGATGAACATTGGGGGAGATGTTGAATATATATCATGATATAAGATTACCATGTATCTTGTCTCCAAAAAACTAAACATTTATAATCATTGGATTTCTATTATTAATAATTGTATTAAATATTCAAATAAAATGATGTAATATTTATATATGTTATGCTTGGGACACCTCAATTAGTATCATATAATGGATTATTTATTTTTTTAGATCAGTATTAATCATCATTAGTGACAATACTTAAGATAATCCTATGTATAAGAGAAAATTTTATGTGAGAAAAAATGACTGTGGTTTTACTAGAAAATAGATCCGTATTTAGAAAATCTAAACTGGAGAAATATGTGGCACAACTAAACCTTGTTGAAACAATATTTAAATAGGAAGATCGGTTATTAACTTTATTTTCACAGCTACATGATAAGTGGGCCTAAGTCTGCACACCCTGAAAGACACTCATTGGGGATATCTTTGGGTTAATTCACATTTTATTTAAGAACCATTATACAATATTTAAATAGATAATGACCATGGATGATGAAGCATAAACCGAATATGTTATAGATTTACAATAAAGTGTCGTGATTTATAAATACTATGAATATTTTTCCTTTATTATATAATTTACCACTATGATTCTTATTTATCACTATATTCATTTTGGATTTAGATAGTGGTTGGAACCAAGTGGATTTGTGTTACTGCTGAACGTGATAGAAAATTTAAGGATTTTCTTCATAATAAACATATATTTATGGCATGAATAATTTAAAATATTTTTAAAATACCTACTCAACAATCTCAATATATTAATCATTCTATGATTTCAATCTTAAAAGGATGTAAAAATATATAATTAATTCTATTATGACGCAACATAAATATTCATTTAGTAGGTATACTAATCCACTAAATATTGAGAAATGAATTAGTACCCCTAAAATGATTGTTTCCCTCCAGTTTTTAGTGAATGAAAATGGTCTTTTGGTTGATTATCATTTGGATGGGGAACCATATCAATGGTGGAATATTATCAAGAAACTTAAACGAATATAAGAAATTAAGTCTATAGAGTGGGATGAGAACTAAATGTTATTTTTTAATAATTATTTTCCATATAATATTAATTTTATAATTTATAATGAATTACATTATCTAGAGATGAAGGATTATGAATCCATAAGTACATATGAGGAAAATTTTACAAGGCATGTGATGTGTACTTATAATTCTGTCATCAAACATGAAAGCAAGAAAAATTTATTATTTAGTGGATTAAAACGTGGTCACTAAAGTTCATTATCGATAAGAGAATTTTGAATCTATGATGAAATTATTTGATGAGATATCAATGTATAAATAGAGATCAAAATATACATTTAATCTCATCGTCTTGATATGAAAATAAAAATGGAATTCAATGGAAATTATAATAATAAAAACCATAGAGGAAAAGATTAGAGTGTTACCTTATAATATAAATATATAATAAATTATAGATGAAATTATAGAAAGATTCATTGAATGAACCACCCACACTACAGTGTTTAAAATTAAATGAGTATGAGAATTATGATATGCAATGCCCAAGTCCAAGGGTTAATTAAGATGTTGGATTCCAATAACCATTTAAACCAAGAGACAAAGGAAAATCTCACACTATCACTATTACTGATGCGGGTTATGAGAAGTAAATGTTAATAGGCACACTTAACTTCACTCTAGAATATCTACTATAATATTTGATTTTGGTCTTAGACCCTCCATTATATCTTTATAATTTTCTTGTAATATTACATTAAAACATTAATGATCCAATGTTGTATTATCATTGAAATATTCTAACGATTTTATGATCTCATCTCAAGTCTATGATTATTCTCTAATTGATGTTTTTGCGAATGTTCTTCCTAGAAATCATGTTAATCTTATTATAGTTGAATTTGATGTAATTTTGGAAGTTGATTGAATATATTTATATATAGATAATATCAATTTCCAATTATGTATAATCAAATTACATATTTATAATGAACTCATGATCATTTAGTAGTGTGAGGATGAATACAATATTCTAATCGGAATTATATCAATTTTATGGGTTTTGATTCCAATTCATAAAATGGTACTTATATAAGATGGTTAAAGGGAAAATATAAGATGAAGATATGTGTATTTTATATAATTTTATGGATTTATTTATGTTATATTTTTCTTTTCGTCATCTGAATTGCAAAGATTAATTTTCAACAAAACTCATAACTGGTGATACACATATTTCCAAGGAACTATATAAAATATTCCTTATTGAGTTCTAGGAATTTAATCAGAAACATTATAATTTTTTAAAAAAGATTCATTTATCTAAGTTCATCACCATGGGGATTACATATTCTTTCTATTAAAAATAAATATTCATCATTGTGACATTGTAATGATTATTGAGAACATAACACAGAAAATATTAAGAAGAAGTATCTAATACCTTGTATTGATGATTTTTTTGATTAACTACAAGGATATTAATACCTATAAAATATTGAAGTTCATTCTATATACTATCCATTTATAGTCTAAAGGTAATACATACTGTAACACCCCAGGTAAATAAAGAATATGACATTTTCATATTTATCCATATTTGTGAATAAAATATTGATATGACTTTAAAGGGGACTCTATGCTCGATGGCGTACCCAACACGCAACAACGAGTTTCTTGGAAATCTTACGTTGCACTCTAATAATAAAATAATATTATTTTAAATGGTAGTTAACATGCAGCCGTTGTATTGGAGGGAATGGATAGAAATAACTAAAATATGATTTTATATGTTTTTAAATATTTTTACATTTATCCAATAGAGGATAGAGGCTTAAAATACGGAAAGAATTCAATTTTAGGCGTATATGCCCTAGTTTTCACTAAAGGTTCACTTATCACCTTTCGATGTTGAACCATTATTAAATATAGTTTTTTTCACTCTTAAACATTATTTTGGACCAAATATAACTCTTATTAAGAATCGGGACATCAAAATTTACATTGTGTAAATTTTTGGTATCTTTCCGATAAAGTTCATTTTTTTAATGAATAGTGTAAAATGTTGTATTTTAATTCAAACCCTCTTTTTAATCTAATTTATTTATATGATTAGATTATCTTTTGAATTGGTTTTAAAGTGAAAATAGAATATATTTTTACCATTAAATCCAATAGTGGTCATTGGAATTAATTTTACTTTGAAATCAGTCTTAAACCAGTGTCAATCTTTTGATACTTATTGTTTCATAAAAACACGCTATTTGCTCTGACAGCGGGAATTAATTATTAAATTAATTAATGTGACTTATATGTTTTGAATTTTGTAATATAGACTTCATTTTTGAATTCGTAATATCAAATATAGCTTATGGTGAATTTTTGGTAATTTTCTGAAAAACATCAATTTTTGATGAATAGTGAAACCACTAAGTGGTACTTATAAAGACTGATTTTCCGTTTAAATAAAATTTTGCCATCATTGTATTTTGAATTTCAAAAATCCGACATACATGGTTGTCATTAAGATGTAAAATGTGGTTCAATGAGATTATAATAATTTTTTGGTGAATAGTAACTTATTAAGTTCTTAATCGCGATTAGTGGAAATTAGTGTAGTTTAAGGTAAAAATAATGCTTTAATAATATTAAATGACCTAGAAACATGTCCCAACCTTTTTGGTTGTGTCATGGCCGACCAAGACAAGCCATGGGTCAACTTGGGGACCCCATGGAGACACTTTGGTTAGGAAATGACATAAATAACCTTTTATTTAATGTAAGAGTAAAAATGACACAAACATAATATATTTTACGAAAACAATTTTTACATGGGGCTATAATGATCAGATTTTTTATTATAAATAGTCATTGGAAGGATAAAAATATTTCCCACATCGTAGTATTTTTTTAATAATTTTTAGACATTAAATAAATTAAATTATTTATGACATAATAATGATGCAGCGATGACATCATTATTTGACGATTTAAAGAAAATGGAACGATAATGTACAATCTATGAACTACACATGTCCAAAACTTATTGGATGGGTGGATTTCGAACCCTTATCACCTTATCCACGAATTATATCAATGTGGGACCTTTTAAAACCGAAACACATTTTCAAATAAAGTAATATTTCTTTACTTTCCAAAAGTGCCCCTCCTCTCCTCTTATAAAAGGCCCCCACCTCTACCTCATTTCACACACTCCTCAAGCCTTTGGCTCAGCCAAACCCTGCCCAATTACTCTCTCCACATCCCTCTCCTCATCCTAGTGGATTCCCTTTCGACAGAATCCTTTCAAAGGAATCCTTTAGGCTCAAATCAAAAGGAGTTACAGTTTTAAAGGTAATTCATTCTCTCGTGTTTATTTGTTTTATTTTGCTTCTACAACCCCCTAAACTCTTTTTATTTACATCTTTTGAAACAACACCAGTATCTTCAATATACTAGGATGTTGTTATAAGATTTATTTGAGCTACACTCTCACAAAACTACATCAAATGGTTAAAGAACATACAGTTTCCGTGGATGGCGAAATTCTGCCTCCCGAAACGATGATCGTTCAATACTCATTTAACCCCTTCAAAGGTGGCCATTATGATGTCACTATTTTTATATATGATATATAATATGATTATTGTTTCTTTAAGCTTATGTATTTTTCATTTTGGTCATACCTTTATGGTTTCCATTATGGGTAAACACGATATCTTCATTTAAGGAAGTGCGGACTACCGCCCCCTCAAAGTGATGTGATTCGTTAATGCCATATGTGGGACATGTAAAGGATGGATTTAAATTTATAATATATGATGTTATACTAGAATTATAATATATCTCTATATCATTATTATTTCTTTCCATTAAAGTATGAGATAGAAATGAAAGTAGCGTTCATGCGTACGTACGGCTTACCGTCTCCATGAACGGTGCATTTCATTTCTTATCCCCAAATGTAATGTACTATTAAAAGTACATGTATATAATAGATATATATAATTAATGATATATCTAAATGATGAATATAATTCTGGAATTAAAATATACATACCTCTCATTTAGTTTTAATTCCATTAATATGACAAAGAAATGAAAGTAGCGTTCATGCGTACGTACGGCTTATCGTCACCAAGAACGGTGCATTTCATTTCTTACCTCGAAATGATTATGTAATATTATAAATACATGTATATGCTGGATATATATGATATATATGATATCCAAATCAGGAATGTCATTCTATATATAAAGAACCTTTGACCACACGAACAACATGTAATTGTAACAAGTCCACTTTCGACTTAAGAACCAAATATCGACAAAACAAACATTATTAACTTAAATGGTTACATAATGTTTATAACATGGAAATAAGTGATATAAAAGGAATAATTAACTCTAAAAAGGTTCTTAATCAAGTAGAAATTAACTCAAGTTTATTATGCAGGACGTTAAAGAACGATCGAGTCAAGTCGGACCCGAGGTAAGGGACTTCATCTCAATCTCCTTTCATTGAGGCATATTTCGTTTTATACACAAATTTCTTTTATACGGTGTATAAACCCCTTTGACATTTACTTTTATACAAAAAGAATCTTTTTCTACGAAGCGTTTTACAAAATGACAAAAAGAATTGTTTCATTTAACGTACACGGCGACAACGACCTTTTCCACCGCCGTGAGTATTATTTGGTCTTTGGCTTCCTCAACAAGCCATAATGTTTTTAAAATAAAATAAACACCATATACTCTTTTATGTATTTTGGTATTGAAAATGGTTTTGATAAAGGATTCTGTTATGATATATTTTGATTGAAATGTGGAAATGTTATCATTCCTTTATATTGGTTTTATGTTTTATGATTTCATATTGGTACTTGGACATTTTAACGGGTGGTTACGTTATAAACCATATGACAGGTGGTGCCGTGAATACCAGGACGGGTGGTTACGTTATAACCTCCATTGCATTGGGTATGGAAGTCGGCCGTATGGCTATTCCATTAAGTATGTATGGAAATTGTCCGTATGGCTATTCCATTAAGTGATATGTGTGGGAGTCAACCGTATGGTTATTCCACTTAAGTATGTTTATGTCCCAAGTTACCATTATATATGTTATGTGTTCTTTTTATGGATTTTATGGTAATCCTTTGGTTACAAAAAGGTAAGTAATGATACTTTATTCAGTGAAGAGTTTTTACTACTTCATGAAGGTGAAGGTATTACTTTGATAGAGTATATATGTTTTTTTTATGTTTGAAAAACTAACAGTTTTCATTCTTTGTGTATCCCTTACTGAGCTTCTTATGCTCATCCCAAGTCTTTGAAATGTTTTTCACAGGACTTAGCATGGAATAGGGTCAAGGATGGGATCAAGGGAAAGTCATGCTACCTAAAACATGGAACTATACATGTTTCTTTTTAAGAGTTTTTATTTTATGGAAATTTAGTAGAAGCGACTACTTTGTAATCTTTTGAGATGTAATAGTTATGTCCTAATTCTCTAAAACTCTAAACCTGAAAAGATCCTCAATGTGAATTACTCATTTAATTCAATATTAAGTAATGTTTAAGGATGGGGCCTTATACATACCTCAAGGATCCTTCCACCTGAGTTATAGAAACTATGAATTTTTTAGTTTCTATTAGAACATAAAAATTCCGCGTTATAATAATGGATTTAATGATCATGGTCTTTATAGATTACCATAATAAATTTGTTATTTTCTTTGTTGATGATATTATTAAATATTCCGAGGGAAAGTAATAGAATGAAGATCACTTTAGAGTAATGTTTAATACCCTAAACAGGGATAAACTATATACCAAATTTAGAATGTGTGAAGTTATATAATAGAAAGTATCATTTTAATGAATCATGATAAAAAGTAAGGATATATTAGTATACAATTCTAGGCCAATGTCACTGGAAATTGTTAGAAACCAACTACTATGTTTGAGATCCTTATTTTTTATGGATTGGGTTAATATTATTGATTTTAAATAAATTATTTATCGTGGCTATAAAATCAAATCTCCAATTTATCATATAATGGAGTCAGGCTCTTTTAGATTAGAGAATGTAAAGAACATTTCAAGGAGCTGAAGGGAATATTGGGAAGTGAAACTATAATCATAATACCCTATATTTTAAAATGGTTTTTGATCTATAGTGATACATCTACAATGAGATTGTGATGTGTTCTTTTGTAGAATGAAATTGTGATATCTAATTACTATTGTTAATTAAAGGTTCATGAGATGAATTTCTTATAGAATGATATGCTGTTGGCATTGGTAATATTTACCATAATGATATTGAGTAATTATATTTATTGAGAATGGTGCGACATATATACTAATCATAAAAGTTTTTAAAAAAATAATCAGATTGTAACAGTTGAATATGTTCCAAAAAATATAGTGTAATATAATAAAACATCATGATATCTTTATACATTACCACCATGGGAAAGTGAAAAATTGGGATAATTGTTTAAGTCAAAAGAATCATGCTAGATTATTTGTGATGAGGATAAGAATAGAACCAATATTTATGGATTTAGAAATCATTTACTGAAGTGTTTAATGATAGAAATATTATGTTACAAAAATTTCTGTTTAACAATATATACATGCTAAGATTAAAGAGAAGAAAATGGAATATTTATAGCTATAAAATGAGGTGGGAAATATTCACGAGTTCACACATGATTATGATGGAATGATAAGGATCAAGAATAGGGCATGTTTACTTTTTATAACATAATTTAGTAAGGAGATATTATATGAATCCCATATCTCATCCTTCTCTATTCCTTCTAGATGGGGAAATATGTATAGAGTCCTTAAGAAGAATTTTGCGTGGGATAACATAAAGTGAGATATTTGTAGAGTGTGTATCTAAATTATTTATAAGACCACATGTTAAGGCCAAGTGTAATATTTCTAGTGATATTTTATAACCATTAAACATACATGTATGGAAATGGGAAAAACAACATCATGGATTTCATCATAGAAATCCTAATGATATCTAAGGAGAATAATGGTATTTGGGTTTTATTTGATAGAGTTTTATAGAAAATATCTTCCAATAATATCGATGAAGATTTCTATCTTTATCAAATCACGCAAATATACATTATGTAAGTGGTAACATTGCATAGATATCCACATTAAATTTTATTTAATTTAAATATGAGTTTTACCTCGATTTCATAGTGAATTCCTCCACAAGATTTGGATGATAAGTTTAGTTTCAATGTTGCCTATCATTATTAGAAAGACTATTAGTTTTCAGATATCCATTAAAACTCTTGAGGATATACTAATATCTAGTTATTTATATATAATATGTAGTTCTGATGAACAATTTACTCATATATACTTTTTCTAGAAGTAATATATTTCACTCACGAATTCAGATGGCTCTTAAAAATCATCATTAGAATAATGTGTAAGACTTTGATATGATGGGATAAAGTTATAAAATGAAATCTATTTTGACTTATATTATCTAAGGAAATTAAAGAGAAATTTAAAACCATTAGAAACACATCAACATAGCTTAATGTCTATATAAGAGTTATACCATCAATCATCAATGAGTTCTTGAATTCAAAGTCGGTGGGATCATTTTACTGTCACTTTCTCCATGGAAAATGTTACGAAATTAAAATATAATAGAAATACGAGCCATAGGAACATTGGATACATAAAGATTCATGATCTTTTAGGGATGGAAGATTATCACTTGTAGCTTCTACCATCCCTCTCCCAAGTTTATGATATATTGCATATATCATTTTTGAGGAAGTAAATACCAGAAACATCGCATATACTATACTCAAAGGCTATAAAACTATAGTATGATATTTCTTATAATGAATCACCAGTAGAAATTTTGTATCATATAAAAAAAGTTATATGGAATAATAAATCATTGTTGGTTAATGTTCTTCAGAAAAATTAGAAATTAGAAGAGCCTGTATAGGAACTATAAGATGTGATGAAGTGGATGTATCATTTTTTACATTGGAATGAGATAATTTTTAGTGAAAATTCTTTTTAAGGGGGTTAAAATGTAACACACTGATATTTTTATTTATTAATTTGAAATAATATTGAATTATTTGATAACATTCATTACATGCAATCATGAGTCTAAATGAACAACAATATATTACATCCTTTATAACATTGACAATATATTAATAGATATGAATATGATTAACCATATTATGATATATATATATATATGTGTGTGCATGTGTGTGTGTGTGTGTTTTTCTTAATTTATGTTTATTGATTAATTCAAAATAAAAAATATTTAAATTTTAATGAAATCATTTAATGATTAAAATACCAATTTTTTAAAGAAATATATTATTTAGGTGTAATGTATTTTAACATAAAATAAATATTAATAAATATTAAGAATTTAATTTAATAAAATTTATTTTAAATTAATTAATAATCATTTATAAATTACTTATATAATAGTTTGGTATGACGATATAATCATTTTAAGGTAAAATTGGTTATTTTTTAAAACTATTTTTATAGGTCCAATGTGTTTTCATATTATTAAATAAAATAAATAACTATTGATATATAAATTTAATGAAATTTATAGAATATTTAATCAATTAAATATTTTTACATTCATCAATTATTTTTTATTAGGTATGTATTGTTAATATATTCTGTTTTATGATTAAATATTTGTTTTCCAAAAAAATCTTTTCATTAATTGTTGTATCATTATTTTGAAATTAATTTCCTCAAATTATTTTAATTGAACCTGATAAAATTTATTCGATATTTAGAATCATCATTTCAAAATGTTTTAATGGTTTTCACTTTTATTTTTGTTCATAATGAAATGTAAAAACAATAAAAAAAATTATCACAATTAGTGTTAAAATGGGTTAACAATGGTGGTTAAACTATGTATTAGGGTAAACATTCCACAAAATCATGTAAAAATATTATTAGTTAAATATATTTCCACAATTTTTTATTATAAATTTTAATTTTTTTCCTTTTAGATCCACTCTCATAAGATATTATTTGTATATTATTTGAATCTTTTTGTAATCCATATGTGTCCCTCCCCTCACATATAAAAGGGAACCTCATCTCCCCTCCCATATTCACTCAATTGGAACCTTATAGACAAGTGAATTCATACCTAAAAACATAATAGATGATATTATTTTTATATTAAAAAACTATTATTCTTCTTGGACAATCCTACGAAGGCTTAAAGTGTAATCCAAATTAGGTCTCTCAAAGAGGATGCAATTGTCTTTAACGAATCTTCCAATGATTATTTCTTATTTTAATTAATATAATTCTATTATATCCAAACATAATACGTATAGTATAATAATTATATAAAGATGTTTTTAAGATCAAGGAAAAACTATTTCCCCTCTCATTTCCATAAAATGGGAAATTAATGTATCATTCATGCATACCTGTGGACTAGCACCTCTATGAAGCATTATGATTCACTTTCTATTAAAACTACAAATGGATGGCTATAATGATGAATTTAATTAATATATATGATATTTATTACATATTGATATTTCTATAAAGTTGAATTATTTTTTACTTTTATTCCATTACATCAAATCAAAATTGGATAAAACACTTGTAAACCCCCATGCTTCCATGGTACGCTTCTCTTTGAATAATATAGTAGCGTGTATTGTACGCAACTTTGAGTTCTAACTCACACCACAACCAATCAAATTAGTTGTTAAGAATAGTAATACCCAATTTTTGAAATTCTATATATTAGATCATTCAAAATGGACTTCATTTTTGGTTTGGGAATATTGAAATTATCTTAGGGTTTATTTTTCATACATTTCTGATAACTTTCATATTTTGATGAATAGTGAAAATTACTAAATTTAAATTAAAAACAACTTTTTTAATCGAAATAATTAATATTGATAAATTTTGAATTTGAGTGATTTTAAAATATATTTTGAATATATTTTCACACTTTTATAAAATGTTGTTCATTGGATGTAATTTCACATTTAAACAAGACATAAGCAAGTGTCAATATTTTAAATGTTTTTTTCTCTTGAAAACACGTTCTTTGTTTTAATAGCATGAATTAATTTTAAATTAATTTCTGCGACTTCTGTGATTTAAATTTAGAAAAATAGATTCCATATTTAGAATCAGGATATCCAAATTGTATGAATAGATAACTTTTAATTTTATAAAATTTGAATAATATTTCCGTAAATATTTTAATTACATTGGTTAAAGGTGAAATCTGGTAATAAGGGTAAAAATAATATTATAATAATAATAAATTTCCCTAAAATGTGTCCGAACCCTATTGGTTGATACATGTTTGACCATGAGAATCTTTGAGTCGATTTGGGGACCCCATTTATCCATTTGTAAATGATAATAACACTTCATATTATTTAACTTAATGTAAATACAAAAATGACAAAAGCAAATAACTTATAGAAAAACAATTTTTATATAGGGTTATATATGTTAGATTTTAGACTATAAAATTTTATTAGAATACTAAAACGATTTTATACATTATGGTATTTTCTTTATCATTTTATACATTGGATAATTAAATATATTAATGACACAATAATGATATAGTATTTTTGTTATAAATGAGTGAATAAAATAATTATTATTATAAATGTTAAAATAAATATAATTTGAATTTTTTGATAACATACACGAATTTTATTGGTTAATATTACATATTAGGATTGCTTAAATGAATTTTATTCGATTAATAATGTTTTTATGACTTTAATAGAAATCAATTATTAAATAGTGTCAAAATTTACATAAATTAGTTTTTAAAAAACATATTATATTATGAATTGATATTATATTCCATAAAACCAAAGGTTCATCCAATGGACTTATATCATGATAGGTGTATCGTTAATGTACAAATAGGGGGTCTATTTTATGTATATAATTTATTTATTAAATATATAATATAAAAATACAAAGAGACATGGTTAGTGTCAAAGTAAAAAACTAGGAGTTAAAACTAAAAGATAAGGTTAATAAGGTCACCCAAACTTGTCTAAAAACTATTTGTTGAGTTTTTTTGACCTATTCCTACCGTTACATTTAAATAATCCACTTTGGAGCCATTCAAAACTGAAAATAAATTTATTATAAAATACTACTTTAAGATTTTCCAATGATGCCCCTCACCCCTCTTATAAAAGGGCACTCCACCTTCTCTCAAATTCATAACTTAAAGGACTTTTGGCTCGTCCAAAACCAGCCCAAATATTCTACAAACATTCCTAACTTCAACCTTGAGGACAAAGTTTGATCAGAAATCCATCCTATGGAGCATTTTTATCAAATAAAAAGAAAGAACCTAAAGAAGAGGTAATGTTTTCACCACACTCTTTCATGTTCCTTTCTTATTACACTTCTTCTTTCTTAGTTATTTTCATTATAAAATAATAAATCCAGTATCTTCTATATAATCTGATGTTATTATAAATATGGTATAACCATAATCAGTATTCTATTCAACCATTGAATGAAATGTCACTATACGTGCGTACATACGGGCTACCGTGTCCACATCGTGGTGTAATTGTTATTCAATACATTATTATTTGGATGGGTATAAAAATGATGTGTAATTCATGTAAATAATAAATATAACATGATAATGATTCTGTATATGTGATAAAACATCCAATTATATATTATTTTAACTTCAAAATAATGATATTGTCACTCGTGCGTACGTACAGACTACCGTCTCCACGAACGCGATGAGATTCATTCCCCATCATATACAATCAAGTCTAATTATCATTTGATGATTAAAAATAATGTTTATTGACATTATATCATTATGTATATGAATAATATACAACCTATCCATAATAATCCTGGCTTATATTACAAAACATATAATGAAAATGAGTAAGTGAACACCCGAAACAACAATAATACTAAGATATTATTAACAAAACAATGTTAAAAGATAATATATGATATCATATTAATGTATATTATTATTTTATAATTTAATAATTATTATTTCCCCATTATACAAGAGTTTATCCTACCCTTAATAAAGGAACAATAAAAGGTAATGTTTTATTTCACAATCTCTCCATTATCCGAGGTTGTGTGTACGTAATTATCTACTGGGACCTATTTATCATCCATATCCATGTTTCATAACAATTTATTTCAAATAATTTATACTATTTTATAGAATATGGGTTAAAGTCAATTATAACATTTTTTATTTCTATACAATGTTTATAAAGGAGTCATTCTGTCGTTTTCCAAACAATATTTTTTAACCTTTTCGACAGAATTAAAGTAAGAATGTATTTTTTAACTTAAACGGTGACTGTGGATATTTTCCACCATTATGCAATCGTCAATGCTTCCCTTAAAAGATTATAATAATACATTCAAAGAAAATGTTTTCTTTTATAATTATGTGACTTTTAAATGATTTAAAAAAATAGATATTTCTCTCGAATAGTTTTGATTTAATCTCTGCAAACATCCATTGATGGATTTTATGTTTATTTGAATTTGATTTATTATGATACATGACATCCATATTTTATTGAAGGTTTTCTGGTATTTTTGTCTATGGATGTGTTATTTTTATACCATTCATGGTTTATGGAGAAATTAATGACATATCATATGCTAGTTTTAATATGAATGTTTATGTTATGATTAAACATATTCATATAAAGAATGCTTTGGACATAATTAGTGATGGGTGGAGCCCGCTATAGCTCCTCGATGCATCGGTAGGTCTCATGAGACAAACTAGTGTCTTGGAACAAGGCCTTGAAAAAACATTATTTGTAGTCTTGGCACAAGGCCTTGACAATGTGGTTATGATAGTTTGGAACTATGCATTCCATCATTATGAATGTGGTTTTCAATATTTCATGTGTTTATTCGACTATTAAAATATTCATTTGAAAAAATAAATGGAATTATTTCATTTTATATTTTCCATATTATTCTGAAGTTCATGTTTAATGGCATTTTGTTTTAGTTATTCATTGCCTTAAATGTTTATGATTATTAATGATAGTATCGGCTATATTGCTATCCTTACTAGGCATTTGAGGTCACCCATTTCTATGTTTTATTTTTTCCATGATGTGAAGAAGTATTTTATAAATTACCTGTTGGGACAATATAAGGGTATATGAGTGTGGAGACAAGATGTTGTTGTAGTTTTCACTTTATGATGTAATATAAAACATGTGAATATATCTAGTGTTTCCAAGTCTACTAAACTAATCGGCCATTTGAGACTTGATCTTCTGTGATCAATCTAATGTTATTCAATAATTCACCGAGTCTGTGTAACTGGATTTGTGGCCATACAGTTGGTATCAGAGAATGTTTAGTGCAAACCTTGGAAGATAATGTTAGATAAACTCTGATTAGAGCACTTATACATAAGATTGAATTTGAGGATTAGTATAGAAGAACTTCATAGAATTTTGGCAATGTAGAGATTTTGTGAGTTTTCCAGGAAATACATCCTTGTCTTGATATGAGCATTTGGAGGCGACTCTGGCACAGATGTACCTAGGGGTAAAACCCGAAAACATCACTTTAAGCAAGACTCGAACGGGAACTAGTGAATGACAACGGGCCTTTCAGCACTCTTGGTTACGACACTCCTAGGATATATTCTTAGTATAATTCTCATTTTCATTAAAAACCATTATGAAGGGTTTATCAGTATATAATTACTCAAAGAAAACATTTTTATGATTATGGATTCTATCCATAAACTGTTCAATTCATGTTATCTGTCTTACAAGTTTGGATTTATGTATTGCAATTCATAAACT
This sequence comes from Viscum album, assembly GCA_963277665.1. Lineage (NCBI taxonomy): Eukaryota > Viridiplantae > Streptophyta > Magnoliopsida > Santalales > Viscaceae > Viscum > Viscum album. The sequence goes on from OY728125.1 coordinate 381,216,566, forward strand.
AATCTAGTGTATTAAATTGTTTAGAAATGCTGCCTAGTGGATAAAATGGAAACCTTATCAATGGACACACTCCATGTATGGATTTAACTCTTGCTCTAGATAATTATATTGAATTTGGTGATGCAATTGGGGTTGATCAGCTAATCACCATACATGGGAAAACTCACTCAGGTTATGAATAATAACCTTACCCGTATGGAGCACCCTTATCCACAGCATGGAGGATCAATGTTAGATCACTTCATGAGGCAACAAAATCCGACATTCAATGGGAGTACAAATCCCTTAGTAGCTGAGAAATGGATAAATTCCTTAGAGAAAATATGACAAGCCTTGGGGAGTAGTGAATGAGAAAACGTTATCATGGAAGATTACCGCCTCACTAGAGATGCTGACCAATGGTGGTCATTGATTCAAAAAACAGTGCAAGATGATAAAGTATCAAATATGGAATGGAGGAAGTTCAAAGAGTGTTTCTTAGAAAAATACATTCCTCATGTCCATCGAGTAGATATGGAAAGGAAGTTTCTGAGTCTGAGACAAAAGACGGATGAGAATGTCGTGAAGTATGAGGCTAATACAAGGTCAGCAAGGCATGTAGCACATTATATATGTAACCCATGGAGTAAGATTGCTCATTTCTTTGATGGGTTAAAACTGTTTCTTTGTTGAGAATTAATCTCACAATCCTTCACGTCGTACGAAAAAATTGTCTCATGCACTATTAATACATAAAAAGAATTCTCTATGTCTTACGAATTTAAAGAAAATCAAGAGAAGAAGAGATCTTCTAATCACTCTGAAAATGGAAATAAGGGGAAGAAGGGAAAATTTGAATATCTATCCAACATTAAATGTGGGAATAAACACCCTGGTACTTGCTTGAAATGAATGGGAGTCTATTACAAGTGTGGTGAAAAAGGCCACTAAGCTTGTGATTGGAAGGGGAAGAGAGAAGCTACAGATGTTCAATGCTACAACTGCAGGGAGATGGGACATTATGAAAATGAGTGTCCTAAGATTCAGGCGAACTTATCTCCGAAAAGGGCAAGGGATCACGGCCAATCTTATGCTATAACTATTGCTGAGGTAGAAGCTTTGAAAGATATAGTGGCGGGTAATTTAATGGATTCCTCAAGTTTAGCCAATTATTTATTTGATTCTGGATCATCAAATGGTTTCATATATTCCCAATTTTCTATGAAAATTAGATATTTAAAATTTGATTTAACAATGCAGGTTTCAGCCAAAACTCCTAAGGGAAGTATCATTTCAATAATGTTTTGTGAATCAGTCCCCATTAGAGCACAAAAATGTTCTTTATCTACTTATATCATCATCATAACCATTACTGAATTTGATATAATCCTCGGTATGGATTGTCTTTTAGACCATGAATCAAATATTTATTATAAGAAGAATGTTATTACGATTCTTGATTATGATGGCAAGGAACACCTTATATTTAGAGCAGAATCATCACCACATAATTCTTATCTAGATCTACCCCCAGTAGCTCAACTAAATTCAATTATAGGGGAGGAAGAGAATGAAATAAATGTTTTTGAGGAAAGTAATTTTCAAATAGATTATCTACCTATTGTAAAAGAATTTGTATATGTGTTTCCAGAAGTTTTACCTGGACATCCTCCAGAAATAGAAATTGAGTTTTCCATTGATTTAATTCCTGGTTCAAGGCCTATATTGAAGACCCCTTATAGAATGTCCACTGTGGAATTAGTTGAACTAAAGAAACAACTAGAGGAATTGAGTTATAAGGGATTTATTCTCCCTAGTGTTTCTCCATGGGGAGGCCATGTCCTTTTTGTTAAGAAGAAAGATTGATCTATGAGGTTTTGTATCGATTACAGGGAAATCAATGCTATAAAAATAATGAACAAGTATCACATACCTCGCATTGATTATTTATTTGAACAACAGCATGGAGCTCAATAATTTTTAAAAACTAACCATTGATCTCGATATCATCAGTTTTGTGTACACAAGGATGACATTCTGAAGACAACATTTCGAACCAGGCACGAGCATTACGAGTTTACAGTAATGCCTTTTGTATTGACTAATTCACCCTCTATATTCATGGATCTAATTAATATAGTTTTCAAGGAATATCTCGATGATTGTTTAGTGGTATTTATTGATTATATCTTCTTATACTCAAAAATCTATGAAGATCATGAAAATAAATTCCTCATTATATTGAAGACTCTAAGAGGACATGAATTATATGAGATGTTTAGCAAGTGTGAATTATGGCTTCAGGTGATTTCATTTCATGGCCATATTTTCTCTAATAATGGAATCTCTATTGATCCTTCTAAGACAAGAGCAATCCAAGAATGGCCAACACCGACAAGTATAACCGAGGTACGCAGTTTTATTGGCTTAGCAGTTTATTAGCGGCGTTTTATCCAGAACTTTTTTTGATTGGATAACCCATTAACGAAGCTCACATGTAGAGGGGTTAATTTTGATTAGGAAAAAGAGTTTGAAGAATGTTTTGAAGAAATGATGAAAATATTAGTCAATGCTCTTATATTGACTCTACCATCAGGGAATGATTGGTTTGTTATTTATAGAGATTCATCAATCAAAGGACATGGTTGTGCCCTTATGTAGAATGATAGAGTTATTTACTATGCATCACTACCACTAAATGTTCATGAGAAAAACTATCCTACTCATGATCTTGAGTTATATGTTGTAATGTTTTCTTTGATGATTTGGAGACTCTATCTCTATGGTGAAAAATGTGAGATTTATACTGATCACAAGAGCTTGTAGTAAATTTTGTCACAGAAAGAACTCAACATGAGGAAAAGGTGATGGCTTGAACTACTCAAGTATTATGATTTCACGATACACTACCACCTGGGGAAGGCAAATAAGGTGGCAGATGCTCTGAGTAGAAAGGATCATTGATTTTTGAACAAGATGAGAGTTGAGAGCGATCCCAATTTCATGGATATATTAAAGTTGGATATGGGAATAACCATGGAAGGTGAAACACCGATACCTTTTCAAATGGTTTCCAAACCATATTTACTAGAAAGGATAGAGTTCTTAGACCAGTGAAGAAGTGTTTCAAAAGATGAATAAAGCGGTGAATGATTGAGGATTTAGTGACTTTGGGTATAAAGATGGAATTTTGATGTTTGGGAAGAGACTTTTTATTCCCGATATACTTAATTTAAAAAGAGAATTGTTAGATGATGCTCATAGTTCCAATTTCTCTATACACCCTGGAAGCACTAAAATGTATATAGATTTGAAAGAACATTTTTTGTGGGGCAACATGAAGAGGGAGACTGCTGATTGTTTGTCAACATGTATGGTTTTTCAACAATTGAAAGCTATAAGGAAATAGCCTAGAAGAGACATGAAACCTATTCCCATACCTGAGTGGAATTGGATAATATCTCGATGGACTTTTTCATGGGACTACCAATGACTCCCTGAAAGAATGATGAAATATGGGTAATTATCGATCGTCCAACCAAGTCATCACATTTTCTTGCTATAAGAGAAGATCTACCACTTCAGAAACTATCATGAATATATATTAATGAAGTTGTGAGCCTTCATGGAGTACCCTTCTCAATTCTTTCTGATAGTGATCCCCATTTTACTTCAAGATTCTGGAAAAGTATTTAAAAATCACTTGATACTAAACATCATTTGAGCACATCTTACCACCCCCAAACTGATGCACAATTTCAGACCATAGAAGACTTATTGAGATCTTGATTACTTGAATTTCAGGGTATGTGGGATCAATATTTTCCTCTGGTGAAATACTCATATAACAATAGCTTCCATTCAAGTATTCAGATGGCACCATATGAAGCGTTATACAGAAAGAGATGTCGCACACCAAACTGTTGGGATGAAGTTGGTGAAAGAAAACATGGTGGCACAGAACTAGTGGAGGAAACGATGGAAAAGGTAAAGGTAATCCAATACCGCATCAAAGCAGCTCAAACTAGGAATAAGAGCTATGCCGATAACCGAAGGAATGATTTAGAATTTCATGCATGAGATAATGTTTTCTTGAAGGTATCTCCATGGAAGGGAGTTATAAGTTTCGATAAGAAAGGAAAATTGAGTCCCAGGTAGATCAGACCTTTCGAAATTCTAGAATGAATTGGGGCTATAGGTTTCCATTTGGCAATGCCGCCAAGTCTCTCCAAAGGTCACAATGTGTTCCACGTATCACTATTGAGGAAATACATGCCTGAACCAACGCATGCACTCACCTATGATGAATTAGAATAGGAACCCGATCTGCCTTATTGTGAAGATCCCATCAGGATTCTTGATACGAGATAACATGTACTGAGTAACTGGACGACTCATCTGTTGAAAGTTTTATGAAGAAACCATAAGATGCAAGAGGCAATGTGGGAACTCGAGGAACTTATGATGAAGAACCACCTGAGTAATTTATGCAGTAGTATTAAAGAAATATCTAGAATTTAATTTTTTGAATGAGGGGAGAATGTAACACAAAAATCCTCACAATATAATTCTCTTTGAATAATACAGTAACATGTGTTGTACGCAACTTCTAGTTATAACACACACCACAACAAATCAAACTAGCCGTTATGAATAGTAATACCCACTTTTTGTAATTTTATAAATTTTATATTTCAAAATGGACTTCATTTTTGGATTTGGAATATCTAAATTTGCATAGGGTGAATTTTTGGTACATTTCTGATAACATTCACATTTTGATGAATAGTGAAAATTACTAAAATTTTAAATGAAAACAAATTTTTTATTCGAAATAATTAATAGTGATAATTTATGAATTTGAGTGATTTTAAAGTATATTTATAATATATTTTTATCATTTAATACAATTTTTGTCATTGGATGTAATTTCAAATTTAAATAGGACTTAATCAAGTGGCAATCTTTTTATAGTATTTATATCTTAAAAACACGCTTTTTGTTTTAACATCGGGAAATAATTTTAAAATAATTTATGCCACTTTTGTGTTTCAAATATAGAAAAATGGATTCCATATTTATAATCAGGAGGTCACAATTGTGTAAATAGGTAACTTTTATTTTTATACATGTTGAATAATTACTTCGGTAAATATTTTATTTACCTTGGTTAAAGGATAAATCCGGTAAATAAGGGTAAAACATAATATTATAATAATAATAAATTACATCAAAACGAGTCCTAACTCTATTGGTTGATACATTTACAAACATGATAATCTTTGGGTCGATTTGGGGACCCCATTGATCCACTTGTAAGTGATAATGACACTTTATATTAATTAAGTTAAAGTTAATACAAAAATGTCCAAAGCATATATCTTTTTGAAAAACAATTTTTACATATGGTTATATATGTTATAATTTCGACAATAAATATTAATTAGAAAGATAAAAAGATTTCATAAATAATGGTATTTTATATATCATTTTTATACATTGAATAATTAAATTTATTAATGTCACAATAATGATTCATTTTCATTATTAATGAAAGAAGAAAATATTTAGTATTTTAAATGCAAAAATAAATATAATTTTAATGTTTTTAAGACATAAAATAATTTTATTGGTTAATATTACATTTTAGGATTTCGTAAATGAATTTTTTTTAATTAATAAAGTTGTTAAAACTTTAACAAAAATAAATTATTAAATAGGGTCAAAATTGACAAAAATAAGTTTTTAAAACCAATATTATATTATTAATTAATATTCTATTCCAATAAATCTATGGTTGGGCCAAAGGATATATATTATGATATTTTTATTATTAATGGACCACTTGGGGGACTCTTGGATGTATATAGTAATTTTATTGATTATATAATATAAAAATACAAAGAGACATGCTAAGTGTCGAAGTAATTAACTAAGAGTTAAAACTAAAAGATAAGGTTAATAAAATGACCCAAACATGTCTAAAAATTATTTATTTAGTTGTTTTCGACCTATCCTCATCGTAACCATCAAATAATCCACATTGGAGACATTATAAAATGAATACTAATTTATTATAAAATAATACTTTATGATTTTCCGAAGGTGCTCCTCACCCCTCTTATAAAAGGGCACTACCCCTTCTCTCAAATTCATACCATCAAAGCCTTTTTTTTCTCGGCCAAACCCTGCCCAAATATTCTCTCAAATTCCCTCACATCAACCTTGAGGCATTATTTTGATCAGAAATCCAACCTATAGAGCCTTTTTGATCAAATCCAAAAGAAGAACCTGAAGAAGGGGTAATGTTTTCACCACCCTCTTTCAAGATCCTTTCTTCATCCAATTCATCTTTCATTGTTATTTCCATTCTAAAATAATAAATCCATTATATTTTATATAATATGATGTTATTATAAATATGGTACAACAATATTCAGTATTCTATCCATCCTTTGAATCAAATGTCACCATACATGCATACGTACAAACTACCATCTCCACATCGTGGTGTAATTATTATTCATTACATTATTATTTGAATGGGTATAAAAATGAATTGTAAATCATGTAAATAAAAAATATAACATGATAATTATTATTTATATATGATACAACATCCAATTATATATTATTTTAATATCAAAATAATGATATTGTCGCTCGTTTGAACGTACAGACCACCATCTCCACAAACACGACGAGATTCATTCCCCATCATATACATTCAAGTATAATTCTCATTTGATGATTAAAAATAATGTTTATCGACTTGATATAATTATGTATATGAATAAGATGCAAACTATACATAAAAAGCATGACTTGGGAAACAAAAAATATATATAAAATGAGTAAATGAACACCTGGAAGGACAATAATACTATGATATTATTAACAAAACAATGTTAAAAGATCAAATATGCAGTAAATTTAAATTTTTATTAAGCCATTTTGAGGAAAAATTGGAAACCAAATACACATAAAAGACCACTATGTGCTGAAAGATCCCACAAAATTATTAAGCACAAGACTTAGATTACCCAACCTATCTGCCCTATAAAGCTCCCATTTCAAAGGACTAACCCGTGTTTCTGGGTCCTCTCTAATAAGCTCTTCAAAGTGGGTAAGCATCCTCTCTATTGTCTGGATGAATTCCTCTATGTTTATTTTTCCCTGATTGAAGCCTTGTGCTAGAATTCAGTCTTGTTTTTCTATCCACAACTCTTGCTCCTCGTTGGCGTCAACTTGAAACCTTCTTTCATAAATTCTTTTGATCTCCTATTCTGAGACATTAGGAAGAAAAACATTGTTGGACATTTCTTCCATGGAGTGCAGAATCAAATTCAAACACAACATGGGCTCTTCACTTTCCCCTTTTTATAGGATCATATATAATATAATATTAATGTATATGATTATTGTATAATTTAATAACAATTATTTCACCATTAGATAGGATTTTAACCTACCCTTAATGAAGGAAAAGTACAAGGTAAGGGTTTATTTCACAATCTCTTCATTATTCGAGGTTGTTTATATGTAATTATCTACTGGGACCTCTTTATCATCAACATCCATGTTTCTTAAAAATTTATTTAAAATCAATCTTACTATTTCATATACTATGGGTTAAAGTCATTTATACCCTTGTTTAACTTTTTATAATATGATTATAAAGGAATCTTTCCCTTGTTGTCCAAACAAGATCCTTTTTAACCTTTTCGATAGAATTAAGGTAAGAATGAATATTTTAACTTATATAGTGAGTGAGGCTATTTTCAGCCATTATAAAATCATCAAATCTACCCTTACAAGATTATAAGAATATTTTCAAATAAAAATTTTTCTTTTATATTAATGTGACTTTTAAATGATTTAAAAAATAGATATTTATCTCAAATAGTTTTCATTCCATCTATGTCATCATCCTTTGATGGATTTTATGCTTATTTGATGTAGATTTATTATTATACAAAACATCCATATTGTATTGAAGGTTTTATGATATGTTTGACTATTGATGTGTTATTTTTATATCATTCATGGTTTATGGTATAAGTATTTACATTTCCTATGCTATTTTAAATATGAATGATTATGATATGCTTAAACCAATTCATATGAGGAATGCATTGGAATTAATAAGTGACGGGTGGAGCGCGCTATAGCTCCTCGATGCATCAGTAGGTATCATGAGCCAAACTAGTGTCTTAGCACAAGGCCTTGACAAAATATTATTTGTAGTCTTAGATCAAATCCTTAACTATGTGGTTATGATAGTCTGGGATTATGCATTCCATCATTATGAAAGTGGTTATTGATATTGCATATGATTATTCAACTAGTAGAATATCCATGTAAATAATTAAATGGAATTATTTCACTGTATTATTTCCATATTATGCTGATGTTCATGTTTAAAAAGATTTTTTTAGTTATTCATTTCCTTAAATATTTATGCTTATTTATGAATGTTTCCTTTATATTGTTATCCTTACTAGGAATTTTAGTTCACCCCTTTATATGTTTTATTTTTCCTAGAATGTGAAGAAGTATTTTATGAATGACCTACAGTGATAGTATAAGGGTATATGAGTGTGGATACAAGTTGTTGTTTTAGTTTTCACATTATTGTGTAATGTAAGACTTATGAATATATCTAGTGTTTCCAATGCTAATAAACTAATTGGCCTTTCGAGACTTGTTCTTTTGCGATCATGCCAATGTTATGCAATAATGTACCGACTCTAGGTAATTGGTGTCGGGGCGTTATAGTTGGTATCATAGGATGTTTAGTACAAACCTTGGATGCTAGATTTAGATAAACTCTGATTAGAGCACATAAACCTAAGATGGGCTGTAAGGATTAGTATAGAAGAACTTCCTAGAATTCTGGTTTTGTAGATATTTTGGGAGTTTTCCCAGCAATACATCCCTGTCTAGATATGGGCAGGTAGAGGTGGCTCTGGCACAGATCACCTGCATGGATAGTATAACGGTATATGTGTGGGGAACTAGTGCACGACAATGGTCCTGGCTGCACTCTTGTTTACGACACTCCCGGGTGATATTCTTAGGATAATTCTCATTATCTTTACAAACCATTATGAAGTGTTTATGATTATATAATTACTCAAAGAAACATTTTTATGATTGTGTATTATATCCACAAACTGTTCAATTCATGGTATGTGTTTTACAAGTTTGGATATATATATTGCGATTTATAAACTATTCTAGTGTATGTCATTGTTTAGAAATGGAACCTAGTGGAAGTAATGGAAACTATATCAATGCATGAACTCCATGTAAGTATTTACCTCTTGCTCAAGATAATTATAGTAGAGGTAGTGATGCAAGTGGTGCGGATCAGTTAATCACCATACTTGGACAACTCACTCGGGTTACGAATAATAACCATACGTGTATGTAGCACCCTGATCAACAACTTTGAGGATCAATGTAATATCCCTTCACGAGGCAACAACCACCTACATTAAATGAGAGTAAAAATCCTTTAGTAGTTGAGCAATGGATAAATTCCATAGAGAAAATATTACATGTCTTGGGGAGTAGTGAAAGGGAAAAAGTTATCATGGCTGTTTACCGCGTCACTGGAGATACTGAACAATGGTGGTCATTTATTCATAACACCAAGGAAGATGATGAAGTATCAAATATGGAATGTAGAAAGTTTAAAGATCTTTTCCTAGAAAAGTACTTTCCTCGTGACCATCGAGCAGGTATGGAAAGGAAATTTTTGAGTCTGAGACAAAAGGATGATGGGAATGTCAAAAAGTATCAAGCTAACATTACTAGGTTAGTGAGGCATGCAGAATATTATATAGTAACCCAATAAGTAATATTGATCATTTCTTTGATGGGTTAAAACCATTTCCTTGTCGAGCATTAGTCAAACAATCATTCTCGTCGTACGAAGATATTGTCTCATGTGCTATGATGACAGAACAAGAATTCTCTAGGTCTTAAATGTTTAAAGAAATTCAAGAGATGAAGAGATCTGCTGATAACTCTGGAAATGGAAATAAGGAGAAGAAGGGAAATTCTGAATATCCATCCTGCAGTAATTGTGGGAATAAACACCCAGGTACTTGCTTGAAAGGAACGGATGTCTGTTACAAGTGTGGTGAAAAAGGCCACCAAGATTGTGATTGAAAGGGGAAGAAAGAAGCTACTGATGTTCACTGATACAATTGTAGGGAAATGGGACATTGTGAAAATGAATTTTCTACGCATAAGGGGAACTGACCTCATGAATGTCCAAGGGATCAATGCATAGCTAATGTTATCACTACATCTGAGGTAGAAGCTCTGAAAGTAGAGGAGGTAGGTAGTTTAATGGTTTCCTCAAGTTTAGCCAATGATTTATTTGATTCTGGATCATTACATTGTTTCATATCTTCCCAGTTTGGTATGAAAATTAGATATTTCCATTTTTATTAAACAAGGGAGTTTCTAGTCAAAAGTCTTAAGGGAAGTATCATTGCAACAAATTTTTTTAAATTAGTCCCATTTAGAGCAGATAAATGTTCTTTATCTGTTGATCTCCTCATCATAACCATGATTGAATTTGATATAATACTCATTATGGATTGGATTTAAGAACATGAAGCGAATATTTATTGTAATAATATGAATTTTACGATTTTTGATGATGATGATAAGGAACACCTTATCTTTAGAGCAGAATCATCACCAGCAAATTCTTATCTAGAACCACCCCTAGTATCTCAAATAAATTCAATTATCTGGGAGGATGAGAATGAAATAACCGTGGGTGAGGACAAGAATGATCAAATAGTAGATCTACCTATTGTAAAAGAATACGTAGATGTGCTTTCGGAAGATTTACCAGGACATCCTCTAGAACAAGAAATTTAGTTTTACATTGATTTAATTACTAGTTCATGGTCTATATCAAAGACCCCTTATATAATGGCCACTGTAGAATTAGATGTAATAAAGAAACAACTAGAAGAATTGAGTAATAAGGGATTTATTCTCCCTAATGTTTCTCTATGGGAATCCCATGTCCTTTTAGTTAAGAAGAATGATGGATCTATGAGGTTATGTATCGACTACATGGAAATAGAGGCTATAAGAATAATGAACAAGTATCCCCTACCTCGCATTGATGATTTATTTGACCAAATCCATTGAGCTCAATAATTTTCAAGGATTGACCTTCGATCTGGATACCATCAGTTTTCTGTGTTGAAGGAAGACATTCTGAAGACAGCATTTCCAACCAGTTACAGGAATTATGAGTTTACAGTAATCCCTTTTGGATTGACTAATTCCACCTCTGTATTCATGGATCTAATGAATAGATATTTCAAGGAATATCATGATGATTTTATAGTGGTATTTATTGATTATATCTATGTATACTCCAAAATCTATTAAGATCACGAAAATCACTTGCGCATTATATTGATGACTCTGAGAAGAATTGAATTATATGGGATGTTTAGCATTTGTGAATTCTGGATTCAGGAGATTTAATTTCTTGGTCATATTTTCTCTAAGGATGGAATCTCTATTGATCCATTTTATATAAGACAAATCCATGAATGGCCAGCACCAACATGTATAACTAAGGTACACAGTTTTATTGGCTTAGCAGGTTATTATCGACATTTTGTCCAGAACATTTCCCGATTGGCTAACCCATTAACGAAGCTCACACGTATAGGGGTTAATTTTTTTTGGAAAAAAGAATGTGAATTTTTTTTGAAGAACTGAAGAAAAGATTAGACAATGCTCCTAAAATGACTCTACCATTGGGGAATGATTGGTTCCTATTTATATTGATACATCAATGAAAGGACTTGGTTGTGTACTTATGCAGAAGGATAGAGTTTTTTCCTTTGCATCACAAAAGAAGAAAGTTCATGAGCAAAACTATCCAACTCATGTTCTTGAGTTAGCAGCTGTATTCATTTCTTTAAAGATATGGAGACACTATATCTATGGTGAAAATTTTAAGATTTATTCTCATCACAAGAGTTTGAAGTATATATTTTCTCCCAGAAAGAACTCATCAGGAGGAAAAGGCGATGGATTGAACTACTCAAGGATTATGATTTCATGATACACTACCACCCTGGGAAGTCATATTAGATGGAAGATGCTTTGGGCTGAATGGATCTTGGATTTTTGAACAAGATGAGGGTTGAGAGGGATCCTATTTTCAAGGATCTAATAAATATGGATATGGGAATAACCATGGAAGATGAAACATCAATACTTTTTCAAATGTTTTCCAAACCATATTTTCCTGAACGGATAAAGAGTTCTCAGACTGGTGATGAATACTTTCAAAAGAAAATTAAGGTTGTGAATGATGGGAGATTGAATGACGTTGTGTATGAAGATGGAATTTTGAAGTTTGGGAAAAGAGTTTGTGTTCCCGATATACGTGATTTAAAAATGAAATTGTTAGATGATGCCAATAGTTCCAATTTCTCTATACACCCTAGGAGCACCAATATGTATAGAAATTTGAAGGAACATTTTTGGTGGGACAACATGGAGTGGGAGATCTCTAATTTTGTGTCAAGATGTTTGGTTTTTCAACTAGTGAAAGCTAGAAAGAAATAGCATGGACGATTCATGCAACCTCTTCCCCATATCTGAGTGGAAATGGGATAATGTCACGATGGGCATTGTCATAGGACTACCAAATATTACTACAAAGAACAATTCAATATGGGTCATTGTTGATCGTCTTACCAAGTCAGCACATTTTAATTCAATAAGAGAAGATCTACCACTTGAATGTCTAGCACGAATATATATTAATAATGTTGTGATACTTCATGAAGTACCCTTATCGATTCTTTCTGATCTTGATCCCCGTTTTACATCAAGATTCAGGAAAAGTCTTCAGAAATCCCTTCATACTGAACTTTGTTTGACCACTGCATACATCCCCCAAACTAATGGACAATCATAATGGAGTATTCATACCTTAAAAGACATGTTTAGATATTGCTCACATGACCTTCAGAGTATGTGGGATCAATATTTACCTTGGGTGAAACTCTCTTATAACAATAGCTTCAATTAAAGTATTCAGATGGCACCATATGAAGCGTTATACGAAAAGATATGTCGCACAACAACCTGTTGGGATGTCGTTGGTGAAATAAAATTTGTAGGCCCAGAACTGGTGGAGGAAAAAATGGAAAAGTTGACGGTAATCCAAAACTACATCAAAGTAGATCAATTTAGGAAGAAAATCTATGCTGATAACTGAAGGAAGGATTTAGAATTTCATGTAGGAGATCATGTTTTCTTGAAGGTTTCTCCATGCAAGGGAGTTATAAGTTTCGGTAAGAAAGGAAAAATTAATTCCCATGTACATTGGACCTTTCAAAATTCTAGAAAGAATTGTGGATGTAGCTTACTGTTTGGCAATGCCTCCAAGCCTCTCCAAAGTTCATGATGTTTTCCACGTATCACTATTGAGGAAATACATGCCTGAACGAACACATGTACTCACCTATGAGGAATTATAACTATAAACAAATATATCTTATTTCAAAGTGCCAATCAGGATTCTTGATACTAGAGAACAAGTACTAAGAAACCGGACGACTCATCTAGTTAATGTTTTATGGAGAAACCATAATAAGGAAGTGGCAACATGGGAACCTGAGAAACTTATGATGAAGAACCACCCGAGACTATTCATGCAGTATTATTCTAGAAATTTCGAGGATGAAATTATTTGAAGGAGGGGAGAGTGTAACACCCCAAGCTTCCATGGTACTCTTCTCTTTGGATAATACAGTAGCGTGTGTTGTACGCAACTTTGAGTTCTAACACACACCAAAACCAACCAAACAAGCCGTTATGAATAGTAATACCCAATTTTTAAAATTTTATATATTTTATATTTCAAAATGGAATTAATTTCTTGATTCAGAATAACCAAATTAGCTTAGGGTGAATTTTTGGTACATTTTTAATAAATTTCATAATTTGATGAATAGTGAGAATGAAATTTTTTTATTTAAAAACAACTTTTTTAATCAAAATAATTAATAGTGATAAATTATGAATTTGAGTGATTTTAAAGTATATATAGAATATATTTTTACCACTTAATACTATTTTGGTAATTGGACATAATTTCACATTTAAATAGGACATAAGTAAGTGTCAATCTTTTGATTATTTTTATCACTTAAAAACACGCTTTTTGTTTTAAAAGCGGGAATTAATTTTAAATTAATTTCTGCCACTTATGTGTTTTGAATTTATAAAAATCGATTCCATATTTATAATTTTGATGTCCAATTTTTTTAAATAGATAATTTTTATTTTTATACATTTTGAATAATTACTTCGGTAAGTATTTTATTTTCCTTGGTTAAAGGGTAAATCCGGTAAATTAGGGTAAAAAATAATATTATAATAATAATAAATTACCCTAAATCATGTCTTAACCCTATTGGTTGATACATTTATGACGATGGGCATCTTTGGGTAGATTTTGGGTACCCATTGATCCACTTGTAAATTTTATTGACACTTAATATTAATTAAGTTAAAGTAAATACAAAAATGACAAAAGCATATATCTTTTAGAAAAACAATTTTTACATCGGGTTATATATGTAATATTTTTGACTATAAATATTAGTTAGAAAGATAAAATGATATCATACATAATGGTATTTTATTTATCATTTTTAGACATTGAATAATTAAATTTATTAATGAAACAATAATGATGCAGTATTTTCTTTATTAATGAAAAAATCAAATATTTAGTATTATAAATTTTAAAATAAATATAATTTGAAACTTTAGAGGACTTCTACGAATTGTATTGGTTAATATTACATATTAGGATGGATTAAAAAAAATTTATTCGAATTAATAATTTTGTTAAGACTTAAAAAAATAAATTATTATATAGTGTCAAAATTGACATAAATGAGTTTTTAAAACAAATATTATATTATAAATTGATATTCTATTCCTAAAAATCTACATTTCAGAAAAAGGACTTGTTTCATGATATTTTTATCATTAATTTACCACTTTGGGGTTTCTTGGATGTATATAGTAGGTTTATTAACTATATAACATAAAAATACAAAGACACGTGGTAAGTGTCAAACTAATTAACTAAGAGTTAAAACTAAAAGATAAGGTTAATAATGTGACCCAAAACTGTCTAAAACCTATTTGTTAAGTCTTTTACAACCTATTAGAACATTATAATTTAAATAATCCACTTTTGAGCCATTATAAACCGAATGTGAAGTTATTATAAAATAATACTTTAAGCTTTTCCATAGGTTCCCCTCACCCATCTTATAAAAGGGAACTCCCCCTTCACTATAATTCATACAATCAAAGCCTATTTCATCAGACAAACCCGGAAACAATATTCTCTCAACATCCCTCAAATAATTCTTGAGGCCTTATTTTGATCATAAAGCCAACCTATGGAGCCCATTTGGTCAAATCAAAAGGAAGAACCCGTAGAAGAGGCAATGTTTTCACCACCCTCTTTCAAGTTCATTTTGTCTTCCACTTATTATTTCATTGTAATTTCCATTCTAAAATTATAACTCTAGTATCTTCTATATACTGTGATGTTATTATAAATATTGTAAAACCATATTCATTATTCTATCCATCCTTTGAATGACATGTCACCGTACGTGCATACGTACGGCCTACCATCTCCACGTCGTGGTGTAATTGTTAATCAATACATTATTATTTTGATGGTTATAATAATGATGTGAAATTCATGTAAATAAAAAATTTAACATGATAATTATTCTGTATATATGATACACCATCCAATTATATATTATTTTAATATCAAAATAATGATATTGTCCCTCGTACATACGTACGTACTACCGTCTCCATGAACGTGATGAGATTCATTTCCAATCATATAAATTGAAGTCTAACTCTCATTTTATGATTAAAAATAATGTTTAAGGCCTTTATTTCATTAAGTATATGAATAAGATACAACCTATCCATAACAATCAGGGCATATGTAACCAAAAATATTAAGAAAATCAGTAACTGAACACCTGAAACGACGATAATACTAAGATATTATTAACAAAGCAATGTTAAAAGATCATATATGATATCATATTAATGTATATGATTCTTTTATAATTTAATAATAATTATTTAACCATTATAAAAGAATTTAACCAACCCTTAAAGAATGAAATGTACAATGTAAGGGTTAATTTCACAATCTCTTCATTATGTGAGGTTGTTTATACGTAATTATCTACAGGTACCTCTTTATCATCCACATCCATGTTTCATTGAAATATATTTAAAATCATTCTTACTATTTTATAGAATATGGTTTAATTTAATTTATACCCTTGTTTTAATTTTTATAATATGTTTATAAAGGAATCCTTCCATCATTTTCCGAAGAAGATCCTTTTTAACCATTTCGACAGAATTAAGGTAAGAATGTATTTTTGAACTTATATGGTGAGTGTGGCTATTTTCCACCATTATGAAATCGTCGAAACATACCTTAAAATATTATAAGAATATTTTCAAAGTTAATGTTTTCTTTTATAATTATGTGACTATTAAATGATTAAAAAAGAGATATTTCTCTCAAATAGTTTTGATTTCATCTATGTCAACATCCTTTGATGGATTTTAAACTAATTTGAAGTAGATTTAATATTATACAAAACATCCATATTGTATTGAAGTTTTTGTGATATGTTTGACTTTGGATGTGTTATTTTTAAACCATTCATGGTTTATGGAGAAAGTATTGACATTTCGTATGCTAGTTTTAATATGAATGTTAATTTATTTTTAAACCTATTCATATGAGGAATGAATTGAACGTAATAAGTAACGGGTGGAGCCTCCTATAGATCATTGATTTATCAGTAGGTCTAATGAGACAAACTAGTGTATTGGCACAAGGCCATGACAAAATATTATTTGTAGTCTTGGAATAAGGCCTTGACTATGTGGTAATGATAGTCTGGCATTATGCATTTCATCATTATGAAAGTGGTTATTGATATTGCATGTGATTATTAGACTAGTGTAATATCCATGTGAATAATTAAATGTTGTTATTTTATTTTATTTTTGCCATATTATGCTAAAGTTCACATTTAAAAGGCTTTTGATTTAGTTTTAAATTGCCTTAAATGTTTATGGTTATTTATGAAAGTTTTCGCTATATTTTTATCCTTACTGGTCATTTGAGCATACCCCTTTCTATGATTTATTTTTCCCTGGAAGTAAAGATGTATTTTATGAATGACCTGTTGGGATAGTATAAGGGTATATGAGTGTGGAGACAAGATGTTTTTGTAGTTTTCACTTTATGATGTAATGTAAGAATTTTGAATATATCTAGTGTTTCCATGGCTACTAAACTAATCGGTCTTTCGAGACTTGATATCTGGAGATCATGCCAATATTATGCAATAATTCACTGACTCTAGGTAACTGGGGTTGAGGTGTTTCATCACTCATGCGTATATACAAACTACGATCTCAATCAAATGATGTAATTCATTTTTCTTCACCACATTATATGAAAAGTTATAAAAATGTATTCAATGAGTAAATATTATTATTATGAAATTATTAAGATTATGTAGATTATGATATAATGATCAATATTAATGGACTATATCTTCTGAACTGAAACATGCATGAGAAATGCAATATTTACCACATGAAAAACTGATTTTAATGAAGATTTATTCTTTAATTGTTGATATGAAGTTATAAGTGAATCATGCATATTATTATAATTATAAATAGTTGTTATATAAGTATAATAATTTTAAATTTACTATCAATGGGGTTTAAATCACATACAAATAAATCCGAACATGAGGTAAGGGTTTTATGTCATAATCTATCTTTTTTAAATGGTCTGTTTATGCATAAATTTTTCAAGGATTAAATTATATAAAATATCTAAAAAACCTTTTTCACATTATTATACTATATTTTTTTCTATGGATTAATCTTTTTCTTATCATTTTACTCTTTATAAATACTAAAATTTCCCAAGGAATGTTTTAATGGAAAACCGACATTATTTCTCTCTTTGGTGGAGAATATTTATCTTATATGCCCATATTTGATTTATAATATTTTTTAGAATTTGTTTACTTTTTTAAAATTATTGGTTAAATTAAATTTTACACCTGATTAAATTTTTATAAGAAGTTTTAAAATTAATCATCCTGTCATTTTACAAATTAGATACATTTAACCACTGGTGTGAAAGAAGTATTGTTTTAATGTATACCACATGAAGAGACGTATCCAAAATAATGAATAATATTTGATTTATTTCTTACATTACATGATGCACTGGTAAATTTAAAAAATTTTCCCTATTGTTAATTAATTTTTTAGATCTAAAAAAATCCATTAAAAAGGTTATTTTCTTTATGAAATGATCCAGTAATCTATAAAAGGTATTTTAATCTTCAAAAACATCCATATATATTAATTATTATTTAGTGGGGATATGGTCCAATGATTACATAATTAATCATTGAATGGATTATTATTGAATATGATTATTAAATATTAAAGATAAATTATTTTTTCATTGTTGAATATATAATGAAATGATAAATATTATCATGATCTTGTGGAATACATTCCAATGGATTATGATTATGTGACAGGTGGTTCCATCATATCCTTCCAATGAATTGGATAATCATTAAGTTATTATGGGATCAAATGTTATAAAGGATGTTATACTAAGACTAAAATACGGTAGATGATGGGTTAGTCCTGACCTGAAGTAGGTACATAGATTGATACCGAAGACTAACATGTGATGAATGTCATTATGGGTAGCCTTGAAATAAATTTTCTATGATTATGAATATTCCACAATTTTTATTCCACTCTCTATGAAAATATTTTATGCTTATCTTGTGATCTCATGGATCGTGATATTTTATTCTTTTATGATTCATGTTTTAGGACCTTTTAAGTCATATTGCATGTTTATGATATACGAATTATCATGTATTACATCCAAATGTTAAGAGCATATTATAAGACTCATATACTAATTTTATTCTTACATATGATCACTAACTAATATCTTTCTTGTTTACCCATACAGAACACATGAGATTATCCTTTCTTATGTTTCATTTACCTAGGTTTTAAGAAAGTTTTTAATTAGGGTATGTTTATGAAGTGTACCATGCGAGAAGAAATTCATCAAAGATATTATAGATATTTTATGATATAATATTATTATGTATCTAGTATCAAAATATTTTAAATCTTTTCAATCCTTTGATTTGTATTATGAATAATGTATTGAATATTCATCTAAAATGATAAAATATTTATTTATGTTATTCTTGGGTTTCCTCACACATCACTTGGTCATGGTTTTATTTACTTATAAAGGACCATAATTGTCCTTGTAACATGTACATAAGAGGTACAAAGCGTCCAGTTAAGTGAAACGTGACTACTCGTGTCTGGATTCCCAAGACAAGAATAAATTCAAATCCCCGTTGATTCCACATATCGCTACACTGTATTCATATAACACCTCCTTGGATAGTGATAGACGTTAGAGTTCCCAACTTGTATCTTTAAACCATAGTGTCACTAACTGGGAAAAGCAATATAGGTTCCCTATAACACATATATATATGAAACTATCGATTGAGAACCCATAATATTAAAAAATAATACCATCAATGGAGAACCTTTAATACATACATATATTCACATCAAAACATTTCGACAATCTATCTTTACCATGGTAGTAACCATTCATATTATAGTATTTGGAAAGGATTAGTCAATATAACTTAAATTATAATGAGATACATTGAGTTGGAAGAAATCCTCCTGTAAAGGGTGTGATGAGATTTTCCTTCCTACCTCTTGATTAATGGGAACTCAAAGAGTCCCTGGTAATGTTTCAATGACAGACTTCCTTTGAAAAGTAGGTTTCTGTATGCTCAAAATGATCATGTGTCATGACACATATTTAAAAAATATACAAAAAACTAAATATTACTACATATATCTAGTCATTATGGGTATATGTGAAAAATAAATATATCACCATATATATAATCATTAAGGGGATAAACACACACCCCAAATATCACTTTATATAATTATTGACAGGATATGTGCCCTACCCATTATATATCTATATATACATGTCA
The DNA here is from genome assembly GCA_963277665.1 of Viscum album. Classification (NCBI taxonomy): domain Eukaryota; kingdom Viridiplantae; phylum Streptophyta; class Magnoliopsida; order Santalales; family Viscaceae; genus Viscum; species Viscum album. Next base: position 381,236,797 of record OY728125.1, read on the forward strand.
TCATGAATATAAGGGCCCCACGTTGTATATATACCCATGTATATAAGTCATCAATATATTATGTTCCCACCTTGGATTTCCATCAAATATCATATCACTAGGGGGAATGACACACCACCTTGAAATCACATATATCATTTAGGGTGAATGAAACCTTCCCTTGAATGACATCTCATATCCGAAACATTAAACTTAGTGTCATACAGTCTCCCCATGACCTTATATAGAATATGTTCATTAGGGTAAATCTATGTTATAAAATAGATTAACTACTCTTTGTACATGACACACATCACAACTTTATATCCCAACTCTCTCACTCATGGTCATCCATACATCCAATCCTATAACATATCACCTAGGATGATTCCCTCTCCTAGGGTGGGACTCACAAGAACATAATGATAAATCTAAAAAATCCTTAACATTACTTTTAATAAACCTATATATAACTTATACTCATACCAATAACTTAGGCATAACATCCTGAAACTATCAGTATTCTCATCTGTCCCATATGGCCGGCCACATTAAGCTTCCCAAACCCATCATGAACTTTACTCAATAGAACTAAGCCTTATCAGTCACCCAATGATGATATTATTATTCACAGGCTCATATTAAACCTAAAATTATGTGTTTCATCTATTTTATCTTCAAATTACATATCACAACCCAATCCCATTAATAATGGACTATCTCATCCAACTCTCACTAAGGCCCTTGGAGACCTTATGCCAAGTCAATAACCAATCATCTTGACCCATTATAGTTTCCAATATCACCTCTCAATTTTGATATATCTCCTAAACGATGTCAGGAGGAAACACTCTGTTTCACACTCTGTTTATCCTAGAGGTCGTAACCCACTCATTTGATAGACAATGTTTCAATTCTATACTTGGGAGGATGTTCCCTACCATGCATGAGGCGTATAACCATCTAACATATCATTATTAGTACTAAGACTCTAATTTCGACCTAGCTAGATCTAAAAACTATGTTTAGGATAAATACATCTCAAATAGATATTTGAGATAGACGTTTAGCATCTATAAACCAATTGGCATCCTGGTCCCATGGTAATATAGTCACCAACAGATTCTGAATACCCGCATTCAATGGAGCCCTCATTCCATTCTCTAGGAGTCATAATGATATCCTATTTAATTACCTTGGTAATTCCTGGTATCTTTTTTTCTCTCTTTATTAGTGACCTGAATGCATTGAATATCATAAAATAATGAATGTTATTTATAAAAATGTAATTGATTTTTTATTATAGGGCCAACCTACCATGATATCAATGTTATAATCCTCATCGAACTTCGAACATGAATGACCAAGTGTTTCCACCCCTCATCCACGTTCACATCAAAACCCAATCTCACATACCATATCACAAAATCCAAATTAGATATCATAATGATTTAGAATTTGTTATTTAAATTAAAGTAATGCTTCCTAATCACTTAATAACTCCCCATGAATTCCCACATCACTAAGACCATACTTAAAAATCTTAAATTCATCCTCATAACAACTCCTCTAACCATGCCATATAAATACAGAACATTTTTTCTGAATTATAGAAAGATAGAGGGGAATAATCCTCAAACACTAGGCACTATTACACAAAATCAAAGAATGAAAAATATGAAGAATAAATGATGGAAGGTAGGAATATCCCACATCAAATCACCATAGAAAATTCTAAAAATCACCCCTCACCAAAAGCGATCTAGTTCATAGTTCCTTGAAACATGTTTTCTAGTTTAACAATCACTGCTTCCTGGCAGTTTCCATTAGATTTATTCATGGAACCAGAACCATCCATCATTTATTTTTGAAAAAGGGACCTTCTTTCTAAAGTAAGGTGTTCGTTATGTTTGAAATTTAAGATACTAAAGAACATTCATTGGTCTACAGGATGGGAGGTCAGACTCATCACACCCTATTGAGGGGAATTATTGTCTACTACAAGAATCACATTATAAATTTATAATATTTTCATGATTCCTAATTAATTAAATAAGTATAACATAGGATTACCATTGAATTTACAATAAATTATTAACTTATGTGAAATTTAGGGTCATCTATATTTATTAGATGTTATTCATTAATGGAGATATCCATATTTATTTGAGGTTCTCTATAAATCATATCCTATTATATAATATTAAACTATTCTTTTAATCATTGTTAACATGATACTGGTTTCTATGCCACTCAATGGGGCACTCTGGAATTTATTGTCTTCTGGGGAAATGATGGTTTGTTTTGATATTGGGATCATACCAATAAAATGGGCTACCTACATATCCATGATAATATAATCATAACCCTTATAGTCCAGTGCCACTTAATGGGACTCGTTATACCTTTTAAGGTCATGTGCCGAGGACCTAATAATATAGGTTAATGTCATTTGGTAAGGCCATCTAAGTGAAATATACTTTCTAAATGTTTTTTGTGGGAAATATGCTTAAGCAGCCTAATGAACATGGATAGAATTTGGGTTTCCAAGTAAAATTATACTCTGTTGGGAATCTGTCCCAAAAAGAACAGAATTGATTTGAAGGGTGGGGTTTGAACCTCAAAGAGGCTTCCTATATATCCAATAGCGATGGGAATCAAAGCCCACGTAATTATATAAGTCTCATAAGAGATTATAGTTCTTCGAGATAAATGAGTTTTGGGATTACTTCCTAAAAATAATTCCTTGGGGATTTGGTGGTTTAGTTTGGGGATTATTCTTAAGGAGGATTCCCACATTAAGGGAATAGATGTTCGATTCTTGAAGAGGATATATAGTGATATTGGGCCCTAAGAAGGCATCCTATATATCGCAATTATTGTGGGAATCATATTTCATGTAGTTCATTCATTGTGTTGGGGCATATGCATGAGAACTTCCAATTTGAGGGGACCTGATTGGGTGAATCCTTTTTGGAAGGGTACCCTTTTGAGCTCGGGATATCAAGCAGGAGTCCGATGTATCCTTTGATATATAGGAATCAATGTTCTCGTAGTTCATGATATTTGGGAAAATGTTGTGATCATGACAATTTTCTAAGCCCATGTGAGTCATGCTTAGTGGGAGGAACAAAATGATGTCAAAGATTCAATAAAGGAACCCACACTTTTCTTCCTCAATTGTTGGAAGAGGGTGTTTTTATGATGGTGATAGTGGATGAGGTTGAGGTGATATTGGAAGAGGGCAATATGACAAGACATACCTCTATTCTATTTATATTGGAAAGGGTCCACTGTATGGATGGAGTGATGGTGATGGAAGTAGAGAAGAGCAAGACTATAACCACTTACATGGAAGGATAGGGGATTACACTAGGATAGATGCCATATAATTTGTCCCAGTAGTGGAGGGATACTTCTCCTTTGCTTGCATGTAAAAGAAAGTGTGAATTATATCTTCCCTACTAGAGAACTATGGTTTTGAGGTTTTGAAATGAGAAGGGGATGTCAGAACCCAAACCCTAATCCTCCAAATAGGGAACTTCCCAACACTATTCCTAAGAGAAAGGTTCATGTGACTGCAGATATACAAACCCATAGAAACTCCCTGAATCCAAACCCAATTTTGAAACAGAAGTGGGAAACCTATGACTACAGTTATACAATCCGAAATAGAAGACACGCTGATGTGACTTTCCCAATGGTTTGATGAGTCAAGAGGTTTAGGTAGAGGCCTGAATAGAATCCCTTTCATAAAATGGAGGCAATGAAGAATAATCCTTTCCACGAATTGATTTGAATATGGCTTAATGTCTTCTACATTGAAAAGATCATGTGAATTAAATAAGGGTGACCAAGTTGGTGTTGGAATGAAAATATGGACGCACAATAAGACTTGGCAGACCTAGTGTTTACCTATGTGACGAACAACCAAAATTTTAATACATGGTTGATATTGGACTAAAGCCGTAAAGAGTATTCATAGGTGTTTCTAAAAGTGTGGTGCTACTATTTTTTGGGAGTAATGGGTGGAATACAAGTTTATCTAATTCAAGGAGGTTGGGTGCCTTAAGCGTGCAAGTGTTATGGATTTCAAACACTAAAATTACTAATGTCTAATGATACTCCTTCAAATCCTCCAATCTGGGTGTTAAAGTACTACCTTGAATGTTTTCGAAGACTTGCGAAAATAGTAGGTTGACTAGAGTAGCTATTAGGCTTCATAAAAATTCATCCGTAAAACGAAGGCCCCAAGGGTCTATTTATAATCAAAAATAGGACCCTGGGAAAATATAGATTTGGAGTGCAAGTCAATTACATGCCAAATTGTGGTGCACAAGTACCTTGAATGCCGAATATGCTTTGTCTAGACTAAGGCGGTCTAATGTTCAAGACATTGAAAATATTGATCTTCTTGATGTGCTTTCTTCTCTTTTTTTAAAGAATTTACCCTTTTCACTTTTTAGACTCTTTGATAAGACAGAGTGTCCAAAACAAAACTCCCCTCCCACAGAATTGGATCCTAAATTATATGTGATCCTATAATGAGAAAAAGTGAGGAACTAGAAAATAGAGGGTACTCTGGAAGTCAAGATGTTGTGAACAAGGTAAATAGGCACAAAATTTGTAGCGCGCAAGCTTCTGGCACACATAGTAACTCTCATAGAATATATATATCAGCTTCACATCCTCAAAAATTCCCATTAATTCCAAAAATCTAGCGCTCGACACCCATGACTTTTTTTCTCTAACGCGCATGTTTAGTCACACTTCTTCAGTATGTTTTTTATTTGTGAACCAGAACTAGGGTTCCATACATGCACGCTGGGTTTGAACATTCATGTGAAGTTTCAATCATGCACTTTATAATTTCTTTTTCAATTTTTCACTAGTTTTTTTAAATAAAACATTTACTTACTTTAAATATTATTTTTCATCTCTTTTGTAGGTTCAATTCCTACCAAAATAATCGAAACCGCAGATGAATTGTCCAGTAAGAGAATTAATGAAATGATGAAGGATGCTGGTCATGAATACTTTGACAACTGTGATACTACACTCCCAGACCTGGAAAAATATTTGATGAAAAATCACTTCTAGAGCACTTATTTTCTTCTGTATAGCTATGTCCATATGTATGATGTAAATATTCTAGACCTGAATAACTATATACCACTTTCATAGTTTCAATATTATAACAATTTCTCATCTACTAATGTTTCTATTTCAGGTTCATATGTATATAATGGGACAATAAATAAGGCTCAATTCATGCATCACATATCGTGTGTTCTACAATGGAATGAACACAAGCCTGAACTATAGACAAACTATTATTCAAAAATCTTTTGATATTCTCATATGGATCAATCCAAATGCTAGATGAAACATTGGGATTTTTGATCAAGAGGGGGTGTAAAACCTTCAGGGATGTTGGAATATTAGGTGCGCAAGATGTGTTTGGAATTTACTGTAGGATCAAAATAACGATGTAGATGCTCGATCTACAAGAGGGGGTGAATTTTACACTTTTAAAATTTCATTAGTAAAGGAAAAAACTAATTCAACAAGGTTAAACAAAGGAAATTCAAAACCCTCTAATCACCAACTGAAGAATTGGAACCAAGGTTTACAATATAAGATTCTACATTAAAGCATATAGTATCTAAACTAATCAGAGTACAAGTGTAAGTAAATATAAGAGGATTATACTTACCTTGCAATACAATATGCATTGGAAAAACAAGTAGTAAAACTATATGTAACAAGATATGAATCTTTTAACACCAAGAGAAGTGTATCCAACAACCTTGGATAACAGTCCCTTGATTTATACTTTCAATCAAGTTTGTCTTACCCACACCAGAGTAAGCCCTCGATACAAAGATCAGAATCTCTATCTTGTTATCCTCTCAAGCCCTCAACTTCAAGGTAGTTGGAACCTCTTTCTTCCTCAGCAATGAATCCCTCTAACTTCAAGGTAGTCGGCGCCTCTGTCTTCCTTTCATTGGAAGTCCTCTAATGTAATCACCAACATTCGGAGTTGCACAAAGCAATATGAAAGAGCGGTTCAGTACTCACAAAGCATGAGAAGCTTCTCTATCTATAAATCACTTTAGTAGTGTGTGGTCTCTAGATCGATCAACTTATTGTTGAGCTCTTTCAAATGAGCTCCTATTTATAGTCAAATTTCCAACGGTCAGCTCCCTCCTCCAACGGTCATATTTTCCATGAAATTCAGAGGGACCTGTTCATGTGTAACTCAACCAATGGTTAATTAGAAACAGAAAGAAGACAATGTTTAATAATAAATCATGTATAAATGAATGAACAACAACTTTTTGAAATGATGAATATGTAAGTAAAAGCTATAAAACATTTCCGAGTATAATAAAGTCAAAAGTTCAGTGTCTAACCAAAAAGAAATTCATAGTCTATGTTATGAAATGTATGGATTCTGTTTTATAAGAATTCAGAATCTAGATTCATTAGAGTTCAGAATCTGAACATGCAGAGTTCAAAGTCGAACTAGTAAAAGTTCAGAGTCAAACTTCATAAGAGTTCGGAGTCGAACTACTTAAGAGTTCGTAGTCGAACTGATTAAGAGTTCGGAGTCGAACTTCACAAGATTTCTGAGTCGAACAAATTAAGAGTTTAGAGTCGAACTGCTTAAGAGTTCGGAGTCGAACTGCTTAAGAGTTCGAAGTCGAAATGCTTAAGAGTTTGGAGTCGAACTGATTAAGAGTTCAGAGTCGAACATCTTATGAGTTTGGAGTTGAAATACTTAAGAGTTCGGAGTCGAACTTCATACGAGTTCGGAGTCGATCTACTTAAAAGATCAATGTTGAATTTCATACAAGTTCAGAGTCAAGATTTTGGATTGGAACTTTATTACAGTTTAATCATGAATTCGGATCCTAAAAACCGAATGTACCAAATATTTTCATTATATGACTTCTGGGATTTTGGGTATGAATCTGGTTCTTTTACTAATGAAAAATATTTTTATGTATAAGAAAATCTAGGTTAGGGTAAATTTCCTTAAAGAAGTAAATTTTTCCTTATGAAGGTAAAATTTATATTTGCTTAATTATAAGGTGTTTGTGATTTTCAAATCAAGAAGGAATGGAAATTTCATATGGAAAACATTATTAACTCAAAAATATCCCCCTTTTTGGAAAACACAAACAACCTTTCGAAAAATATTATAAGGATTCTGAAAAAAAAAATCATTAGACTTTGAAAGTAAAACTTATCTCCCTTTGTTCATGGATGAAAATTAATAAAACTAACTCCCCTTAGGCATTGAAACACTATGTATTGTATTTTGAGTTTCCAGAGTGGAGTTTTCATTATTTTAAGAATGAAAAACTTCGTAGTGGGAAACTCCCCCTTTCTTTAAGAATATTTCCCCTAGAAATTTTTCTTGTCTCCTCCTTAGGAGTAGTTCTTTTTCCTTCTCCACCTTTGTTATTTAGAAAAATTGAAGGGAATGGAAAAAAAGTATTGTACCTGAACCATTAGTATATGAGAAGATACATCCAACAAAATAATCATTTCATTATAGTTGGAAAACATTACAAAGAAAGACAATTACAACAAATGATCAGATTTGGTTCATTTTTCTTCCTTCTCCTTCGGGATGAGCTTCTTTAACAAGGTTTGGAGTTTCTTCAAGTCTCTTTGGTCTTCCTCACCTTTCCTCTCCAAAGATTTTACATTTCTTCTTGGACTTTTAAAGCTTCGGCCTGAGCCTCCAAGGTTTCTTTCTGCAACTTTATTATCTCATCTTGCTTTTTGCAACTTCTGCTGAAACTCAATCTGAATATCTCTTTCACTTTTCCAATTTTGAGATACTGAGTTAAGCTTCCCATTCAGGTCCCTAGCCTGTTGATTCTGGGAATTTTTCTCTTGGGTCAACTTCTCATAAATCTCATTGACCATTTTATCCTCCATTTCAAAATAATTTTGAACATCAGGATGAAAACTCTAAAACTAAACTAAATATTCATTAACTCTTTTAGACCACTTGGTTACCATACTGCAGGAATTTCTATGCACATCATAATCGATAAGAAATATTTTCTGTTCAGCTTCCAACTTCAAAAACTTATCCATGAACATGGATAAAGAATATGATTTCTGATTCATTCTTTGTTGCAGCAGCTGGAATCTGGAATCTCATGTTGTAAAAATCGGAATGGTGTCCACCAACATCTTCAATGATTGAACCACAAAATCATTCCCATGGGATGAAGATTCCGAATCAGAAACTTTGCATGGAGACAGATCTTCTTCAGCTGCCACCAACATTCATCTAGAGGTGCCACCAACCACTTTCTTCTTGATGGCATCTTTAATAGGTGTCTCCATGAGAGCATGCTTCCCCATATCACCTCTCAGATCTGGTTCTTTATTAAGGGATACTTCCTCAGATTCAGACACTTGGATAATCTGGTCTTTATCTGGTTTCTGTTTTTCTTGTCCTTCCTCAAGGAAATTCCTCTCATAGGATTCTTCCTCATTATACAAGACATTTTCTTCTTATTCTTCTTACTGTTGCTTATCAACATGTTTTCTAGCTTCCTGATCTGCCTTTCCGGGAGATACAAACTTTTCAGATTTAGTTTTATCATTGTAGTCATGTACTTGCTTGATCAGGGTATCCAAATCTTCACATTCCACTTCTTCTTCTTCTTCTTCTTCTTCAACTTCTTCCTCTACTTCTTCAGCAACTTCCTTCACATTTTATTCTACTATTTGTTTACCCTTGGATATATCCGGAGAGACATAGTTCTTGGCTGGAGTTTCTGGTAAGGAAGGTTCAGCACCAAATGTTTCCGGAATGGGAAGCATTCCAGAAGCCAACTATGTAGCTATCAGCAATGATTACACTACTTCGGCTTCAAACATCTTCTTTTTCATCTTCTTTTCTTTTTCTTGTTTCTCTAGATATTTCACAGATCTTTCCTTTAAATCCTTAGACACTGTAGGGTCTAATCCGAATTGTGGATCCCCTTCCTTCCACTTCTATTTATCTTCCCTCCACTTGGCTACAACTTCATCTGTATATATTTTCTGCTTCTTTGGCTTTGGGGGAGCAGACAGAGTTTCCTTAGCCATGATATTTTCTTCATCAGCAACCACTTCCTTGACCATTCTTTTATTCCGTTGATTTTTGGATAGTTCCGGAGTGTGAGATTCTTTTTGAGATGCTTCAACCTCTTCCAGAGATAGAGGGTAAAATTCTCCAGATTCACTGGAAAAACCCATCTTCATTTTCTTCGAGGTATCATCACTTACTAACATGAGCTTGAAATTCCATATCATTGATTTTCAAGCGACCTTGAAAGATTCTAATCTCTGAACTATCAGCTTAGATTGTAAGGCCGAAATCATGATAATCTGAGCTCTCAAATTGCCTTCTTTAATGTTCTTGATCGTAACCAAGACATGCCTCATCAGATTTGTCTTTCTTAGATTTACCAAGAAATATAAGACATAGATATCACTCTGCTTAAAATTTTCTTTATCACCTATTATTGGAACCAGAAAGCCTAGAACCCAATGCTGAAGGATTCTATTGTTCGGAGTGAGACGATCAATCCTGATAGTTGAATCATCTTTAAGACCAAGACACTTCAGTGCCTTCTCCTTGTTGAAACTTCCTTGCACATCGGGAAGTTTGTGAGAGAAGAATTCAGCTACTCTTTCATTGGATAAACCAACCAAGCTCGCGGCCTTGGTGTAAGATAGATTATAAGTCTTCCCATAAGACTTGAAAGAAAACCACTCTGTGACATCTTCTTCTAGAAGGAAACAGATACGTAGAACTCGGTCATCAAATTAGTATAAATAGGATCCTGTTTATCTGACATTGCTACGCAGACATCTTCCCATCCATTCAGCTTTATATTCTGTCTATAAGGGAATCAATATTATAGAAATCCAGATGAACTAACCTTTACCTAAAGACTAACCACTTAGAGATTGGTTTTGCAGTTGACATATCTTGAGATGTTGCTTCTACAGACATTCAGAGTGAAGAAATCTAAACAATTCAGAACGGATTTTCAAATTTCAGAACCGGCCATAAGAAGTGATGTGGGGCTTCAAGATGCAAAAGCTTGAAAACCCGATGTGGGATGAGTTCTAGGGTACCCTTTATATAGGCAATGGTAGTGAGCGTTGGTCTTCCAAAATCCATGTAACCGTTGAAAAGTTTTTGATCGGATCTGATTGTTGAAAATAATACCGCATTTAAAACTTGACTTCGATCTTTTGAGCTTTTTTTAAAGAAAACATTCGGATTTGAAGAAAACTGGAATATGATATTTTAAAAACTAGGAATATACCAGCAAGCCAAATATGATTATGAAACAATAAATAAGGAAATCATAGATTTAGGATTGGCTAGAAACATTGTTCGTAATTGGTAATATTCATTTTTTTTAAAAAAACGAATGTTCCAATATGAAAATCTCGTTACGAAAATGCCAGTCAGAAAATCTCTATTTTGAATGTTCCCATTACGAAAAACTTCTTTTCCGGATGTTTTCATTTCGAGAATTTTAATATTGATCATTTCAGTTCTAGAAATTCCCATTCCAGAAATTTTTGTTTCACAAATATCCATTCTGAAAACATTAGTTCCGAATTGTTTGAAAAACTTATTACAAAAATTTTAGTTACACTAAAAAAATGAATTACGAAAATTCTAGTTATACTAACAATCAAATGTACCCCCCCCCCTATGAGAAGGAGTTTATTACTGTTAGGAGAACTGTTCAACATGAAGATAATGAAGAATTATAACATTACAGTTATCATTCCTATCTATTGTTTAATGTATTTAATTCTATCGGAGGGTAATGATTTTGTGAAAATATCAGCAAGTTGATCTTATGTTCCGATAAACTGAAGAATGATGTCTCTTTTTTTTGTGATCCCTAAGAAAGTGATTCCTAATGTCTATGTGTTTTTCACGAGATTGATGTGCAGGGTTCTTACTTAGGGAAATGGAACTTGTGTTGTCACACAAAATTTGAGTCTTAGTAAAACTCAGGCCCTAATCTCTGGGTGTGTGTTGCATCCACAACACTTGAGCACAACAACTTCCAGCTACTATATATTCAGCTTCAACAGTGGAATGTGCTATAGAATGTTTCTTATTGCAGGACCAAGAGAGTAATGAATCTCCTAACAAGTGAAATTTTCCGGATGTACTCTTTCTATCCATTCTACATCCACCAATGTCAGCATCTGAAAAACTTTTTAGAATAAAATCATTTCTAGAACTATAAAATATTCCTTGATCCATGGTTCCCTTTAGGTAGAGATAAATTATTTTTACCACCTTTAAGTGAGATTCCTTAGGATTGGATTGATATCTTGAACATAAGCATACTAAATACATTATGTATGGTCGACTAGATGTTAAGTAAAGTAGACTCCCTATCATACTTCTAAAAGACGTTTGATCTACTGGTTTCCCAGCTTCATCAAGATCTAAAGAGTTTGAGGTACCTATTGGAGTACTTATACTCATAGTGTTGTCATAGCCGTACTTTTTGAGAAGATATTAAATATACTTATGTTGAGATATATAGGTCCCTTATTGTTTTTGAGAAATTTGAAAACCACGTAAAAAAGTTAACTCACCCATCATACTCATTTCAAACTCAGATTTTATTAGACTTGAAAAAGAATCAGTCAAAGATTGTTGAGTTGACCCAAAAATGATGTCATCAACGTAAATTTGAACAATCAAAACATTTTTCTTATATTTTTTTTATAAAAAGGGTTGGATCTGCATTTCCCTTAACATAGTTATTTTGAATCAAAAATCATGTGATTCTATCATACCAGGATTGTGGGGCTTGTTTATGATCGTACAATGCTTTGGTAAGTCTAAAAACATGATCAGGATGTTTTGTATCTTTAAAGCCAGGAGGTTGTTCAACAAAAACATCCTCTTGAACAAAACCATTAAGAAAGGCACATTTCACATCCATTTGAAAAAGTTTAAAATTGAAGAAAGCTGCAAAGGCAAGTAGAATACGAATAGATTCAAGTCTAGCTACTGGAGCATAGGTTTCTTCATAGTCTATTCCCTCTTGCTGATTATAGCCTTTAGCAACGAGTCTATATTTATTCCTTATTATAACTCCATTTTCATCACACCTATTTCTGAAGACCCATTTTACCCCAATGACAGAATTTTCCTTAGGTCATTCAACAAAGCTCCAGACTTTATTCCTCTCAAATTCATTTAGTTCATCTTGCATGTCTTTGATCCAATCATCATCACCTAAAGCTTCATCAGTGCTTTTTGGTTCTAATTGTGAAAGAAATGCTAGATGTTCTACTTAATTTCATAAGGATCTTCTAGTCCTTACAGGTTGATTTGCATCACCAATGATGCTATCACTAGGATGATTCTTAATAAACACATGATTTGGGTTTTGTAAATCCTGTTCATCAACATAGGGTAGAAAGTCTTCTGGGGTAAATCATTCAGATGTATCTTCTTGAAAATTTCCCTTATCAGAAGGATGTTCTATCAAAGGTTGACAATCAGTTTTTGAAAACACATCCGAGGATGTAGATTGGAATGGTTTGAAAACAAAAGAATCAGACTCATCAACTTTTACGTGCACTGTCTCTTCAACAATACAAGTATTTTTATTGAAAACTCTATATGCCTTAGAAGTTGTGGAGTAGCCTAAGAAAATTCTTTGATCAGATTTTGGTGAAAATTTGTGTAAATTATCTTTATTATTCAGAATGAATACTTTGCAACCAAAAACCTTGAAGTAGGAAAGTCTTGGTTTTCTACCGTTCCATAACTCATAAAGAGTTTTATTAAGAAAAGGTCTAATCAAAACTCAATTTATAGTATAACAAGCAGTACTTATAGCTTCAGCCCAGAAATGTCTAGTTATAGAATATTCACTCAACATGGTTCTAGTTATCTCATGAAGAATTCTATTTCTTCTTTTAACTATGCCATTTTGTTGAGGAGTTATAAGTGCTGAAAACTTTTGAGTAATACCTTTTCAACTACAAAAAGTTTCAAAATCAGAATTTTCAAATTCTCCTCCATTATCACTATGAATAGTTTTAAATGGAATATTTTTCTCATTTTTAACTTGTGATCTAAAACTTATCAAATAAGAAAATACATCAGACTTCTTTTCCTGAAAATAGACCCAAGTAAATCTGGTGTAATCATCAACTAGAACAAACACATAGTATTTGCCTCCAATATTTCTAGTTTGTGTTGTACCAAAAGGATCCATGTGCACTAACTGTAATCTATCAACCATTGAGGCTTCACCAATTTATTTAAAACTATATTTATGTTTCTTTCTATATTTACAAGTATCACAAACTTTAGAATAATCAAATCTATGCTGTGGTAGATCCTTAACAAGTTTCTTCTTGGAAAGTTTACATAAATTTCTAAGGATACAGTGACCTAGTCTTCTATGTCATAACTAGGAATGATCTTCCATTACACTTATTTAATGTAGGTCTTGACTCCCAAGGTCTTCTATGTTCAATGTGTAAGAATTCTCTTGCCTATTGGCTGAGAGAATAAATTCTTCCTTGGAATTGTGTACTAAGCACTTATTATTCCTAATATTCACAAGGTAACCTTTATCACATAACTGACTTATGCTAATGAGGTTGCACTTATGACCCTTAACAAATAAGACATTTTAAATCAAATTTGTACCTAGAAAATCAATATTACAAATACGAAAAAATTCTCCTTGAGCATTATATCCGAAAGTTACCTTTCCTCCATTCGTTTTGAGAATCTTTTCAAAATAGATTTTGTTACCAGTATTGTTTCGGGAACATCCATTATCGATGCACCATGTATTGTTGTTGTTACACAATTTATCTTCCAAAAAACAAGGAAAAAAATTAGACTTTAGGAATCCAAACATGCTTGGATCCGAGATTTCCAGACAACAAAATTTTAGGAACCCACACTTTCATAGAAAAATAGTTTTTATGAAAACATAGAGATTGGGTTTTATTTAAAGAACAATTCTTTGCCCAGTGACCACCACATTGACACATGGTACAAAATGGGCCACTTTGTAGAACAAAGTAGTTGTTACTAAAAATTGGTTTTGCATGGGTATAACCAAATCATGATTTGTTTCTTAAAGGGCGTATTTGAGAATACATTTTATCAAAATTTTCATTACAATGGGTAATGTTTGATAAACACTTCTTTAAGTTAAAAATTTCAGACAAGATTTTAAAAACCAAGTTTTTACCTCAAAAAATATTATAATTATAACTAGCTAGGCTCGAAATCACTTTTCTTAGAATTTACTTGTTCTAACTCTTTAGAAAGTTTGATCTTCCCAGAACATACTTCCTCAAAAAAAATTGAAATATTTATAAAATCATCATTTTTCCTATCAATATATTTAGAAATATCTGATATTTATTTTTTATGAATAGAATTCCTAGAGTTTTCCTTAACAAGTTCTTTATTGAGTTTATAATTTTCAATCTCAAGAAGTTCAGAAAACCTAGAAACTTCTTCATAGGAAGTTGAAGTATTTTCTTCATCAGAAGAGGATTCTTCAACAGAAGAGTTATAAACATACTATCATTATAATTTAAAGATTCATTGGTCAACGATTCAGAATTTTGTACCATATCCATAAATCGATGATTGTTAATGGGTAATCTGGCTATAAGACCAAGATTATTTTGTCCTCAAGATTCATAATCAAATGATTCATCTGAAGAGTCACCACCACTGGCACTCCAGGTGTCATTTGCATTCAGAACTTTCTTAGCTTTGGTTTTGTAATACTTCTTCTTATTCCTCTCAGAATGCATTTCTTTCCTTTCTTTTTTTTTGATAAATGTGTAATCTGGTCTAATATGTCCAGCTCTCTTTCATTAATAACAAATATCTTCTCTATCTTTCCTGTATTTCCTTTCCTTTTTCTTATATTTGGATTGGAAATTTCTCTGGCCAGCTATCTTGTTCATTCTTCGAGCAAGATTTTCTAACTCATTTTCACAGATTTCACTTTCAATAGAATCTGATTGAATAACTACCTACATAGACTTGGATCTGATTACTCTCCCAGGAGTCTTAGCTTTCATATGATTTGATGTTGTTGTAAAAGAAACAGTACCATTCCCATTCTTCTTTTTGATGTTGTCAGCATCTCTCTTCATTCTTGTTTCAGGTTGGAGAAGGGTTCCAAATATCTCATCAAGAGAAATTTGAGTGACCTTCCAGTTCTCATATATAGCTATTCTCTTTGATTCCCACTCATTGTGAATAATATCTACTATCTTATACACAATGGATCCATCATCTAACCCTTTTTCTCCCATAGGCTGTAAACTTTTTACTATAGTCATAAATCTCTGTTGACCAATACAGATTGGTTCTCCATAAGGAAAATTGAATCCATGGTATTCAGCTCTAAGCATTTTTCTCCTAGTTTCAATCACTTTATAAGTACAAAAGTGTGTAACTTCTAACTTCTTCCAGATACAATTAGCTGATTCACAACAAGAAATTTGGCTATATATATTTCTAGTCATTGATCATAGTAGAGTATTACTTACCTTATAATTGAGTTGATACTCTTTCTTTTATTGGTTAGTGAATGTTCTAACTTCCTTATCTGGAATTTTATAATCACCAGTAAGCATAACGAAATTATCCACTCCAGTATTGATAAAAAAAGTCTTCATTCGATCTCTCCAGTACTTATATTCATTACCATCAACGATTGGTGGTCCTGTAGGGTTTATATTGTCAATAGAACCAAAATTTATTCCTCCCATCCTTAAAACAAACATTGGCAACCAAAATAGTTAGTAAAAATAGTTTTTAACCACAAAGTTCAGAATGACAATTTGGAATGATAAAGTTTGGAATGAAAACGTTTGGAACGAAAACGTTCAGAATGACAATGTTCAGAACGACAATGTTTGGAACGACAATGTTCGGAATGACAAAGTTCAGAACGACTAAAAAACTATCTAAGCAAGGATGAAGACCAAAGAAAAAGATCAGAACGAAATACTTATACGTGAGTATAAGTATTTCAGATACCTCCTTCGAGACCAATTGTAGGATCGAAATAATGATGTAGATGCTCAATCTACAAGAGGGGGGTGAATTGTACACTTTTAAAATTTCCGTTGTCAGGGAAAAACTATGTTTAATAAGGTTAAACTAATAAAATTCACAACACCTCTAATCACCAACTGAAGAATTGGAACCAAGGATTATAATATAAGATTCTACCTTAAAGCATATAGAATATAAACTAATCAGAGTACAAGTGTAAGGAAATATAAGAAGATTATACTTTCCTTTCAAAACAATATGCAGTGGAAAAACAAGTAGTAAAACTACAAGTAACAAGATATGAATCTTTTAACCCAATGTTAAGGGTATCTAAAAACCTTGGATAAAGTTCCCTTGATTTATACTTTCAAGAAAGTATGTCTAACCCAAACCAGAGTAAGCCCTCGATACGAAGATTGAAATCTCTGTCTTGCTATACCCACAAGCCCTCAACATTAAGGTAGTTGGAACCTCTGTCTTCCTCACCAAGGAAGCCCTCGAACATCAATGTAGTCGGCATCTCTATCTTCCTATCTCCGGAAGTCCTCGAATATAATCACCAACATTCGAAGTCGCACGAAGCAATATGAACGATCGGTTCAGTACGCACAAGGCATGAACAACTTCTCTCTCTAGAAATCACCTTAATAGCCTTTGGTCTCTAGATAGATCAACATTTTATTGAGATATTTCAAATGAGATCTTATTTATAGGCAAATTTCCAACGGTCAGCTCCCTCCCCCAACAGTCATATTTTCCATGAAATTCGGAGGGACCTGTACACGTGTAACTCAACCAACGGTTAATTAGAAACATAAATAATGAAGAAGTTTAATAATAAATCATGTATAAATGAATGCATGACATCGTTTTGAAATGAATCATATGTAAGTAAAATCTATACAACATTTCGGAGTGTAAGCAAGTCAAAATTTCGGATTCTATCCAAAAAGAAATTTTGATTCTATGTTAAGAAATGTTCGGATTCTGTTTTATAGGAATTCAGAGTCTGGTTTCAGTAGAGTTTGGAATCAGAACTTGCAGAGTTCGAAGTCGAACCAGTAAAAGTTTAGAGACGATCTTCATAAGAGTTTGGATTCGAAATACATAAGAGTTCAGAGTGGAACTGCTTAAGAGTTCAGAGTCGAACTTCATAAGAGTTCCGAGTCGAATGACTTAAGAGTTCGGAGTCGAACTCTTTAAGAGTTCGGAGTCAAAATTCTTAAGAGTTTAGTGTCGAACTGCTTAAGAGTTCGGAGTCGAACTGATTAAGATTTTGTAGTCAAACTTCGTATGAGTTCGGAGTCGAACTACTGATGAGTTTGGAGTCAAACATAATATAATTTTAGAGTCTAGAATTCGGATTGGAACTTCTTTAATGTTCATATCCAGAATTCATATCCTAAAAAGATAATTTACCAAATATTTACATTATATGACTTTTGGGATTTGGTTTATGAATCTGGTTTTTGTACTAAAGAAAAATATTGCTATGTATAAGAAAATATAAGTTAGGGTAAGTTTCCTTAAAGAATGAAATTTTTCCTTATGACGGTTAAATTTATATTTGCTTAAGTATATGGTGTTTGTGATTTTCAATACAAGAAGGAATGGAAAAGTAATAAGAAAAACCTTATTGACTCAACATTTACAGATGACATAAAAGGTGTTGGGATTTATGAGGCTGTATGGGTCGGCCAAACCTACGTGTATAGAAATGACAATTTTGTGTTGGAGTTTCTAAGCCGATAGAGTCCAGAAACAAAATCATTCCATTTGAAACATGTGGAATTATGCATCAATTTTTGGGATGTCATCCGGATTTATGGATCTCCAATCCTTAGATATATGTACAATGAGTTTATTCCCCCAATGTGATGTGGAATGACTAAGAGAAGACACCAAGCTTGGTTTTTGAGTTCATGAAGATATTTTATAAACTCAAGAATACGACCAAAATGAAGTCCCACACGAGAATAGATATTATTCCAGAGGAGTGGATGAAAATATTCCAAGTAAAGAACAAGGAAAATGGTCCGACTTTCACTCGTCCAACTAGCTGTCCAAAGGCAGTGAAGTGAGGTACACCTGACAACTTTTGTACAATATTAGAGAAATGGGAATTTGACATGTGGGGGTATGAAGTCAATCCCAAAATTTCTTCGAAGACACATCTGGAAAGTTTCATGTCCAAGTGGCTCACCATTTATTTTTTACAATTCCGAGATTCAAAAGGCAGAGTGAGGCCATGAACATATGTTGTCATGGGAATGTTTTCCGAGAGAATGATGTTAGGGTTGGACACACTTTTTTGGAAAATATTCATAGGATCATACTGTATATTTATAGAGAGAAGGATCCTTTTAGAATAGTGGGACCATTATATGTGTTGTGGGGGTGGATTGCCAATAATTTCGGAACATATGCAGTAAAAAGCGGGGTACAGGTCTTTGAATGTTCTTTCTGATCATCTGTCCAAGA
Organism: Viscum album; assembly: GCA_963277665.1. NCBI lineage: Eukaryota > Viridiplantae > Streptophyta > Magnoliopsida > Santalales > Viscaceae > Viscum > Viscum album. The sequence goes on from OY728125.1 coordinate 381,255,389, forward strand.
ATTCTATGGTATTTTACCTTTGTCTCTAATCACTTATGATATCAATGATAGGTTGAGTATCTCTATGGAATTACATCTTTTTCCCTTATGGGATCCCTCCTATGGGGAGATTCAGTGATGATGGGATGGCCAACATTGAGTTAAGGGAATCTATGTCGGGCTGAAAGGACTGTGTATTGGCCACCAAGATTGATGGAGAAATCATATGCGAGGCCTATGTTCCTTATAGATTTTCATGTCAATTCAAATGTATGAAAAAAATTACTATCTCCCACCTATGTATGTTATGTAGAGAAACATATGATGGTTTCCCTACAACTATTGTAACTGACATATGTATTGAAGACTAGGGAAATATTTAATTTACCTTCTATTGATGCAATAAACACATAGACAGTTTTTATGCATAAAACTGTGTCTCATGTTACCCTGAAGTGGTATTAAACATTGTTGTCCCATTAGTGGGGGAAAAAATAGGTAGTAGGAAGGAACCATTACATTTGGATGTTAATTATGCATTTTTAGGGGCTGACTCATTAGAGTTAGAGGGTGGAGGTGATAGGTCTCTAAGACCATCTAAGAGACCTCGTGGAAGATATAATCCACCTATCAGAGTCAAGAGAGTTACACCATCAATTCCCACATAGGTTGTATAAAGGCGGTCTAGTCACCATAATTCTAAAGATTGACGAGTTACATTTTATCATCCTCCATCTGTGACTGTGGGAATTGGGAGGAAACATAAATCCAAAACTACAGGATCCTCTTCACAATCCTCTAGATTTTAATCTATATATATACGACCATAGGTTTTCCAAATATGGAAAAGTTACATTTTCATGTTGAAACAACATGGATAGATTTATGTAAAGGGTTTCATATTCTTGGAATAGGAGATCTACGAGCATCTTCTGATATTTTATTTATGAAAAATCCTAATGAAGTGAGAACATACATCCATGATCTTGAAATGCTCATATACGCAACCGACGAATCAATTCCCACCATGAATCGGGTGAAAGAAATTATTGATCATGGTACTAATGAAGGGATTTACCTTTCATTAGATGAATAATGGAGTGTTTTTTTTGGATCATGAATATTTAACGTTCCTTTTTATCACATTCTCTTCTTCTTGGTAATTTAAATTTAGTCAAAGAATTATTACTCAGGGGGGAAATCACCTTAACTTGTAGTTGGATAAAGGAAAATCGACTGAAGTTACATCACCACGATATAACCCTAGTTGCACTTCTCATGGAGTTACTAAATCACCCTGTGAATAGGGAAATATATCTCCAGGTCAATAGGCCATGGAAGATGCGATAGAAAGGGTCTTGCAGTCCCCAATACCCATTTCTGGAGATAATTCTGAAATTCCTCCTACGAAGGTGAAGAAAACATAGGATTTAAGAATGAAGACGGTGGTTAAAAGTTTTCTAATTAGTGGTAAGCCTTCCCAATAAAATGAATTTTAACCATATTTATGAAAAAAAATTTAAAGTAAATGGAATTTTTGGAGATTGATATATTTATTCTTTAAAATAAATTTTTGATATACTTCGAGGAACTATAGAGGTTTCTTTTGAACAAGCATAAATTCCTTCTATCCTGGTGGTTTCTAAAGAATAATTGAGGCAAAAAAACCATAGTCTATTGCCATCAATTCTAATGTTACTAAAATCTGATGAGAGGATACCTTTGGTAAATCAAAAGTTCTCTATAAGACACCAAATATAACAACAGCTCACTTCCATCCAATGATACTTTAGGTTCATCACATGCATGAAAACATCCTCTGACAACTGGTGCTAACACTATAGCTATTGCTGAGGAATCTATTTAGGGTAGAAGGTTATCTAAGGAAGGTTGTGAAGAAACCACCCAGATTCCTCCAACGAGTGAGACAAACATGGGATCAGAGATATTATTAGATGGTCTAATGAAACTTGACTTGTATTTTGGAGATGTGTTATAAAATTTTAATACTCCAAATCATTTATAGGATTTTTAAGTTCCTTATATAAAACCAACTGAATGTGAATTTTCATTTTTCTTCCTACTAATCTTCTTATGATTAAATTTCTAACCATAATTAGTTGAAATATGCAGTTCCATCTATAGAAACCATTGTTTCAATGATTCCTAAATGTCTCTACAACATAAATTAAAATCCTACCATTAGAGAGACATTGTATTAGGTGAATCTCAAGATAGAATATCTTCCTTAGATTAATTTAGGGGATCCTGAGAAAATTAATGAAAGAATTCCCCACCAAATGGCATCACGAAAAACTATTGAAATTGATAATGTTGGGGAGGAGTCCCCTCAAGATGTCAACTTATTATTAAGTAATAGATATTGATACTCTATTTTTATCACTCTTTTAATCAATTAAAACTAGATATAACCATATATTAATTCACCATATGGATCTATCAACTTCAATGGATAGATCCAGATGTGAAGCCTCTACACCAGCACCAACTGTATTAGGAGGTGAAGAAACCACTGTCATGGGAGGAGTGGTACGTGACACTTCTCTAAGTGCATTAATCACATAATATTCCCTTATTTATGAAAATAATTTTGAATTAGACCTAGAAAAAAAGGAATTTAGTTTCACACATCGTAAGGCATAGAAAAACATATGGAAAATAATATCTAAATTCCCCCTTGAGGAACTACCTTCAATAATTCCAAGAATTTTATATCTTTTTATCACGCTAGGATTTGGAGGTTTTAAAAACTGTGAAATTCATATAGAAGTGGCTGAGATTATCCTAAATAGGGATCTAGAGTAGAATCTTTCACAATATCTGATAAAAACTAAATTTTCTATGCACACTGATGAATTCCAAGCAACACTATCCCAAGATGAAACCAATCATGCTAAAATTTTGAAAGAACTAATGTAGAATATTAATGAAAATAATGTTCAGTTGTTTCATCATCAATAGTAATTGTATATTATCACATGGGATTTTGACCAACTTTATGATTCCATCAGAAAAGTACATAAGGATGGTGCAAAATAAATTGAAGATGCTAAGGAAGCGCTTCTCCATGCTGAAGAGACCGATGTTTGTTGTCTAAATGAACTTCAATATGTATTTTATGGGGCTTAAGTGGTCATTATCCAAGTGAACAATTTTGTTGAAAACATCTTGTGATTTATGAGAGAAGAGAGACTCCAGTTATTTTATGTTCCTTTGTGAATTGTTTTACACACAAATGAAAATAATTTCATCTTTAATATTATTTGGTTTCATTATCTCTATATTTTTTTAACTAATCCAATGGGCCTAGTAATCATAGATTTATTTTTTACAAGGGTTATATAGATAACCCCACAAAAATTGTATCATTATACTTTTTATGGCTCAATATTACCTAAATCATACAAAATAAATGTATAGTGAGTTGGGACTTCAATTTTGTTTAGGTTTACCTTTTCCGGTTCCCAATCTGGTGAGTACAACATCTCTAGTTATTTCTAGTTTAGAGTCATTCATGTTAGACTATAAAGTGATAGTTCATAAGGTCAAACATATTTGACCATAAATTTTGAAATTAGACCCAACAAAGGCTCGGAGTCTAATAATTTCTCCAGTATTATTTAAATATTTCCAAGGGGAATCTTGAGTCATGATTTTTTATGGTCACAAAATCTAAAACATGTATAAAAAAATTTACATAGAAAAATAGTGGCATCTCTTGACTGATATCCAGATATATAGGAAACTTTTATGCAAGGACTCCTATGGGAATGTACTAAAATTCAGGCAAAAGAGTCCTTAGGAATTTAATATTTTACTATTAATAGACATGGAAAATAATATTTTGGTGACTCAAGACCAAAATGGGTGGTCTTTCCCTGGACACGTGTTTCATGAATAATGTTTTATCAATACTGACATATGTCAGGAATATAAAATGAACTTCTTATAAAAATTTGGTGTAGGAGGAATGGTTAAAATTTCTCAGAAAGGGGAATTTATGAAATTATACTACGATGTATTTATTCATGCAGTGAAGACATTATACTATCCAGTTTTAAGTCTTGTAGTGAGGACATTGTAATGTGCAATTTTATGTCAGGCATTGAATACATTATACTATGTATTTTTACGTCTTGTAGTGATGATGTTGTACAAATCATATTTTAGCCTTTTAGTAAGGATATTATACTGTGTAGTTTTATGTCATGTAGTGAGGAAGTTGTGTGTCCAGTTTCATGTCAGGGAGTGAGGATGTCATACTGTGATGTTTTAAGTCGTTCAGTGAGGACATTATATTGAACAATTTTAAGTCTTACAATGAGGACATTGGGTGGCTTTAATTTATATTCATTAGCTTTGACCAATGATTTGAGACTCTCAATTTCATGATAATTTGTTTGGAAACATACTATAATGATCAGTAATGGAAGATAAAAAATGTAAACTATGATTTGTGAATTTATGGATCAGAAGAATGATATGGGAAAAGGGCTAAAGGCATTAGAGGAAGTCATTTCTAAAAAAAATACCATTATTTGAAAAAACCATTACAAGGTTTGTATTATGTCGGGCCAATTGTGGCGTGTGATGCATATGAAAATAGTGGCATATTTTGACTGAGATTTTATTTAATAGTAAAATCTTATGTGAGTCCACCTAGGGGAACATACTACATAGTCTGGAAAAATACCTCTCAAAATTTTGACAATATATTGCTAAATGCTGATGAATGTTTATAGAGATTCAGATTTTATAAATCATAGAGTTTGGTTTATGAATAAAGGTACTTGAATATAAAGAGAATATTTTCAATCATGATTTTCAAAGAATCATATGAATAGGATTTCTACAAATGATTGACCCAAATGTATGAAGTATGGTGTCTTTAGTTTTTAGATCGTATAACTATGACCAAATATGGAAATAGTATATGACATGTGGTCAAGTGATCCATGGTTATTTCATATTTATTTGAACACATAGAAAAGGGAAATGTGTAAACCATGTTCTTGAAGAAATTTTGATTAAGAGAAAGATAATGGTATGCATATACAATAAAGAATTATTTAAAATATATATTCTTTTAATTTTTTTTTCAAATTTTGAAGTGGACAAAATAAAATTTAATCAAGAATGAAATTAGCATTATTTGAAAAAACTATTAGGGGGCTATATTATGCAGGGTCAACTGGGGAAAATTCCGCATAGTCAAATAGTGGTATCTTTTGAATGAAAAGACCATTATGTAATAAACTTATTCAAGGCCACCTATGGGAACGTACTTCATAGTGAGGAAAAAAGGTTCATAAATATTATAAACAGTGTCACAAAAAATTGTGGGAAAGATTATAATGATCTAAAAATATTGATGATTAAGAGTGTGAAATATGAAATGAGTAATTCTAAATTCATATGTGAAATATTTGAATCAATGTTTTCCATGTGTTTGGAGTCCTTTACATTGATCTGGATAAAATATAAAATGGAGACTTTCCCTGTTTCCATTGAATCAATATTTTGATGTGATTTTTAGAGTCATGCAAGGAGGACATGATGTGATTCTGATGTAAAAAGGGAATATTATGGCTGGACCAAGGAATTAAATCCATGTGTCACCACGTATCTCATATGGATGAGAATCAAGCCATATGTAGTTTTATAAACATTCCCTATGTAGGATTGATTCATACATAGCGAATAAAGGTGTTTTTTTATCATGATTAGACCCTAGATTGGAGATCTAGGCATCTCTACATATCTCATATTGAATAGAATCAAGACAAATGTAGTTCACGAACAATCATTTCCCACACCAATTGAATTTAATGTGGGTGACAGGGGATTTTAACACATTCTAGAAGAATATTTATTCTTAAGACACAAAATGGAATGAAAATAAAACCATGTATCTGGAAAGAACACTCTTTAGAGATCAGGTTCATATACAGGAGGGGGAAACGAAATAAAAATTTTGTGGTTGCAGTTGTTCCCATGATTGGATATCCAAGCGTATCTATATATCTCATAAAGATGAGAATCAAGCCAGATGTAGCTCTTGAAATGAGGTCCCTATGTAGATCTGATTCAGACATATGGAATAAAAGGACTCATGTGCCACTAAGGAGTTACAGTGATGTCAATGATGCTTGGATATGGAATCACTTAACATCAAACATAGAATATGTTAACCATATAGTTTGATGTCATGTAACGAGGAAATATTATGTCGTGTAGTTTAACGTCATGCGACCAGGACAAAGATGCTATTCATTTTATCATCGTGCAACATGAATGCTTATGGTTGCTCTTCAGTTTAAGGTCTCACAAATATGAATATGTTTTGTGTAGTTTAGAACCATGCGATAAGGACATCTTATGTAGTTATACAAAGTATTTCTTAAATAATTTCACATTGGATGGAGTTGTAACAAGCTCTCCATCCATCTATATTAGGGAATAAAATCCATTTGAGTATACCCTATGTATTTAATATGGTCCTTCCCACTTTGGCTCAAGATTTAGAGGCTTATTTCCTCGTATCATTGGAGTCTTGAGTACCAATACCAATTCTCCTTGGTGAAATGACTGGAGGAAAACATTCTTATCAAAATCCCATCCTATTCTATTATGATGGACTTATAAATGACTCAATGTGAGCAAACTCTTTTCATCTAATTGTAATAGCTCATCAAATCGCTTTTTAGATCTTTCATCTGAATAAAAATGATCACATATTACAATTTTGAGTGTGGGATATTTAATTTCATTTGAAAAAAACGTTTCTTCCATAAACTAATGAGCATGTAGTTGCTTGAGTGGCAGTACAGGTAGTAGTCCAGTAATCCCATAAAGCATGTAATAGTTTATCAGGCCATGATTTCTTATCTTTATCCACCATCTTCTAGACTATATTTAATATGGTATTATTAAAAGCCTTTATCTGTCTATTATATACTCCATGATAGTGAGATGAATGGTTGCATTTGATATTGTGCTCCTGGTATAATTTTTTACCTCAACAAAACAGAATTTGGTGCTATTGTTTGTCAGTATAGTATGAGGGACAACAAATCATGTGATGATGTATGTTTTGAAAAAACTAACAATGCTTTTGGATTTGACATCCTTGAGAGGTATTTCATTACTGCATCTGAAAAACAAATCAGTTGCAGAAATTAAATAATTGAACTACTTAGCCATAGCTATAGGATAAGGACCTACTACATCCAGTCCCCCTATGGAAAATGTCTAGGAGTATTTAGAAATATGTAACAACTTTGGGGGTTGATGAATGAATATGTCATGCACTTGGAAGAGTTGAAATTTTATTGTGAAATCTTTGCAATCCCATTTATTGAAGGAAAGAAGCACCCAAGCCTTCGTAATTGATCAGAAAGATTAGTCCCATACTAGTGCACACCACAAGCTCCTGCATGTATTTATTTCATGATAGCTATAGTTTTTCCTCCATCACTACATCTGAAGAAGATTCAATCTAAGCCTCATTTTTAGAGGTCATTTTGGTGATTTGGACTGTCATAAAGAGTAAAATTGGCCACTCATCGTCATATTTTTCTTTTTCATCTATATCAGGTAGATGTACTTCATTTTGAAGGTATTCTATGATGGGTATCATCTATCTTTTGGTATGACCATATGTATTAGAAATGGGGCTAATTTAATTAATTTCCTCAATTTTATTTTTAAAACAAGATGATACGACGTGACGATATGCTATACAGATGATTGTCTCATCCTGATTTGGATCTCTTAGGGTTGTCACTGCATTAGATACTGCATCATCCTAGGCATTTTTTTATCACAAGACAAAAGAAAATGTTGGATCTGAGGGAAATTCATCCATTTACCCTTTAACGTAATCACATAAAGGGATTAACTGTTCTATTATAATAGCATAATCCCCATTGTTTTTTTTTATTACCACCTCTTAATAATATTTAAATTAAAGGTGATTCACTTGTACCTATAGTTCCAATTCCAAGGCTATGATGAGAGACTGATATTCTGCCTCTTTTTTGGTACCACCATCTGACAACAAGAAGTAATATGGTAACAATTCCTTTTCTGCGGAGATAAGTACAATTTCTAACCCAACATTGTTAAGATTAGGGTTTTCTATCCTATTTCCTATTGGACTAATGGAAGCACCAACAATGTATGTTTCCCATGTTTTGGGATTATCTTGAATATATAAGAACTCTTCAACAAGAAGTTCAGTATTCAATGATTTATCATCTGCAGATGGGTGTTTAGTGAGGAAGTCAGACAAGGCTAGATATTTCATTGCATTCTGAGGCACAAAAATGATAACAATCTATTTCAAACTAACTTCCCACCATGCCAAATGATTTTTAAGAATAGAACTAATGGGGATAAATTTATGTGGGTTATTGAGAGACACCAATTGGACCCCATGATGCTACAAGTAGTGCCTCAATTTCTGAACTAAAAAGATTAATGCCAAGAATCACTTCTCAATACTTGAATATTGATTCTCTGTATGAATCATAGTTTTACTTAGATAGTAAATACTGTTTTCATTCCCAACATCATTCTTTTTGGAAAGAAAGGCACAAAGGAATCACTTTAAATCTTTCACATAATGAATAAGTGTCCTTCCTTAAACATCTGGCACTAATACTGGTGGAATCAATAGATATTTCTTGAGGGTATAAAATTACTCTTTCCAATCTTCATCCAATTCATAGGATACTCCCTTCTTGATTAATCTAGTGAAGGGAAAATAATTTTCTATTAAATTAGCGATAAGGAACCAAATATAGGCCATGTGTCCTTGAAGTCCTCTTAATTATTTAAAATTTCAAGTTGGTCATATGCCATGGATCAATTTTTTCTTTTTAAGATCAACTTCAATGCCATGATGGCATACAAAAAATCTAAAAAAGTTTCTTATGGTTACCCAAAAAGCTTGTTTAAATTGCTCATCTTCAAACTATGTATCCGAAAATTATTTAATATAGTCTCTAGATCAGTCAACAGATCAGAACATTATCTGTATTTAACCACCAAATAATTCAAAAAACATTCAACAAAATTTTCTAAGACGGTTTTGAAGATATGGTTCATGGTAGGTTGATAAGATGCACCTGTATTCTTTAAGAAAAATTGCATTAACAGATAGAAAAACACACCTCGAGGGTCTTTAGAGGATATAAAATATTTATCCTCTAAGAACATGAAGATTTGATTATACCTAAAGTATTCATCAATGAAGGAATAATCCTCATAGATAGTTGTTGCATCAATTAAAATCACTGTGATCAGAACTAGAGATTTACCTTATGGACAATGCCGGTTAAAATCTATGAAATAAATGAAAACTCTCATTTTCTTATTCTTCTATTTCACTAGAACAATGTTGTCCAGACACATGGGGTATTAAACCTCCCTAAAAAAGTTATCCTTGATAATATTATCGAAATTAGCATCAATTTTAGAGGAATGAGTCAGTTCTGTCTTCTATGCCTAATTATATCATAGATTCTATTCTGGAAAACCCAAATGATGAATGGCTACATTGGGATTAAGACTTAGAATTTATGTATAATTCCAAGAAAATATATAATGATGTTTCTTTAGAAATGAAGTATACATCTATCACTCTTTATAATTCATAGTCTCTCTAATTAGAGTGGGGCATGGATCATCTTATATACCCATATTTATTTCTTTGAGATCAACCACAACTGTAGAGACACCTTTCTCAAATGCTAGAAATGTGTCAACGTGATCTTATTCTTATTATTCTATATTTCACTTATTATGTTTCTACTTTCATAGTACGTGATGAAGAAAAACTTTTAATGCTAGGGGAAGAGTCGGTATTCAAACATCCTGAAGATGAAGCTAATATTTATGAGCTTATTGATGATTAAGGGTCTTCCTGGAGCATTGAAGAGGATATGATGGCTTGGGAATCGAAATCATTATATTCATCTAGTATTGATACAACTTATTATAGTCTTATTGGTGATTAAATGACTTGATGAATCTTAAGGGAGTAAATGGATACATCTCTATTTAAGTTTTCACAACTACTTGATGAATCAACAATTTATCCCATGCTGCCAACTTGATTCCCAGAATTGGAATTCTGGAAGTCACTGGATGAGTACATGGATTTGGGGTTATCCTTTCAGTTTTATTGATGGGAAACACATAATCTATAAAAAACTATTTTAATGGGTTTTCTAGGATCTTTTCCAGGACATTTGGGGCATTGATTTGGGTTACCTCCTTTTTCACAGACCTCGTTTCCTTCGTATGATAAAATTCCTCCTCAATGTATTGAGATTTACAGGTTTTGAATAGATCCTTTTCACCATACAGTGTTCTAATTTGACCATTGAAATAATACTTGAGACATTTGTGGTATGAAGAAGGAATGTTTGCATGTTGTTAGAGCCAAGGCCTTCCTAGTCAAATGTTAAAGGCTTTGTCCAGACTGACAACCATAAAATTTTAATTAGAAACATGATCTCCAAACTGTTTCGGAGTGTAATATCGCCCAAAAGATCTTGATTATTCTTGTCATAACCTTTCAACATTAAAGTGTAAGGAGATAATGCAGATTCAGAGTGTCCCAATCAACCATGTGTATGAATATGAATAAGGTTTACTCCTGATCCATTATCAATGAAGGCTTTCCAGATGTCTATATCATTAAGCATGCTAGATAGATACAAGGGCTTGATATTTCCATGGAAAACATCATCTTCATCTTCATCTGTAAAAGATATAACTACATGAAATTCTGTGGGGTCATTCTTTATATTGTAATACTCAGTATTAGAAAAATAATTTTTAAATTGTTTAGGACATGATAAATCCCCAGTAATTACTTCTCGATGATCTTTTGAAAGATTCAAGACATCAAAAATTGACAACTTGTCTAGTATTTTGGAAAGCTATTTCAAAACATCATACCTTTGGTGCAAAGTTTTGCGTTTCCCAGCATGGATATGTGGTTTTGCCGGTGCCTTGGAATTAGAAGATCCAGATATAGATGTACCCTATGTCAGAGTAGAAACTTGAAATATTTTTAGCTTTGATAGATTAGTCATACTAAGTCTATCTACATGCTAAGATAATGATGGTGTAACCACTAATTGGCCTTCCAAAATAATCATGATAGGACCGATTCTATCAAGTGTGGGAGGATTCTTTGTTTTTTATGATCCCACTAAAGGGCTCTCCCATGAGTTTCCATTGTAAATAAGGTTCTAGAGGGGGTATAGTTAAAATAGTGGCTTCTAGAATACCCACTTATTCCACTATTTCCTCACCCTTGGATTCTACCTATAGTTCCCCGGTTAGGTACAGGGATCTCAGGATCATTATAAATAGAATCACCATAATCATAGGGATTTGTTATGTGGATAATGTTAATAGAACCAAATATCAATTCATTATCTAATGGGGATTTCACTTGACAAGAAGGTTTTAATTGTACCATTTAGTGGGGCAGTACTGGTGTTTTTGAAACATATGTCAGGGAATATTCCAGAGTCAGGGAATAAATTGTCCTTGACATAAGCTCTTCTTCTCCTTACTACTCATGTATTCCATCTGATCATTTCGCTTCATTAAAGATTGACCTTTAGAGGAATGATCTTTTGATGAATGTAATTTTACTATGGCGGGAGTGGTAGAAGAAAAAATTGGTTGTTTAAACTGTGTTTGTAGAATGTGATAATTTTCGTTGATTTTTTTCCTTATCATTAAATTATGATATCTCTATTCATTTTTTGGTTTTGAAATACTATCATTCGTCTTCTTCCTCTAGATTAGTAGTAGTAACACATGATACTTGGGCTGATGAAATTTTCAATTTCACTTGTCCAGAGTCTACCATTTTTTTAGGAGGTCATTGTAAATAAAACACTCATGAATGGAATTCCCCAATATCTGGTGAGATGGATAATAATTCGAAAGATATTTATCTCCTTCTTTGTTTGGTTTTTTCAGTCCTGGATACTGAACCGAATTGTTTTCTAAAGCTGAGATAATGTATCTAGAAACCTATTAATTCTGAAAAGAATAAAATTTTTTCATTAACTACTCAAAATATTTCATCCATTTATCTATTTGATCATCTTGACAAGGTGGGAATTGATAAATATTCTTCGGAGGTGGAGCCCTTTGATACGATGAAGGTTTTGAAGCAGAAGTAGGTATGTGTGCTTGATTGTGTGTGTCTGTGGCAGCCTCTGATTTCCCTCTTCTCTTTCCTAGAGTTGATGGAATTACATGAGATTTATCATTAGTCTCTATAATGGAATACTCCACCTATTGTGAAATTGAATCAAGTTCTCGAAACCCTCCTATGTATTTCAAAATGATTAGTGGCGTGTGTAACTCATCAAGCAGATTTTCCACAAAAATTGGCCGAAACTCTTCTTGAAGGAGTGCTAGATTTTCAAAAAATGTTAATCCATTCCATTGATCAATGAAATATCATAATCGTTCATTTTTCCTTTTTTAGATATTTTTAAAATAAAAAACGGTTATCTTCGGTAGCATTGAGTAGAATTGAAGAAGAAATTTTTTACAGATAACTTCTCATTTCAGTAATAGATCAAGATTGCAAACTTGTGTAACAGATAAAATATGATACCTATAATGACTGTAAAAAACATCTGAGCTTTACTTATTCTTTGTTGTTTAAGAGTCCCCATAATGGGCTAATAAAAGCAAAAAAATGTGTTAAGAGTTTCTATGGATATCCCAAACCATTAATTATTTGTAATTTAGTATTCGCAAAATTTTGTGGGGGAGGGATCAGATCCACCAATTCAAGGGAAGGCTCTCATTTCCAGCTGAAATAGCACACATCATTCTTCCATAGCTTCCAATAGAGTTTTCAATTCGTCAATTGTGTTCATAAGCATCTAGGGAATATCATGATGAGTTAAGACCAATATGGGTACAATAGATGGGGCATGAACTATGGAAATGATAGGAAAAATGACTGGTTGTGGTGCTGGTATTTTTCTTGGATAACCAATGGGAATAGGCCTATAAGAATTAGTTTCACCTGGCCCTGGATGTGTATCCAATGGAGGGTATTCATTATCCACAAATATAGTTTAAAAAATCTTCTTTGACAAGGAGTTCCTACAGGATGCGCAAGTTGAGGATCTACTTGGTGAGCATGCCTAACATAAATACTACTTCAAAGTAACTCTGTATTGAGTGTTTTTATCTATTTCATCTCCTCTTTTTCATGTTCAAATTTTTCATTAAGCGAAGGGTATTGAACTTCTCCAGTGGAAAAGTGAGATATGATATGACTTTTACCTTTCCCCTTGATAGATTAACTTTGAAGGGGTGGGAGTTGGTTACATGAGGGAATATTTATATTATGTGTAAAACTATAATTTCATGTATTTATTCCTCCATCATTTTCTTTAGTGAGTACCGTATTATGGATCAGAACATCATATTATTAATCATTTTAGGTAGAATCATTTTCTGGTGTATATTTTATAATGGGGTTAATGAAATTTACTGACACATAATGCATAAATGTAATTATATAAGTATATTTGTAATATCATCTCCTTTTATATCTCCCATGAGACTTTGTTCACCATTATTATGAATTCTCTTTAAATTTTTTACAGATAGGGACATGAAGAGAATCCATGTATAGTTCATTTGTGTGATATCTTTTTGTATTCTTCCCTAATCAGGATAAAACTGACATTTGTTGAGGAGGTGATTTTAAATGTGGAAAACCCCCAACCCTATATGTTAGGGTTTTTTATGTTATTCTTATTCAGAGCATTGAACTTTGTTTATTGAATTCAATGTTTGAATTATATATTCCCCCAAACATGAAAGATGGGGTGGCTCTTGAACTGGAATAGATGTGATTCTCACAACATCTCTTCTGATTTTACGAATTTTGGTTCAAACATTGGCTGGGTGCATCATCTGACAAGCACTCAAATCACATGTTTCAGATGATCATTATGTTATTTTAGACATTTGTGTTATTTGATGGCTGGAATCCTCTAAGTGGGAGGCCTGCTTAAGATTATAATATTCTTAATAAAAAATTATCAAAATATATTTCTTTCTTTGGGCATGAATCTGATGAGATGTGTTGTTGGGGCCTGTTCTTGAGCTTATACTTGATTACATACAAAATCTATTGATTGTAGCTGGCCATGGGAAATAGTATTGCAAGAGACCACTTTTGGGAGTCTTTTCTAATCTTGGACCGTAGTAAAATGAAATTATCTTTGTGCACTACATCATCTGATATGAACACTAGACGGTGTATCATAAATTAACTGGTGCAACCTGTTTAGTGCATTGAGGCATGCACGCTGAAGGGTTCTCTACTGATTTTCAACATTTGGATGTTGGGAAAAGAATAGAGATGCCAAGTCAATTTGTAATTGTAACCAATATATTACCTTTACATGATTTTGATATTCATCATATGATAATTCTTTAGTTTTAAAATGAAGAATAGTTTTTTAGAAGTTGAGGCAGACATCATGAATGAAATATTCTTCCATCAATTCTAGAATGTTGTATTGAGAGTTTTCCAAATTCTAGAACTTGACTATTACTTCTCTATTAGAAAACTATTTTGTCATGTTCAATATATCATCATCATATCTCACTAGATGTTTCTCCACTTGGTCTGACCAAAGTGGATGATTCTCTATTGTTTGATTAAAAGTAATCGAATCAATGATTTTTTCCTCTACTGTATTAGAAGAAAAATATCCCAAGGGAGATTTGGAGAATGAACATCCCCTTAATATTTATTCTTGTTGAGAAAGTATTTCACCAGTTATTGAAATGGTGTCAGACATGACTGGCCTTTTGTTTGAAACTTCCTCTAGATATGAGGGCTTTCTCATTACTATGTTTTCAATTATATAATTATCTTGAAAATGTAAAATAATATAGCAGAGAGAACATCCACATCGAATGCCATCATGGGGAGGTTCACCATAGTGGAATACAATAAGAGATAAATACTCTTGCTCCATGATTTTATATCCACACAGAGGGTTTTCATGGATTTCATCCAGAGATAAGCTCTATAGATTGACCAAATTTTAATGATGCGTTCATTAATGGATAAGTGTCCAATGGGAAACATCAGAATTATTTCTACTACTCTCATAATTTGGTAATGATATGGTAGGATATAGAGTAGAAATAGATAATTGTCTGAGGGCTTCAAGAACTCCAGCATTAAGAGGATTCAAATTGTAGATTGGATATTTATTTTCCAATTGTGATTAGAATGACATTTTCATGTATTCTCTATTACACATATTTGGGGCCACATGTAGGGAGAATTGGTTATCATGAGAAAGTGTATATGCCTACATTAGAGTGGTCATCAGAATGGGACAATTACCTCAAATTAAAAAGGGTGTATATTCCAGATCCTATTTTCTGTATGATATAGTGTAGTATGCCATATAACCCTCATGGACTAGAAAATAGGTATGTAACAGCTCTGGGAGGACATGCAGATGCGTCATAATAGGTTTCAGGATTGATTTTTGTGTATGTTCCCCAGGTACTGCTGAAGTTGTTGTTATGATATTCTATAAAGCATCTAAAATATAGGAATGAATTTTTTTATGACCTTTCACCATTACTAAGTTGTATTTGGTGACTTCAACAGCATGAATGGGAATATACTCCCATTCTGTATCATGATTAGGTGTATGTGACTGCTCATGCCCCCATTTTCTTATCAGTGGATACTAATAGTAGTTATGTACAGGTGTAAAGAGTTGAGCCTTCCCCAGATCTATTGTCGGAGATTTCCAACTGATTTCTCAAGGTGATTACAAACAAGACAATTGGTAGGCATGATGAATGCAGGAATGTGTATGTGATTTACCACTACTCTCTGTAAATCATGGTTGATGAACTTCATTCAATACTATCAGACAAGACTGCTGGAAGAATTGGTGAGTGTAAGCAGGTGTATGTTCCAGTTCACAAGTTTCCACCACATTTGATTGGAAGGCTTCTTTAAATTTAGTCAGAGGAGCCTGATTATTGGATAATAATTTGTAAATAGGTGTATGTTCTTATTCATAGTACTCCACCAGATTTACCTAGAAGGATTGGTGGGATGCATATAGATTAGACTTCTGGGATGTGAAATTAAGTCAGATGAGTGTATATGCCTTCTCATTATTTTCCATCAAGTTCTGTTGATGGAATTCTCCGGAGGGGGAAACAGTAAGAAATTTCTCCTTGATGGCTGGATGGTTTTCCCAGTGGTTCATCATTGGTTCCCAGATATGAGGGACCTATGTCGAACAACCAAAGACAACACCCCTATCATGTTGGTAATTCACTATCGTGTGATTTTTTTGGCGGTGATTGTTGGTGGGAATCCTCGGGAAAGAACCCTCCAACAACATTGATTTGAGTACACGAGTGACCTCTTGATCTACATCCCTTTAGTTTGATATGTAATAGTTGATAGTTTCGGTAGGTAAGAACGCAAAATGGTTGAAGATGGTGGTCGACAACATCTGCTTCTTGACCATCTTTCTTGGTTGGCCAGACGTTTGAGAGTTGTTATTAACCTGGAGAGCATATGAGGCTGCCTCCAAGGTTGGTATAGTACGATGTTGAAGGTATTCCCTTAATCATACATTGGAGAACCAGTGTTGAAGATTTTGAGTAGGTGATGACATCCTTCTAGCAGATGATGATCCATCTCGAGAAGCGACTGAGGCATTCATAGGTGAAAGTTTGAAAGAATCCATTTAAGGGTAAAGAGAGTTATGAGAGAACAAGAAAACAACAACAAACTATATTAAAGAAACATTTTTTATATGGATAAATGTGTGATTTATTCCTTTGTCTCACCTTCCTTTATAAATTGATAGGTGCTTCACATGTGGGTATCATTATTAACATGGTTAAGGATTCACATCAGGTTCACCATTTTTGTTTCGTAGTTCCTTGAAACGTGTGTTCAACATTAATAATTAGTAATTTCAGGTGGTTTCCATTGGATTTATTCAAGGAACTAGAAAAATCCAATAGTTCTTTATCCAAAAGGGATCTTCCTTCCAAAGGTTGGCATTCGTTATGTTTGAACTATACGATACTAGTGAACATGCATTGGATGAGAGGATGAGAGGTCGAACTCATCACACCATTTTGGAGGGAATTATTATCTTCTTCGGGACTCTCTTTATATATATAATATATATTCATGAATTCTTATCAATTAAACAATTATAATATAGATTTCACTGGTAAATTTCAATCACTTATTAACATGTGTGGAATTCATAATCATCCACATGTATTTGAAGTTCTTCATTAATAGAGATATCTTTATTTATTCGAGTTTCTCCATCAATTGTGTCCTATCAAATACTATTTAGAGATTCTTTTAAACATCTTTATAATGATATTGTTTACTAAACCACTAATTGGGGCACTCTAGAAATTATTTTCATATAGGGAGATGCTGTATTTTTTTTATTTTAGGATCGTACTCCTAAAAGGGATACCTACGTATCCTTGTGAAAGGAATTAGAGCCCATGTATTTTGGTGCCACATAATGGGAAATATCATATCTTTCATGTAAATTTGATGAGGATATAACTGTATATTTTAATTTCAGCTGGTAAGGACATATAAGTGTAAGATTCTTAGCAAATGTTTTGTGTGGGACTTATGATTAAACATCCCAAAGAACTTGTAATGAATATGAGTTTTGAAGTAAGAGTATACCCTGTTGGGTTTGAACATCAAGGAGGATTCTTATGTATCCCATGTGTATGGGAATCAAAAACCACGTAGTCTGAGAAGTCTCATAGGAGTTTATAGTATTTTGAGTGAAATGAGTTTCGGCTACTTCCCGAAAAGGATTCCAAAAATATTTGGAGGTTTAATTTGGGGCTTATTCCTAAGAAGGATAACCAGATTAAGGGAATTATGGTTGGATTCCTGAAGAGGATATCTGGTGAGCCTGGGACTAAAGAAGGCTTCCTACGTATCCGAATTATGTTGGGAATCAGATTTCTGGTAGTTTATTCATTTTGTTGGGGCTTATGCATGAGAGCATCCCATTTGAGGGGATATGATTGGGAAAACCCTTTTTGGAGAGGAACCCTTTGGCACTTGATTGTTCAAGTGGGCATACTATGTATCATGGTTTTCACATGAATCATAGTTCTCATACAAGACGAAATTTTGGAAAATTTTGTGATCATGAGAAATCTCTATGACCACGTGTGTCCTGCTCGGTGTGAGAAACAAGAGGATGTCAAAGATTCAACAGATACACCCACACATTTCCTAATAAATTGGTGGAATATGGAGTGCCTACAACATAAATTGGTATGTGGGTGAGGCGACCATAGAAGAGGGTGAGGTGATGATACTTCCATCTATTCTCTTTACATTGGAAATGGGTCCAATGCAAGGAAAGAGTGAAGGTAATAGAAGTTGAGAGGAGCAAGACTGCAACCCCCTACTTTGAATGTTACAAGCTCGCACTAGGATGGCTTCCCTAAAATTTTTCCTAGTAGGGAAAAGAGGCTTCCCCTTTTATTTCATGGAAAAGAATGTATGAACTATACCTTCCCTACCAAAGACCCAAGGATCCATGTTTTAGATATGAGAAATGGAGGTCAAAACATAAACCATAATCCTCTAAACTAGGAACAACCCAACACAGTTCTTGGGGCAAAGGTAAATGTGACTATGTATATTCAAAATGACATACACTCCATGAATCCAAACCTCATTATGATAAAAATGTGGGAAACCTATGACTATGGATATAAAAACCCAAATAAGAGACTCACTAATGTGCCTTTATCCAAGGATTTATGTGTCATGATGTATTGGTATATGTCTCAATAAAATACCTTTTAGACATGGGATCCAATGAAGAAAAAGCCATGACATGAATGTATTTGAAGTGGGATTAATGGATTATATAATGAATAGAGTAGGTGACCTAATGAAGGGAACCCAAGTAGGTGTGGGTGTGTAATAATGGGCGCAGAAGCATACTTGGGTGACCTGATGTTAAACTATGTGACCAACAACCTTGATGGTAACAATTGGTCAATATTGGACTCAAGATGTCAAGAGTTTTCATAGGTATTTCCAGAAGTGGGTGGCTCTAGTTCTTGTAAGATGAATAGTTGTCACCTAAGTGTATCTGATTCAAGGAGGTTTGGTAGCTTAGGCACACATGTGTTAAGGATTAGAGACACTAAAAATAAATAAGTCCAATGATCCTCCTTAAAATCCTATACTTTAAGTGTTACTAAACTACTGTGAATGTTTTAGAATACATGGAAAAATCACTAGGGAGACAAGAGAGGAAATTAGGCTTCTGGGAAATTCATACATACAAATGAAGTCCCCATGTGTCTATTTAGAGTAAAAAATAGGACCCTGGGAGAAAATACATTGGGAACTCAAGTCACTTGCACGCTAAATTGTGGTTCCCATGTACCTTATTCACCGACAGTGCTTTGGCTAGACAATGGCGATATAAAGTTCATGCCTTTGATAATCATGATCTTCGTCATGGGGTTTTTCCTCTTCTTTCTTAGGCATTTTCCTTTTTAACTTTTTTTACTCTCTAATGGAACATAGTGTACATAGTGTCAAATAATATGAATATATGGGTAAGGTCAATATGAAATGGCCCTCCTTGATTTATCATTTTTCTAGCATCATTGTGGGCATTGAAATTGAAATGATTGGTATGCCCGAAATTTAAAAACTAAGATATGACTGAATCATGATGTGACATATGTGGCTCATGGTGCGATGGGCCACCAATGTCACTCATCATGACATGGCCACTAAGGCCATGGCCTGAACTATCTCCCTTTGGAAGAGAAAAAATCCTGAGACCATACCCTAAACAACTAGGAATCCTCTCAATAACCACAAAATAATCACTCCATTACATGATTCCAACCATGCTATTCATTTACACTATGAAACCATTAGTTATTTCTTAACAAGCCTTCCACTATGAAAATCATAAAGGTATTTTGTAAGGATTAAAATTTCCATATATAAGAATTATTTCAATGATATTATTATCAATACCAAAACATGATCCCTATATTTTAGAGTTGTTTCCTAAGACCAGACACTCCAAAACCGCCCAAACTATGACATTCACTTGTCACAACATGATATTCTACAACCTTAATATCCACACCATCAATTTGGATTCATTATGATTCAAACCTTCCTTGTAATTATGGGATGATCCACTTTCAGTAAAAATTATAAATGGGGATTCCCCACCCTACCCCAATTCTCAAAAAAGAACCCAGAACATCTAAATGCCTCTAATAATATCGAAAAACATCTAATTTAAATGTTCTAAACCTTATAATCCTGATTTGAATCTTGGTTATTCTAATATAAACTACACCAAGACAAAAAATAAAAATTTCTCCTAAATTTCATATCTTAAATCAATGTAGCCCAAACAAATCCCATCCATAACACATTTCTTCCATGATAGGCCATGTTTCTATTCCTACCATAATTTTAATCCTAACATAGTCATTAATTTACTATTAAACAAATGATTTCTATCCTTGAACAATAAACACACTTCTGTAATAGAACACCCAACACAAGGCACACTATGTAGACAAATATGAGCTACCCACGCATCACAATCATCAACACAAAGATGTATCTCAAGAGAACAATTTTATTATATGAATATAAATAATTTTCATCTAATTTATCCATATTAATATGGTGCTCCTCACCATAATTATTTTCTCATAAAAGATGATTTTAGTCTATAACACTCTATACCTATGAAATACTTTAAAAAAATACTCCTAATGTGATCCGTTGATGTGCTTGAAGTGGTTTCTACCTCACCACAAAATATTCCATACAATGACCCTATTAGGTCCCCCTTTTCCTAACTATCTATAAAATTATTTCCCTTGCTCACTAATGTTCTATCACATCTCTCGATTATGTTTTTTTTTATTTGTGGAGGCATCACAGGACCATAAAAACATCCACACTAATTTTTGTGTCTTAAAATTTGTGTAATTCCCTGGTTTTATCCTAAAAAAACCTCATTATTAAAATATTATCCTCGCGATAATAAACACACATTTGATCTAACTCACTCTCAGATGAAAACAACTCCATCCTGAAAAGGATGATGACAATAAAACTCTATCTAACACAACATCCAACTCCAAAATATTGTATTTTTCAAGGAACACATTGAAATCGAATCCACACACCCACCAATGACCGAGTTACAACTAAACAATCCATCAACAAGTCACATAACATCTAATAATATTCTAATAAGAGTGTTGTACTCCCGCAACCGAGATTATTCTTCACACTATAGGAGTGTCTTTATAATCTCCACACTAAACTAATACATTATATCTCTATGTCCCATGATCTATCAATTACAAAATCTAATGAAGAAAACTTACCAAATTATTAATCTCCTTGATCCTATATAGACTACCAACCACCTCCCATTCTGTGATTTATTGGAATTCAATCCTCAACATTTGTTGAAATTAACCAACAATGAGGGTGTACCCTCTAAAAGTCAATGGTTCACCACCCACCCTATGGATTCCATTACAATGTACCTTGAATGTTGTGGATATTTGGATCCATTAATATACACAAGATTCCCTTATCAATCCATGAATTCCAATTCTAACTACCCATTGTTAGAAACTAACCTAGATAGACCATCCCATGGTAATCCAATCCATCACTGATGTCACTATCTATTATAGTGGAAACATCCTAGTATCATTAAAACCCTGGGAAACAATATTCTTGTGTGTATTGTTAAACCCGAAAGTCCTTTTCTAGTGCATGGAGTTTTTAGATCTATAATTGTAATTTTATTTCATGTAACTAGAACAAACATTCCTTTAGATAGTGACAATTTTCCTAAAATAGATATTAAACGTCACTCTCATATTCCCAAGGTAGAGTGAACCTCTTGATTAACCTTTTCATAGGTATTTACCCATTATTAATCTCGATATAATCTAAGATAGAAATATGTAGGCTTATTTACTACGTAACCACACTACATGGATTATTATCTAACATGCATCATCCCACAAGGCTAAGAATTACACATCATAACAGATGACCATACCTCCTTACATATCCACATAATCTAATTTGAAGCAGTTGTTGTAATTAATTTTCTATGAGACAAATATATCTCACTCATTACGTGGAATAAGACATAATCAACCACAAATTGAGAATCATCTCACAACCATAAGTGTCTAATCACATTCTACCCCTCCTAGAACCGAACATCTAGGTTCAACATTTATAGGGATATGAATTACATTAATCATTCACCAGAAACCCAACTTTGATACCAGAAGCACTCTATGAACTCCACATTATGAAAAAAAAGGAATATCACATGCCTTTCCTCATCCTCCTTTGGGGTATTTACATCCAGAAGGAAATTTGTTCTAAATCCTAACCATCTCTTTAGAAAAGATCTCATGTATTATAGACATACTGAAGGTATTCAATGCTTGTACAAACCAACCAATGGTCACTATAAATCCTTTAAATTTAAAGAATATTTATCCATCTTCAGTGATCTTCTCAATGTAAAATAAAAATGAACTTCCAATAGAAAATATAAAATTATTTAGTTGAGTAAAGTAAGATGAAAACGTTAAATGGAATTGTACCACACATGATTTTTTTAACACTTTAAATAGACAAACCCTCTATCATCAGTGAAATCAGTCACATATTTCCAAAAATAATTCATATGAATCCTATATACATAAAATGATGTTTTTATAATAGCCTCTAGAAAAAAATGTACAATAGAAAAATATATTATTATTAATCTAAAATACACAAATCGTATTTTAGTAAATATCTCTTCTGTGATAATTAATGAAAATAAAAACAATGCTATTAACCCAGTAACCCAATATTCCCATTGGAAATTTTTTCATAACTCGCTAGTTTTAGGTTCATCTCAAAATTAGAATATTAATATTCCTTTTCTATGGTTATCAAATAAGAATATAATAAAAAAATGCACTGATACCACATTGTAATACTGTAGATGGAGACATATCATCAATGTCCCTATAAGAGTGTTACATGCCCTCAAGCATGCCACCATATACGTCATAGAATAATAACTAGTTTTATGGGATTAAAATATATCTCGGGGGAATATATACTCTATATAAAAATCATAGAGTATATAAATTACTATATATCATCAAGAATAATAAGAAATTCATGTGTAACCAATAAAAAAATTATTCTCTATGAAACAAATGTTTTCCTATAAGAATGCATTTTAACTGATCACCCACAAGGTTGATCACATATAAAAATAAAAACAGTAATAATTTGAAAATGTATCTATACTACCATTTTTGAGCCTCACATCCATCCCATTATTCAAGAGTTGTCAAGAATCCCCTGCCCATTCAAATATAAGTCTTGTTCTCTGAACTATAATGTGGACATATGGTCGGAACATGTACCAAAATATATTTCCAGGGTGTGAACATAAAACATAGTAGGGTATAAAAATGTTAACAAAATATGAATTGTCATAAACAAGAATATGAAAAATAAAAAATATAAAAAAATTGAAAAATAACACAGAAGAATAATAGTTTGGTTGTCATGTGAAAACAAGACTACAATGACAACCATCCTGACATTCTTAAGATAATGTTATATGTCTCTATGTTTGAAAAATCACTACCTAAGAAGAAACTATTTCCATCCTCAAAACCCATGCCAATTTTTTTTACAGATCCATCAAAGAGAATAACGACCAGCCTATGATACCATCATTATATAAAATAATATGGGAAATAATGTCCACTTTATATATCTCGATTTAACCTAAGTCATCGGTGGGATACATGCCCACCCATGATATATATATATATATATATTTCAAGGGGATACATTCCCACCTCGATATATCTCATTATATACAAGTCATTAGGGGTATATGGGCCTAGATAGGTATATCTCTATATAATATAATTGTGGGGATATGAAAATATCTTATATATATCCATATATAATCATCACGGGATATGTACCCACCCTGAATATCACCATATATATAATCATTGGTGGGATATGATCCTCATTTGGATATCATCATATATATATATATATAATAATTATGGGATAAGGGAACTCCCAAGATATCACCATATATATAACCATAAAGGGGAAAGGTTCCCACCGCATATATCATTTTATATAATCATTTGTGGGATACACATCTTTTCATTTATATCTCTTTATATATAAAATTCATCAAAGGATACATGCCCCAATTAGCATGTCTATAGATATATAAGTCCTTAAATGTATATCACCACACCCTAGAATCACATATATTATTTTATAATATTTAAAACCCACATGGAAATCATATCTCATATCACATAGAATACTTATATGGTAATAATCTCTCATTGGGACCTTATGTAGCATACATTCCTATTGCAGTAATCCACTAAAGTACCCAAAACAAATCCTATTAATAGAGTCCAAAAATCATTATTTTGGATCCAAAACCCCTCTAAAGATTTTCCAAATATCCAATACCAAACCACATTACCTTGAAAACTCACCTCTCAATGGGTGGGTCTCACCGTCATGTAACGTTAAAACTAGTGTTTTCCTCATCTCACCCATAATGCATCATCTTGGGTCCCTGGACACATCGTGATTAATAATTGACAACATGAATAGTCTATTATCATTCTCATCCTAAACATTGAAGTATTTATACTTGGATTCCCAAACACAACTGAGATTATAATCATTGTATACATGCTACATTAGTTAACTCACAATGATCCCACATCCTAAAGGCCCTTCTAGAAACTATGCTCAACAGGCCAATCCATTTCCTATTCCAATTCCAAATCCCAAAATTACCTTGCTAACCAATTCCCATATCAATAATCATTCTCTAAGTTACTTGGAAACCCTTTTACATTTCATCGGAAAATCTACATGGACCATGATTTAGTCCTATTTTACCTCACCCATTATAGAGATCTCATTTCAAAAATCAGGAGGAAACCCTCCATTTCAAACCATTTCTATCCCAATAAGATTTATCCTTCTCATAAAATACACCACCGTGATGCATGAGAAGTACAAACATCTCACCTATAACCACTTATCCTAATACTCTCATTACATAATAATTTTATCTAGGAAAAATCTAGGCGATGCGTATCTCATTTTTGGACCTCATACATACCATGTGCTTCTATGACCCATCTGATATCCTCATCCCTTAGTGACATAGTCCTTAGGAAATTCAAAATACCCGCATTCAATGGATCTCTCCTTCTATTATATTAGAGGATAAATGACATCCTATTTCTTTATCTAGGGTGTTCTTAGACTTTATCCTTATTACTTAAATGTACACACATACATAAAAGCATGAGATTTAGGAATAAACATGTATATGGTTTTCTATTATAGGGGAACCTACCTTGATATCAATGTTACTCTCCACTTCAATATTTTTAAATCTATAACCAAACCAATCCACGAATCATCCATGATCATATCAACAATCAAGATTCCATATCAATAAAAAACATCCAAATAATAAATTATAAAAATTTATCAGTAATTATTTTAATTAAACCAAAGAGCGTATAATCACCAACAACTCATTGAGATATGCTTATACCTAAGGATTAATTTCAGTTGTTGTGTGTTTTAATTAAGAAGGTATCTAAAAAATAATAAAATCCATTATTCTCATTGGTATATTTTTTTTGTAGTCGGATGTTAAACTGTAATGTGATGTTGATAGTGGTAATGGATGAAATAGACTCCATTGTGTGATTAGAAAATCCCCACCAGATATGGTATTCAGGTCATGAGTGTTTTTATAAAAATTATGATATTCAAAGATTGAAGGTAAAATGGGTATATAAATTTTACAATATTAAAGAAGATTTTTTTTATATTGATATTTTCCAGAAAAACTAGAAGAAATCATGTATTTGTTTTGGAATCTGTTCTGAAGGTTATTTACATTAACTGGTTTTTCTAAAAGTATAGGAAATGGTAAACCAAGTCTTGAAGGAATTCATTATACAAAATATTTCGAATATATACACACTATTTCATGGTTTTGAGTAAACCACAATATGTTCATTGGGTATTCGATGATTTAAAATTTTGAAAAAAATATATTTTTAGAATAATGTATATTTGATCTATAGAAAGTTTTATGTAAATGGATGTGGTGGACATAACCATTGGGTTTTTGAGACCCAAACATTTCATGATGGTTGAAAATATATAAATATAGTATTGGATGTAATTCAAATGATGAGGATATGATACATTCTTTGGATCATAAATTAGATTTAAATAGATGAATTTGATCACAATAAATCATTCGGTGCACGGATTACAAAATTTTCTCATCAATTTTCCTTAGTATATTGATAATTTTTTGTTTCCTACATTATAGTAATTTAATTTATTTTTATATTTTTTTTTAATTTTAAATAAATCACGAGAATAATATTCCAATAAGGACTAAAATGAATAATTTTAATAAAATTATTATATAAATTCAAGAAATGATTGTGTTGGAAACAAATAACTAGTTTTCTTGTTAAATAATCCAGGATAATTAGTAGAGAAATAATAAATGATGAATGTAGTGGCTAAAGAATGAATTTATTGTTATCAATGACACTATGTTGGAAGACTAATGTACACATGAATTAGATACTTATAATACACCAATTTATTAATGATGTGCCAAGTAATATTCTACAGAAGACAATAATGTGCTGATGATAGATATTCTAATCCTTGGAAATACACCACCTTAAAAATATATCCTAGTAGAGGGCCTTAAAAAGGAATTATGTGCTAATGATTCCCCACATTACAACATAACATGGAATTGATATTCTAAAATGCAGTTTTGTAGAAGACTAAGAGTATATCACCCAACCAATGAAATATATCATTTTACCAAAATATATTAATTCCCTATAACTCCTCTAGTGATGTAATAATATACTTTTGGGAATGTAAAATGACATAGAATATTACTATAATAAAGATAGAATGTAATCATGAATCCAATCCTCACATTACACTATTTAAAACATTGCCTCATGCCTCCACACAATGTGTGTTCTTTTTTAAATTATATCTCACAAAGAAAAACCTCATGAAACCAATGAAACAACACTGCCTTATATCTAAACCTAATATTTTATCCTACTATTAACATATCCCACAATAATTAGTTAACAAATTATTCACTTTGGGAATCCAAGAATCACCATATCATTGTTGATTAATTATTAATGACATTGGAGACTGGGGAAGGGATTAAAAGACATAGGGATAACCACTAAAATTATATAAACTACATGGGTCACACATTCATAACCTTAGGAAACCATAAATACTCCCACATTACAACTATATAACTAAATCAAGAAAGAAATCAATCAGAATTTCCTGAGAAGGAAGATCCGGGAAGGATGCGAATTTGTATAATCATTGGATTGGATTTTGAAATCAAGGATTAAGGAAGAGGTAACAATGATTCCTGCATAGATGAGATTCATTATCCCTTTGAAATTTTTCATTATCATGAAAATTAGTGTGATGGTGAATGTTGAAAAAATTATAAGGATAATCGGAAGGGATATAAGGATGGTGTTAAACCTAGGTGGTGGGAATCATAGTATATAGGATAAATTTCTACATATATTACCAAGAGAGGATATCATTGAGAGAAATTTTATGTTGGTGAAGGGAACGTATAATCTACATGAGAATTCTATAGATCACTTATTCCAAAATCCATTATCATTCTGAAATTATTTTGTTATGTAGAATAGTCTTTTCAAATATATATAAAAAAGATACTTTTTATAATTTTTATATATTTCCATGTTATTTAAATGTTTGTGTTATGATTATTATCTTTACACATAATTATTGTACCACCTTGACATTTGGTAGATTGAAATTGGGAAGAATGGATGACATAGTTAGAGTGGAATATCGTAATTATATTAAATTTTTGGATACAATACCAAGAAAAATAAAGTGATGTAATGTAAAAACCAAAGCATTGGGTGATTGAAAAACACCCATATTATGATTTAAAACCCTTATAAAATAGAAAACATGAGAGAGGGTAGTATCCAAATTATCCTCAATGGGGAGAAATTAATTTATTTATTATGAGTATTTATGAAATCCCATAATAATTCTTGTGACCCAAGATAGTTAAACACAATTATTTCATTATTTTACATGAATAATCATTACATTCACAAATAGTCAAAAAACATGAAAACTGAGGGTTTAGTGTCTTAGAATATTAGTTACATAAAAATATAATTTAAAAACATCTGAAAATTTAACTATAATTAATAAAAAATAGACTATATTCTATACTTCCCATATGTTACACTCATCTTCTTAATTCGTAAAAATCCTAAGAAAATGGTGAATTAAAATGCTCGATTGGGTAAAAATAGTTATTAACTATCAACGAATATTATATCATAAATCATGGAAGAATTTCAAATTCATGAATCCAAAGAGTTTTAAAACAATAGTTAATAAAAGTAATCCATGAGAGAAAAACATTTGGATACCTTATAATTGAGTCACAGAAATTACTATTGGGTGTATGAACATTAATTTCAAGAGCTACACCATTAGTGCCTCGTCTTACGAGAAAATAAAATGTACTCATGAATACATTATCTCATAATATATATACTTTTAATAAATGGAGGTTGATATAGTACCCTACCCATTATACTCCATACATATGAATTCAAATTGAAATTAATCATATTTTAATGAAATTATTGAAAGATAATGGGTTCCATTATTCACATTATAAAGAACCCATAGAAATAAAATTGGTTTCATATTCTTTTAGAAAACATTTAAAATCCCATAAGTAGCGATAAAATGATAAACCCATTGAATGTTTATGGATATCCAATGATATTCAATAACTATCAGGCCAAATAAACTTCAAATAAGCTGATTAGTTATTAGATATCTACAAAGTATAGATTAAAGAAATATATTAAAGTCAATAATTTTTCGTAATCAATCAATGTATGATATCTAAGTGAACATACATTAAATAATGAAATAGAAAAAAGTTATTCCCAAATTAATTTAATTAGTGGTAGAATTATTCATATTCTTAATGGATGGTTAAGAAAGTAAATGTTAGTGATGAATTATTAATCAAAAAGTGAAGGAAAATAATTCTGAAATAAAAAAAATAAGGTGTATGGTTTCATTTTAAGAATATATTTGATCATGAGATATGTCAACGGATAATAAATTAGGCGAAAAAAATATTTAGGTTAAAAAACAATCAATTTCGAAATATTTAATATCCTTGATCTTTGGAAATAATTTTAAAAGAAATGTGATCTAAAACTTTGAGACAAATAATAATTTTTTAAATTATAAAAATACAGAGATATTGTTTCATATAAAATTTTAATGGTGGTAGAAATATATATCCACACAAAGAAATTTTAGGAAATTCCTTTTATCTAAAACAACCCATAGATAAAATTATAAATTTATTTTCATTTAAAAAACTTGAAAAGAATATCAATGTAGTTGAGAATGAAATTTTTATATTTTAAAAATAAATATAGAGATATATATAAAATGGTTAGGTAAAAATAAAATATAATTCTAAAAGTAACTTCCCTTTCATAAATTATTAAAATAATTTTGTTAAAAACCAAAAACATATAAAATATAATTAAAAATTCATTTAAAATCATGTTAAAGTGAAAAAAATTCCTTCAATGGTAAACATTGAGGAATAAAATTATTTTGACATTTGAAGGATGGAATTTACAAATTCTCTATACGGGTTATTAAATTTGAGAGACCTAGATTTTAAAATGAGTTCAGGAAAAAAACATTACAGAATAAAAAATTTTTAAAAAAAAACATAAAGGAGAAATAGTTTCAAATTGAACATCAAATTCCACAAAGGAAAGATAATTTAGGATATAATTTAACAAATAGGCATTAAATACAATATATATAACTTAATTGGGGCATACAAATATGTATTCCTTAAAAAATGAAAAAACAATATTTAGAATCCATTTCAATTCACATAATCATTAATGTAAGAATATTTTTATAATATTGTTATAAGGAATATTTGTAGAATCATATAAAATAAGGTGTAAATATTAAAAAAGTATTCATTTGGTATAAAAAATCAAGCATGAAACCATATATTTGAATAAGAATGTTTGTAACTCTATATAAGAAAATTGTGTTAGAATAAACTCGTACAATATTATAATCTTTAGAATCAAAACCTTTATTAAGATATTGTTTAAAATAAAAACTAAAAT
Organism: Viscum album; assembly: GCA_963277665.1. Classification (NCBI taxonomy): domain Eukaryota; kingdom Viridiplantae; phylum Streptophyta; class Magnoliopsida; order Santalales; family Viscaceae; genus Viscum; species Viscum album. The sequence goes on from OY728125.1 coordinate 381,285,923, forward strand.
ATCGCGAATAATAATAGGATAATGATAACAATGATTAAATAAGTAGTTTTTAGAAAATTGTAAATAAAATATGGTGTATAATCAGAAGTATGTCTAAATGGATTGAATACTGAGACAATAAACACTTACATTTTTCCTGATTATTTTGACGCATGTTCCTAAATTTGGGGATAATTAAATTAAGTTAATTAGATACATTCATGCAAAACATATTAATCAATATATAAGTTAATATATACCATTTATTATTAAATAATATTTATTTATTATATATATTTTTCTTATGTTTGTGAGTAAATTGAATATTTGTTGAATTATTCTGATAATTTTAAAGATCAAAGTCCATATTTTACTAATGAGTTAAATAATTAATATAAATTTTTTCAAACCATACAATAATCATTTTTTCCTTAATTTATTATAATAATAATATTATTTAATTCCCCATATTCATCCATCATATATTTTTATTATGTTTTTCATGTAGGCAGTCAAACCGACCAAAACAAGCACTTGTTATAACTCGATGGGTGAGTATGGTTAATAAAGTTTAAAATACCACTATGAGATTAAAATAATTCTATAATTAATATTTTTTATGTTTTTATAAATTATTGTATTGATTTCTTATATAAATATATAAGTAAAAGATTAAAAATGAAAAATGATACTTCATGGATGTGGTAGTTTGAACAATGTGAAATTACAATTATTTTCTATTTCTTAGTGGATGGAAATGAATAAATAATTCACGTGACTGTAAGAACTGGGTTTTTGACTCAGATTGGATCCATTATATTTTGGTATAAAAATTTATTTTATGCTTAATATGGATGCCTAATGAGTTAAGAAATGTCTCATTGGTGTTTGAGGAAATTTTAGAGCTTGAGACCCGTCTTTTTAAGGAAACTTGCCATGTCGTACAGTCATCGTATGGTTGGAGCATGGTTTTCCTAACCGTTTAGATGGTCCATTTAAAAAAAGAAAAATATCTCACGGTTTGTGCACAGTCATGCAAAATAACAATGAATGTTCCCCTTCTACCATGGTAATCGTGCATGGTTTGTGAAAAGTTTTTCTAATAGTGCGAACAAACCATGCACATGACATTATCTGTGTAATTTTACAAATTTTCCCTTAATGATCTACAATGTCCCCTCCTTCTTCGTATTACAAGTTCTATTGGGATCTACCTATATGGATGTCATTTTTTAGATTTTTTAAGACCTACGTTACGAATCAAGAGAACACCTTCATCTGGGAGGCATTCGAACTTATGTTCATCTTGTTGGATGTGCAACAGTATGTACTTCTGTGTATTTAAGCCTTTTCACATCTCCCTTTTTCTACACATAGTTATTGGGGAATGAGTAGTTTTCTACTTTTCTTTGATATACTACAATCCAAGACAAATCAAGGTCCATTACTAGATGAAGAGAGTCAATAATTCCTAAGTTGGGTGGCCTATAACTCATCCCAAAAGTACATTGATTTTGGAATTGTTGTGTGGGGCCTACAAATTTTATCTGATGTCATATATAAAATTTATATGCCATGTTTATAATAATATGAACTATATGGATAATATATTTCCATATATGTGATTAATATTAAATAGTTACACACACAAATCCATCCATCCCATGTAAGATTTTATTCCATAGTTGGACTTTTAGTGTTTTGACACATTTGAGAAACCGTTCGAGTGTTCCTTGGATTGAAATTCATAAGGGTAAGTGTTTCTATATTAAGTAGCTTTTATAAAATAGTAATTTTATAATGGAAAGTATGACGTATGTTATCCACTTTTCCCACCAATGGTATGTTCATCAATTTGACAATAAAATGTGAAATGTGATTCGGAATGTATATTAAGTATATGACTTGTACTTAAATGTAAATGAATAGTATGTTGCATATCTGTAGGACCACATACCACTTTAGTGGAAGGTAGAATAATGAACCCTTAATATTTAATATTCTTAAAGTGGATCAAATGAATGATAGCATGCTACTTGGCATTGTCACACTAAGGAATGGGAAGGATTGAGCAAATTGACTTGATAAAATGGTTTCAAGGTACTTGAACTTACCGAACTATTGAAATGAAAGGAATAAAACAAATGAATATTTGAAAAGCATGCATGATACTGGAACTTATCACAATAATTAAATACATTTCTTTAACCAAATAAAATATTACATGACTTAATAATTAAATAGGATTGACCTGATTCTAAATCGCCTTGGATTTTTACCAGAGAATATCATGAGCACTTAGGAAAACCATTCATATTCAAGGATACAACATTCTTAGGATGAGAACCTCTTAGATCCCAATACTTTTATATTGTTTTATTTCCCGGTATAACACCATAGGATCCCTTAAATATTATTACAGTATGCCTCTATTACAATCCATGGATCCAACATTGAAAAGTAGGTTCCATGGTTAAAGCCCATCATGCCCAACCAATAAATAGCCCCATTTTACCATGGATAAACACTTTGTACCTAATAGGCATCTCATTGTGGAATGCCTTGGACTATTCTCCTTGGAATGCAATTTTAACCCTTGACTGGCTACAATTTTTACTGAGTTGGAAACCATGAGGTCTACGCCACCATAGTTATTACCCAAGGACTTCACTATTAAATATCATTATAGTATTCCTTGTTACAAATTGAAAATTTTGAAATTGATAACATGTGACTTACTTATAAACTGGTTATAATCAAATAATTAATTCTTTACATCTTCAGAAACCAGTCTAAGAATGAAGTAGGTACTTTTGTATTAAGTTACGTTATATTGCTTTAAAATATAAATACATTCTTACACACTGTTATATTACCATTACATGGGCCATATGTTATAGAAAACATAGGTGATGTCCACATAAGATTTTTCTCACAACATTTCTAGTAGTACTTTGGTACCTATAGTAGATTACATAGTTTCAGGTGTTGAAACATTGAAGCATGTGACTTCAAACACTTGATTGCTTTCTATTTACAATAGATCATTGTAACAAATGAATGAGTACAAGCTCATGGTGCTTGGGGTAGTCTTTTATATCATTTTTTACTGATTTGGAACAAGTTATTCCATCTATTTTTATCCATGTTTTCATGATTTCAAGTGGTATGACATATCATCAATGATTTAATACTACTCCATTGGTTTCATTTATTGTTTTCATTGTCACTATTTTTCATTGTTCCCTCCGTTTAAATATATTGATTCCACTATTCACCTCTATTTACAATCATACACTATGATACACTTTGGTGTTGAGGAAATAGTCTCCCCATGGACACACCCTAGCCCTTTGCTGCTAGTGGAAGGCCTCTGGTGATTGTAGTGATGCGCTTGAGGTCATGTGTCCCACTAGGCTATGGGCACCCATTAAGCGGAATTCGGGTTTGAGATGTCACAATGTGTTATCAATGGAGGTTTCTATCTTACTTTACTATTTGGAAATATTATATTGGAGATTTTGAATTCTTGGGACTTGTTCATAAGCCATGATTAGGTGTCACGAACCCATTTTCAAGGTAAAAAACAAGTTTTCAATTTTTTTAATTGTTGTTCTACCTTTCCCTGTTGTAGTTGATATTATTTCACTATTGGGTGAAGCACATGCAGTGTGGTGTTTTTTATTATTACTCTATTTAAGGGTTTTATTTCATCCTTGGCCCTATTATAAAAGTTAAAAGAGTATTTTTTACAAACATCAATATAAAAAACCAGAATTTGCTTGTCATGAATATTTCAATGCCATGTTGGTGCATTTCACTATATTGAATTGCATGATATACCTGTGACTATTGAGTGATGCTGGGATAATTAGCATATTATTATATTACTATTTGTGTCAATTGAGTGATTTCCTGTCTCAATACATGAGTTGTATGGGTCTTCATGGGTTGGGATGAGTAATTTACTGAGTTGAGCGATTATTATATGAATCAAATGGGTGTCATTTGTAGTGATAGGTGTATGGGAACTGATTCACTAGAAATGGTTATCCATTATAAAGTGAATCATGACATCTGAAATGACATGGTTTCACATCAATATCCAAACTTGTCATTATTATGAATGGTATAGGATTGAACCTAGTGATTTAATATAAAATGCAATGAAACTTATACTAGATCACTTATTGATACCTGGCCATATAAGTGGGTAGTTGAGGAGGTATTCCTTGTGTACTGAGTTTTACTACATTTACATACCACTAGTGAATCTATCTAATTCTTATGATTATTCTGAGTCTTGTTCAATAAAATTGAAGATCAATGCCTCCATGATGTCCTGCTAGTAGGGTGGCAATGACCATGATTTATACGTGGTGGGCCCTCAACCACCACTCTTACCTCCGGAAGTGACACTACTGGAACTTCCTACTTTTCCTGATCTGGGCACTAATTCCCATGTTCTGGATTGTTTCATAGATCATATACAGTCTATGCACGGTTCTCCATGGCTTTCACCTATGATGGTAGATCTAACTTGTATGTTCCAACAAAAACATCCCCATAATTGTTAAGGGGATTGTAACACCCCGAGCTTCCATGATACGCTTCTTATTCAATAATGCAATAGCTTGCATTGTACGCAACTTCGAGTTCTAAAACACCACGACTAATCAAAATAACCGTTATGAATAGTAATAACCACTTTTTAAAATTATAGAAATTTCATATTTCAAAATGGACTTCATTTTTGGATTCGGAATATCGAAATTAGCCTATGTTGAATTTTTGGTATTTTTCTGAGAACTTCTAATTTTTTATGAATAGAGAAAAATAATTAAAAACAACTTTTTTAATAAAAATAATTTATAGTGATAAATTATAATATTTAGTTGTTTTAGAGTATAATTATAATATATTTTTACCATTTTATCCAATGGTGGTCATTGGAATTTATTTCACATTGAAATTGGACATAAACAATTGTCAATCTTTTGATATAAATTGTTTCTTAAAAACACGCTATTTGTTGTGACAGCGGGAATTAATTACAAAATTAATTAATGCAACTTTTATGTTTGGAATTTTGTAAAATAGACATCATTTTTGAATTCGGAATATCAATTATAGCTTAGGGTGAAATTTTGGCATTGTTCTGAAAAACTTCAATTTTTGATGAATAGTGAAACCACTAAGTGGTAGTTAAATAACTGATTTTTTCTTTTAAATGAAATATTATCACTTCTGTGATTTTATTTTCAAAAATCCTACATAAATGGTTGTCATTAAGAAGTAAAATGTGGTTCAATGAGATCAAAATAATTTTTTGGTGAATAGTAACTTTTAAGTTCTTAATCGCGATTAGAGGTAATTAGTGTAGTTTAAGGTAAAAATAATGTTTTAATAATATGAGATGAGCTTTACACTTGTCCTACTCCTATTGGATGAGTCATGGCCGACCAAGACAACCCATGGGTCAACTTGGGGACCCCATGGATCCACTTTGGTTGGAAAATGACATTAATATTTATTTATTTAATGTTAAAATTAAATTGACACAAACATGAGTTGTTTTACTAAAACAGTTTTTAAGTGGGTTTATACAAGTCCACATTTTGACTATAAATATTAATTATAAAGCTAAAAATATTTCATACATCATAGTATTTTGTTTATAATTTTTAGACATTAAATAAATTAAATTATTTATAACATCATTATGATGCAGCGATGACCTCATTATTTAACGATTTTAATAAAATGAAAAGATAATGTAAAATCCAAGGATTACACTTGTCCAAAGATTATTGGATGGGTAGATTTAGAACCCTTATCACCTTATCCAGGAATTATATAAGTTTGGGACCTTTAGAATCTGAAAAGCATTGTATAATAAGGTAACATTTCAATCTTTCCAAAAGAGCCCCTCCTCTCCACTTATAAAAGGCCCCCACCTCTCCCACCTCATTTACACTTTCAAGACATTTGGCTCGGCCAACCTCTGCCCAAATACTCTCCCAACTTCCCCCTCTTACTCCTAGAAGCCTCACTTTGGGCAGAACTCCTCCCAAGGAAGCCTTTGGCTCAAATCAAAAAGAGTTACCCAATTTTGAGGTAATGTCTTCTCTAATGTTGTTTTGTTTTATTTTTCTTCTCCAACCCCATAAACTCTTTTTATTCATTTCTTTTGTAACAACACCAGTATCCTCAATATACTAGGATGTTTTTATAAGATGGATTCGAGCTACACTTACACACATCTACATCTAATGGGTAAAGAACATACGGTTTCTGTGGATGGAAAATTTCTACCTCACGAAACGATGATTGTTCAACACTCATATAACACCTTCAAAGGTGGACATTAAGATGTCACTATTTTTATAGATGATATATAATATGTTTATGTTTTACTTATGCTTCTGTATTTCTCATTTATGGCATACTTTATGATTTCCATTATGGGTAAAACGCGATAATTTCATTTTAGGAAGTGCAGACTACCTGCCCCTCAAAGTGATTTGAATCGTTAATGCCATATGTGAGATGTATAAAGGATGGAGTAAATGGTATTATACACTATTATACTGGAATTATATTATACATTTATATCATTATGATTTCGTTCCATTATATATGAAATTCAAATGAAAGTAGCGTTCATGCGTACGTACGGCTTACCGTCTCCATGAACGGTGCATTTCATTTCTTACCTCTAAATGTTACGTAATATTATAAATGAATGTATATACTGGATATATAAGATATATATGACATCTAAATCATGAATATAATTCTGGAGATAATGGATATTCTACCACATAAACAACTTTGTAATTATAAGAAGTTTATTGTTGACTCAAGTACCAAAGATCGACAAAACGACCGTTATTAACATAAATAATTACATAATGTTCATAACATGGTAATAAGTGATATAAAAGGAACAATGAACATGAAAAAGGTTCTTAAGTAAATAGAACTTAACTCTAGTTTATTATTCAGGAGGTTAAAGAACGGTCGAGTCAGGACAAGACGCAAGGTAAGGGAATTTCTTAACCCAATTTCCATTCTTTGGGTTATTCTCCTACTTTCAAATTATGCCATGATATTATTATGTCCTATCTTTTATTTTTACATTATTTATGTGTACTTATAGTTATTACACATATTAGATCTATTTTATTTAAAAAAATGATCTTTGTATGGGAACTTCTTTACCCAACTTCCATTCTTTGGGTTAATCTCCTACTTTCTAATTATGTCATGATATTATTATGTCTTATTTTGTATTATTTATGTGTACCTATAGTGAATACACATAATATATCTATTTTATTTTAAAAATTATCTTTTTAAGGACTTCGTCTCAATCTCCTTTCATTGAGGCATATTTGGTTTTATACACAAATTTCTTTTATACGGTGTATAAACCACTTTGACTTTTATGTTTATTCAAAAGGAATCTTTTTTATTCGAAACATTTACTAAACGACAAAAGGGAATGTTTTTTTCGTACGTATGCGGTGACAATGACTTCTCTGCCGCTATGACCACTATTTGAGTTTCGGCTTCCTCTACAAGCCATACCCTTTGTTTTAATGAAGAATAAATACCATGTTATACTTTTCTTTTTTTTTTGGTATTGAAAATGGTTTTGAAAGAGTTTTTATTATATCAATGTGTTGTATTGATATCTTGTGATTGAAATGTGGAAATGTTATGTTTCCTTTATGCATGTTTTATGTGATATGATTATGTTATGGTTTATGAGATGTCTAAACCTGTTCATATGAGGAATGTATTGGACTTAATATGTGACGGGTGGAGCCCGCTATAGCTCCTCGATGCATCGGTAGGTCTCATGAGACAACTAGACATGGAAATGGACGAGGCCCTTTCCCAATTTGATTTATGGTTTTGGCCAAGGCCTTATTCATTTTAGATGTCTTGGACGAGGCCATGACAAAATGTTTCAGAATGTCTGGCATTATACATTCCCTCATTATGAAATTGGTTATTGATATTTCATGTGATTATTCGTCTAGTAGAATATCCATGTGAGTAAGTAAGTGGCATTATTTGATTTTACTTTTGCCATATCATGCTGAGGTTCAAGTTTAATAAAGCTTTTGTTTAGTTATACATTGCCTTAATTGTTAGTTTTTATTTATGAAAGCTTCCACTATATTGTTATCCTTACTGAGCATCTGAGCTCACCCCTTTCAATGTTTTAATATTTTCCAGGATGTGAAGAAGTATTTTATGAATGATCTGCAAGGATAGTCAGAAGATGATATGACTGTGGACTATGAAGACTTTGTTATTAGATTTTCACTTTATGATGTAATGTAACATTTATGAATGTATCTAGTGTTTTCAAGGCTACTAAACTAATCGGTCTTTCGAGACTTGATCTTTTGTGATCATGCCAATGTTACGAAGTAACGCACCGGCTCTGAGTAGCTGGGGTCGGGGCGTTATAGTTGGTATCAGAGGCAGTTTAGTACTAACCTTGGAAGCTAGATTTAGATAAACTCTGATTAGAGCACATAGCTCGAAGATAGACTTTGAGGATTAGTATAGAAGAACTTCCTAGAATTTTGGTATTGTAGAGATGTTGTGAGTTTTCTGAGAAATACATCCCTTTCTGGATACGAGTAGGTAGAGGCGGCTCTGGCACAGATGTACCTAGGGGTAAAACCCGAAAACACCGCTTTGAGCTAGACTCGAACGGGAACTGGTTCACGACAACGGGCCTTGCTGCACTCTTGGTTACGACACTCCTGGGTGATATGCTTAGGATAATTACCATTTTCTTTACAAACCACTATGAATGGTTATGAGTATATACTTCCTCAAATAAAACCTTTTTATGATTATGGATTATATCCATAAATAGTTCAATTTATGTAAAGTGTTTTACAGGTATGGAATTATGTATTTTGATTCATAAACTAATCTAGTTTATGCCATTGTTTAGAAATGGCGCCTAGTGGAAAGAATGGAAACCGTATCAATGCACGAACTCCGTGTAGGGATTGCCCTCCTGCTCAAGATAATTAATGTGGATCTGGAGATACAACTGGTGCTGATCAACTTATTACCATACTGGGACAACTCACTCAGGTTATGAATAATAACCTTACTCGTATGGAGCACCCTGATCCGCAACGTGGAGGATCAATGCCAGACCGTTTCATGAGGCAAAAACCACCAACCTTCAATTGGAGTACAAATCCTATAGTAGCTGAGCAATGGATAAATTCCTTAGAGAAAATATTGCATGCCTTGGGGAGTAGTGAAAGGGAGAAGGTTGTCATGGCAGTTTACCGCCTCACTGGAGATGCTGATCAGTGGTGGTCGCTGATTCAAAACACAAAGGAAGATGATGACGTATCGAATATAGAATGGAGGGAGTTCAACGAGCTTTTCTTAGAAAAATACTTTCCTCGTGACCATCAACCAGATATGGAAAGGAAATTTCTGAGTCTGAGGCAGAAGGAGGATGAGAATGTCGCAAAGTATGAGGCTAACTTTACAAGGTTAGCGAGGCATGCTGCCAATTATATACGTAACCCAAGTAGTAAGATTGATCGTTTCTTTGATGGGTTAAAACCATTTTTCCGTCGAGCTTTAGTATCACAATCATTCTCATCATACGTTGATATTGTCTAGTGTGCTATCAAGACAGAAAAGGAATTCTGTAAGTCTTATGACAACAAAGTAAAGCAAGAGAAGTAGAGAATGGGGGAACAAGAGACAGATAAAGGGAAAAAGGGAAATAAGGATTTTCCATTATGTGATAATTGTGGGAAGAATCACCCTGGTACGTGCCTAAAAGGAATGGGAGTTTGTTATAAATGTGGGGAAAAAGGTCACCAGGCGCGTGATTGCAAGGGAAAGAAAGAGGCTATCAATGTTGATTGCTACAATTGTAGAGAAATGGGTCATTATGCAAATGAATGTCCTAAGCGTCAGGGAAACTTACCTCAGAAAAGGCCAAGGGATCAAGGACAATCTTATGCAGTTACTACAGTTGAAGCAGAATAACTACTGTATTGGTGCTTTTGGACTCATGGATTATATTCTGGTTATTTGAATAATGTGATATATATATAAGGATTGTACTGCAGTACTTGTTGATTTCAGTAAGGTTTTAATATGATTATGGTAATCTTATTTTTAGTATGTGAAAATAAGAGAAACTTTTCTTTGTTTGGGGAATCTGATGTTACAATTGATTTTGGAATTTAGAGACCTTTTAGAGAAAGTCTAGATAGAGGTATTTTGGATAACTATTAAGGTTGGAATGGATTAAGTTGAACCATGTATAGTATTGTTTAATGTTAAAGCATTTCTGAAGATTATTTTTGGAGTATTATAATACTATAGTTTTAGGAAAAGGACAACCTGTAGGGTGGGGAATAACCCGTCGTGTTGGACAAAGCTGCAGGAATCGAACCCACAACCATAGTGCGACAAGCCTTTATTTCGTACCACTAGCCTACAGGAAGTCCCTGGTTATTACAAAATAGTTTTACTAATCTAAATGGTATGTGTTAATATTTGGAACCTTATACAATTAGGATAAAAAGAATATTTTTGAGTTCCGTTACCATTTGGAGTAAAAGTTGGGTTTGTGGTAAAAATTTATTAACGAATGAAAGTATAAATAACAAGTATGTATATTCCCTTACGTTCTTAGTAAATCTCCTAAATAAATTCCTCAACATTATAAAAGGTAACTTAAAACAAAAATGTTCTCGGTCAACTTTTCCAACTAGGGATTCAATGACTGTTTAACCAATCACATGTTTGTGATTTTCTTGTAGTTAAACTTTCTCTTAATCCTGTTTTCTATAACTCTCCATCAGACCATGATGGTTTGTTTTTCCTCCATATCCATATTTTCATAGAATCCTAGAATGGGCTATATCGGGTGACCTTTGTACTTATCTTGCTTTCTTTTAATGTTATATATTTATTAACCTTATTTCCGTTGTGGGTTTTCCACAAAGGTATTTTCTATTTTCAACCTTTTATTTTAAAAGAAAATTTTCAAATTACGAGGACGCAATTTATTGAAGGAGGGGAGAATGTAACACCTCGAGCTTCCATGATACGCTTCTCATTCAATAATGCAATAACTTGCATTGTACGGAACTTCGAGTTCTAAAACACCGCGACTAATCAAAGTAGCCGTTATGAATAGTAATAACCACTTTTTAAAATTATAGAAATTTTATATTTTAAAATGGACTTCATTTTTGGATTCGGAATATTGAAATTAGCCTATGTTGAATTTTTGGTATTTTTCTGAGAACTTCTAATTTTTTATGAATAGTAAAAAATACATAAAAACAACTTTTTAATCAAAATAATTTATAGTGATAAATTATAATATTGAGTTGTTTTAGAGTATAATTAGAATATATTTTTACCATTTTATCCAATTGTGGTCATTGGAATTAATTTCACATTGAAATTGGACATAAACAATTGTCAATCTTTTGATATAAATTGTTTCTTAAAAACACGCTATTTGTTGTGACAGTCGGAATTAATTACAAAATTAAATAATGAAACTTATATGTTTGGAATTTTCTAAAATAGACATCATTTTTTAATTCGGAATATCAATTATAGCTTAGGGTGAAATTTTGGCATTGTTCTGAAAAACATCAATTTTTGATGAATAGTGAAACCACTAAGCGGTAGTTAAATAACTGATTTTTTCTTTTAAATGAAATATTACCAATTCTGTGATTTGATTTTCAAAAATCCGACATACATGGTTGTCATTAAGAAATAAATGTGGTTCAATGAGATCAAAATAATTTTTTTGTGAATAGTAACTTTTATGTTATTAATCGCGATTAGAGGTAATTAGTGTAGTTTAAGGTAAAAATAATGTTTTAATAATATGAGATGAGATTTACACTTGTCCTACTCCTATTGGATGAGTCATGGCCGACCAAGAAAACCCATGGGTCAACTTGGGGACCCCATGGAGCCACTTTGGTTGGAAAATGACATTAATATATATTTATTTAATGTTAAAATTAAATTGACACAAACATGAGTTGTTTTACTAAAACAGTTTTTAAGTGGGGTTACACAAGTCCACATTTTGACTATAAATATTCATTAGAAATATAGAAATATTTCCTACATCATAGTATTTTGTTTATAATTTTTATACATTAAATATATTAAATTATTTATAACATCATTATGATGCAGTGATGACCTCATTATTTAACGATTTTAATAAAATGAAAAGATAATGTAAAGTCCAAGGCTTACACTTGTACAAAGACTATTGTATGGGTAGATTTCGAACCCTTATAACCTTATCCAGGAATTATATAAGTGTGGGACCTTTAGAATCCGAAAAGCATTGTATAATAATGTAACATTTCAATCTTTCCAAAAGAGCCCCTCCTCTCCCCTTATAAAAGGCCCCCACCTCTCTCACCTCATTTACACATTCAAGCCATTTGGATCGGCCAACCTCTGCTCAAATACTCTCCCAACTTCCCCCTATTACTCCTAGAAGCCTCACTTTGGTCAGAACTCTTCCCAAGGAAGCCTTTGGCTCAAATCAGAAAGAGTTACCCGATTTTGAGGTAATGTCTTCTCTAATGTTTTTTTGTTTTATTTTTCTTCTCCAACCCCCTAAACTCTTTTTATTCATTTCTTTTGTAACAACACCAGTATCCTCAATATACTAGTATGTTCTTATAAGAAGGATTCGAGCTACACATACACACATCTACATCTAATGGTTAAAGAACATACGGTTTCTATGGATGGAAAATTTCTGCCTCACGAAACGATGATTGTTCAACACTAATATAACACCTTCAAAGGTGGCCATTAAGATGTCACTATTTTTATATATGATATATAATATGATTATGTTTTACTTATGCTTCTGTATTTCTCATTTATTGCATACTTTATGATTTCCATTATGGGTAAAACGCGATAATTTAATTTTAGGAAGTGCGGACTACCGCGCCCTCAAATTTATTTGAATCGTTAATGCCATATGTGGGATAAATAAAGGATGGAGTAAATGGTATTATACACTATATTATACAGGAATTATATTAAACTTTTATATCATTATGATTTCGTTCCATTAAATATGAAATTCAAATGAAAGTAGCATTAATACGTACGTACGGCTTACCGTCTCCATGAACGGTGCATTTCATTTCTTACCTCTAAATGTTACGTAATATTATAAATGACTGTATATACTGGATATATAAGATATATATGACATCTAAATCATGAATATAATTCTGGATATAATGGATATTCTACCACATAAACAACTTGTAATTATAAGAAGTTTATTGTTGACTCAAGTACCAAAGATCGACAAAACGACCGTTATTAACTTAAATAATTACATAATGTTCATAACATGGTAATAAGTGATATAAAAGGAATAATGAACATGAAAAAGTTTCTTATGTAAATAGAAATTAACTCTAGTTTATTATTCAAGAGGTTAAATAACGGTCGAGTTAGGACAAGATGCAAGGTAAGGGAATTTCTTAACCCAATTTCCATTCTTTGGGTTAATCTCCTACTTTCAAATTATATCATGATATTATTATCTCCTATCTTGTATTTTAACATTATTTATGTGTACTTATAGTGAATACACATAATTGATCTATTTTATTTAAAAAAATGATCATTGTAAGGGAACTTCTTAACCCAACTTCCATTCTTTGGGTTAATCTCCTACTTTCAAATTATGTCATGATATTATTATGTCTTATTTTGTATTCTTTATGTGTACCTATAGTGAATACACATAATATATCTATTTTATTTTAAAAATGATCTTTGTAAGGACTTCGTCTCAATCTCCTTTCATTGAGGCATATTTGGTTTTATACACAGATTTATTTTATACGGTGTATAAACCACTTTGACTTTTATGTTTATTCAAAAGGAATCTTTTTTATACGAAGCGTTTAATAAACGACAAAAGGGAATGTTTTTGTCGTACGTATGCGGCGACAATGACTTCTCCGCTGCTGTGACCACTATTTGAGTTTCAACTTCCTCTACAAGCCATACCCTTTTTTTAATGAAAAAAAATACCATGCTATACTTTTCTTTTCTTTTTGGTATTGAAAATGGTTTTGAAAGCGTTTTTATTATATCAATGTGTTGTATTGATATCTTGTGATTGAAATGTGGAAATGTTATGTTTCCTTTATGTATGTTTTATGTGATATGATTATGTTATGGTTTATAAGATGTTTAAACCTGTTCATATGAGGAATGTATTGGACTTAATAAGTGACGGGTGGAGCCCACTATAGCTCCTCGATGGATCGGTAGGTCTCATGGGACAACTAGACATGGAAATGGCCAAGGCCCTTTCCCAATTTGATTTATGGTTTTGGCCGAGGCCTTAATCATTTCAGACGTCTTGGCCGAGGCCTTGACAAAATGTTTCAGAATGTCTGGCATTATACATTCCCTCATTATGAAAGTGGTTATTGATATTTCATGTTATTATTCGTCTAGTATAATATCCATGTGAGTAAGTAAGTGGCATTATTTGATTTTACTTTATCCATATCATGCGGAGGATCAAGTTTAATAAGGCTTTTGTTTAGTTATACATTGCCTTAATTGTTAGTTTTTATTTATGAAAGCTTCCACAATATTGTTATCCTTACTGAGCATCTGAGCTCACCCCTTTCAATGTTTTAATATTTTCCAGGATGTGAAGAAGTATTTTATGAATGACCTGCAGGGATAGTCAGAAGAGGATATGAGTGTGGACTATGAAGACTTTGTAATTAGTTTTTCACTTTATGATGTAATGTAACATTTATGAATGTATCTAGTGTTTCCAAGGCTACTAAACTAATCAGTCTTTCGAGAATTGATCTTTTGTGATCATGCCAATGTTACGAAGTAACGCACCGGCTCTGAGTAGCTGGGGTCGGGGAGTTACAGGGATGGAGGTCCACAATAAATTGGGTCTTAGATATAAGAAACCCTATCTATCTTTGAGCTTCTAGAGATGCCTCTGGAGTGTATCTTCATGAGTTTTACTTAGATGCTTTGATATTCATCCAAGCATTGGTGGGATGTGATTTCCCAAGATAGTCTTCATTGTGGCATGTTATGGGTTGATTTCCTGACTTCCTTCTTTGATCACTTCATTACAAATATTTTGAGAGCTAACAAAGATATATGTTTCATTTATATCAATCAGGGTTCTATGTTAGGTATCTAATATTCAGTGTTTTTAAAAGAGGTGCAGTTCGTTTCACAGCATTTAGTGGGTGACAAGATTTTATGTGATAGACGTTTTGACGATGGGATCCAGTACGCCATCCTAACACAGGAAAATGTCTTTCACCAACCTAATTTTTCTAAGAGGGTCAATCAGGATCATATCAATGAGTGGAATCTTAGGGGCATCAATAATACCTAGTATTGTGGATCTGTTCTGTGTTAGGACCATAGTTATTTCAATGGCAAGAAACATTCCCTCATTGTTTCTCATTAGGGAAGTGATAACCAGAGATCTCATTTCAATAGCACTAAAGCTTGTCATCAGGTTTGAAGATGGGGGAATTCAAAGCCTTGGTGTGATAGAGACCCACTATAGTTCCAGTATTGTGGTCATATGGGGCATCATTAGTGTTTCTGTAGGACATTTCCACCAGCTTCATGTTTAAATGGTTCCACACTAACTCCACCTTTAGGAGTTATTTATTTTACACCGCGTCTAGTGGGGTCGTTGAAACAACACTGACATGTCTCTTCCAGGAGGAGGTTGTGGCCATGATAGTCAGAACCTTGATCACCCACCGTGCTAATATAGTAGTTTTGATCATGGTAGCCTTTCTATTTAAAATGGGTGTTGATCAAGACCATTGCATGGACTACAATCAATACACGAGGATCAGGTTGTGAGAACACATACAGTAAAAGGTACCATTATTTTGGAATCTACTTGTGTATCTTCATTATTTGATACAGGAAATCCGAACTCTTTTATCTCTGTATCTATCATGGAACGTCTTGGACTAGGGACATAGTGTTACTGTGGTGTAGTGACCCCTGATTTGATTTTATAGGTATGAAAAGTGAATAAATTAGTGTTGGTATTCTCCCCATGAGGTAGGCAATTAAACTTTCTTATATAATTTCATTGTTCTCAAGATGATTGGATTCAATGTGATACTCAGGATAGATGGGTTGATTCACTATAATTCTTCTATAGACTGCTATTAGTATACGGTATAGTTTACATCACCAAAGGGAAATGATTATCAAAATAAGATTTAGTGGGATTTCTATGCTAGTATTGTGGGACTGGATCATCATGGTATTGGTTGAGTTACTTCCCAGATTTCAAATATCTTCATAGAGGATCAGGGTTTACATAAGGATGATTTCCATCTAGTAGTGGATCTTTTCAGGGTTGTCTTTCCTAAATATTTAGTTGGATTACATCCTAATAGATAGGTAAAGTTTACAATCGATCTTGATTAGGGAGTAGGTCAAGTGTTCTTTCCACCATACAAGATGGAACCAACATATCTTCAAGAGCTCAAGTAGAAATTAGAGGATTTAGAGGCCAAAGGATTTATACAGCCTATTACATCCTCTTGGGGTTCACCTTTGATTTTTCCAAGAAGGAGGATGAAACCATACATTTATTCCTTGATTAAATAAGGTTGAACAAACTTAAGGTCAAAACCGATATCCACTAATTTGAATAGTTGAACTCATTAACCAGATCCATGGAGCTAGAGTCTTATCTAAGATCAACCTGAGATCAAGTTATCATCAGGTGAGGGTCACACCATTATAAATACCATGAAAAAATTTTCATAGAAGGTATGGTCTGCATGAGTACCTAGTTATTTTGTTTGGTCTTTTGAACACACCAACCATTTTCATGGATTTGATGAATTGGGTGTTCCAGCCATATTTTAATTCTTTTTTCATTGTCTTTTCATTAAATAGTACTGTTTTATCAAACTCTTAACAAACATTCCAAACATCTTGAGAACATTTGGAGTATACTAAGAGTGAATTTAATTTATTCCAATCATTCTATGATTAAATTTTGGATACAAAAAGTCCACTTCTTATGTCATATTATCTCAGAATCAAGTGAATCTGTTAAACCTGGAAAGGTTATTGCTATAGTTTCCTGGGAGAATCCCAAGAAAGTTTTTGATATACATATTTTCATTGGGATGGATGGATATTACAATCCTTTCATATAATAGTTTTCATACATTGATTCACCTCTTACTGGCCTTATAAATAAGGTTGTCAAGTTTATATGGTCATAAGCATTTGAGAAAGTCTTTCAGAATATGAAAGGGAGGCTCGTATCATCACCTATTTTGAATCTTACAAAAATTGGCATAGTTATAATGTCCTTATAGATATGGGAGAAGAATTTATGAAAGATTTTGATGCCTCTCATTTGGAGTTTTATCCAGGAATCCCGAAGATGTATCGAGGCATGCGACTCCAATGTTAGTGAAATGGGATGAAATGTTAGATAACAAGACATATCATTAGGTGTTCCACCTGTAAGTAGGTGAAAGTAGAGCACCAGAGACCTGGATGTTTTTTAAAGCCACTAATAGTCCCAGAATGGAAATGGGAAGATGCTTCTATTCACATTGTATTTATTTTACCTAAGTATACAAGAGGTATAAATTTTTTATGACTTGTCCTTGATAGACTATTGAAAGTATCACACTTTTTCCTATTTTGTAGACTTTCTCATTCAATTGTATGAGAAAACTATATGTAATTGAGATCATAAAAAACCATGATGTTCCCCATACTATTATTTCGGATATGGATTCTCATTTCACTTCACTATTCTCATAGGGTTTGCAAAAGGCGATGGGAACACAGTTGCTTCAAAGAACATCTTTTCACCCTCAAATCAATGGACAATCAGAATAGACAATATAGGATCTAGAGGATAATATATGAGAATGTGTCCTTAATTTTAGGGGTTCATGGAAAATAATATCCCTATCTTTTATTTTTCCTATAATAATAGCTTCTAGGTGACAATTCAGATGGCTCCTTTTGACACCTAATATGGCAGCCCATGCTTTTAACCCTTGTGTTGGCTAGAGTTAGGTATGCTGAACCTAATAGGTCGTCACCTCATTCAAGAGACATCGATGTTGGTTCAAATAATCAGAAAGCGTATTAATAATGCTCAATCAAGAAAAAATATATTTCTATTGCCATCAATGACCTATTGAGTTCGAGACTGGGGATATTGGTTCCTTGTAAATTTCCCAAAATAGTGCATAAAATGTTACAAAAGTAGGGAACGTTGTCTCCATGTTATGTAGGGCCTTTTTAAATTTTGGATAGAGTCGGTATGGTAGTGTTGACGCTCCTTCCATCACAGAATCTAAAGATTGGAAAAGGGGAATATCTGAGATTAAAATGGTTCAACCTTTGAAGAAATAATCAAAAAATCGACAAAGGGATGAACAAGGAGAACTTTGCCCATAGGCCGCGCAAGTTTCCTCATAGTCGCGCAAGTGGGCTTGCGCGATGCACTTTGGCGTGCAAGTGACTTGCGCGACCTAAGTAATAACTTCCCGGTAACCGCCCCGGGTCTTCTCCTGCCTATAAATAGACCATGTGGGCTCCCCATTAAAGAACATTTTTTCAGAAAATCGGATCTAAGATCTCGACACCCAAGCCTTCTCTCAAATCTTCCGAAACACTTCTAAGGTAATTTCATTCCCAGAACGGAAGATATAAAGAGAGGTAGAAAGGCCTAAGTATTGAAACTCATCATCACTTGCGCGCCTGAGTGGCCAGCCCTTAAGGGAAGTGGCCACACTTGCGCGCCGCCTTACTCCTTCAATAGAACTTGCGCGTCCCTTTTCTGGAAGAACCTTAAGAGGATTCTGAAGGCCTTAATGAAGAGTTGCTCAAATATTACAATGCTGGTCGAACACCGTGCAAGTACCCTATACATGTCGCACAGGTATACCTGCGCAACCAATACTTTCACGTCCACGTAGTACCTGCGCGCCTTTCAAGACTTGTGTGCCCCTGCCTTTTATGAGTGCTCTTCTTGCCCATTTTACCCCTCTTAAGACATTACCCCCATTCCTATTCAAGATTCAGTCTTCAAGACACTCTTCAAAGCAATTTATGGAATGATTTCTTGATTTGACTTCCTTATATGAAATGAATTCGGTGGAATATCTCTCAAAACATAGTGATTTAAATATATTTATCTCAATAAAGATTGAGAGTTCATTCACTCAACCTCATCCTTTAAATCCTTAACCTGGGTCTCCTTTTAGGGAATAATCCCTAGTCCTAAGTCCCCCATACATGGGCATCCTCCTCAGGAGTAAGCCCCAAATTCATAAAGTTCCCAAATCTGGGCATCCTCTTCAGGAGTAAGACCCAAAGCTTAATCCTTAATCTGGGCTTCCTTTTCAGGAATAAGTCCCAGTCATAATTTTGGGCTTCCTTTTCAGGTCTAAGCCCCAATTCCCCTAAACTAGTCTTCCTCTTCAAGAATAAGTCCCAGTCAGAATTTTGGGCTTCCTTTTCAGGAGTAAGCCCCAATTACCCTAACCTCGGCTTCCTCTTCAGGAATAAGTCCCAGTCATAATGTTGGGCATCCTTTTTAGGAGTAAGCCCCGTGTCCCTTAATTTCTCATAACCAGTCCTAATTTACTTTTGATCTGGGATTCCTTCTCAGGAGTAAAACCCAATTATCATTCCTCTCTTAATCTGGGATTCCTTTTCAGGAATAAGTCCCAAATTAGAGTATTCAAATCTCCATGAAGCACATATACCTTTATGGACCCTGTTCCTGGATTTTCTCCCTAATGTAAATCTTAATCTTCATTTATCTGGGCATTCATACATACATAAGCCCCAAACCATTTCTTATGATTACATCTTTGATGGCCCATTGTCTATTTTATTTCCAATACCTCTTGTTTCTCACACCGAGCATGACTCACGTGATCATAGAGAGTAGAAGTAATTATTACATCCTTCATTGAGCCATCAATCATAAACATCATACTCCCTTACTCGAACTACGTGGGTTTTGATTCCTTTTCCAAAACAAAGGATACGTATGTATCCCATCTACAGGTTTGATCCCAACTCTGAAATAATCCATGTCCTTCTGAATGACAATAAACTTCACGTGCCCCACTGAGTGGATTTAAAACCAGCCTGGTCATCATAATGACCAAGAGACTTTTATATAAATGTTTTGAAGGATACCATTGACCAAGAATCTCTAAATAGATACAGACGATTCTCTATTGATGAAGAACCTAGAATACATATAAAAGAATCTCTAAATTTCATACATATTTAATCATTGATTGTCAAAACTGAAGGAAAAGCTCATTTTATACTTGGTAATGTAATAAGGATTCACGAACATAACTTAAATCTATAAAGAGAGTCCCGGAATAGAAAATAATTCCCCTCAAAAAGGTGTGATGAGTCCTTCCTCCCATCCTCTCGGCCAATGCTAATTCCTAAGCCTCATCATTCCACAAGCTAATGACCGCCTACCTTTGGAAAGTAGGTCCAAATGGATGTGGAATCATTGGATGTTTCCGGTTCTACGAACAAACCCGTTAGAAACCGATCGGAACGTTTGAATCTCCCATCCATGAGGTCATCCTCGAATTCCAAGGGAAACAAAAAATGGTGAACCCGACGTGAATCCTTAACCATGTTAAAATGATGTTTTACCAATTTGTTAAGCCCCTATTTTAAACTCAATAAGATGGATAACAAAAACAATCATTGACATGTGTCCTCATCCAAAAGTTGAAGTGGCTGAATTTATCTTGATTATGTCTGTTATATCAAACATGCACTCTTTTCCAAGATCTTCTATATTTCCATAATGGCTGTACTCAAATTCACACTTGTAAATACTACTATTACAAATACCACTGCTGCTATTCCAACTGGATCATCATCCGCTCCGAGGATGACATCACCTACTCAGCGTCTTCAACACTGGGTATCAAATGCACTGGTTAAGGAGTACCGTCAATATGGTACCATCCCAACTCTAGAGGTTGCCTGATAGGCCCTCCAAGTGAACAACTCACACAGGTCATCTGGACAACGACGACCAGTGATCAAGACGCATGCGGTGCTGACTACCGTCTCCAACCGTTTCGGGTCGTTATCCCTGGAACACAATTTCCATTCGCTCCCTTACTCTAAGGAAGTGAATGAGCAGGTCCCTCAGGACCTTAATTCAAAAATACAGGAGTCCTTCCCGAGGGCTCCCATCAACAATCGCCACCAGAATCGTGTGGCAGTGCACCCTCAACATGATGAGGGTACCGACTCCAGGCATTCGGCTCAGGTTCCTCGAACCCGAGCAGGCAAGATGAACCACCAGAGGCAGAATCCGGTTAACAATGGGCAGGTTCTCATCCCTGCCATCTCCAGAGAAGTCCACCAACCTAACTTGGTGGCGAACAATGAGCAGGCACATACACTTACCCGTTTTAATTCTGTTGTCCAGCAGACTCATCTGGAAGCATCACGCCAATCCTGCTAGGCAATTCCGGTGGAGTACTATAGGTAGGAACATATAGCTTATTATACATCATTAGTTAGTCAGCAGGCTCGCCTGACTACATATGATGGATCTCGTCAACCGCATTTGGAGAAGTGTAATCATCAGGCACATACACCTGCTAATACTAATCAAGCCTACCAACAGTCTCACTTGGTAGCGCACGAAGAAGTCAGTCGGAAAGCTCTGACGACAAAAAGGAGGGAGACACCACTCTCTGCCCCCACACATGAGTACTGTCAGGATTCACTTACAGGAAAAGGAGGACAAGATCAGGCACATACACCTACTCCATGCCCGGAATGGACGTATATCCTCGTTCCTGCATCTGAAGTCACCATGAATATTTTGTCAATGGTGAAATAGCAGAAGAAAATTCATGCTCATATTCTGGATGCTTGCCAGGATATCATAACAGCTTTAGCATCATCTTAGTGAAAGACACATAAATATATCCCTAGCAGTGGAGTGACACATCAATGATTCACTCCGGAACAGACACACACATCTATTCCAGTCCAAGAGGGTTATGGGGCATACTCCCCCATATCATATGGACAACCAAGTCAGGCACATACAACTGATTTGAGTGATGATCATCAGCCTATCCTGACCATCTTTCCTGATCAGGCACATACACCTGCTAAGAGCAACCACTTTCATCAACAACTGGTTTCCAAAGCGAGTAAGAAGGCATCTAAGAAAATGATCCACCCAGCACAGTCAGGAGATCAAAGGCCAATCTGTAACAAGGCTTTGCTCGATGCTGGAGTTCTTGAAGCCCCCAGACATTTATTTGTTGGAATTCAAGATTCTACTCCCTCAGTTCCCAATAACGGGAACATTAATTCTGAAGGTCTTCAACAGACACTTCCTCATGAAGGCTTGCTTCGTGACAATTCGGTCAATATTGAATTTTCATCTTCAGATGAGAGCCATAGGAACCCTCTGTGTGGTCAGAAGACCAAGGAGCAAGAGATCTCATCTTTTTCTGTAACCCATTATGGTGGTCCTCCCCATGATGATGAATTTCGCTGCGAAAGTCCTCTCTGCAGTAGTGATTCACATTGCCTAGAAAATAATCCAGTGGACAATGTAGTGCCGAGAAAGACCTCTTATCTTGAGGCATTTGCAAATGCGAAACCAATCATGTCTGATGCTTTATCGCTAGCAAGTGAAATACTTTCTCAATCAAAAGATACCCTAGGGTGTAGGTCATTCTTCGAACCACCCCTAAGTCATGCATCTTCTAGATTGATCAATGATCTCTCTACCAATCTTGTTGAATCCGATTAAGCAACATGGAAACACCAACTCTGGTGAAAATAGGTAGAGGAATCATCATTTAATGATGAAGAGAAAATGATGAACATGAGGAAGAAACTGGCGAAAAGTGAGATACCAGTCATGTTTTGGCCTTTGGCTGACTCCAAGTATGACATTCCAAAAATGTTGACAAAAGATGAAGTCCATGATATTCGTCTCAACATATGGAAAACTCTTTGTCAATTGAAGAAGTTATTATCTTATAATGAATATGAAAATCATATTATATTAATAGAAGGGATATAACGTTAGATTGATTTGGAATCTCTATCAGTCTCTCGGTATCTGAAGGCTGAAAAGCAGTAGAGAACCCTTCAACGTTCATGCCTTGGTGCACTAAGAAAATTGCGTCAGTTAATTGCCAATGCCCCATCTACTGTTCATATCAGAGGATGGGGTGTTCATGGAGCACTACATTTCACAGTGCTTTCCGGTCAGTAAAGCCCGCCGAAAATAGTCTCATGAAATGTTATTTCCCATGGCCGGCCACAGTCAATGGGCTTTGTTTGTATTCAAAAGCATGCTCAAAAACAGGCTTCAACTAGTTCCTCTCAAAATCAAGCATATAGGGAACAAGTTGTTGAATTGATCCTACATCAAGCAGGCGAGAATATTGCACAAGCCTCTAGTATGTACAAAACACGTCATCAAATGACAGAAGTTTCGGAAATCATCCAACGGCCTGTTGAACCAGGTGATAAAAATGGATATAGGTTAATACATCCAGCTAATTCCTGAACTAAGATTTGCAAGATCAAGAGAGATTTTAAGAAGATTTCAGACATAGCATGTCAAGAGCCACCCCGGCTTGTCATACTGGGGACTCCTTTAACCCAATGCTCAGAATCAACAAATGGGATTCGAGGAGTTGAGTGGAAACAGTAGGAACATCCCCAGTTCACGAGACTGGGGACTCTTTCAAATCATCAATCCCCTCCTCAGAGAATGTCGATCTTTTCTGGATTGGGGAAGAAGCCCCAAGAGGAACGAAGAGACAAATAATCAAGAGATTCCATCCAAGTTATTGCTCGTCATGAAGTTCCTAAAAGATTGAATCAACAAAAGGCAATGTCTTATCAAAGACATGAAAGAAGAGAATATCACAGAAATGTTGATAGAAGGGATGTGATGCATTATGCATCAATCAATGTCATCAATGCCGTTGTTTCTAATCCACTAGAGGACTCCACTCAGGGGACTTAGATGAAGAGCGTCCTGCTCAAGAAAATTTACGCACCGATACAAATGAAGAAGGTGTGCGTAAATGAAGTCAAATGATTACTCAGAACCTAGGTAATCCACTTACCTCTCTCCAATATGTATCCAACAAAGGGAGGGGAAACAATCAGGTTACATATCCTTCCTATGGAGAAGGTCAATCGCTCTCATTAGAGCAATGGTTTGCACAACAGGAGGAAGAAATGAAATAATTAAGAAAGTTGAATGCAGAACTAATTCAGATTAGTCTTCTTCTTCTGAATGATGGAGTCCAACAGCCGAAGGAATTTGTTGCATCTACTGAGATGGAGCTGGAATATCCTCCTTTATCAGAACACCCTCAGAGGTCTAATCCTACGGGTCAAGCGCAACAACGGTTGGCAGTGCTACCATCAGTTGCAGCACCAACCACCACATCTGTCCAAGCTCCATTCATTGCACCTACCCAGGACCAAATTCAACCGGATGTTTCTAAAAAGTTAATAACTACTATTGAGTCATTAACAGCTCAGTTAGAAACTATGGAATGTAAACGGGTGCAAGTTCAACCAGAAAATAAAGTTTACCCTGAATGGGTAGATTCAATTTCTCCCCCATCCAGTTTTGGTAACCCTGTTTTCCCTACATTCAATGGATCAGGAGACCCTGAACAACATTTGACACATTACGTGACTTGTTGTGATCCTATGATGGGAACTCCAGAGCAGC
Organism: Viscum album; assembly: GCA_963277665.1. Lineage (NCBI taxonomy): Eukaryota > Viridiplantae > Streptophyta > Magnoliopsida > Santalales > Viscaceae > Viscum > Viscum album. The sequence goes on from OY728125.1 coordinate 381,310,809, forward strand.
AAGAAGCAGTGAAACTCAGATGCTTCGTGCGAACATTGCAAGAACCAGCTTTTGTCGGGTATACAAGCTTGCAATCCCAGTCAATCATCGGATGGGAGGATCTTCGCCAAAAATTCCTTCTTCAGTTCAGCTCAACTTTTCCAAAAACAAATGTTTTTTATCTTAAAAACTGCAAGCAATGGGATAATGAAAGAGTCTCTAATTTCATTGCTCACTGGAAGGGATTAACATATTCCCTGAGTTTAGCACTCCCTCAGGAGGATCTTTTGCCAATCTGTGTGGAAATTTGTGTGACGAATTACGCACGCCATTAATCCCTGTGAAATACACATGAGGGTTTCGAGACCTTACTTCAATCGCTCAGCAGATTGAAGATTCTCTTATACCGGCTAAGTCTAAATCTCATGTAATTCAATCAGCTCCAGGAAGGAGAATGGGTAAAGCAGAAACCGCTACAGTTATGCTTAAACAATCGCCTGTACCTATTTCTACTTCAAAAACTTCATCTTCTCAAAGGGCTCCACCTCTTGAATGCCAACAATAAAGGTCGTTTCATCCAATTGATCAAATAGATCAACGACGAAAACAATTTTATGATTTTAAGATTAAAACATACTCTTTCCGAAATGAGCAAGTTCCTGGTTACTTCATTTCAGCTCTGGAAAATAATTTGGTTCAATTACCCATTCCCAAGAGGCCAAACAAGGAAGGAGATGAAGACCGTACCAATTATTATCTCTTTCATGAAATGTTGGGGCATCCCATCCAGGAGTGTTTTGTCTTCAAAGACCTCCTACGAAAGATGGTCGACTTGGGACAAGTCAAGTTGAAAGGTTATTTGACTCAGGTAGCATGTGTTACTGCTACAATTCCAGAAGAGGAAGGTGAATGGCAAGAAGTCAAAAGCAGAAATGCACAGAAGTATGATGATTGGATGGTCAGAAAGACAATCAATCGGACTCATTCCATTTTGCGAATAGAATTAAATAAACCAATTGTGTCTTCTGCCATGAATATTGCGGTAAAAACCTCTTCGCCAGAGGGAAAGTCCTCAAAGAAAAGGTTTGATTCAAAGAAGAAAAAACAATCAGAAGAGGATGAGTATGTGTCAAAGCCTAAATTGTCTTTGACTCTGGTAGACATTATGCCATCTACTTCAAAGCCACGGGCACCGCCCCATCAAACGACATAGCCTAAACAGGCTAATCAGACAGAGTCTTTATCAGACGAAGAGTTAATCTTTGGTTCTGTTAATATGATTCAATTGACAGATCCGTATTCCAGTCGTAATTTCAATTTTGATGAGCCTGATTTCCATGTATCAAATAAGGGAATCCGAGGAAGTTCCAGAGGATCAGGATACAGGGGAAGACGTAGATATTTCCGAAGCCACTACTCCAATTCTACCACTGCTAGCACTGTGTATGCAGTAGAAACTCGTGGTAGAGCCCTTCAGCGAGCTCAAAAAGAACAAGCAAGTTCTTCTTCCAATAGCCAACTCAGTCTTGGCATAGTTATTTTGGAAGACTGATTGAAGGTTCCATCTTCTTTATCTCAGCAAGTAAATGGATCTAATCGGCCTAATCTTCCAAAACCAAGGATGTTGCCAACTTCTATCCCAATACAAGATGCATCAGCTTCCAAAGCATCTGCTTCCAAGGTACCTTCTAAACCGCATATTCCTATTGGGAAACACAGACCTTTGGATCAAAAGTATGATATATTGAAACACTTGGCCCATGTACCAGCCAAGTTATCAATTTTGGATGCTTTGAATCTGTCAAAAGATCTTCGAGAAGCACTCATCAAAGCTTTGTGAAGTCCTCAGGAGTTTGATGCTGAAATTGCTGCAGCTGAAGTCTATCACATAGAGAATAATCTTGCAGAATGACATGCAGTGATATCTTTTACTAATAAAGATGAAGATGATGTTGTGCATGGGCACATAAAACCTCTGTACTTATCTGGAAAAGTCAATGGTGTAGATATCCGAAGAGTTTTCATTGACAATGGTTCAAGAGTCAACCTCATGCCCATTCGTACAATTCGTCGATTGGGCCTCAAGAAATCTGATTTATCTCCTTCTACCATGATGTTACATGGATATGATAAAAATGAACAAGAACCACTGGGAGAAATTACACTCAGAACTAAATTTGGAGATCTTGTATCCAATTCGGATTTCATGATTGTTGATCAAGACTCAGCTTTCAACGTCTTTCTTGGAAGAACCTGCCTACATCAGCATGCGGATATCCATTCATCATACCATCAATGTCTCAAATACTGTTTCAATGGTCATGTTCGAACATTGTATGGTGATAAGGCCCCGTTCAAGACATGTGAGTCTCAATACATTGAGGCAGAATTTTATCACAAGAAGGGAAGAGAGAAATCTACAATAAAGGAAATTAACAAAGTTAATACTCCATATGGTTTGGAGAAGATTCCAATAAATCCATTTACACATGTGAGTACAGATTATGTGTTACGTATCAGTAAAATTGAAAAAATAGGCCCAAATCAAAATACTCTTATAGAAAGATCCATAATGTTAATTACGACAATCGAGCCAGACAACATGGGAGAAATTGGTAACCTACCAAACAGTGATGAAAGCACAAGTGGTGACATTTTCATTTCATCTACTAAAATCCAACAGGTCTATACTTCGACAATTAGGCCAGAAGAAGTTATAGCAACATCAGAGGTGAATAATGATGTCAATTCGCAATCCATCATCTCCTCTTTATTTCCCAAAAAAGACCGTTTATCATCAATAGGGTCGGAAATGGAAGATTCTTCTTCAAACTGTAAAAATTTTGACATCTCTTCTGATCATGAAAATTTCGTTCTGTCATCTACTATGCAAGTAGAAACGGAAGAAATAGCACATGATGAAGAGGAACAGGAAGATGTTAGAGATGCTCCTCCAGCATTTGAAGAGGGTATCTCTACCAATGTGGATGATCTCAGAGAAATAAATCTGGGTACATAGAAAGATCCACGCCCCACATTAATATGTGCGTCCATGACCCTTGAAGAGCAAGAGATGTATATTTCTTTTATAAAGCAAAATAAAGATATTTTTGCTTGGAACTATACAGAAATTCCAGGTCTTGATCCTTATGTTGCTACTCATCATTTGGGTTTACCAAAAGAACATCGAGGATTTAAGCAAGCAGCGAGAAGAACACACCCAACTTATGCTTCCAAAATTGATGCTGAAGGGGATAAGCTGATCAAAGCTAACTTCATCAGAGAATTTCAGTATCCTAAGTGGATGGCTAATATTATCACTATAAAAATAAGAATGGACAAATTAGGGTTTTCATCGATTTCAGAGATCTTAATCGGTATTGTCCTAAAGATGATTTCCCAGTTCCGATTACAGAACTCTTAATTGATGCTACGGCTGGTTATGAAGTACTTTCCTTCATGGATGGATATTCCAGAAATAATCAGATCCAAATGTCCCTAGAAGATTTGGAATCCACAGCCTTCAGATCCACTCAAGGTGTGTTTTGTTACCGGGTGATGCCCTTTGGTTTAAAGAATGCTGGTGCAACATATCAACGCGCCATGCATCGTATCTTCAAACCTTTCTTAGGGATGTTTTTTGAATGCTATGTAGACGATTTTGTGGTTAAATCCAAACAACGTTCTAATCACTTGGCTGATTTTGATGTCATATTCCACAAGCTTCGACAACATAATTTGAAGATGAACCCCTTAAAATGTGCTTTTGGGGTAACCTCGGGAAAATTTCTCGGCTTTGTTGTACGCCATCATTGTATTGAAGTCAATCCTGAGAAGACCATGTCAATCCTTGGTATGTCACCTCCTCGGAATTTGAATGAATTAAGAGGACTTCAAGGACACTTAGCCTATATTCGGTGTTTCATCGCTACTTTGGCAGGCAAAAGATTACCCTTTACCAAATTAATGAAAAAAAGAGTCACTCTCCAGTGGACTGAAAAATGTCAAGAAGCGTTTGATGTTCTCAAGAAATAACTCTTGAGTCCACTGGTACTCATGCCACCTGTTAATGTAAGACCACTTATCCTCTATGTGACAGCTCTAGAGCGATCATTGGGTGCCTTTCTTGCTCAAAAGAATGATGTTGGGAATGAAAATAGCCTCTACTCTCTCAGTAGAACTATTCTTGAAGCAGAAACCCAGTATTCAAGTATTGAGAAGTGCTGCCTGGAATTAATCATTGCAGTTCAGAAACTGATACACTACCTGCAACGTCACGAGGTCCAATTGATATCTCGCAATAATCCACTCATATTCATCCTTAGTCGTCCAATGCTTATAGGACGTCTCGCAAGGTGGGCAGTTATTTTGTAGTAGTTTGACATTCAGTATGTGTCTCAAAAGGCGATAAAGGGCCAAGCTCTGGCTGATTTCCTGGCTAAACATCCTTCAGTGGAAGACACGTCTTCAGATATTGAACTCCCTGATGAGGAAGTTTTCTCTATTCATGAGAGTCCTCAAACATGGGAAATGTATTTTGATGGTGCTTCCAGAAGTCCAATATGGAAGAAAATGGAAAATCCAAAATTCAACAATGTTGGTTTAGGAATTGTGCTCATTTCTCCAGATAAGGCATTGGTACCTTATTCCTTTTTATTGTGGGAAGGTGGTACCAATAATGAAGCTGAATACCAAGCTCTTATCACAGGCTTGGAGTTAGCGCTTCAAGTACAAGTGAATCACTTAAATGTGAAAGGTGATTCAGACCTGGTAATCAAACAATTCAATGGGGATTATGCCATCAGAAAAGAAGAATTAATCCCTTTGTATGATTACGTTAGAGAGTTAATGGCGGAATTCCCTTAAGAACCGACATTTTCTAATGTCCCAAGATCACAAAATGCTCATGCTGATGTGCTGGATAATATAGCCACAACTCTAGCAGATCCAAATCGGGACGAGACAACCATTAGTATTGCCCACCGTCGTGCAATTTCACCTTATATTCAACCCAGAACAGAAAAAATTAATGAAATTAGTGCCATTCATGAACTGTATGGTCATACTACAGGATGGATGTCACCTGTCAGGGAATACCTTCAAAAAGGAACACTTCCACCTGATAGAGCCGAGAAAGATCAAATCCGGTGACGTGTGGTCAATTTTACTCTTTTTGATAGCCCAAACCACCTAGAGAAAATTCTCTAAAAACGTGGTTTTGATGCAGTTATCTTCAGATATGTTGATGGTGAAGAGACAATGTCCGTCATGAAAGAAGTGCATGCAGGAGTCTGTAGTGCCCACCACTCTAGACATAGATTGTCGGATCAAATTCGAAGGCTCGGATACTTTTGGCCTTTAATGATTCAAGATTGTGTTAATTTCACAAAGAAGTGGCATTCATGCCAAGTACATGCCAACTTCATTCATAAACCTCCAGAGTTGCTTCATATATCTAAATACTCATGGCCATTTTCCACATGGGGAATGGATGTGGTGGGACCTTTCCCTTTAGTTATGGCCAAGCAGTTTAAGTACATTCTTACTGGTACTGATTTTTTTCCAAATGGGCAGAGGCAATACCTCTTAAAGAAGTCAGTTCTAAATGAATTGTTAGCTTCATCAAGTCTAACATCATTAATATATTTGGTGTCCCTCATACCATATTGATGGACAACGACACCAACTTCTGTTCTTCTGACGTGAAGAAATTGTATCAAGAATACAACATTAAATCCAACCATTCATATCGGTATCAGGCGGTGGACAATCACCAAATAGAAGCCTTTAACAAGACTCTTTCAAATATATTGCAAAAGATGGTGGATACAGATTAGCGGTCATTGCCTGATAAACTCTTTCATGCTTTATGGGCTTATCGAACTACCACCCGCAATGCAATGCGGTCAACTCCATATTCGTTGGTATATGGAACAGAAGTAGTCTTGCCAATTGAAATTCAATTTCCCTCACTCAGAGTATCCGTTTGTGATTAGTTATCTACAGATGAGCAATCCTAAAAGAGATTGAATGAATTAGAACGGTTAGATGAGAAAAGATTGTGCACTTTTCACAACCTAGAAATCTATCAGAATCGAATAGCACGAGCTTTTAACAAAAAAGTTCGTCTTCGTTCATTCATTCAGGGAGAATTGGTATTATTTCTCATAACTCCAATGATACCAGGAAAGAAACCTCCCAAGCATGAACCAAAATGGGAGGGACCTTATTCAATACATAGGGTCTACTCCAATAGAGATTATTCATTAATCTCGATGGATGGAGAACTCATTACTACTCCAACTAATGCCAGATTTTTGAAGAATTATTTTGTATAAACTACAATGTATTCATAAAATTTCCCCGTAACATGACACTAAACTGTGCGGCACCAGTTCGTCCTTGCTATATGACGTTAAACTATACAGCAATGGTCCAGTATGACCATAAATTCACCCTTTCGTCCAACATGACGTTAAACTGTATTGTCCCTACAACATGACATTAAACTGTGCAGCACTAGTTCGTCCTTGGTATACGACGTTAAACTATACAACAATGGTCCAGTATGACATTAAACTGCAACTTCGTCCCACATGACGATAAATTGTGAAAAAGTTCCCTAAAAGGTCCTGTATGACCTTAAACTACACCATGGTCCTATATGACATTAAACTGCACCATCCATGGTCCATGTATATGACCCTAAACTATTTGAAAGTCCCTTACGTCAAGAAAGACGTTAAACTACATAATCATCATAGGTCTTGTATGACCTCAAACAATACATATGTCCAGCATAACATTAAACTGCACCATCCATGGTCTATTTATATGACCTTAAACTGTTCGCCCTTTTGTCCAACATGACACTAAACTGTAGAAAAAATCCCTAATGTGTCCAACATGACATAAATGGTGTGTTCTTTTGTCCTTACTGAATGACATTAAATAGCACAGTCCCCCTTTTTGTCCAACATGACGTTAAACTGTATTGTCCCCATCATCCAAACTACATGATGCTAAACTATACAGAAAGTCCTTGATACGTCCTACATGACAGTAAACTGTATTTGTTCCCTGCTACATGACACTAAACAGTACAGCACCAATAGTCCTAACTGCAAGACTTTAAACTGCATAGTCCCTTTATATGTCCTACATGACATTAAACTATGCGTCGCTAAGGTTGTTGTTACCTCTTGTTTCTCACACCGAGTTTGACTCATGTGAGATTAGAGAAAACCTCAACCATAACACTCTTTTTGGGCCGCTAACCATGTATAAGTCCCACCAACATCATTTTTTAGGTCATTGTCCACAAGAATAATTTGATCATTAATTTATTCTTTAATTGAACTACTCGGATTTTGATCCTTGACTTACAGGCTAGGTACGTAGGCAACCTCCCAAGGTTCAAGCCCAAAAAACAATCTCTTCACTTCGGTTCAGCTTCATCTCATACGATGTTCATTTGTGAAACTGCCCTTAGAATCAATATCATTACATTTGATTCACTTTCGTCCTTGTTATACGACATTAAACTATACAACACTTTTGTCCGGTACGACAATAAACAACAATACTCTTTGATTTCCTAATTTGAGAGGGAACCATTATTTACATTGTTTTTTCAATCATGTTTCATTTCAAAAGACTACGTGCATACATGGTAATTCCTAATCTTTTTATCTCGGGTTAAACCATCATTGTACTAAAGTACCCTTTCACCCTTCACATGTATGATCCAAATTTGTACAAAGGGTATTTCTAGAACTATGTGGGATTGATTCCCATCCTTATGGGATACGTAGAAACATTCGAGTATCCCTCGAATCCAGCCCCATGTCTTTTGGGCCTAACCCCAAATTTCATATTCAGTCGCTTGGCTAAAAAGTCCCCATGAAAACACACATTGTGTATTAATTATTATGGTCCAAACACTATGACCCTAAACTAAGATCTCTTATACTTTCATCCTGCAAGACGTTAAAATGAATCTCAAGAACTATGTATGGCTTGATTCTCATTCTTATGAGATACGTAGTGAAGTCCAAAATTTCAATTCAGGACCTAGCCACAACATGATTATGGTTATCATTGACCTATGTATCTCTGTATACATTGTACGATACCCATATTTATGTGTTCTAACCCTAACCTTAAATATTTTCAGATCTTCATAACCCTTTTCATGACTTTAGGTCAAAAAATGTCAAACTTCTGAGAATTCTTTTGCCTGACTATGCTGTATGTGCCCATAGGCGGCCTTGAATAAACAGTCCACATAACAGACTTGTCAGCCAAAGGATACTATTTACTTGACTATGTAGCCAATGCCCTTAGGTGGCCCTGCATAATTAAACCCCCTAACGAGTTTGTCAGATAGTGGTAACTTCATTCTTGGGAAGAATGCCTCTTTTGTCCTTATTTGTCTTAAACGACAGTATGTAGGGATCCGCAAAAAATAGCCATCCTTAACATATTTGTACCATAACCTTTTTCATGATCTGAAAGTATTCAAGTCTATGGTTTATTCTTCTTCCTTACATTTGGGTCAAACCATCGTAGGAGTGATATCTACTCAATTCTTCGATAGTCTTGTTCAGAAATATCTTCTCCATATTCTAGTACCTCCTTCCATACAGAAAACTCTATACTTTGGAAGATTTGAATCTCCATAAACATTCACTGGCTTTCAGCACTAGGAAATTAAATTTCTGAGAATTATTTTTCCTGACTATACAGCACGTGCCCATAGGTGGCCTTGCTTAAATAGTCCACATAACAGACTTTTCAGCCGAAAGATGCTATTTATTTGACCATGCAGCCAATGCCCTTAGGTGGCCCAGCATAATTCAACACCCTAACAGTTTTTGTTAAATAATAGTAACTTCATTCTTCGAAACTACTTCTTCTAATGCCTTTTATCTCTCTTTCATATCATTCCTCAGATTCAAATATTCTTAAGTCATAGCTTACATATTTTCCCTCATACTTGAGTATGGTACTATGTTTTCAGATGAGTTATCAAGGAATTGAGTCAATTCTAATCCATTTAGGTCAAAGCTATTTCGACCTTAATCACTAGCCGTTGTATGTCGGACATGCATGACTTTAAACTGCCAGATTTCTTGTTTTTCATTTCACCTCAGAGTCAAATCCTCTTTTCTCTCCAGATCCACCTCTAAGGGGGGACTTTTGTTGACGCTCCTTCCATCAAAGAAAATAAAGATTGGAAAAGGGGAAGATATGAGATTAAAATGGTTCAACCTTTGAATAAAACATCAAAAAATTGACAAAGGGATGAACAAGGAGAACTTTGCCCATAGGCCGCGCAAGTTTCCTCATAGTTGCGCAAGTTGTCTTGCGCGAAGCACTTTGGCGAACAAGTGACTTGCGCGACCTGTGTAATAACTGCCCAGTAACTGGCCAGGGTCTTCTCCTACCTATAAATAGACCCTGTGGGCCCCCCATTAAAGAAATTTTTTCAGAAACTCGTATCTAAGCTCCCAACGCCCAAGTCTTTTCTCAATGCTTACGGAACACTTATAAGGTAATTTCTTACCTAGAACCGAGGTTCTAAAGAGAGGGACAAAGGCCTAAGTGTTGAAACTCATCAACACTTTTGCGCCTGAGTGGCCATCCCTTAAGGGAAGTGGCCACACTTGCGCATCCCTTTTCTGGAAGAATCTTAAGAGGATTCTAATGGCCTTAATGATGAGTCGCTCAAATATTACAATGCTGGCTGAACACCGCGCAAGTACCCTATACATGTCACGCTGGTATACCTGCGCGACCAATACTTTGACGTCCACGCAGTACCTGCGCACCTTTCAAGACTTGTGCACCCCTTCCTTTTATGAGTGCCCTTCTTGCCCATTTTACCCCTATTAAGCCATTACCCCTTTCCTATTCAAGATTCATTCTTCAAGACACTCTTCAAAGCCATTTATGTCATGATTTCTTGATTTGACTTCCTTATCTGAAATGAATTCGGTGGAATATCTTTCAAAACCTAGTGATTTACTTATCTTTATGTCACTAAAGATTGAGAGTTCATTCATTCAACCTCATCCTTTAAATCCTTAACCTAGGTCTCCTTTTCAGGAATAATCCCCATCCTAAGTCCTCCAAACTTGGGCATCCTCCTCAGGAGTAAGCCCCAAATTATTAAAGTTCCCAAATCTGGGAATCCTTCTCAGGAGTAAGCCCCAAACCTTAATCCTTAACCTGGGCTTCCTTTTCAGGAATATTTCCCAGTCATAATTTTGGACTTCCTTTTCAGGAGTAAGCCCCAATTCCCCTAACATGGGCTTCCTCTTCAGGAATAATTCCCAGTCATAATTTTGGGAATCCTTTTTAAGATTAAGCCCCAATTCCATTAACCTGGGCTTCCTATTAAGGAATAAGTCCCGGTCATAAACATGGGCTTCTTTTTCAGGAGTAAGCCCCGAGTCCATTAATTTCTCTTAACCAGTATTAATTTACATTTGATCTGGGATTCCTTCTCAGGAGTAAAACCCAATTATCAATCCTCTCCTAATCTGGGCTTCCTTTTCAGGAATAAGTCCCAAATTAGTGTATTCAAATCACCATGAATCACATATACCTTTATGGACCATGTTCCTGGATTTTCTCCCTAAGGTAAATCCTAATATTTATTTATCTGGGCAGTCATACATACGTAAGCCCCAAACCATTTCTTATGATTACAACTTTCATGGCCCAATTGTCTATTTTATTACCAATACATATTGTTTCTCACACTGAGAATGACTCACGTGATCTTAGAGATTAAATGTAATTATGACATCCTTCTTTGAGCCATCAATCATAAACATCATACTCCCTTACTCGAACTACGTGGATTCTGATTCCTTTTCCAAAACAAAGGATACGTAGGTAGCCCATCTATGGGTTCGATCCCAATTCCGAAATAATTCATGTCCTTCTGAATGACAATAAACATCAAGTTCCCCACTGAGTGGCTTTAAAACTAGCCTGGTCTTCATAATGACCAAGAGACTTTTATATAAATGTTTTGAAGGATACCATTGACCAAGAATCTCTAAATAGATACAGATGATTCTCTATTGATGAAGAACCTAGAATACATATAAAAGATTCTATAAATTTCATACATATTTAATCATTGATTGTCCAAACTGAAGTAAAAGTTCATTTTATACTTGGTAATGTAATAAGGATTCATGAACATAACTTAAATCTATAAAGAGAGTCCCGGAATAGACAATAATTCACCTCAAAAAGGTGTGATGAGTCCGACCTCCCATCCTCTCGACCAATGCAAATTCCTAAGCCTCATCAGTCCACAAGCTAATGAGCACCTAACTTTGGAAAGTAGGTCCAAATGGATGTGCAATCATTGTATGTTTCCGGTTCTATGAACAAACCCATTAGAAACCGATCAGAATGTTTGAATCTCCCATCCATGAGGTCATCCCCGAATTCCGAGGGAAACAGGTAGCCTATCAGTTGCTACTACCTTAGATTTACCATGCTATACACAATTTGTTCCTTGTCCCATAATTCTCCAATATCATGCTGATCAGTCTCATACTTTTGATCATGATGATTTTGAGTAAGATGATAATTCTATCATTCAGGAGTATCCAGTATGCATCTTTGACTAGAGCACTAAGGCTATTTGAGGACAGTCTGTCCCTATAGTATGAGTTATATGGAAGTATAGATAGGTACATGATACTAATTGGTAGAGAAAAGTATACATATATGTGCTCTGTGTCCATACTTGTTCTCAGACAGTGTTTCTACACCCTCGTAAGGTGAACTCGGGGAAAAATTATTTTAAGAGTGTAAGACTATAAGAACATAGTTTTTCAATGAGGAATGAATCTATTAAATTCTAGTCTAAATCAATAATATAGACCTAATATGGATTGCAAATGAGTTATAAATTGTATTTGGGGAGTCTGGGGAATGTTTGGAGCCTCATACCCATATTTTTGGAGAAACTTTCCTTGTGGAATGGTTAGAACATGGTTGGCGCATATTTTCTTAACTGTGTGGATGGCCCATTTTTAGACAGATCCATATCACACGGTTTTCACATGATTGTGAAACCTAACCTTGAAATTTCACCTTCTTCCTAGATAAACATGAATGATTTGTGCATGATTTTTCAGTATATGTGGAAAAAATATGCATACACCATTTTATGGGTAATTTTACAAATTTTTCTTTAATGACATGTTAAGTCCCCTCCTTCAGCCTATTATCAGTTCCAACTAGATTTACCTTCATGGATCTCATTTTGGAAATTTTTTAAGACCTATGGTATGAATCAATAGATATCTTTCATCCAGGATCCATTTAAGCTTCTATTTATCATGTTGGATGCACAACTATAAGTACTCGAGTCCGTTTAAGACTTTCCTCTTCTCACTTGCACTCGATTTAGTTATCAGGGTATGGAAATTTTCCCATTTTTTTAGATCGACATCAATCCAAGACAAATCAAGGGCCAACACAAAAAAATACTATTAATACAAGCCTATGGTGGGATTTATATAAATCATCCCCAAAGATCCTTGATTTTGGAATTGTTTTATGGGGGCCACCGATTTCAAGAGGTGACATTTATAGAATTTATATGCAATGATTATAATCATTAGAACCATATGAATAATCTCATTTATTATATGTAATTAATTTTTGGTGTTTAGGTTCACAACTCCATCCATACCATGTATGATGTTAGGTTATAGTTGGGTTTTTTTGTGTTTTGACACGTTTGAGCCACCGTTCAGGTGTGCCTCGTCATGACCTTCCAAAGGGTAAGAATTTATTTATTATATGGAATGTTTATAAAGATAATTGTATAATGAAAAGTACCACGTATGTTAACAAATTTTCCTTGTTAATGTAAGTTTATCAATTTGAAAATTTAATGTGAAATGTGAATTCACAAGTATATTAAGTATATGAGTTGGCCTTAAAATTATATTAATAGTAGGATGCATATCCTTAGCAACATCTCCCACATTAATGTAAGGTAGTGGAATGAACCATGAATATGGAATATGTTTTCAGTGGATTAAAAGAATGTTTTCATACTACTTGGACTTGCAATACTATTGAATGCTAAGGCTTCAGCCAAATGACTTGATTAAATAGTTGCATGCTACGTGGTCTTATCACACTAATGAGTGGCAAGACTTGAAAAAATGACATGATTAAAATAAATCATGATACTTTAACTTATCACTCTAATTAATGAAAAGTATTGAAACAAATTAAATACTACATGACTTTATAATAAAATAGAAATGCCATGAATCAAGATCGCCTTGGATTCTGATCGCAGAATTCCATAAGCATTCGAGAACACAATTTGGATTCAAGGATACAACATTCTTAGGTTAATAACCACCTATATCCATATCCTTGTCTATTTTTTGGATTCCAAGTATGAAAATGTAGGACCCCATACATTTTAATACAGGATGTCTCTGATACACTCCTTGGATCTAGTATTGACAAGTAGGTTCCATAGTTAAATGCATCTTTCCCATACATTTATTTGATCCATTTTAACTTAGATGAACTCCATGGACTCACTAAGAATCTCATTGTGGAATTATTTTTACTATTATCATTGGATTACACTATTACCACATTTTGGTGCTAATTACTACTTAGTTGGTGACCCTTAAGGTCTATGTCCCCATGGTTATTACCATGGGACTTCCCTATTAAATATCATTAAATGTTTCCTTGTTACAACTTGGAACCTTTTCTATTTTAAAAACAAGACATAATTATAAAATTGTAATAATCATATAACGAATTGTTTACAAGTTTAGACACTAGCCGAGGGTTGAAACGTGTACTTGGGTATTTAGTTACATTGTACTACTTTACTTTGTATATTTTTTATTGCACACTATTACATTTAAATTACCCATACCAAATGTTAGAGATGTATTTGGTGGAATCCCACTGAGATTTATCTCACCCCTCACTGGGTTCCATTTCATACCCAATGTTTACATGGTTTTAGGTGTTAATAATGGGACGAATACAACTTTGAACACTTTATTACTTTCTATTTAAGATGGAACTTGATAGCAGATGACTGAGCCTGAGCTCAAGATTCATTGGATATTCTTTCATTTCTTTTTATCTTATTTGTAAAATTTTATTCCTTCTATATTATGTCCATATTTTTTAATTTTCTAGTGACATGATATATCGTTATTTTTTGAATTCTATTCAAGTTGTTTCAGTTATTGTTGTTGTTATCTCTACTTTCTGTTTTTCCTTCTATTCGCTATTATTACATTTCCTTTTTACATTATTTTTAATTCATCTACTAAAATAAAAATTTTAAATAATGGAATAGTCTCTCCATGGACACAACCTAGGTTATCCCTGCTAGTTGCAATCCTCTGGCATTCGGCGAGTCACATATGAGGCCTTGTGCCCCCCGGTCTTGGGGCCCCCATTAAGTGGCATCCTGGTCCAGGATGTCAAAATAAAATTAATATAAAACCATAATTATTCTATTAATAATGATTTAGTTTTTTTACTATGGTTTGGGTAGGTTTGGAAGAAGAATATTATAAATAAAATGCAAGGAGTAATTAATACACACTTTACTACCCTTCACATTCTTTAGAATGTATCCTTAGAAATAAATCGAATATGCTAACTTATGGTAACTAGGGGATAAGAAAAATGATAAAGTACTCCATTAGGATAAAAATTACTGAGTTCTTTGAAGAAATTTTATATAATGGGAGTGGACTGAAGAGGTCTAATTATCCCCTTTTATAAGAGAACAAAATCACACATTTGTGAATACCATTTACATTCAAATGATATCATTACACTATTAATGGGTAAAAGTCTAATTTTTTTATAAAAATGTAGAGTTGGGTGATTTTAATGTAATAAATTCTCAAATAATTATTTCGACACATGTTTTAAACAAATTTAATGTCATTTACCCATATATTTTTACTTCTTTTTAGCAAGGCTATTAATTATTATCCTAGTAGTTTAAATTTAAAAAATATAAGGTAACCTTTATAAATTTATTTTATTATTTAAAAAAACATTTGGATCCATATAGTATAATTATATTTATATATGAGAAAAAATTAAATTATAAATTATAATATTTAATATATTTAAACACTTTTTTTAGATAAATGAAAATTTTCCTTTATGTGTTTTTAATCTTATATAGTTTTTATTACAAATTTAATGAGTTGAAATGTTTTTATATATAGGTTTAAAAATAGAATAATATTAATTTTCCATCTGATATTAATAAATTTGATTCGATGAAAACATTAATATAATAATTCTCTGAAAAAATAAAACATTTATCATTATCTTGGTATTTTACTTTAATCATTTTAATCCTAGTTTTATGACTAAAACTCAATTTGATTTTTAAAAAATAATAAAATTTAGATATAAAATATTAAATCATTTTTTTATACTTCATTTATTTATTTTATGATAAATAATTTTTAATATAATCATATAAAAAATTAGGGTAAAAGGTTACTTATGTTTCCAAAACAATAAACAAGATTTTTATAAATAAAAAATATATATTTTAAAGGATAAATTTTCTAATAAATTTAAATATTTTATTGAAAAGTGTTCCAAAAATATTTATAACATTCTTGAATTATTATATAGTCATAAAAGTGATGGTTTTAACAATATTTTTATTTTTTAGTATTCGCCTATAAATCAATTATTTTAAAAAATTGAAAATTCCCCTAAGATATTTTTGAAATTCTAAATTCAAAAATTAATTTTTAAATAATTTTTTTTTATAAAATTGATATTTTTTTTACAATAAAATAAAAATATAAATAATACATATTTTATTGTTAATTATCATTTTTAAAAATTAAGTGTTTTTTAATATTATTTTATTTTAGTTTCCCATTTAAATAATGTTATAATATTAGTTCATATATTGAAATATCATATATTATTATAATAATATTTTAAAAGAGATGAATTTAATTTCATATTATAAATTACACAATATTTAAAAAATTATTTAATTAAAAAAACAATCCAATTTAATATTAATTATTTTTATTTTAAATATAATCATAGTAAATTTATAAATACCATTTTATTCAATATATGGTTAATTATTATTATGTTTTTATTAATAATAGTAATCTAACATGTGATGAATCATATTAGTTCCAAGTTACATGTAATCAGAGTTGAATTTTAAACAAGTTGTAGATGAATATATTAATTTATAGGATCCAAAATCACATTTTGTTATATTCTTCCCACTTAAATAAATTACATCCTTAAAATTTTTAATTATTACTTATTGATGAATATAATTGAGGTAATTCTTAATATATTCACTATTTTGGATATAAATTCTAATAAGAAAACTACCTTACTTTGTTAATCTATATGAAATTAATTATTTTTTCTAAAAAAATATTGATCATTCTTAAATCATATACCTATGTATGTATATACTGTAATCATATATTATTTGTATAATAACATTCCCAAAAACATTTAAATCAATAAGAAATCAAACCATAATAAAACCTCATGTTCCTCCCCAAATTACCTATTATCTTTAACCCTTAAATTTATTAACCAGTAGTTCATGAAGTTGAAAACAAGTCATAATCCAAAAAATTAGATAAAATTCCCAAAAAATACCATGGATCACTTTTTCATTAAATAAATAATCAATTACAAGGCTATAAATACTAACTAACATTCCCCAAAATAAATCATCCCTTTATAAACTCATTATCATGAATATATTATACCTTAGTGTTTTCCATACATAAATCATGCGTTCTTCAATAATTATCACCCAAAATATACTATTTTAATAAAATAATTTTCATGTTTATTTATTTATTTTAATATATGTTTCAAAACCATTGAGGTAGAAAAATAGATGAAAAATAATTAGATGTTTCACATAATCCGCATAACATTTATAATAAAACATAATGTAATTGAAAAATATCATTCAATAATGAGTATAACTAAGATCATCAAGATTACTTTTTTATTTAGATATCAACCTCATGACCACAATTAAAACTATGGAACTCACCATTTTCCATCCTATGTGTAAGAACATGGTTATTATTCTTGAGGCATAGGTTTCTTCGTTTCCTTTTTCCTTAAGTGGTTTTTGATAAAACAAGTAGAATTTGGGAAAAATACCAAATTTATGGGTATAAACCATGTAATTTTTGTACACATGCCATGTAATTCAGCTATGTGGGATGAAAATATAGTGAGCGTAGGTAT
Organism: Viscum album; assembly: GCA_963277665.1. Taxonomy (NCBI): domain Eukaryota; kingdom Viridiplantae; phylum Streptophyta; class Magnoliopsida; order Santalales; family Viscaceae; genus Viscum; species Viscum album. The sequence continues at coordinate 381,328,113 of OY728125.1, forward strand.
GTCGATAAAAAAAATCTACACGCCCTATGCATTCATATACATGCCGTGTACATTGGTTATGTGGGACGAAAACACAGGGTGTGTAGACATGTTGAAGGTTCTAGATGTAATAACATACTACACGCCGTGTACTTAGTAATACAAGCCATGTAATCAGTCTGTAGTTGAACAGTGTGGCGGTGAAAAGTAGAAGCCAGAGTAACAGTTACAAAAATAGTGCATGTCGTGTACTTTAGAGTACACACCAGTTTGATATTTTTATTCATTATAAATGTTCAACAGACTTTTCATTCTGTACAGGAGGAAGTGGGTTCATTTGGAGCACCAGGAGATGAGTCCAAAGACTATAGTAGCTCCCGATCACATGCTAGAACTCGTATTCTTCCACTGGCAATCTCGTTTGAACTACACAGTTGAGATATTCTTTCTCCTAGAGTTATTCATTCCAATTATTTACCAAAGGGAATTTATTTGAGTTTGAACAGTTAAATTTATATCCTAGATCTACATCCTTCTCGGTTGTCTCAGGAGGGGTTGTTGAAGTATATCGATAAGAGGAGATCTAGGTAGGTGGTATTGTGCTTATTTCCAACTGTTGAGTTGTTTTTGTGCACCGTTGTACCACGTGCCCATGTTCGGTGTGTCGTGTGGTAAGGCTCAACTGATAAGTTATTTATCATTTCATAGGTTATCTGATGAACATGTATAAATTTTTGTTTAGGATTTTTGTATTGATCCAAGACCACCCTGTGGGTGTGTTTCCCTTGTTTAGGTGTTTGTCCTGGATACCCATGTGTATGTCGTGATGATAGCATGTTTTGAGTTTTTTTTAGAGGAAATATATTTTAATTTCTTGATTATGCATTGGTCTCAGCCTGGTAACTTTCTTATCCTGAGGGCGATGTTATGCTTAACCTGAGGGCAATGTTTGTTTAGCCTGAGGGAAACATTTAATATGTTTGAGGGCAGTAACTTCCATTCATGCGGGTGATATCTCGTATTCCTGAGGGAAATATTCGTTATCACCTAGGAAAGTCACCTAAGGGCTTCATTGCATCTTTCAAGAGGGTAAGGACTTGTATGTCTGAGGACAATGGTTACTGGAATAATCACTATGGTGATTTCTTCTGTTACACAAGCCAAGATAATGCACATGCTTGTTATTGTAATTACCTTCAACTTGTTAGAGAACCTATTGCGGTGTTTGTTCTGGCACTGTTTAAGAGATTTTCAGTAGAGGCTGGGTCTTGGGAACTTATATTTCAATTTTTTTTTATTTTTAAATAAAAATTAAATGGTAATGGAAATGGTAAGAGTAGATGCTTTTAAGTACATCCTAACTTGCTGAATTTATTTATTGCATATCGTCGTTGCAGATTTTCACAAACACTTGGGAATGGGCCTTTGGTGGTTTCCTATGGGATTTATTTCTCATAGCCTATTTAGGTATTGTCTTCGGCACAAACATATTATATGTTTGTAGGTATCGACATGGGAAAGGGTCCCTATACAAGTACGTGATTATTGCAGAAGAGAAGGAGAGCATGGGATAGAGCTTTTTCATGCGATGATGATGACTTCCTATTTCACTGTTGTGGTTTTTCTTTACTTTATTTTGTTCCTGGTTCCATATTGTTTTAGATTACAGTTTCTTTTTTAGGCTTCTTTCTTAGAATAATGTACATGTGGCATTATCTTATATAATATTGTTGATTATGTTTTACAGAAGTTCAGTTTTCCATTTAAACTTTATATTTTTTTCTGCTTCTTCTTTTGGGTATGTTTATATTTTCCCACTGTGCGACACTATGACAAATGGGGGCATAGTTTCCCCACTATCAGACCTAGGACCGCGTTGCTAGTCAGAAGCCTCTAGCGTTTGGGGAATGTGATTGAGGTCATGTGACCCACCGGGTTTGAGGTACCCGTTGTGTGGCACCTAGATCCGAGACGTTTCACATTGGGGAATATAATTAAAATCAATTCCATTTACGTATCCTCTCTTATTTTGATATAAGTCATAGTTTCTTCTAGAAACACGCCTTTCTCAACACCATTTTCATGATCACGTTTCAACAAATTAATACTCCCAAAAATTCTATGATAATATCCAAAATCTGAATATGAAGACATCAATCCAAATATTTATTCGTTAACGAGATATTAATTTCATCCTTTGATATTTTCAGTTCAATATACTTTTATTTAAATTGAGTTATCTTTTATTTCTTACCCCAATCCCGAAAAAAACTTTCCCAAAAATATCATGAAAATTCTTATAATATTCTAATCCAAAGAATCATTCAAATATATGCTCTTAAATTTCGACATTGCATTTATCCAAAAAATGACATATTAATTAACAAGTAGCATAAACAGTAAATCTATATATTTTAATTAATGTTATCCAAATTAATTCAATAATAGGCTTTCTAACCAAAATATTTTCAAATAATCAATAATGGTTTATAAATATAATTTTGAATTAATCAAATAATATCCCCAGATAGTTTCAAACAATTTTTAATGTTATGCCTCTTTATCTTTCACTTGGGGATAATTATGTTATTACCCAACACACCCTTTTATGGTTTATTACCCATATGTACTACAATTCTTCAACCTAAATCCACGTACATTTTCTAGAAATGGATTTCATTGAATAAAAAACAAACAATATAAAATTTACCAAAATTATAAGATGTTGTCTTATACATATAATTATCCATTATACTCACCATTAGGTTTTATAATAAAGGTCTCATTCCCTATTAAAAAAAATAACTAAACCTATCCAAAAAATTTAAAAAAATATTCATTTATTGAAATTGATTTAATCCAAGTAAAATAGACACAAACATTTCATTATTTTATCTGAATAACCATTCCATTCAAAAATATTCTCATAAATCGGTTTAGTGTCTTTGAATATTAGCTAAATTAACAAATTATTTAATAAAACATAAGAACACATATACATAGTCAAACCACAAGATACTTTCTTTTATGCATCCCACAAGTTACAGTCATATTCACAATATGGGGAAAGATATCATAGGAAATGAGTAAGATTTTATTCTCTATAAGGATAAACATAGTGGATAACAATCTAATATCACATGTGAGCATAAGATGAATACATTTTTTATAATTTGAAAACCTAAGTAATGTATACCAATAAAATAATAGAAGTTAAATCTTGGAATAAGGAAGAATTCATGAATAAAATGAGTGTGTAAACATTAGTTAATAAATATGATCTATAAGAACATAATGTCTTTATAAATATAACACAAATATTTGTATAAGTAAAATTAATTTCCTGACAAAAATAATTATAGAATATGATAAAATTATTAAGAATCTTTAAAATATCGAACATTCATTAGTATTGTAACCATTAATTTTATCGTCCTTATAGTTAATTCCCATGATTATAAAAATCTAAAATGTACTTAAAAATAATTTATGTCATGAGATATAAAAATTTAACAAATTGATTATAGGGTGATATTGGATCCCATTTATCATCATCTATAGATATGAGTGTAACATAAAATCAATAATATCATAATGAATGCATTAAGTGATAATGGGTTACATTCATCTCATTATAATTAAATAATTAATATAAAATGGGTTTCATATCCTTTAAAAAAACATTCACAATCACAAAAATAATCAGAAGATGATAAAATTGTGGAAAATAAATGTGTATCCAAAGATATTAAATAACATTATCGGTAAATACCCTTAAATTAAGTAGATGATGTATAAGGTATCTACACAATATATTTAATAAATTTAATTTTTAGTCAAAAAAATTCCCTATCAATCATGGTATGAAATATAACTGTACACCCTTCAATCAAGGATATGTAAAACAAGGTATTAACAAATAAAATGTATTGGCAGAAAAATTATGGGAATTCATGGATGAATGTTAGGAAATACAATGGTAGTGATAGATAATTCCTAAAAAGGAGATGTAAAATACAAAATCTATCCACATAAATAATTCATATGGTATTTTTTGGAAAATATGCAAAATCAAACATAATATATATCAAAGTAAAATGAATTAGATAATTTTTTTATATTTTTTAGAAATAGATCACTTTATAAATAAGAAATAATGCCGATATTTTGAAATAATTTTTAAAACATATTTATTAAATCTAAGTTAAAAATAATTTACTTTATAAACCATGAATATTTAGAGAGAATGATTAGTATAAAATGAAAAGATGATGTAAAAATACATTCACACTAAAAAATTTAAAGTGATTAGTTTTATAAAAAATGAATAATATGGAAAACATTAAATTGATTTTCATTTAAAATATTTTCAAAGAATGAAATTATATAATTAAATGAAAATTTTTTATTTTCTAAATAAATATATGTATATCTAAATAATTCGGAGTTGAAGATAAAATAATAGCACAAAAATAAAATCTATTTTTTATATTGTTTGAAATACTTGTGTTGAAAACTAAATCACTTTAAAAGATTATAAAAAGATTATTTTAAATCATTATAAGTTGTTGTGAATATCAACAAGGATAACATATAGGGAATAAAATTATTGGGACATGAGAGAAATAAATCTATAAATTACCCAGATGAATTATAATTGATTCATTGTATTAGATTATTATATTAAAAAAACATATGTTAAATTATAAAAAATAGTGATTTTATAAACCTAAATTTATGCTTCATATGTGCTAATTGAACAAATATATAACAGAATAATAACTTTTAAAATAAAAAATTTAATATATAAAACATCTATTTTGAAGGAAAATATTTTTTTTACCATTAAGTATTAGAAATCTTATTTAGTATTGTTTACCAATAAAATGATTGATAATGTGTTTATTTATTGATTTTAAAATTATATTAGAGTCATTTTTTTATGTGATAGTTTTTTTATTAGATAAATATAATTATAATATAATTATATAAAAATAAAACTTTATCATTATCAGGGTTATTAAAATTACTCCTACTCATCATACTCTTATACCAAAAGATTAATTTGAACTTATTTAATAATATGAAATTTTTTATCTAAAATATTAATTATATTTTTAAGATTTAATTTTTTCAAGTTATGGAAGCTAAATTTTAATATACATGAATAAAAATGGTTTTTAGAGTTGAAAATTACTTTAGTTTTCTAAACGATAAACAAGGGTTTTATAAATACCACCGAGTAATTTATAATTATTTATTTTACTTAAAAATATATTTATTTCATATAAAAATCTTTCAAAAACATTTAATATGCCATTTTATTATGATATTGTTATAAAATTTACAGTGTTATAAAAATTGGAATTTTTATATATTCATTTTAAAATAAATTATATTATTAAAAAAAGATCCCTATTTTAATTTTGAAATTTATAATTTAGAAGTTAAGTTCATTTTATAAAATTTTTAAATTTATTTTTCTAAATTAAATACAAAAAAATTATGAAAACCTTATTTTTAAAAAATTTCTTTTTTGAGGATTAAGAGTTTTTTAATATTATTTAATCATAATATCAACATTAAATTATGTTATAAAATTAGTTAAAATTTTTAAATGTTATATATTTTGATAATAATCTTTTAAATATGGTGAATTTAATTTATTATGGAAAATTACACAATTCTTAAAAAACAATTATATGAAAAAATCAATAATTTTTAATATTTAATATTTATCTTCAAAATATATTAATTTTAATTTACTCGTATCCTTTTTATTTATTATAGTTTTTTTTATGATTTTATATTTTTCTTAATTATAGTGTTCTAGAATCCCCTCACTTGTTATAGTTTAGTTTTTCATATGTTTAGTCTTTTGTGTGACACATGTTATCAATGATAATATTAAATTAGAGGATCCATAATATTGGGTCATTACTTGAACCTCCATTTACATCAACAATACATAGGGATTGTCTTAAGATATATTTTTATATAAATTCACCTTTGGTGTCTCATTTTACATTTTAAACAATATATAGTTTTGGTAGAGTTAGTGGATTAACTTCCACAATACATGTAGACCACTCCGAGGGATTATAAATAATTAGTATTGGAATCCTAAACTGACATACACATCAAATTATTCCTATATATTTCTACACAATTTGTTCTGTGCCGAATTTTCTTTTATTTCATTATAAAAACTCAATCTATTAAACAGGAATCTTCCCATATATACCTATGCATTTGACCAATTTTTCTCTAGTTTAATGTTTTTTCAATTGTATCAACATTCATTGGAATTTTTTATGAATAGTTTATTTTTTCGTCATTTAAACATGGAAAAATATTATCCCTTGATGTATTTACAATATAGAAAAAATGATCTATTTATTTAGAGTCAGTGTAATCAAGAAGAGTAATGGAAAAAATTGAGAACAATAGATATATAATATTTGGTGTTAGATACTAAAATTTATGAATTTTTCTTAACATGTACAATGAAGTTTAAAATGTATAAAAGAAATTTTTTTAGTGATGCATCTAGTTTTTAAATAATTTTCAAAATAAAAATATTTATATTATATAATTAGTTTTCATCAAGTAGAGTGTTCCACTACTGAAAAGATATAATTTAGGAGATCGATATAACACACTAATTGAAGAGGATATTTAAATAAATATGGATTTACATGGAAACTTTATTTTTGAGATATGAAATAAGGAAATGTTTTCATACATATATAGATTGGGAAGAGGCCCTCATAATTATTAACTAACCAATCCTTCCAAAAAGTATTGTATAGATTAAAAGAAGAGGAATTGATCCTTATTTTATAGTGTACTATAATTAAACATATATAAAGGAAGTAATACATTGCATAGAGTTACCATGAATGAACATGTATCCAATAATCATGAGGTTAATAGATTTTTGAACAATAACACATCATTGGTGTGTCCTCCATGGACATATCCTTTTGTTAGACAACCAAGTATAATATCTATGTTCTTGTGTTTTTTATATTCTTTAAGAAAGTTTTAAATTTAATGTAATTAGTAGTGGGGGTGTGTGAGGTTAAATTTTTTTCCTCAAAATGTAGGACCATATCTAACTAAGTTGTGAATGTGATTGAAGGAAAATTTTTATTATTGAGACACTCTAATTCATCCCCCTATCATTGCACATACATTCAACCTTATTCTAATAATTATTAATCAAAATTTTAACCACACCCCAAAAATAAGAACAAAATGGATAATCTATATATTCTCAATGGAATGAAGAAAATAAGAAAAGTGTAAGAGATTATAAGGGAACATTGAATCATAAATATTTATATCACCAGAACAGAGGCCTAAAATTTATTTAGTGACAGTAAAAGAAATAAAAACATGGTACATGATATATATGATTAGATAAAATACTAAATAAATTAAAATAAATTGAAATGTTAATCAAATTTTTAATTATGAATAAAGTGATAAAATCTATAACGAAATTCCCCTCATTATAGTGGAAGGTGTTTCAAAAAAATGATAATTTTTGAAATCATTAAATGATATCTCTTTTAAATCCAATTAATGAAAATTTAAATTTAATGATAATAATTATAATGACAACACAATATGGTTTTAAAAAAAATCACCTCCTAAAAATCATGATGAAATCCTTGACCTCTTATAATTTAAATATGTTCATGACAATACCAAAATGCAACCACCATCCATATAAAATAATGTAACACACCTGAGTGACAACAAAATAAAATCCTGAATGATCATGTTGAAATGAAACCTCCATTCCATAACCTCCGAATATATAGTACAATCAAATAAAAAACTATTCATTTATATATCATTCAAAAAACTAATCATGGAATAATTATAGGTATTCCCAATATAATTCTTCTGAGAATAATATTTTAAAATCAAAGTCAACTACTCTTCCATAATATATCTATAGATACAATTACAACACCTCCAACCCTTGAAAATAAAAAATTATAGGACCAAGAAAATATCATTGATTATAATGATATTTACACCTTTCGTAGTTATTTCCACAAATAAGCATAAACATTACCAATTATAATATTTAATTTTAATAGAATATAAAATAATTCAACCATCAAACAAATGAAATAATCAACACTGATTTATCAATTTATTATTATTATTCACTATTGAACATTTTATAACATTATTCTTCTTTCATCTCTATCAATTAAAATTAAATAATCAAAAAATTATATTTCAGACCAACTCTACATTCCATTTCGATATTTTATCAATTCTCAATAATAATCTATTTTTAAAAAAAATTATTTTCATAGAGAATATTTATATGAATTATTTATTCCACCAATATAATTTTCATTTATCATTTCCAATTTCTACTTCATTATATATTTATATAGTAGATTAGTAAAAATCATATTTCCATCATGGAAAACATAATCACTATAAAATCACAATGATTATCAAAATTGTGGATAATTTCAAATCACCTACATTAATTTCATGATAAATCAGAATCTCAAATCCTTTATAACCATAAATTAAACATTTTTTTTGTAAAAAATGTTTTGAATTTTAGATTTTATTTTTAATTGGAGTCACTTGTATTGAGTGGCTTCAGTTATGGAAGGATAATGAAATTTTTTATAGGTTTAAAGCCTTTTTAGATAAAGATAATCTCAACATGACACATGAATTAAGGTCATTCCTTGAGGGAATAATTAATGGTGAATATTTTAAGGGGTAATATCAGTGGAAAATTGTATAAACATGAGTCAGATCCTCATTTTGGGTCTCATTACAGAGTGACAACTCAATGCTCGAATATCTCTAAAGGCTTCTTTTTTATTGATTTTTGATAACCCCCATTTAAAGGGATGAGGGAGAACCCTTACAAGTCTCGTAGGTTTATAGATTACATGATCTGTAGGCCTTATAAGAAATATCTAGATTATAACTATATGTATGTGCTCCTCCCAAGCATTTTCATCGTGATATTAGCTCTACACCTTCACATGACTATTCAGTTAGGCTTCTCGTGCATGCACAGGTGGTTCCTGAAGTCAACGCCAAACTCTCTCTTTCTTACACATCCATTAGCTTCTACCTTGGTGAATACTTTTGCTTGGAATCCTTATCAGGAGTTTGCACCTTTGTAGAGTCTTCCAGGTCCATTCAGCACATGTTTAGGTGGCCCGAAGGCCTTGAGATGGCTCGAAGGACTTGAGGTGGCCTGAAAGACATATTGTCTCAAAGGCCATGGGTAGACCGAAGGACTTTAAGGATCCATGGACCAAACAAGTGTCCCAAATGCCAGAACAGATAAATAGTTTTGGCTGCTACAGTATTGAACACTACCCGATTCAATACCTGATATAGTATCTTCTACAGTAATAGAAATTGTTCTTCACTATGTTTTGAATTCAAGTCTCTTGGATGTAATTGTTGAGTCATCACCAACTGGGCTAAGGCTCTTCTGCAAGTGACATCCCAATTATAACTTCATTTCCCAATATTTTTGGCTAATCAAATTTATCATGTTGTAATATTATGTTCTTACCAAAATTAAATGCTTGGTAATATTATAATAAGTTCTACAAAAAGACCTAAAAATTATAATTTTATGAAAAAAAGGTATGAACCTGGTTTTGGAATAATTTAACCTTACATCATGATGTCTCTGGTCATAAATTAATGGGTTTCCTGTAGGGGAATGTAGGAGTTAGTTTCCTAGAACTAACTACTTTCTACTGTATTCATTAATAAATACCTTATCACATCTCAACTATTCTTCTATGTGTCAATTCATGTGATAATGTCCTAACGATAGCTATTGCACTAAAGGGTCATTGTGGATCCCTACAATGATGAGAACCCATAAGTGCCAAAACACTATTCTTGATTATATATTCTATGGCTGGATGATATTATTTGAGGGAAATAAATAATACATTCCATTAGGGGTGAGGACACATAAAATATTGAGGCACCTTCTCATGGTGTACACCCATGGTAATATTCAAGAGGATATTATGAGAACGAGGCATGCCAATAGGAAATCCATATTTTATAGAGTCATTGGATATTACTATTTGAAAATGTGTGTATTGGTCCTTAGACATTATGATTATTATTAATGGGAATTAAAACTCACACACATAGATGTATTGATGAAAACAGTGATGATGTACTGATATCAATGTGGTAGGATATGTTGGGTGTGTCACGTGTACTACTAAATTAATAGATAATGCGATAAATGATTTTTCCCTTCTATTCCATATCACAAGTAGATATATCAATCCCTTTGAATAAATATATATAGACTAAATAAATCCATGGCCATAGTGAGGAATGGGAAAGTTCAATTTTGGGAATTCACATAATGAATAATTGAGCACTTGAGTTTATGGCACTAGAATGCAGCATACTTCATTCAATATATCAAGAAAACGGTATTACATTACACAGTAAGCATTCGTAGGAGGCAACATGTCATTGCAACATTATATTCTTTCTCTATGGGTGCCATGACATGTTTCAAGATTCTATCCTTGGACTTTAGGTAGGCTCCACCTAATTCAATTGAGAAGGTGGCCGAAAGGGTCACACACTAAGTGTGTTGATGTATCTTAGTTATATATTCATTTTACAAGAAGAATAAAGACTATTCTCAATTTTGATTTAATAATTATTCACGGATGACAGATTGTTTTTATTTTTTCAATTGTTATTTTAGAAAATATATTTTGGGAGAAATAATATATTTATTTTTGAGTAATGTAGTTATATTTATTAATGAAATAAATAGTTATTACTCAAGGTCTACTAAATGTGGTGGATGAAATAAAGAAAATGGAAAAAACCAATGTACACATTGTATATATCAATTATCCCCACCATATAGTTTTCTGGGGATTTTTGAGAAATAAAATTAATTATTTAATTAAATAATATTAGGTGTAATTCACTAGGATCATTTTTACTGATAATTATAGTAAACATTTATTATTAGAAATGGGGTCTTACTAAGATTTATGTTAAATGAATAAATGATTTTAGGTAATTGATTGAATTTATTATTCTAAGTAATAAAATCCCAATTAAATTATTCTCATTATCATGTTCATTATTTATGGTTCTGCACAAAGGATTTGGAGAAAACCCTGAATACAAGAGAGAATTATTTTCTTCCAAGAATACTATCAAGCTATGAGAGAGATCCTATTCCATCGGATCTATGAGAGAGCTTTGGAAGTGGTTCTCAAGTTGATCGAAGGTGTACATACCAAGAGAAGACTATTCTGTTATATCACCCAATGAAAACATCAACAACATCCATAGATATGTGGAGCACCTATGGATCACTTCTAGAGGATGACTAAACTTGTATTCTGGGATGGAATGACAAATCAAATTGGATAGTGACAAGAAAAATAAAATGAGTGTGAATTAAATCAAGGTAATCATTTTATTTTAATTAGATTAATTATAACCAACATATGATGATCCTCTATATGGTCATAGGACCCCACTCCTTTCTTTAGTTCTTCATTTTATTATGAAGATCATGCATTTTATCATCATGTCGGATGTCATATTGATCGTTGTTATTGGAAAAATTAAATTTTTGTACACCCTTACATACACTTCTGCTATGCTTAGAACCTATAATTGGTATTAGAGGTGTAATACCCCGAGATTTTATGAAAAATATTATTTTAATTTCATTAATGTCTTGTGTTGTATTCTACACCAATATTACCTTGCACTATACGCAACACCGTATTAGCTTGCAGTATACGCAACACTATTCTTGGACCGTGTTACACACAATTTTGATAATATTTATTCTACAAAACATTGAGTATATATATATATATATTCAATGTATAAATGAAAAATGGTTGGATTCTGTTATACGAAACAACGAAGGATTCTTTCACAACACGCAACCCTGACTTGGCTTGCATTACACGCAATCGCGACCTTCCCCGATAGCGTGTGTTGTACGCAATACCGAGTATTAATAAACAATGATATATTATTATAATATTGTCATGAACTAGCCATTATGAATAGTATTAACTCAATTTTGAATTTTATAACATTATTATTCATCTTAAACATTTTCTAGAACATGGTATAAGAACAAAATAAATTTTTCAGGTAAAATAAGAATTTTTTAAAAAATGCAGTTTTGCCGCCTTTTGATGGAGCACCCACTTTAAATCTAGTTTTTGACATGTTTATATGTTCAATTTGAATAAATAAAATTCTTATATTGAATCAGAATATAAAAATTTACATTAGATAATGTTTTGATATTTTTCCGATAACTTTCATATTTTAATGAATAGTAAAAACACGCTATATTTTAATTTAAAAAAACTTTTTTCATCATAATATCTTATGAGGTTAAATTATAATATTGAATGGTTTTAAAGTATAAATAGAATATATTTTTACCATTTAATATAATTTATGTCATTAGCATTGATTTTACCTTGAATTCGTAGGTTAAATCAATTCAATCTTTTGCAATGTTTTAAACAGAAAACCTGTTTTTATTCGACAACGGGATTAATTTTAATTTAATTTCTGCAACTTCTGTGTATTGAATTTTAGAAAATGGATTCCATATTTGGAATAAGTGGGTCCAAATTATGTTAATATGCTACTTTTTATTTTTGGGAATTATGAATAGTAACTACGGTAAATTTTATTTACCATAGTTAAAGGTAAATAGGGTAATTAAGGGTAAATATAATATTATAAAATTACCCTAACACATGCCAAAATTCTATTTGATGGCTAAAAGTAAACCCATATCAACTAAGGGTCGGATTAGATTCAATTTATGGAATTTTGACCATGAAAATAATTTAATTATTATTAAAACCAAAGAAAGTGACAACATGTCACTCTATTAAATCTTAGAAGTATAATAATTTTAACTTAGTGATAAACATCATAAAACATCGAACATGAATAGTCTACCGAAATCTAACAAAATTATCTACATCATGAGAATTTATTTAGAATTTTTTGGGATTAAATAATTATCAATAATTGTGACACAATAGTGATGCAGAAATTATTTATCTAGTGAAAAATCAAGAATATAGTTTTTATTAAACTAATAGTTACCATAAAAGGCAAAAACCCTAACCAAAACTTATTGTTCATGTAAATATAAACTATAACCATCCAATGGTCGAATATTTGACCATTTGGAGTCTTATACAAGCAATTATGACACTTATATAATTTTATTTCAAATGATGCCAAAGTTGTCACCTTCATAATTTAATAAATATAACAATTTAAATATTGTGATTTTAAGATGATAAATTCTAGTAAAAGTATTATTTTGAAAGTTAATATATTTATATAAATCATAGGATTTTATTTTAAATTTTTATGCAAAAATAAGTATATTAAATAATTATACAAAAATGATGTAGTAATTATTTTATTAAGAGATAAACCAAATAAATGGTTTTAAAATTAATAAAATAAATACTATATGAACTATTTAATGTGATCCACTAATTTTATAGATACATATGACCTTTTATTAATATATTGAAGCTTTTATTTCTAACATATCTTCTGTATATAGTTTATTTAAATTCAAATAAATGAATATTGTCAAGATTGACACTATTGTTATTTTATAAAAATAACATATTATAAAATTGTTTAAAAATCACAAAAAAATTTAAAAATTATAAGTTTAAATTTATATGGTCTATAATGTTATAATTTAAACAATTATGGAAAATTCACAACAAATAAGTAATTATTTGTTATAATTTAAAATTTAGTATTTTATTACCACAAATAAACTTACATAAATTAAATAAGGATAAATCAAAATGATAAGGTTTAAAATAAGCACCAAACATGTCTAAATTTGCTTGGTTGATGCTATTACAACACTATCTCATCTGTGCTTCGAATATGAGTCATTTTTGGAGGTTTTTATGTGGGGTTAGATTTATTATAAATTAATATTTTTAAGAATTCCAAAGGTTCCCCTCTCCTCCCTTATAAAAGGGAACCTCCTCCCTCTCCTCCTCACACCAATTTGAGACTTCAAGCTCGGCCAAAACCTGCCAAATTATCTTCTCCACTTCCCTAGAAACATCCTAGAGGTTCTGGTCTTCTTTAAAGACCAATCTTAGTGCCCTAAGAGGAGGTTTCAAAAAGGCGTATCGAAGAAGAGGTAATTTCTTCTCCTGATTCTTTCAAGCTTCTTTCTTCTTCAACTTATTCTTCTTCAGTTGTTTCATTATAAAGTAATAACATAAGTATAAATAATATACGGATTTGTTATTATAAATATGAAACAACCCCATTTCACCTTTTATCCATCCTACGGAAAACAAAATCACCGTGCGTGCGTACGTACGGAATACCGTCTCCACGCCGTGGTGTAATCTGCTTTTCCACCAACACCTTACATGGATTGGTATTATGGTGTAAAGAATAACTATACATAGTTATTATAACATAATAATGATTCTGATATATTGTATCATCCACTCCAATTCAATTCAATAATTATGGAAATTATATCATCGCTGGTGCGTACGTACGGACTACCGTCTCCACGACGCGATGAGATTGATTCTCCATGTTAACCATTTAAGAATGATTATAAAGTATATATAAGAAATAATAATGAAATATATGACATTATAAAGCTACTGGATTTATGTGTATATATATGTATGTCATCTACTTAATACCACTCAATTCAATAACGAAAAGAAAACAGCGTTCATGCGTACGTACGGCCTACCGTCTCCATGAACGTTGTATTTCTTTCCATTTATTGATCCATTATATATATGTATATTCTTAATATATATTATATATAAATCATGTTCTATATTATATAATTAAGTAATAATGATCTAAGTAATCATATGAATAATTACAAGTTAGAACACGAACGACAAATGAGACGATTTTACCCAAAACGCTACTTTAACATGAATTTACAAAAGAACGGGTAATATAAAGTCATAAGTGAACCATATATGATATAATAACAATTAATTAGATTCTGTAATAAGACAATGACATTATTTAAATCATTATACAGGAGGTTTGGACACTTACGAAGCAAATCAGACCTAAGGTAAGGGAAATATCACAATCTCATTTTTATCCAAGATTGTTTATACTTTGGTATTTACTGTGGTGCATTTTATCATCCACATCCATGTTTCCTCAATATGTAATATTATTTCCATCCACCTACAATTGTCTAAATCCAATTTTACCCTTCAGTGAGTTTTAGTAAAGGATATGAAAGGAATATTTTGTTGTTTTTCGTACGAGGTACTTTTTGACTTTTCCGACAAAAGTACGAAGAATGTTTTTTTTAACTTATACGGCAAGAATGGATTTTTAAAACATTATTTCCAAGAATATTCCTTTATAAGTTTTCAATTTTATTTTTAATCAACTTCTATTAGTTTATAATTGTATGACATGTTATGAAAAGAAAAGTGTTTTTGAAGAAGAAAGGATATTTTTCTCAAGAATGGAGTTCAAGTGTTTTATCAAAATTATTTTCCATATAAGATAATAAAGCAATCTGTTTTATCCCTATTATTACATTGATTTGATTATGTTTTGAGGGAATTATTTTTATGAAGTCATTTACCTTATATGATTTGTTTTATGATGTCATGATGTTTCAAGAATCCCATTTTTGTTACATATGTTATGCGATGATGTATGATTTATGATTATGTGGCACACATAAAAAGGGATTCATTATAAGATGGGTGGGACCTATATCTTCCTCCAATTCATTGGGTAAAGATTTTATATATCATGAGATAGACATGGCTGGAATGGTAGGTTATACCGGTTCAGTGAAACAGGACTGAAACGAGGGTGACTCGGTTCAGAAAGGGACTTTGTCCACTAAGATAGTCTTGGAAATGAGTCTTGACTAACAAGAAATGATTATATATGATTATGTGTGTATGCCACAAAGTCTCATGTTTTATGTTATGATTATTGTGATTACATTTCACTGCCATGATTTATCCCATGTTATGAAATTATGATCTTTTTTGCAGGTTAAGATTTCCAAAAGTAATGTTCTTATGAATATGATGTGATTGATTTTTTTTTGTTTACCCTTACTGAGCATTTGAGCTCACCCTTTTATGTTTTCTTTTCCCCAGGATATAAAGAAAGGTTTTAGGTAAAAAAAGGGGAAGATCTTTATGGGAGATATTGGAGATCTTTCACCACGATTAGAAGATTACGTTCCGAGATTCCAAAGACACTAAACTATTATGATCCTTGTGTGTGTGTTTTTTGTTATGTACTATGTATTCCACAAATGTAATGTAAGGTCTATGTACGTCAGGCTTCGGGTCTCTACAGTTGGTATCAGAGGAAAGGTTTAGTCAACCTTTGGAAACTAGGATGTGAAAACGTTAGTGAGACCCCTAGAGATATTTCTAAGGTATGTCTAGGGATGTCCCTAAGGATAAGTATACGTATAGGATATAGTCCTAGAACTATGGTAAAGATATGAGATTAGACCAAAGATGTTAGATATTGAATTTACTCCACCTTTATTATGGTTTTGCCTCTCACACTATTCTTTTTGGGTTTTAGAAAGTGGTTGGAAACAAGATGATTCACGATAATGGAGGATATGATGGACAATGGAATGATATTCTTCATAAGCAATCAAATTAAATGGGATTTGGAAGTCCAAACATCATTATTATGCCGAATCAGCAATCTCATAATATCATCAATAAAGTAAAATTTGGTAAGTTTCCTGACTCGGCTAATAAGAGAATGATGGAGTTTCATGATGATCATAGAGGAAAGAAAGTTAAATTTCCCCTATGTAAATCATGTGGGAAGAGGCATCAAGGAGAATGTTTCAAAAGAACTGGAAGATGCTTTGTGTGTGGAAAAGAAGGACACAAAGCTAGTAAGTGCAATGGAAAAGTTTCAGTTAACACCGTGGATGAGGTTAATGGTATTTCTACAACATCAACAATGGTTAAATGTTTTAAATGTGGAATGTACGGGCATTATGCAAACCAATGCCCTAAGGGAATGTCTCATGAAGATAATCAGTATGGTCGTACGGGTAGTATTTATGTGGATGATGATGAAGAGACTACAAATGATATGTGAGATGAAAGAATTTTTGAAGCTCGGTCAATGGTTTAAGAATGTAGTGGAATGATTACATGTTTATCATGTGTAATGTTGTATAAGTAATCTCATGCTACTATGGAATAAAGATATATCTATGGATTGTTACACTGTTATCTTTCCTTGAGTTTTGAAAGTGTATGATTAATGTTACCAGTATCCATGAAAGGTTTTTCAGATATTTTGGGAATGTAGATGATATGCACATAATGAAGGGATAAGGAGAAAATTAAATGTTTGATGGTATTCATGAGCTCATGACTGATATAAGGAGAAGGTTATATCATGGTTTGAGTATATAGAATTTTTTGATTTTGGTATGTGGAAAGAGTTAACTTTTGACAGCATTCATGTTTTCACTATGGTTCAATGGGTATTCAAGAGAATACATTATTAAGGCCTTTGAATGTTTTGAATGTGACCAAAAAGACATATCTTATGATATATGGGGATCAATGATGGTATTAAATCTCTGGTAATCATTTTCACTATATTATGAGAGTGGACTGAAGTATTATGGATAATCCTAAAGATTGTAATGGATTATGTTGGACATAAGTTAGGATAAAATGTTTTTCGATATTATTGATGGGATGTTATAATAATATAGCTTTAGAAAAAGGACAACCTGCAGGACGGGCGACAGCCCATCGCGTCGGACAAGGCTGTGGGAATCGAACCCACAACCGAAGTGCGATTGGCCTTTATCGCCTACCACTGGCCTACAGGAAGTCCCTGTTTAGTAGAAACTAGTTTTATTTTATTAAGCGGTATGATATATGAAGTATAAGTTCATTTTTGGAACCATATACGATTAACCATAAGATGGACTTATAACTTTTGATAACCATTTGTTTGAAAGAGATGGAATGACCCATCATTCTATCACATGATCTACTAACACATCACGAATGACAAATTCAACTTCATTTCTTTAAAAGATGAAGTGGAAATTGTCCAAAGAACGACAAACGTTGAGACTATACCAAAATCACGAAAGTATTTCTTCTAATTCCAATTTCATCAACTTTAGGGAAATGATCTTGAAAACCAAAAATGTTGTCCTAGTGCTCTTATATCTGATTAATCAAATGGTACCTTAGATCGTCACAAATTTATGGATTTGTGATTGTTGGCTTTTCCATAGCCATGTTCTCTACCACTCTCCCTCGGAACATGATGATTAGATTTCTCTTACATATCCATATTTTCACCTATATGGAAACCCAGTGATTAGTTTATTTGGGTAACCGTTACATTTCATACTTTTGCTTTTAATGAATGGTTTTTGTATTCCTTTTTACGATGTGGGTTTCTATTAAAGAAACCTTCAAGTAGTAAACCATTTATAACCCCGATGAATTTCGAGGGTGAAATTCATTTTAAGGGGGTAGAATGTAATACCCCAAGATTTTATGAAAAATATTATTTTAATTTCATTAATGTCTTGTGTTGTATTCTACACCAAGATTACCTTGCGCTATATGCAACACCGTATTAGCTTGCAGTATACGCAACACTATTCTTAGACCGTGTTACACACAATTTTGATAATAGTTATTCTACGAAACATTGAGTATATATATATATATTCAATGTATAAATGAAATATGGTTGAATTATGTTATACGAAACAATGACGGATTCTTTCACAACACGCAACCCTGACTTGGCTTGCATTACACGGAATCGCGACCTTCCTCGATAGCGTGTGTTGTACGCAATACCTGGTTTTAATAAACAATGATATATTATTATAATATTGTCATGAACTAGACGTTATGAGTATTATTAACTAAATTTTGAATTCTATAGCATTATTATTCATCTTACACATTTTCTAGAACATGGTATAAGAACAAAATAATTTTTTCAGGTAAAATAAGTATTTTTAAAAAAATGCAGTTTTGCCGCCTTTTGATGGCGCACCCACTTTAAATCTAGTTTTTGACATGTTTATATGTTCAATTTGAAAAAAGAAAATTCTTATTTTGAATCAGGATATAAAAATTTACATTAGATAATGTTTTGATATTTTTCCGATAACTTTTATATTTTAATGAATAGTAAAAACACGCTATATTTTAATTAAAAACAACTTTTTTCATCATAATATCTTATGTGGTTAAATTATAATATTGAATGGTTTTAAAGTATGAATAGAATATATATTTACCATTTAATATAATTTATGTCATTAGCATTGATTTTACCTTGAATTCGTAGGTTAAATCAATTCAATCTTTTGCAATGTTTTAAACAAAAAACCTGTTTTTATTAGACAACGGGATTAATTTTAATATAATTTCTGAAACTTCTGTGTATTGAATTTTAGAAAATGGATTCCATATTTGGAATCATTGGGTACAAATTATGTTAATAGGCTACTTTTTATTTTTGGGAATTATGAATAGTAACTACGGTAAATTTTATTTACCGTAGTTAAAGGTAATTAGGGTAATTAAGGGTAAATATAATATTATAAAATTACCCTAACACGTGCCAAAATTCTATTTGATGGCTAAACGTAAACCGATATCAACTAAGGGTCAGATTAGATTCATTTTATGGACTTTTGACCATGAAAATAATTTTATTATTATTAAAACCAAAGAAAGTGACAACAAGTCACTCTCTTAAATCTTATAAGTATAATAATTTTAACTTCTTGATAAACATCATAAAACTTCGAACATGAATAGTCTCCAGAAGTATAACAAAATTATCTACATCATGAGAAATTATTTAGAATTTTTTGGGATTAAATAATTATCAACAATTGTGACACAATAGAGATGCAGAAATTATTTATCTAGTGAAAAATCAAGAATATAGTTTTTATTAAACTAATAGTGACCATAAAAGGCACCAAACCCTAACCAAAACTTATTTTTCATGTACATCTAAACTATAAGCATCCAATGGTCGAATATTTGACCATTTGAAGTCTTATACAAGCAATTATGACACTTATATTATTTTATTTAAAATGATGCCAAAGTTGTCACCTTCATAATTTAATAAATATAACAATTTAAATATTGTGATTTTAAGATGATAAATTCGAGTAAATGTATTATTGTGAAAGTTAATATATTTATCTTCATCATAGGATTTTATTTTAAATTTTTTTGCAACATATAAGTATATTAAATAATTATACAAAAATGATGTAGTAATTAGTTTATTAAGAGATAAACCAAATAAATGGTTTTAAAAATAATAAAATTAATATTTTATGAACAATTTAATGTGATATAATAATTTTATAGACACATATGACCTTTTAGTAATATATTAAAGCTTTTAGTTCGAACATATCTTCTTTATATAGTTTATTTAAATTAAAATAAATGAATAGTGTCAAGATTGACACTATTGTTATTTTATAAAAATAACATATTATAAAATTGTTTAAAAATCCCAAAAATATTTAAAAATTATAAATTTAAATTTATATGGTCTATAATGTTAATATATAAACAATTATGGAAAATTCACAACAAATAAGTAATTATTTGTTATAATTTAAAATTTATAATTTTATTACCACAAATAAACTTAAATAAATTAAATAAGGATAAATCAAAATGATGAGGTTTAAAATAAGAACCAAACATGTCTAAATTTGATTGGTTGACGAGATTACAACCCTATATCATCTAAACTTCGAATATGAGTCATTTGTGGAGGTTTGTATGTGGGGTTAGATTTATTATAAATTAATATTTTTAAGTATTCCAAAGGCGCCCCTCTCCTCCCTTATAAAAGGGCACCTCCTCCCTCTCCTCCTCACACCAATTTGAGCCTTCAAGCTCAGCCAAACCCTTCCAAATTATCTTCTACACTTCCCTAGAAACGTCCTAGAGGTTCTGGTCTTCTTTAAAGACCAATCATAGTGCCCTAAGAGGAGGTCTCAAAAAGGCGTATCGAAGAAGATGTAATTTCTTCTCCCGATTCTTTCAAGCTTCTTTCTTCTTCAACTTATTCTTCTTCAGTTGTTTCATTATAAAGTAATAACATCAGTATCAATAATATACTTATTTGTTATTATAAATATGAAACAACCACATTTCACCTTCTATCCATCCTACGGAAAACAAAATCACCGTGTGTGCGTACGTACGGAATACCGTCTCCACGCCGTGGTGTAATCTGCTTTTCCACCAACACCTTACATGGATGGGTATTATGGTGTAATGAATAACTATACATAGTTTTTATAACATCATAATGATTCTGATATATTGTATCATCCACTCCAATTCAATTCAATAATTATGGAAATGATATCATCGCTCGTGCGTACGTACGGACTACCGTCTCCACGATGCGATTAGATTCATTCTCCATGTTAACCATTTAAGAACGATTATAAAGTATATATAAGCAATAATAATGAAATATATGACATTATAAATCTACTTTATTTATGTGTATATATATGTATGTCATCTACTTAATTCCACTCAATTCAATAACGAAAAGAAAACAGCATTCATGCGTACGTACGGCTACCGTCTCCATGAACGGTGTATTTCTTTCCATTTATCGATCCATTATATATATGTATATTCTGAATATATATTATATATAAATAATGTTTTATATTATATAATTAATTAATAATGATCTAAGTAATCATATGAATAATTACAAGTTAAAACACGAACGACAAATGAGACGATTTTACCCAAAACGCTACTTTAACATGAATTTACAAAAGAACGGGTAATATAAAGTCATAAGTTAACAATATATGATATAAAAACAATTAATATGATTCTATAATAAGTCAATGACATTATTTAAATCATTATATAGGAGGTTTGAACACTTACGAAGCAAATCGGACCTAAGGTAAGGGAAATATCACAATCTCATTTTTATCCGAGATTGTTTATAATTTGGTATTTACTGGGGTGTATTTTATCATCCACATCCATGTTTCCTCAATATTTAATATTATTTCAATCCAACAAAAATTGTCTAAATCCAATTTTACCCTTCAGTGATTTTTAGTAAAGGATATGAAAGGAATCTTTTTTCATTTTTCGTACGAGGTACTTTTTGACTTTTCTAACAAAAGTACGAAGAATGTTTTTTTAACTTATACGGCAAGAATGGATTTTTAAAACATTATTTCCAAGAATATTCCTTTATAAGTTTTCAATTTTATTTTTAATCAACTTCTTTTAGTTTATAATTGTATGACATGTTAAGAAAAGAAAAGTGTTTTTGAAGAAGAATGGATATTTTCCTCAAGAATGGAGTTCAAGTGTTTTATCAAAATTATTTTCCATATAAGATAATAAAGGGTTCTGTTTTATCCCTATTATTACATTGATTTGATTATGTTTTGAGGGAATTATTTTTATGAAGTCATTTACCTTATATGATTTGTTTTATGATGTCATGATGTTTCAACAATCCCTTTTTTGTTACATGTGTTATGCGATGATGTATGATTTATGATTATGTGGCACACATAAGAAATGATTCATTATAAGATGGGTGGGACCTATATCTCCCTCCAATGCATTGGGTAATGATTTTATATCTAATGAGATAGACATAGCTGGAATGGTAGGTTATACCGGTTCAGTGAAACAGGACTGAAACGAGGGTGACTCGGTTCAGAAAGGGACTCTGTCCACTAAGATAGTCTTGGAAATGAGTCTTGACTAACAAGAAATGATTCTCTATGATTATGTGTGTATGCCACAAAGTATCATGTTTTATGTTATGATTATTGTGGTTACATTTCACTGCCATGATTTATCCCTTGTTATAAAATTATGATCTCTTTTGCCGGTTATGATTTCCAAAAGTTATGTTCTTATTAATATGATGTGATTGATTTTTCTTTTGTTTACCCTTACTGAGCATTTGAGCTCACCCATTTATGTTTTCTTTTCCCCAGGATATAAATAAAGGTTTTAGGTAAAAAAAGGGGGAAGATCTTTATGGGAGATATTGGAGATCATTCACCACGATTAGAAGATTACGTTCCGAGTTTCCAAAGACACTAAACTATTACGATCCTTGTGTGTGTGTTTTTTGTTATGTACTAAGTATTCCGAAAATGTAATGTAATGTCTATGTACGTTAGGATTTGGGTCTCTACAAGAGGGGTCATATTTTTTATTATAATTATTTAATTTTTCTTTGATTATTTATGAATTTAGTTATATAGTTGTTTCAATTCATGATAATAATTTTGTAAATTTGTACCTCAAGATCTATTCCTCTTCTCTCATTTCTCATTCACCTTATATCAACAATATTTTTCTCTTAATTTGGATTAAAATAAAATAGTGGACCTCATCTAGAGGTGCCAAAAGATCTTGTACATACAACACCAGAGCACATGTAATGTATTCGGCAGTAAATACTGTCTAGTCAAGGCTCAATGCATTAGACTAGTCTGCCAAATGAAGACATGTGTTGGAGTTTATCTATGTCTTGATTGACTCCATGTGTGGGCCAAGAATAGGTGGAACATGGTTTCCAGATTACATGTTGTGTGGCTAACAGGACAGCACATGTAGCATCTTCGGGTTAGGGTTGGACCGTGTACCCCATACAAGGCTTGCTCGTCTGGAGACTGTGTAATGTGAACACTACACATTGTGTGGCCCCCTGGACACGCCATGTACTCCGATGATTTATGAAGTACATATATAAACTGTATCGCCAGGCATGTACTTTGGATGAATGACGAACAATATTATGTTCCTAGTGTTACCATGAATAAAATTTCATTATCATATATGAATATGGATGGATTTATTTTCATGTTTGGAAATAAGGGATGTTTCATTTATAAGAAAAATATATGTTATGGTATGGAACATTTCTATAATAGTTTTAATTTATTAAATTATGAAAACCATGTGTTGTAAATCGATAATGAAACAAAATCACATGACTCATACAACACCCAATTGTAGAATAACCATCCAGGTCTTGTAAATGAGAAGCACTTGACAAAGTACTACCAATATGGTTATTTTTACTCTACTATGATAAATAAACTTGATAGTTGCCATGCTTGTTTACAAGGAAAATTTACCAATCCGCATTTTAGTGGATTGGGTTAAAGGGACAAAACTATTCTAGTGTTAGTGAACAAAGTTGTGTATTGACTATTTCCAGTAGAATGAAGAGGTGGATATGGTTACTTCTTTACTTTTTCTGATGATTTTAGTAGCTATGGATATATGTACATAATGATGTATAAGTCAGTGTCCTTGAAGAAATTTATGAATTCAATAATGAATTAGAGAATCATCTTGGTAAGAAGACAAAGAAGCCTTGATCGGATTGAGGTGGATAATATCTAAACCAAGAGTTCATCGACATTTTATGAGAGTCTCTGATTATATCTCAACTCACTCTTCATTATAAATCATAATGCAATAGTGTTAGTGAATAGTGTAACCACACATTGTTGGACATGGTGAGGTCAATGATGAGTCATGTAGATCTTCCAATATTCTTTTTGGAGATATGCTTTACAAACTGTGACATACAAATTAAACTAATTTCCAACTATGGTAGAAAATGGAATTCCTTCAGGGTTATGGAATTAAATGAAAACTATTTTGTCACACACACATGTATGGGGATGTGAGGAATTTTTTAAGTCCCTATCAAGCAACAAAAATTCACCCCGAGGCATTAGATCTATCTTTATAGGATATACCAAGGAATTTAATGGATATTACCTATATAACCCTTCAGATAAGAAAATGAGTATCATCATACAAGACATCTTTATTGAGAGGGAGAACATCCTATAAATGGATTGAGGAGAAAGATTGAATTAGATGAATTTAATGCTCAAGATATATGTGAGTTGGTATAGGAACAAGTTATACATGTCCCTATGGAAGAGGTTCTGGGAACACAAGTATTGTGTAGGAGATTAAGATATGTATGGGTACAAGAGAGACTTGGTTTCCCAGTGACCAAGGATGATGAATCATTACTATTGGACAATTATGAACCTATCACCTACATGTTAGAAGTAGAGATCTTGGAATCAATAAGATGGATAAAATATATGAATTCTAATATGGATTAAATTTATCATAACCATGTTTGGGTTGTGGTTGATGAGTCAATTGATGTAAATCATCTAGGATAAAATGGTTATTCAAGAGAAAGCTTGACATGGAATTTCAAGTCAGCACCTATCAAGTAATGCTAGTTCCTAAATAATTCAGACAATGTCAATGAATTTACTATGATGAAACCTTCTCACCAGTTTCCATGATTGAATCTATATGAATCATACTTATTATAGCATATTTCCATGATTACGATATTTACAGATGGACGTAAAAACAACATTACTTAATGGAATTTTTTGGAAGATGACTAAATGAAAAAACCAGAAGGGTTTTTGAAACCAGGTGAAGCCAAATGGGTTTGAAAGTTGCAGAAATCCATTTATGGATTAAAGAAATCATCCAGATCATGAAAAATTCAATATTCTAAATCCATAAAGGATTTTTTTATTAAGAATAAATCTGAGACATGTGTTTATAACTTGTTCAATAGGAATTCAATTGTTATCCTAGTATTATATGTTAACGATATATTATATTTTGGAAATGATGTACCAGTCTTACAACCAGTTAAAGACTAGTTGAAAAAGTGTTTCATTGTGAAGGACATCGGTGAAGCAGATTATATTCTAGGGATCAAGATCATTCATGATAGATCTAGGAGGTTTCTTGGACAATTTCAGGGTACATACATTGACTATATACTATGGAGATTTAGTATGGAACAATCAAAGAGGGGATTTTTTCTAGTGTCACATGGAAAACATCTATCTATTAAATTGGGTCCTTAGACACAACATGAGAAAGATAAGATGAGTAATTTCCCATAAACTTTATCTTTAAGATCCATCTTGTATCCCATGCTATGTACCAGTCTTGATGATGCATATTCACTAAGCATGGTTGGCAGAAATATTGAAAATTCATGATAACATCATTGGATTGCTGTTAAGACTATCCTAAAGTATCTAAGAAAAAGTAAGGATATGTTCCTGGTGTATAGAGGATACGGAAATCTTGTAATCAGAGGGTATGTATATATTAGTTTTCAGATAGATTAGAATGATCTAAATTCGCTATCAGGTTTGTCTCAATGGAGGATATGTAAGCTGGAAGAGTTCAAAGCAGCTAGTTGTTGCAAATTCTATAGTGGTGTTTAAATATATAGTGGCTTCTAATATATCAAAGGAAGCTATCTAGATTTTGAAATTTTTCTAGGATCATGACATGGTGCCTAGAAGTAAAAATCCTATCACATTGTATTGTGGTAATACTACAACGATGGCTCTTGAAAAATAACCAAGGCCCCATCAATGAACAAATAACATTCTATTGAAATTCCACCTCTTGAGGATTTATATCAAAGGGGTGAATTTGGAGTGACCAGAGTGTCCACGAAAGAGAATGTGGTGGATCCCATGACTAAATGCCTATCTCAAAATATGAAATAATATCATATGAGAGCTAGTGGTTTAAAGGTTGTTAGTAGTTAGCTATTGATGAAGTGGGATTTTGTTAGATTTCGTAGCCCAGAACCAACTACATTTTACTTCATTAATTAATAAATACCATATCACATCTTGATTGTTCTTATGTGTGACAATTCATGTTATAATTTTCTATGGATATATATTGCACTAAAGGGTCATAGAGTACCCTAGTATGATGAGAATCCAAAATATCCATAACACTATTCTTGAATTTATGTTCTATGGGAAGATAGTGTTTTTTGAGGGGAATAAAAAAATACATTCCAATAGGGGTGAGGACTCATAAATCTTTGAGGAACCTTATCTTGGTGTGTGACTTTGTTTATATCCATGAAGTTATTATGTGATCCTGACCCACCAGTAAAAAATCCACATTTTATAATATCATTAGATATTACTATCTATAGACACGTGCATTTGTCCTTAGACATTAATATTATTATTTATTTGTATAACAACTCATAGAATTATATGTATTGATGAAAAATGTGATGAAACATTGATCTTAGTGAGGTAGGATATATTTGGTGCATCTCGAGTAATACTGCATTAATAGATAATGTGAGAAAGGATTTGACACTTCTTTTCCATAACATAAGTTTATATCTCAGGCCTTTTAATAGAGTTTCCCTAGCCAAAATAAATCCATATCCATTTTGAGGAATGGGAAGTTGAATTATAGTAAGTCAAAAAATAATTAATCAAGAACATGAGTTGATGGAACTAGCATGCAACCCACTTGATCTGAGATATCAAGACAAATGGATTACATTACATAGTATGAATTAATAGGAGGTGGCAACTCATTTCAACATTATATTTTTTCTCTATGGGTACTTTGGAATGTTTCTAGATACTAACCTTGGACTCTAGGTAGGTTCCCCCTAATTCCACTGAGAAAGAAGCCGAGAGGGTCACACACTATGTGTGTCTAAGAATCTCGGATAAATATTTATTTACCAAGTTGAATAATGTGTATTCATGATTTTGGTTTAATAATTATTCAAGGATGATTGATCGCATTTGTTTTGACACTAGTTATTAAAGATAATATATTGGGGTAGAAATAATATATTAATTAGCGAGTAATTCGATGATATTTATTTAAGAAATAAATATTCATTATTCTACATCGAATAAATGTGTTGGAGGAAATAAAGAAAATGGAAAAACAAAAGTACACATTGTGTATATTAACATATACACACCATTTAGTTTTTTGGGTATTTGTGAGAAATAATATTATTTATTTAATTAAATAATATTAGGTGTAATTCAGTGAGCGCATGTCAAGTGATAATAAAATTTAAATATTAATATTATACATGGGGTCTTACTAAGAATTTAATGAAAAGAATAAATAAATTCAGGTAATTAATCCTTTTTAATATTCTATGTAAAAAAATCCCAATGACATTATTCTCATGAACCTATACATTCTTTGTGGTTTCCCAGAATGGATTTGGAGAAATTTCTCAAGACAAGAGAGAATTGTTTTCTTCCAAGAATGCTCTCATGCTACTAGAGAGATCCTCTTCCACCAGATCAAGGACAGTGCTTTGGAATAAACTCTCAAGGAGATTAAAGGAAGACATCGCATGTGAAGGCTCTTCAACGCTAGCACCCGAAGATCCGTTCAGTGACATCCAGATAGATGTGGATCATGAGTGGATCATCGCTATAGGAAGCCTACACTTGGATTCATGTACGCAACGATAGATCGTAGTGGTTCATGACTAGGAACAACAATAGAGAGATAATTACATCAAGTTAATTATTGTCTTTTAATTGAATTTATTGTAACCAACGTATGATGATTCTCTCTATGGTTATAGGACTCCCCTATTTTATTTCATTCATCGTTCAATTCCAAGGATCAGGCATTTTATAATCATGAAGGATCTTATATAGATCGTTGTTAATGGAAAAATTAATGTTGGAACACCCTTCCACATGCATCCGATATTCCTGAATCCTACAGGGAAAACAACACCATATTGGTGAAACAATGAATATAGGGGTCATTTCTATTTTGAAAAAATAGACATCACACCCTGAATGAGAATAACATGTCACCATTTTTATGGTATGTTTATGGAAGCTAAATGAAAAACCAACTAATCACATTGTAATATATCCATTATATATAGATAGGTAATCAATTTGATACATATTGTTGACTTAGACTAGTTATAAGTGATTTATGGTTTTGGGATGATCTTCATTGGTCTAAATTAAGTTCAATAGTATAGGTTTATTTAATTAAGATCCAATGGATGAATTTTATGTATATGATGTTTTAAGTGGTTATTTTATAAATTTTATTTTTAATTTAAAATTCATTATCAAAATTGTGAAGAAGATTTTTATGTTAGAAAAATAGTGAACCCTCAAAATATATGGATGTAGATAATTTAAATGAATATCGTAGATATTAGATAATATATGGGATTTTAGTCAAAATTTGTTTATTGATTGAATATCGTTCAATATCTGATTTGAGAAAAAAAATTATATTAAAATATAGAAAAACTATGAACATAATAAAATGAATAATGGAGAATGATCTTTACTGTATATGGTTATTTTATTCATATTTTTATTTACATGGGTGAAATTTGTATTGTTATTATATTCAGTGTACCCCTCATAAAATTAGTGATTAGAAGAGATGAAGTGGATATAGACCAAAGATGATTAGTGTGATTTTCTTAAGAACTATAATCACAAACTAGTAATGTAGTGATTATTAGGCATATTAAGAGTTTTTTGAAATGTTCTCCTGGGATGTATCATAGTGTGGGTGTACCAGGTAAAATGTTTGTTTCCACAAATCCTTCATTTTTACAATTTTTGGTGTGGTAGTGTGATTTTTATGATAATATCAATCTGTAACACCCTGAAATTCTTTGAAATATATTTATTGAAATTAATTTAATTTTCCTTGATAGCTTGTGTTACACCAAACACCGAGTTTTAATGATACATGAAATACTATTAAAAATTATTATTTAATGTGATAGTAATGACCTAGCCATTAGATTGGTGGTTCTGAATATTATTAAATAAAATATGAAAATAGATGTTATAAACATGTATATAAAATAAATTATTTAGTGAAAAATTAATTATAATTTTAAATAAAAATCATTTAATAATAAAGATTTTTTTTTGAAAAAAACCATTTTAAAGCATAATAATATGTTTTATCTAAATTAATTAAATAAATATATTTTATTGCATCATTTTTATGAAATATATATATTATATACTCAAAAATATTTTTTTGAAAAATTCATCTTTTATGTTTTTAGGCATGAGATAGAAATAATTCCAGTTTTACACTTAAAAAGTATTTTTCTAAGAAGCATTTTGTCACCTTTTTCTCTATTACGTTAATTTTTTTTTAAAATTTAGAAAATTCATTTTAAAAAATAAAATCAATTTTTTAAAATATAATTTCGGAATTTATTTAGAGTTAATTTCAAGGAATTTCATGAAGAGATTAATTATTTTATGGAATAGTGAAAATACTAGAATTTATTAAAAATAACGTATTTTTATAAAATAATTATAAGATTCCATTTTGTTTTGAAATTATTTTAAAACTGTAATTAGTCAAATTTTGTTATAAATAACCCTATTTATGTCACTAAAATTCATTTCATACTGAATTTGGTAAAATCAAAATTAAAGATTTGAAGGTCTTCTCTTTGGAAAACCTCTTTTTCACTATGTATACTGGTTTATTTTTAAATTAAAATTCTATACTTATATTAATTTGATTTGGAAAATTAGATTCCTTATTTTTAATAATAATAATTAATTTTATATAATAAGTAAAAATCAATTTTTTATCATCATGAATTGTAAAAACTATAAAAATCAAATACTGCGGTTATGGTTAAAACAAGTTTACCAAGGTATTAAACTGAAAATAAAAGGGGTAAAATGACCTCTAAAAGTATGAAACACACATTTTATGGTTCGTTATTGACCTTATAACCTATAATATAATATAATTCACCATTTTGGATCTTTTTGGCATGTGTAAAATGTGGTTACACTATTATTTTAAAAAAATCCATATATGTCCTTCTACCACTTATAAGAGGACACCACCTCTCCTCTCCTCTTAACCCATCCAAAATAATTTTCATTCAGAAAATAACGGAACATATATATTAAATAATCCCCATAGAACTTCTATAGTAATTGGTTTTATTAGTAAAATCTTACAAGAAAACTGTAGATAGAAACATAAAGAGGTTATCCAAAATAGATGTAAAATTATAATCCTTTCATTTTGATTTATTTCCCCCTCCACATCCTTAAAATTTTATTAAATTATTATTATATAATAACAAATATATATTACACTTACATGTATATTATTATGTTAATTTAATATCCAATATCAATATTCTCTTCCATAAAATTGGAAATGAAAATGTTGATCGTGTATATGGAAGATTTCTTCCTCGGGAATTAATGTTATTAATTTTCCATAACCACTAACAATTCCTAGTTATAATTATGGATTTTATGTTAATATATGATATTTAGGATATTATTATACGTATTTAATAATATAACCACATATAACTTCTTAACTCCCAACAGGTTGGAAAACAATAACGTCGCTTGTGTGTTAGGCAGACTACCGCCTCATGATCCGATGTAATATTTTGTTCATCTATATTTTACAAGGATTGTAATAAGGATAGATTAAATTAATATATATTATATTTTTAACAAAATTATATTTATTTAATTATTATATCACATATTCCTTCTGACATTCCAATCATTTGGGATACGATAATGTCATTTGTGTGTATAACAGAATATTGGCTCATGAAGCGGTGTGCTTCATTTTTCACAAAATTAATGAATGGAAATTAATAAGGGTAAATTTAATGAATATATGTGATATATATGACATAAAATTATTATATAATGTTAATTTATTATTTAAATTAATTTCATTTTATCCATCTAGAAAATGGAAATAGAATTTATGTGTATGCATGACTTACCGTCTCCACAAACAGTGTAATTCATTTTATAAAAAAACTTCAATATATTAATTTATATAATAATATCAGGAATATATATAATATTTATATCATGGTTATCATTAATTATATTATGGAAACATTATCAAATGAAATGTCATAAAATACCAAATACAATCATATATGAAAAACAATGAAGTTATAGCCTGAATCACGATTTTAACAAGGAATTGATAATAAATAGGTAATAAAATGTTACAATTAAATAATATATTGTATTATATATTTATAATTATAATTATATATTATATGTATAATAAACCTATATTTTTATACAATTGGCTCATATGTGTAAAAATAATGCCAGGAGATAAGGCAAAGGATTTTTGTCTCAATTTTCCTTCTTTGAGACATATGTTGTGTTATCCACCTATCTTATTTTATGACATGTATATAATAGAACTTTTATATGTCATATCATTAATCTACTTCTATGAATTATATTTTTTCGTTTAATTGATTTTATACTTAAAATGGGGATTAAGATTAAAAAGTAACAAAAGTAGTAAGGGTTTATTATAACAATATCAGTATTTTTTAGAATTGCTTCTGATTATGATTTGTTATGACGAAATATTATCATATATTTCTCAATAAATTCATTATTTTTCTTTTCCTATATATATTTTTTGATAATACAAATTTTCACTTAATTTTGCTCTCTTTATACACTCATGAATCCAAAATATTTTCTTTACTGAAAACAGACTTTATTACACTCTTTAGTGGAAAAAACATTTTTCTTCTATGTCCATGTATTCTAAAAAAAGATATAAATAATGTTTTAATAATTAATAAATAATTTTTAAATTCAATTTTACACATGTTTTACTTTTTTTAAAATGAATCAACTAATCAATTTCTAAATAAGGCATATTAGGATTTTTTAGAAAATGTGAAAGGAATAATTATTTTAGTATGTACTACATGAATAAAACTTCATACCATGATGACCAATGAATTTTTTAAATGTTTATTTATATGTTTCATAGTTTATTTTAAGATAAAAATATTTATAAAATATTTTACAAATTTTCTATTTTAAAAAATGAATTTCAATAAAAGGTTATTTTCCTCAATAAATGTTTCATTTGATCTGTGAAAATAATTTTCTATATATGATGACATTATTTGACGTTATCGATGTTTTTATGGGGATATTATCTTATGATTCCATATTTATTCTTCCTATGGATGGTTTATGTTTATGATGAAAATATTTTTATGAAACTAGTCACAAACACATTGGATATACTCTAATGAAATGTTTAAAAAAACCCATTTATCTTCATGGGTTCTAATACAATGAATGTTTTATGAACCATAGAACAAATTTTTATGGTTCATATTATATGGTGGTTGTTATTTTCTAACCAATTGTTTTGCTTAATTTTTAAACGAGGAAAATTTTTATGTGATTATGAAGGATGATGAACATATTATAACCAATGGTGGTTGAGACATATATCTCTCTCCAATGCATTGGGTAATAATATGTTATGAATGAACCTAATTTCATGTTTTTATGTTTATTAGTGGAACTTATTTCATGACCATAGGATTGCAGGAGGGCCTGGTTTCATGTTCTCATTGAATTTAGTAAACTTGTTTGTATTTTTACAAGTTCACAATGTTATAAGTTTATCTGTATACTAAAAATATATGTATTATGCCAAGGTTATAATCTAATTGATAATGTAATATGATTAATTTATGATTAATTTCATATGTTCTTCAAATATTTATTCCAATAACCATATTTATGATCTAGGATATTCATGGTATTCTTTTAAAAGGATAATATCATGCTCTCATACCCATATGTTCATTTCATTCTTATATAATATTTGATAACTACCTTGTTTTCCCATACATAGAATATGAGCTCATCCATTATTATGTTTTCTTCCCATAATTTGTTATGAGAGGTTTTATGTATAAAAAGTTAAATATGGCACTAGATATTAATATATCCATGGTAGAAGATATAGTTAACCAATGAACTAGTTATTTTTGTTTATATGTTTCTGAGGGCACTAATCCTAAATGAATCTAGAATTGATTTAATGTTATAAAATTAATATTATACAATTAATTCTTTATATTTATTTAACAAATGTTTTGGTCTTTACAGTTTTTATCTGTGTGAATTCAATAATCTAATCACTGGGAACTGTTATGAGTAAATGATTGGTGAAGAATATATCTCCTTCCAAAGACTTCACGACTAAAGGGCTACCACAAGGTATGTTGGTAAGATTCCTTACTAGGTTGTGTAGCCTCTCATGGAGTGCTATAGTAAGTATCAATTATAGACCATGGGAAAAATTTCCAAACCATTAATGTTGGTATCATGTAATGTTTTAGATAACCATCATAAATTAGGTTGAAAAAATGTTAGTGATATCCCTAGGGATATTTCCATGTATAAGACTAATCATAATTCTATGTATAGGAAAATATCATTGAATATTGGCGAGGGATTGAGTAAATGGTTTCCAAGAAAATTAATCCATGTATAGATACAAAATGTGGACATGGTTATGGGATATATTAACCTATGGGTAATGACTCTAGAAAAGGCATATAGGGTTTGACAAAATAGTTACCCGGTAAATGACAGTGAACATTATTTCACACTATGTTTGAAAATACCAATATATATTATTTGGAAACTAAAAACCCCTTTATGAACGATCATTAAGGGTTTAATTATTTGATTACCACGAATGACTGAGGTTAAACCTATGGTGTCATGATTAAAAGGAATATGTTTTGATATAGAAATCATATAATTTTTTTGAAGATTATGGTTATTGTTTCTTCAAAAATGATTTTTTGTTTTATTTATTTGTTGGAACCCAAAGGAACCATATTTGTAATGAATGCGATAGAAAATGTAATTATTTTACTCATGAGATACAAAATTTTATGGGATCTGGAAAGCAAAATCACATTGTTATTATCACATGACTTCTCATTCTATGAATCATTATGAACATTCAAAAAATAAATAGAGGGAACAATATTCAATTGAGTCATTAATATGGTAACATATACCAACTTCTAGAGGTTCCATTTAATTTCTAGTTTATGAGAAAAGGATCACTAGATATAAAAGGATATTTTCTATTCTATATAATTGAGAACATGAAAAAACATATTTGATCTGTACCATTTTGATTGTGAAATAGGTCAAAGGTGGGATATTATTGTGAATTTGAGTTAATGTGATTAAATTGACTTCATTGAGTGGGATGAGTTTATGATTTTACTTCTCAATAAGTAATTTCTTTGTATTCATCACACAAATATAGATCAGAAATTACTTATGTTATAGATGAAGTTTGTTGAATCCATTGGTGCCTATGAGGGAAATTTTACAAGACAATGGGGTATGATTCTGGTGTTAAAATCCAATCCAAAAGTATGTCTGATTTATTCTCAAGTGGCTTAAAATAGATTATTTAATTGGAAATATCTATAAGGTACTTCATTAGTAATGTTTAAATCCTTTTGTATGCTATCAAGGTGAAAATGGATATTGGATTTACCCATCAATATCATGGGTTTGATATGAAAAGTAAGATTTAATTGAAATAAAACTCTAAAAACCCTGGATATTAGATGATCCGTTTTCTTTTTTCCATCTGGTATGGAAGGAAACATATAAGAAACTATATTAAGTAGAATAGTAAATTTTTTAAGTGTTTTAAGGAAGGTAATCATGCAATTGATTGTGGATGTGATGGGAAAAAGTCAGGTAATACTCTAAATAGATAGAAAGACCCATCGAAATCACAAATAACACTTCAATGTTTCAAATGTAATGAATATGGAAATTATGAGAATCAATTCACCAATCGAATGGATAATGAGGATGATAATACCAAATAACATAAATAAACAATGTGAAAAAGGTAAATCATAGGAAATAAAAATGGTTTAGGTGAATCATAATAATTAGTTAACACTAAACCTCTACTCCTCAGTTGGGAATTTCATGTTTTAATCTGTATGAATGAGCCCTCAAAAAATATTCTCAATATTTTATGTGATTATTAGCACTAATTATCTCCACATACAAGGATTTTATAAGAATGAAAATAAATTTAATATTAACTAGGATAAGGGATGAACCTATCATTTCAATGGGAATGATTTTTAATGAATGAAGGGTTAATTATATTTGGGAAGCATATATGTTTCCATGTAAGGTTAAATTAAGAGTTATAAACATATTCTCAAGCTTATGAGTTTAAGGTTGACAGTACGTTGAAAATATTAAACACCCCTTTTGAAGATTTATGTGGTTGGTTTTTATCAACATTATGGATATTGTGTGCGACATTCGTGGGGATACATCGCTTTGGTTTTATACATGCTTCAGTGGAATTTTTTTTGAAGAGTAATGAATATAAATTTTATGGGAATATGATTAAAGGTATTAGTAACATATATGGTTTAAATTGTATTTTATACAGAATTAATTATGGGTTATTTATATTTCATAAAATGTTTAGAACCCTATTTATATTTTTTTAGGTAATAGGATAACCAATACATTGGGTGACATCTGGTTTCACCCAACAAAGCCATAGGGCATGAACCCACAACCGAAGTGAAATAAGGGTGTAGTGGTTAGTATTGGCCAATATTAAATAGTATTTCAGGTGTGACAACATTATGAGAGATATTTTAGAGTTTTTATATTAGTGTATAGTATGTATATATGTTAAGGATGATAGAAAACTATTAATGTGGATTATACAACCATTATCCATACCATAATAGAAATTTGAAAACATCATCATGAGTTTTATCACTAGACTACCTAAAACATTGATATTGAATAATGCTACTTGTGTTATATTAAACTGCCATGTGTATTCAGTACCATTCATGTCAATTATATAATACCTCTATTTAGATATTCATTCCAAGATACACATTAATAAATTGGTATGGTAGCATGGAGTAAAACATTTTACCATGCCATATTGGGATCCAAGGTCTACCTCGATGTTCTAGAGAAGTCTTCAACAAGAACAAGATAAATATATAAGTTTCAACACAATATATCTTACTAATATAGATGATCAATTCATGAAAAAATTAAATACATGGTAAAATACAAATATATTTTTCTTTCGATTTCATATGTAGTAAGGATCAAAAATTTCCCCCAATTGAGTTTTCTTACAACAATATATTTTACTCCACATTTATAAAGATCCTTATGAACCCTTTTATGGAATGAAATGTAGAAATACAATGCAATGGGATAATGAAAAAGAAATAAATATACTGGGATCATAGTGGATAAAGGATTGAAAGAGGAGTTTAGATCCATTCCACAGTAATAAATGGAAACATAATATTGTTAGAAAATTTATATTAATAATAATCACTGTGATATAGAATTTGAGGTTGGTGAAAATGTTTTTATAAAAATATTTCCATGAAAGAATATAATGATATTTGGAAATAATGTAAAACTATGTTGTGGGTATATAAACCCCTTTTAAAATATTGAATGTATAATAACCATATATTATTACATGGATCTCCAACTAATCATCTAATATTTTCATGATGTGTTCCATGCATCTCTAATAAGGAAATACATAACCGATCCATTATATATTATACACTCAAATTTTGGGCAATTAGAGAATGATATTTATAATGAGGATATTTTTCATATTTTGGATCATTTTCATAATTTCTTAGAAAATAAAACATTCCACTAGGTTAATGTTTTATGTCATAACCACTAGCTTGAGAAAGCTACGTGGGAACTAGAGAATGCAATGAGGCAGAAGTTTCCATAGTAATTTGTACCAATGTGATTGAATTTTGAGAGATAAAATAATATTAAGGGTGTTATACTAAAACAACCCTATATTTTTTATGAATATTTTATCAAATAAATTTAATTTTCTATGAAATATTAAGTTACATATAACAACGAGTTTTAACAAAAAAGCGATATAATTTAAAATTTTAATTATTTAATATAACAGTTATCTTCTTTAAATTGGAATAATGTGTATGAATAGGGTTAACAAAAATATGAAAACAAATTTTTTACACAATTATATAAAATGTATTCTTTTTTAACTGATTAATTAGAAATGAAAATAAAAACAATTTGAAAATAAATTAAATATTTTTCTAAAAAACCATTTTAAAGAAAAATCTGTTCTTTTTCTCAATTTATTTTAAAAATAACTTTTTATGAATTATTTTAATGATATATATATATATATATATGTTATATAATCAATCAAACTTTTAAAATTAATACCTTTTTATCTAAGTACGCGATAAAAATGAATCTAATTTTACCCTTAAAAACTATATTTTTTTAAAGAGAAGTTTTGTTTCATTTTTCACATTATTTTTAATATGTTTTTACAACATTTAAGAAATTTATTTTTAAAAAAAAAATTATTTCTGAAATCATCGTGTCAAAATTATCTTTTTCTGAATTTTTGGGATGTTTCTTAAATGTTTAGTTTTTGAATGAATTGTGATATATATAGTTTTTTATTGAAAACAAAATTTTCATTAAAAAAATTTAAAAGGATAAATTTTTTAAAAATGGGATTAAAATTAAAATTATAAAAAATTATATTATTATTAATCCAATTATATTCATTGTAATAATTTTAATATTTTATTTTTATCTAAAAAGGATTTAAATCAATAGATATTTTCCCTTCGGAAAACCTCTTTTACATTGCGTCTACGTGTTTTTTTAAATATAAAATTTCCACATATTTGAATAGTATTTTAAAAAATAGATTAAATATTTTTCATAATAATGATTAATATTATCTAATAATTTCAAATTAATTTTTTACCCTAATGAATAGAAAACACCATAAAAATTAATTACTATGCTTAATGTAAAAAAGAGTTTAACGGGGGGTTAAACAAAAAATAAATGAGATAAAATGAAATAAAAACATTTCAAAAACCAATTTTATGAACCTATTTGTACCTTAGCACCAATATTGTTTAATAAAGTCCCATTTTAGAAACTTTTGTCTTGTGAAAAGTATGGTTATACATAATTCATTTCAAAAATTCCATGTGTGTCCTCTCCACCACTTATAAAAGGTCACCCATGTACTCTAGTATTCACAATTATACAATATTATATATAAGAAAATACATAAAAATATATCACCTATTTCATTATAAACCTCATATATTCCTTGGTATGTTTATTAAACCATCTTAATTGGGATTTAGGTATAAAACTAAGAGGTTCTTCAAAGAGGTGGTAAAATTCGTAACATTATGATTTTTAATTATTACTCCACAAAATTAAAATATTCATAGATTATGATGATATTATTTTAAAATTATGTCCCATATAATTATATTTTATTATGATAATTCTATAACCTATATATATCAACTCCCATCACATGGGAAATGAAACTGTCGATCATGTGTATGCTGGACTACCTCCTCCTGAACCGATGTTATCCAATTTCCATTACCCCATTTCACAAATGAATATAATGATGTATTTCATATTTATATATGATATTTAAAACATTTTTATAACTATATAATTATAATACCATATATACATTACTACCTCCCAACCCTTTTGAAAATAATAACCTTGCTTGTTCGTACACCAAACTACTACCTCATGAGATGATGTGATGTGTTTTTCACTTCTATTTTACATTAAGTTTAATGAGTATATATTTAATGAATATATATGATATTTTTAAAAAAAAAATGCAATTTTTTAATTATTATATCACATATATCTTCTTACAATTTATTCAATGGGGGATACTATAACGTTGTTCGTGTGTAAGACAGATTACCACCTCACAAAAAAATGCGATTCATTTTTCAGAAATGATTTTAATGGAAGGTAAGAAGGGTAAATTTAATCAATATACATGATATATATGAATTTCAAATTATTAATTAATGTTAATATATCATTTAAATTCTGTTTTTTCATATGTTGAGAAAATGGAAACAATGTTCTTACGTACGTGTGGCCTACCATCTCTATGAAAGGTGTTATTCATTTTCAATATCAATCTTTAATGGATTAGTGTATATAATTATATAAAAAAATATTGCATTTACATAAAATTTTACATTAGGGAATTTATGTATCCATGATCAAAGTAAAAGGACAAAATATACCAAATCAAAACATACATAAAAATCAAAGAAGTTATTATCTAAAATATGATTTTAACAAGTAATATTTAATAAACAGGTTATAAATGTTCAAAATTAAATCAAATATGTATTTTTATATATTAGTAGGGTTCTATAATAAATTTATTATAAACTAGTATTTATTATATAGGAGGTCCAAATGTGTATGAAGGAATTCGAGACTTAAGGTAAGAAATATTTTCTCTTAATTTTCCTTCTATGAGACATATGTTGTGTTGTGCACCTATCTTCTTTAATAAGGGGTATATACTACATGTTTTTTAGGTTATAACATTAATATCCTTATATTATTGATATTTTATGTTTATATTTATGTTATTCATTAAATGGAGATTATGATTCAAAAGGTACAAAAGTGTAATGGTTTTATGTTATAATCTCATTGTTTATTAGGATTATTTATAATTATTCTTTAAAATATGTAATATGATATCCTATTTATCAATAACATCTTGAATATTATTATCATATAGTTATTTATTTATAATACATTTTTTCCCTTTTCCTCTCTTTATACACTAAATATCATAAAAATAATGTTTTAAAATAATATTGATTTTATTTATTTCTGCGATTGAAAACCCTTTTTATTCCATATCTAGGTTTTATAATAATTATTTAAATATGTTTTACTATTCTAAAAATATATATTAAATTATTTTTTTCATAATTATTAATATTTAAATTTTTTTTACAATGATTCTTTATGTCATATTACAAACAAGTTTAATTCGGATTTTATAAAAAATGTGAAAGGAATATTTGTATCAACACTTACAAAATAAAAAAAAAATCCCACCATCAGGACCAATCAATGATATATATATTATTTCATAAATTTATAATATTATTTTTAATGAAAAGTTTCCAAAATATTTTACGAATTTTTTTCATTTTAAAAAAGTTATTATGAATAGTAATTTTTCTTTAGAAATGTTTCAAGTGATATTTCAAAATAATTTTCCATTTAAGATGATATTCTTTGATGTTATTGATGTTTTAATAGGGATATTATCCAATGATACCATATTTATTCTTCCTCCAAATGGTTTATGATTTTGATGACATGATGTTTATGAAACATATTATTTTTCCACAAGATAAAAAATGATGACATATTTATAGATGTATATATTTTTATTTGTTATGATATGATGAATGTTTTATGATCGTGGGGCCTAAAGTTTTCTAGTTTTCGTTATGGAATGAAATTTTAGTTATGGAAAATCATCGTGGTTATATTAGATCTAAGGAAGGAGGATAAATTATATAAAAGGGTGTGTGGGACCTATATCTCCCTCTTATTTATTAGGTAACGATATTTTATTCATGAAACAAATGCATTCATGGGAAGATAGTGTGAGAGTCATTGAGGAGGAGTATCATACAATTAGGTTCATGGAATAGAAATATATTAGTGACATGGTCATGGTGAGTAGAGACAAATATTCTCCATGGAAAATGATTCACCGACATCTATGAACCCTCAAGGTCCATACTCGATGGATAGTTGGGTGGAGGGGTTTATTTTGGAATCATACCTAGGTTGGGTTTAAGTATAGGTTCCCCTACTTCCTAGTTATGGATATAACCTTCCTGAGTGTATGCAGGAATCAAACCTATTATAAACACAAAATGAAAAGATTTTTTTTATCTCATTAACATGAATAATGAACTGAAACGGGGTATTTTTATGGAATACTCATCTGGAGGATTTTTTATGAAGGTTTTTAAAATGGTGTTTGTGGAACATGGCAATGAGTTTAATTGGGGAACTGTGATGTTTCATAATAAGACTCCTTTGAACTATAATTTTTTTGGTGAATCTGAAACTTTCCTCTACTAAATTATGAAAACATTAAATATACATGAAATAACCTTTTTTCTAGGTGTCTATGTTGTTGGGAGAGAAGGGGGGAGATAATCGAGCGCCTTTTCATCAATGGATAATGGGACCATGTGATGTTAGGAAGTTCAGTTACTTTATGTGAATTTCATCCCACGAAGTACAACGAGAAAATTTTCTAGATTATTGGTTCCAAGGAGTAGGAACAGAGGGGGTGTTATAGAAGGATACAAAACTGGTTCTCTTAGAAGTATACTAGAACATCTGGTAGCCGTGAAACACTATTTGGGTTGATGACACCTCATTCATGGGAAGAGGAATAATTATCAGAACCAGAATGCTTTAATTGATTTGACTCACCTTTTCAAAAAACTGGGACAACACTCCTAATCTTAGACTGATCCTCGCTAGTAGGACCTCCACCCAATCTACGATGAATGATATTTTTGATTTCAAGGTACAATGGAAACCTCCCCACGTTGGATCAAAACTCAACTTGGATGGATTATTCGGTATGGTTGTTATGTGGTGACGTGGTTGTTTTAGGACCAATTTGGGGAAGTTATTATCAAATTCAAAATGATTTTTGGAAATGGGGATTCACTCAAATATAAGACTATGATGATCTTCAGATGAATCCTTTTGTGAAGATATAATAATATCAAATTTGAGTAGGTTGAAATGGATTTCATTACACTATAAAACTCCATTTATGGTTTAGGTACAATCTCTTAGTTTATTATATACATAATTATAAGGTTCAGTGGACTTATAAACAATAGTATGAGTGTCATTCACATATTTTTTGAGGAAAAAAAGTAGTGAACTTCCTTATATCAATAGTGGTCCAAGGTATAAAGACCTATTATTTTCCAATCCCGAGCTCTCTAATGTCCATGGGGTAAAACCTTTGAATGTAGATTCCCCTGAACTTCAATATTTTAGGCCCCCTAATGAATGAATTGCATTGATTCATTATTTTATTTTGTTCTTTCTTTTTGTGATGACCTTATTTACTTTGATTATAAATAAGATAATGATGATGATGATAATGATTTCAAGTGTAAACATTGGGTGAAGATTATATATCCTCCCAATGGCTTAATGAGGAAATGGTTTCCACTATAGGTGGTGATAAGAGTCCCTTTTAGGGGGTGTTTCTACTCATGGAGTGCTCTAATATGCATCAATTATAGCTCAAATGTAATAATTCCAGATCATTATTCTAGGGGTATTTGAAAACATAAATACAATATCTATTCAATATTGAGATGAGAATAAATCTTGAAACACCCTAATTAACACCCTCTTAGGATGTATATTTGGACCTTGGTTTTCAAAAAATGTCGTCAAATCCACTGGGTAATTCTTTGCAAATATATTAAGTGAATGATGTCTTACTAGAGAATGCTATGAATGTAAAGGGAATAAAATTATTTTATGGATGAACATATAATATGTTTAAATACATTTTGACATCACACTTATGATAATTTAGGCTTGTGTATTCTTTAAATCAGTTCATGGAATAGAAGTTAGTAATGATACAAAATTTCTAATGATAGAAGTAAATTGAAAATTATTGAATGTTTATTTTTAGAACCAAAATTCTATATCCATGAAATTTTAAGATAAAATCTATTTTAAGGTTATGTGATGCATATCAATAAATATTATTTGAGAAAAAATCCACAATATTTATTAATTTTAAATAAAAGGGAAATAGGTAAATTCATAGGTTCTCCATAATAGATTGGATGACCAAAATATGAGCTCTAGTAGGGATATTTATAGTTTCTACAACCATTATATTGTAATATATGGATATAACCATATAATATTTTGTGATATGAAATGTAATAATACTATAAATAATATTTTATATAGTGATTTCCACTAATATATAATCCAATAGAGTTGGAAATTTAACAAAAAAATCATTGAGAATTATCTCTTGATGATCTAAATGGTAATCATGTTATATAAGAAATATGAGTGAAGCAAGAATGTTATTTAGGAAATTA
This sequence comes from Viscum album, assembly GCA_963277665.1. Classification (NCBI taxonomy): domain Eukaryota; kingdom Viridiplantae; phylum Streptophyta; class Magnoliopsida; order Santalales; family Viscaceae; genus Viscum; species Viscum album. The sequence goes on from OY728125.1 coordinate 381,372,078, forward strand.
ATATTTTTAGTGGAATTTAAATTCTTATAAAATAATAATATTTTTGAGGTTAAAATGAATAAGGGTATGTAAGTGAAATGGAACAGAATGATCAATGGAAATCACTAGGGTGAGGTAGGATCACTTATTAAGATTTATTTTTTTGTTTATTTCAGAAAAAAAATATCACCACTTGTTAATGTAATTTTTAAATCTCTATCCGATAGACCCAAAAAATCACACAGTTGGATCAGTAAAACATTATAGTGTCTACCTTGAATAAATAGAAGTATAAACAATGAATTGGTCCAGTTTCCCTCAAGCTCATTCACTCCACTAGTTTATTGATGTGTATTATAAATAAGTAGGGTTTATTCATGAGTTCATTCAATGGATAAGTTTCATGAATATGTAATGTGATCCCACATTGTTATGAATTTATATAAAATAGTATATTTTACATCAAAAATAGAGTCTTAAATCAGATCATATATCCATAATGTTTTTTTGATTGTTATTCTTCTTATTTTTATTTTAGAGGCACACTAACAATTATCCTTATTAGTAATTTAATTTTTTCTCTCTTAGATAATGTATTTATATTTATTTTCTGTATTTATTATCATCAATAATATTTTTATATCAGAAAAAAATTATATATAAATGAGAAATTTTTTCCCTCATCAAAATTCAATTTCTAAATTTCAAATGAGAGCCTATAAATATCTCTAAATGATTTCAACTACTTATTATTCATATTATTCTTCTCACAACACCATTCATTTTATTTTTTATTTTATTTTTCTATTGAGGTGGAACACATGATGTGATAACATGCATAATGTCTAATCCAAATTGTTATTATCAATATTAACTTTATTTTTATTTCTTCAAGGGGTAGATATCATCTTCATTGCATAAACCATATTTCCCATTTTCATAAATAACAAGTATCATTTTTTATATTTCAATTAATAAATATCATTATTGAAATTTACTATATTAAATTTCCTTTTATAATATTTTATTCTTGAATTTCATGATATTTTTTTCAAAATCAGTGAATATGAAAATGGTCCTTATAATATAGGGCTTATCAAAAATCCCAAACTATATTCACATCATTAGATTAAATAAAACTTCTGATTATCTATATATATTTTCAAAAAATCTTATCAACATCCTCTTATATAAGGGTAAATAACTTTTAACGTTTTCTACCATAGTGTTTTCCATTGTAAATTTATTGATAATTAATTTTTTATAGTAAATGAATGTTATTGAATAAGCCGACTCTTAGGAACTGATAGAATAAATCTTATAGAATGGGATGACTCATATGAAGTATTGTAATGTATCTTACAGAATTTGATGAATCATATAGATTAATGAAATGAATCTTATAAAATGGGTTTTACACTTATGATGTTCTATTTAATTTGAAATGACTCTTAGGGAATGAAATTGACTATTAGGTTCCCTTTATTCAAAAATGACAATCATGAAAATGTAATGAATCTTAAAAATTGATAGAATTACTCTTATAAAATGTGATTTAATGTTTTATAGATTGAAATATTCTTACAAAAATAACATCTATTTATGAATTATTTAATTATAAAATCTATATATACAGATGATGCTTACAACATCAGATGAATAATTATTTTGAAATTTCAATTATTCATTTTTTAGATCAAATTTCTAAATAAAAGAATAATATGAATAATATCCTTCTTACACCAATCCCTTTGTAAACTTATCCAAATATATTTCAAATACTTTTTAACATTTAAATAACTATATACTCACATAGTACAATTTATTTTATATTATTTTTAATTTGATTTATGTATTTACAATAATCAATAAAAAATTAAGAATATATATTGTATCTTATTAACTTATTTTTCTCTTGAAAAAAATAAAAAATCTAAATGAAATTTCTTAAATAAAATATCACTAAAAACTCAACTTGTATCTCAAACATCCCCCTAGAATTGAATATTTTCCCAAACATATCTTGGGCTTAAAAATATCCCCCATTGTATTTCGTGAATATATGGAATATAAGCGACTTTGGAAATTAGTATACATATAAATTAATCATTATTTAATAATTATATTACTAGGTGGGTGAAATCACTATAGGAAACATGAATATTGACAGATAATACAATTATTACTAAATAGTATAGTGTTTTAATCACATTATTATTGATCTTGATCACTTTGACACCAATTAAAAGAATAAATTTGTCCCCTTGACACTTCTATTGATAAAATGTGATTCAATACATCCTTAGCAGAATATATCTATATATATATATATTATATAAAAAATTCCTATATATATTTTCTCTCAAAATTGATAAAAGTGTTCCAAATTACTATAACGACTGTATACTGACCTCAAACCTTTACCCATTTTAACTCTAATTTTTTTCTATTGTTTGAGTTTTTATATGGATATTCCTTTTTGTTTTCCCATTAAAAGTTGTTAATTGATGGTAGTCCCTTCTTCCTCTTCAAATGATCATAAAATTTATATATAAAGAAAAATACCCTAACCATGTCCAATTTATTTTTATTCACAAAATTCCCCAATTATATAATATTACCATTCTATAAATGTTAAGTAATTTTTTGGGTCACATATTAATTTTTGATAGTATATCCATGTATATATTCCACCCCATCACCCCTCTAATTTACATGGAAGTTTTTTTGTCTAATCCAAAAATGGAATTTGTTTACATTGAATTAGTAGATGATTTATGGTTATAGGAAGTGGTAGTGTTAAAATATTTGTGAAAATAATTATCCTATTACTATTTTTTGGGTCATATTGAATAGAACCATCTTCAATTATTTGTGATATATCTATCTATATTTGTACTATGTGTCCCGATATCATCTTATTCTATCCTTAAAGTAGGTATTCCCAAAATAGATTTTTTCATTCTTAGCTAGGGATGTGGATCTATCCTCAAGGATTGGGGAATCTCTAGAATTTTGGTATCCCCTCCATACATTGTATTCATCCATTATATAGAACATGTATCCTAATATCCCTCACTAAAATCAATATATTGAATAATAGATTTCATGTTAAAAAAGGATACGCTTCTGAGAATGCTCACTTAGATGATTTTATGCCTTGCCTAATGCTTCCAGATGTAATGATGGAAAGTAATTTGGAATATAAAATCTATTATTGTTTTTATGGTATTTTATTGAGGTTTTATCATAATATATTTGATATTTTTCTTCAAATTGTTAATAAGATTGATTTTTGTATATATTTTAGAAATTATCAATTGAGTGTAGTGAAGTCACCTAAGCACTCAAGAGACATATCAACGGTCCTCAGAAATGCCCCAATATCCTTTGGATATGCAGTGAAATATTTTTATCATTGTTTTTATCACTATAATCAATTATTTTTCCATAATGGAATGGTTTACAATAGTTAAAACAAGAAGTTTGGTAGTCTATAATACAAAAATGTTTAAGGAAGGAATTAAAATATAAGGGAACTAATTAGGGATAATAAACGATTCTATATAATAATTAATGAATGGTTCCTCTAGGGAAAACATATTGGTTGATACAAATCCTCTTGAATCCATGGACTGTGAGGAGGAAAGGGTCATTTTGAAGTACTTTTTATCAAGTGAAATGAATTTAATGAATGTGGATTTTATTTGGTGAAACACTCAATAAACAAAGGAATGAAATCTAGGAACTATAATTATTATCAAAGACTATCTAAATTCATGATCACTAGATCAATGAGAAAGGATTTTGATATAGTGATGTAGGGAAATTATCATAAAAATGGAATTATATGTCCAATGATCTTCTTCAATCCAATAGATAATATTAAGCAAAAATTAGTCATGGGGATAAACCATCAATTAAACATAGTTCAATGTTATTCAAGACCACATGGATATTAATCTTGAGGGAAATAAATGTCATACTAGTAGGAATTAAGAAAACATGGAATCAAGTTCCGGTGTTAATGAGTAAATTTTTTTAAGGCTGAGAACTCATGGATAAACAACATGAAGTTGGGGTATCATAAGAACCATCTCAAGTGGAGTCAAGGTATTTCACCATTATGTTTTTTGGAAATGATGAAGAAAATATATTATTTCTTTTTTAAATCTCCTTTTGATAATATCATGAATATTAAGAATAATTTTTTTTTTCAATTAATGATGGAGTTAAAAAAACCATAGAGAGATTTTATGATCTCTTAGACCCAAACTTCTGGATCCAGTTCAAAAAGAACACACCTTACTTACTAGATTTGACACTAATTGATAAAAATATAATATATCCATTCATAAATACTAATATTACTAATATATTTCTCACCGAATGGATTTTTTTCTACTATTCATAGATTCTATAATTCAATATTATGTATTCAATACCTCCCAAAACAAAATTCACAAATAATTCACGTCCAAATGTTTTATTCAAATAACAGTTATTTATAACATAGTGAAATGGAAAAAGAAAAATGGGACAGCTCGAATTCAATGTAAATTTATGATTACAACAAAACAATGTTAGGCAATAATAAATTCATGACATGTATTATAAGAATAAGTAATAACCAAAAATTATATAATGATTATGTTTGAAATTATAAAGAAATTACATAATAATGTAAACAATTAAATGGGTATATTTTTTTTAGGTTAATCCCCTTTTATTACAAAAAAGATCAACAATAAAAAAGAGTATAATGATAGAATTTTATGTGACATACCTATACCCATTCGAACATTAGAGAAAGAGAAAATGTCTAATATAATACTCTAAATGATTACAAAATTCATAGACCTCATCTTAGTTATAATAATAAGTCAATGAACTAAAATAACTATCCCAAGGCTTCCACCCATCAATGAGATATGTTGATCTAGTTATCATGGTTGGATTGAGATGGGAATAATCCTTACATGGTATCAAATTAATCATTATATTAGATGAAAAACTAACCCCCTATTATTTATTCCATTATTAGAAATGTCTTTAATGGATCTATTTGGTGGAATATCATCCTTTATATCATTCCATTCACCATAAATCTTGTTCATTATATATTTCATTTTAATTTATTCCATGCATTAGGAACGTTCAATATAGGAGTCACGAAATTCTATATACATTGGGTGAACATTAAGACACACATATTGAAGTGGATAAAAAGAAATCCATGAACCTAGGGCCAAACCTAAGTCCCACTACTCGCTTTTCTCAGTAATTTTAGAGGTCATATGGGCACTCTAAATTCCCCTTAAAGACACTTCCCTATAATAGTTCCTATTTCAGGCCCCTCCTTCTTTCAGGAGATGTTGTCAACAACTGATGAATTTCTAATAAAGAGATATGTATCTAATTTTTTTAGTACCCCAACATTGTCTATTTTTCGTACCATGTTTCTAATGTTTTGTACTATTATACCTCTATTTAGAAGTCACAAAAGCACGATCATTTGTAATATATAATGGACATCACATGCGAGTGTGTAGCCGAGTTTGAAATCAGTCCCACTAGTTGTGCACATAGAGAATATTTGGTCAACTCCCAATTGAAACTATTAGAGTCATTTTCCCTATGTACATGAGTGTTAAAGCCTCCATTAAATAGTTTGTATATAGATTGGGATGTCATTATTAGAAAACCACACACTTTTTTACTTTACCAAATTATAGGATGATAAACTCAATTAAAATTTATCACTTAGTATTCTACTTTGTATTATCCCTATAAATCCCAATTATACGTTAACCTAGAAAATAAAAAAAATTAATGATAATAAATTTTGAGTGGTTGATAAAAATATACATAAGTGGAATTCAATACCGTTTTTAAATATTAATTGAATAATATCATTTTATTTAGATAAATTCAAAGAATAATAAGAATATATAAAACTTTGGTAAACCATAAAAATTTAAAAAGGATGATAAATAAGGAATAATATTGATGATAGAGGGAAATTTCATTCATCCAAAAAACAATAATAAGATATTTTTTGTAAAATTTTATAATGAATTTCCAAAAATGTATTATATAGAAAAAATTAAAAATATTACTTTTAAATATTTGAATTGAAAATAAAATTTATTAGAAATTTTCCATTAGAAATAATTTATGAACATAAAATAAATTTTTTGAAACAAAATAAATTATATGTATGTATAATAGAAAGGTTCCAAAACAAAAAATGAAAATAATGTCATATTTCCTAATAAACTATCTTTTAGGGTTTTGAGTACCAATAAGATGAAATATGAAAAGAACAATTGAATGCCCCAGAATAACAAGGGGATAATAAAATATATGGGGTGTATGATATTTGTAAAATATAATTTCCCCTAATACCAATTAAGACATAAAAAATACCAATAAAATTGAGATTTTAAAATTAACCCTTATGAATTTTATAACACTCAAATAAAAACTTATTTAATGAAAAACATGAAATTGATTTTTAATTACCATGAATTAAGATTTTATAATGAAATAAAATTTAAAAGGGATAACATATGCACCATATAATGTACATCAGTACATAATTTAAAATATATATTGAAGAAGTATGTTTTAGACTAAATAACATTACCATGAATCTATATATTTTAGAACTTATATTAAAATCATGTCTAATAAAATAATATTAATTAATAATTTATTTTAATATCTAATTAATGATTAACATATTTCATATTAATATTTTATTTTCTTTTATTACACTGTTATTACTTATTTTAAGTAAATATTTTTCATCGGTTCTTAGTAGATAAAATATTATATCTCTAATTTCATGAAATAATTTCGGTTATAAATTTATATCAATGTGTTAATCATCTACCAAATATTTATGAATATTTATATAATTTTTTTTATATAATTTTTGGCATCCATGGCCACTTCATGGAACTTGTGTTGATGAATCACATGGAAATCATAAAATATCAATTCATGGATTTTGATTCAATAAAAGAATATATCTCTGTATTGAAAAAATATGTATATAGGAATTACAAAACGTTAATATTGTTTTAAATATCATGTTAATTAATTAAATTCATTAGTATAACCATCTATATTAGGCAGTTATGGAAAATAGAATACATCATTTGTAGAGGTGGTAGCCCGTACAAACACATATGTCATATTTTTATTTTCTAATGAATTGTAGGAATGAATGGTGGGCATATTTTATTATTCTAAAATCATAGTTATATCATAAATATTATATATTTTTTAACAAAAATTCATCATTTATAACTATGTATGTAAGGCAATGATTAATAATAATGTATGGCCTCTGTGTGGGTGGTAGTTGGAAAATTTGTTTCAATGAAAACCAAGAGAAAACAAGTATGGAGTATACTAATATATTATTATAGATATACCTCATTAAATTTTAAAAAATGGAAACAAATTATAAATGTGTCAAATAAATGAACGAAGAGATATAGTAAATTGATAAAAAAAATAGACTAGAGGTCTTATAGAAAGGCTATAAGATCATAATGTGTGTGTAATAATATTGGTCTTAAGAAATATTTTTTTGAACATGGAAGTGTAATCATGAATACTGAAATATTTTAATATGAAGGGTATGATTAGAATTTAGTAAATTCATTTAAGTAGTAGTGATGATTTTATAGACTCTTTTCATAGATTATATTTATGAAATTTAGATTTCATATTTTTTTAATAATGAAATGCATCATATGGGTAAAATGTTAAAACTTAGTGTATGAATTTAATTTGGGAAAATGTTTTTGTAATAAAATTTTCCATGTTTAATAAAGCATATATACTTTTTTTGGATGTATTTGAAAAATGGTTATGACATTTTCCATAAAGAAGTTAAGCAATTTTAGTGTCAGTGTGAGAATTTTGGAGATGCCCTAAAATAACAGATAATATATAATATTTTATCCCTTGAATCATAAGTTGCAATATAAATGAGGTGCATATATCAATATATGATATGATCATATTGTAATAGGTATACATATTTTAATATTATTATTTATCATAGTGTATGATAATTATTATGATATACATGATAATTTATTCTCACTTTCATGCATCTATGATTATTTTTTCTATGGAAAACAATAAATGAGTTGGATAAATATATATTTTAATCATTTTAAGTGTTCAAATAGTAATGAAAAGCATCAAATGTTAGTAACACATATCAAAAACCCTGAGATGGTAGCTGAAAATATAAATCTCGTTATTTATTGAAGAGTGATTATAAAATGGATGTGATCTCCCTATTGATGGGTGAAGTGATTCATGCAAGACATAATAGAAGATGCATTACTTTATAATAAGAATTTTTATTCATCAAGAAGGCCCTAGATTAACTTTTGGGGATACACTGTCCTCTCAATATTATTGTTGATCAATGGTTAGTATACTACTCATGGAAGGGATATACTTTTGGTTGTTACTCTTTGATAAATTTCAATAGAACATCATGGTGTTCTTGTGAGATATAGATTTCGATGATAAATGTGTTCCTTTTTCATGTTTTTAATTTATCATGTTGGGTTTTTAAGGATATATCAAGAAATTTCATTGGGTTTTCCACCAATTAAAATGATCATATAATAATCTAAAAAACACATTATGTCTATTAATTTTGTGGTTCGGTTGTGTGGTGGTGAAATTGATTTTATAAGTATCATGTGTCTCTACGAAATCAATGAAAAGATCCATTTATTATTGATATGATAAGAAATTTCGTAACACGATAATTTTTTCAAAGTTGTAGGGTTTATATTATGTACTTAGGTTGTAACACATCTAAATAATAGTCTTCATTCAACATCTTCAATACAAGATTCATTATGAAACATTGTCCTCAATAAGATCATATTAATAGACAAAAATGGTTGGTTTCAGGACCCTTTTATAAAAATATGTAAATAAATAAATAGTGGAGGGGTAAGGGGAAAAAACATAATAGAAAATCATACTTCATGAGATCACCTACTCATATTGTGATAATGTACTATTTCGCCACGCCCATGAGGGTGTCGTCTCCTTCTCCATGTCTGAGCCTGCTACCAAGGTCCACCCCCATCATCGACACAATCAACATCAGAGACATTACTATTTTTAATTGAATTAAAAACTCCATCACATTCTTATTATCCTCACCTCTTCTATCAGAAGAAAGTAACCCAAAAGGATTTGACATGGAAACATTGCCACTCAATAAGAAAATGTTCTTATAATGTTATCATAAACCATAACACTGCTCAATACTTATAGAGAACATGTTGAAATAGTCAAAGATAGGTGAATCATCATAGTATAACCAATATCATAAAAAGTAGAAACATTACATATTTGCTATGAATGGACACCAGGATCCACAACTAGTACTTCAATTTTCTCATTCTCTAAGGCAGATCTATAACAAACAATGCCTATAAAAGTGGGTTTAACATCACACTGAGCAACATAAACATTTTCAACATAGTTTATACTTGTAGTGTGAATGGAGGGTTCCATATAAAATTGGAATACCATTTCATGTCTAATAATATCTCTACTAAAAACATGAGTTGACTTTTGAACATCATTATGAGAGAATACTACATGCTCAATAGCCATACATTTTCAAGGGTGTTCCCCACCATACTGAGAAATAACTACATGACTATAAAATACCCTCCTAGAATTATGAATTAAAGGTAAAAAAATAATTCATAGGTAACACTACTTTCCCAGTACACAAAAATCATCTTCTAGTATAATTTGAAGGTGAAACAACACTTTGAGAAGCCAACAAATGCACTACTGACTCCAGAATCATTCCCAACTGACCTATGATCATTCTAATAGTCTCCCCATATTTCTTCAAGGAGGAATCCACTACTTGGTTTTTTATTTTACTTTTATATGTATCTATATCTTGATATTTCCAAAACTACATATCAACGAAATCCTATATAACATTCTCCACATCTAATTGTCCATTCAATGATTCCATATGTGACTTATCTTCATCAATCCCTTTAAATTGCAGATCTTTATATGAAGGATCACCATAGATAACCTACCTTTCCTCTTCTTATTCACCAATGTACGCCCAATTCCTTGGACCATCAAAAGGGGGAATAAGGGAGATACATCATTTGCATGGAATTTATTAGATGTGCTAGGTACATCAATGAATGAAGCATTATTTGTAGACTGAGAATGGTTGAAACAATCCTTTGAGGCACCCTATATATGACCTTATAATTCCTTTATAGAATTATCAAGGAACTTTTTCATTCAGCTTTTTTATCATGTCTAGAACGAGAAGAAAGAGTGAATTTTAGGTAACTTTTTCTATTAGAATTCAAGTTCTCAATAACCTTACAAACTATCTAAAAATAATGAAAATTTTCATAAAATATCCTAAATTACAATTAACCCATAGCAGTAGAGAGGAGGAAATTATGAAACAATGTTGAACTATAAACTCCTAAACTAAAATGTGGTCATAATAACCACATCTAATATGATCTGTTTTATTATTTGTTTTCGATGCTTTCGTCGGGGCGCATGCATCCGTCTATTTGAGTGCGACATGCGCGACTTTTGTTACCCGCATTACCGCTTTCCAATGGTGGGCGACATTCTCTCCTTGTTCATGGACGTTTTCTCCTTGATTGAAACAGCATTCCTCCTTCGAACTCATTACCTATTGCGGGAATCCCTCATAGATTTAATAAATTGTTCATGAATCTCGTTCCCAGTGCCATATCGTCATGGACGATGGTTAATTACACTACTTCCACTAGGAAATTCTATGGGTTCTTGACATGGTAGCAACCTTCAGTAGGAGTAGTTGACAACATTAGGCATGTCAGGGCATCTCTAGGTGTGTGGACATTGGGGAACCTATATTCTTCCACATAAGAGGGAATCTCAATGGTGCATAACTAGAGGCATCCCACGTCAAATGTGGGGAATGACATGCCATAGGAATGTATCTGAGGTTTTCCTCAGTTTCCCATGTTTGACATAGGGTATGAAGAGATTAACGTCTTGCGGAGACGATTACACCAAAGGCGTGTCATCCGAGGTTTTCCTCAGGCATCTCATGTTTATCACGAGGTAGGCCATGAGTTTAATATCTTACGTAGATGGAATGAGAGTGATACAAATGTCCCATAGAGCCGGATCAGATTGGTACATCCCTAGGAGGGAACAGCTGGAAGGTTTACCGAGTGGATGGACCAGAACGCCCAATGAGGACTGATCTGAGGTGGTGCGCCCCATGGAGTCGTGATTTCACACCATAATGGCTGATCTGAACACCACTGAGGGAAGATTGAGGAGAGTGGACCGCAGAATGGGGGACACCAAGGTTTACCATGGGCTAGGATGGAACCTCATTGAGGTTTCCAACATACCCTATGTAGAGGACAGAGATCAAAACCCACATAGTTTGAAGGGGTGATGAATCGGGGGGTATACAGAGGACAAGGACCCAGATACATACTGGGGAATACACGTGGATAGCGGCCCATGTAAATTCTAGGATTAGTGAGGAGGTGGATGGAATGATCCCACCAGGATGTGGCAGCCCAGGTAAGAATCAGGATGGATGATGGAAAGTTGAATGGAGTAGAGGTGGAACGATTTGGGACCATCATGAAGATGACTATAGTGATGGGATTGAGCCTTGAAGAGACCTTCTACATATCCACGTGGCATGGAATCAATGTCCTCATAGTTTAGATGGTGAGAATCGATGTGAATGGGGTCGGAGCGACCAATGGGTGTTGGGCTTCAACCACAGGGAGGCTTCCTACATAACATTCAATGACATGGATCAAAGTCCACGTAGTGTAGGATGGTGACGGGGAACCGACATGAAGATGGACCGTATGACAACCCTGCTTTTAATTACTTCTTAAACATTCTTTATTACATAAAACATCCCATGATACAAAAAATAAGATCGAGAGGATTAGTGTCTTTGGGGATTAGGATCATTACATAAAAACTTCAAACTTGAAATACAACATCTTTATTGAAAACATCATTTACATGACCACTACATTCCTTTGTACTTAGCATTGCATGGGATAACCTGAGGACATGCATAAGAAAAGGGTGAGCTATAAAGCCTAGTAAGGTAGTACACAATGAAAAACATGAGGAGTAAAATACATGTTAGGAAAAAGGAACATCGATAGAGCATAAGAGTAAAAAGAACATAAAGGCATGATAAAGCATGATAATCATAACATGGAAATGTGGCAACAACACTTAACATTGAATTAGCATGAGCCAAGGCTCGTTGCACAGGGAGCATGAGTAAACCCTCATTGCACTTGAAGCATGAGTAAACCCTCGTATCACTTGAATTATCATGAGTCAACACTCATTGCACATGACGTATCATGATACAATACTTTACCCAATGCATTGAAGCGCTATAAAGGGTGCACCCTTCTAAAACATTTAATTTCATGCATAAGTGTGCCACATGGATCATAAATCATGGATTCATAAAACATAATCATTTATACCACGATAAAGGAATTTGGAATTCATACATGGAACATTATAATCAATAAGTAAATGTGCATAAAGTTGAATACCCTTTATGGAGAAATGGGCATGGTATTCACTACACAATGATATTGGCTTAGAAAATCGATGTGATTTCAGCAGCGTAACGGCGTGACATAAGAATTCATAAAAATGGTTGATGAGAGGGAAAGGGGTTCCTCATAATATTTACATGTAATGGAAAGTAAGGAGGTCATATAGATACATGTCCCAACAATTGAAAAGGAATTTACATTCATGATACAAAAGTATTTCTTGAATATAAAAGAGGAGAAAAAGGTTCCTTTCGGAATTTCGGCATAGTAACAGGTGTACATGGGAGGAATTTAATGAGAGAGAAAGGGGTCTCCCATCATTCAAACAATAAGAGGGAAGTATGGGAGAGGTAAAAAACCATACCACAACATTCATAATTGAAATTAAAAGGGCAATTAAAATTAAAGAAAATTGACAAAAATGAGAAGGGAAGAAAAAACCCTTACTTGGAAGTGTGCTTCCAATGGCTAGAGAGAGGCTTGTGAGAGGATTATATGGAGCTTGGAGCACCTTGGGAGGATTTTAGAGAATGTAAGGAAGAGTTTAGACTAACTCCAAGGGTTTTTGTGAGGAGGAAGTGGGAGCTTGGGTGGGTTTATATAGGAAAGGTGAGAGAATTCTTTATTATTTAGGTTTGGGACACCTTATATTAAAATAATCCAAACCACAAACCATACCATGGTATTTGCCCATAGTTTCTGGAAAAGGAAAGAGGAAAACAATATTTTACCAGGCCAAGGTCCGAACGTATTAAAAAATTAGGGTTGCTTATGTGGAGGTGAGTCACACTTCCATGGAAATTAATTTAAAAAGGCAAAGTGTTGAATAAGTCATGAGGGGTTCATTAATGATTTCAAAAGAATGTCAATCAAACCCAAAACCTCATTATTTTAATTATAAAACATATATTGGACAAACATAAGGATTATGGTATTTTATAACATCACCATTGGGTCATTATGATGTCATAAAACACATTATATATTTAAACGGTATTTAATTTTTACCCAAAAATTTGACTATCTCAGAAAATTATGAAAAATTCACCATTGGATAAATTAGACCTTCTGATTCCAAAAATAATATTTATTTTATCTAAATAATTTTTTAAAAATTTGAATTTTCACTTTTAAAATAAAAACTGACATTTATAAAAAATTCACGGGTTTTGACAGAAATGGCTTTCAAAACATAAACAATATTTTAATTGCATTCATAAAATTAGAAGATCATTTATATTTAATAAAAATTAATTTAATATTAATAATAATATTTTATTAAAAAAATTATTTAATTCAAAAATCCCATAATTTAATAAAATATAATTCTTAATTAAATAATATCCAAAAAACACCATTTGTACTTTAAAAACTATTACAACGTATCAAAAATGACATGAAATTATATTCATTATTATATACAAAAATAATGTACATGAACATGGTACTACTTATTTGTTACATAACCCCTTAAGATAGCTGCATAAGACCTAAGGGTAAGGTGTGCGATGGTGACAGACTCTTGCGGCGGCTCGGATAACATCGCTCGAGTGGTAATCTCTATCAACTTCCACATTCCCCATAGATGATCTCGTTCGAGCTTGAAATAATGAAGCTCAACTTGGTCTCGGTCAAGGGAGAAGCCCAAAGACGCCACCCCGTTTCTGAGCTCCGAAAAATGGGCTTCATATGGGGAAATTCTACTGGATGAGGCCATTGCTTCCTTTTACTGAGTAAAATTCGGTTCGTTAAAGCCATATATTTATACTACTGATGTGATCACTGTTCAACGGCTATAAAAGTAACGGTCACAAATCTTAACATAAAACCAAAGAAGTTGACATCTTATAAAAACGTTATTCATAAAGAAACATTTAAATGGATCAATAGGGATTTTCCATTAATGAAACTTTGGATCGTTACAATATTACCCCCTTAAGAAACTTCGCCCTAGAAATTTTCCTTTTCCCACACTAAAACAAATGTGGGTAACTCAGCTTCATCATATCCTCCGAATCCCATGTTGCTTCTTCAAACTTGTGGTTTCTCCACAACACCTTGAATAGGGGCATTGTCTTATTTCATAGAACTTTTTCTCTACGATCTAAGATCTTCACTGGTTTCTCCTCATAAGAAAGATCATCTTCCAATTCTACCACCTCGGAAGAGAGTACATGTGAAGGGTCTGGTATGTACTTTCATAAGAGGGATACATGGAAGACATCTTGCACCTTGGCCATAGTAGGTGGAAGTGCTAGTCGATAGGCCACAACCCCAACACGATCAAGAATCTCGAAGGGGCCGATGTACCTTGCACTTAACTTCCCTTTCTTTCCAAACCTCATGACCTTCTTCCACGGATATATGTGTAAAACACCATGTCTCCGACATTGAACTCAAGGTCTTATCGACGATTATCTGCATAACTCTTCTGTCGACATTGGGCTTCCTTGATATGATAATGAATGGTTTTCACCTTCTCCACCATTTCTTCGACCATTTCTAGTCCAAGCAGCTTACGTTCACTGAACTCATCCCAACATGCCGGTGTTCTACACCTTTTCCCATACAGGCCTTCATATGGTTCCATTTGGATGCTCAAGTGGAAACTATTATTATAAGAGAACTCAACTAGAATAAGATGTTGATCCCATCATCCTTTAAAGTCCATTGAGCATGCTCTCAGCATATCCTCAACTGTTTGGATAGTCCGCTCGGATTGGCCATCAGTTTGAGGATGATAGGTCGTACTGATGTTCAATTTAGTATTCAGAGCATGTTGAAGACTCTTCCAAAACATAGAGGTAATCTTGGATCTCGGTCAAACACAAAAGATAGTGGTACTCCATGCAACCATACCACTTCCCTGATATATATCCGTGCCAGTTGATCCAAAGAGAAATCCTCTCGAATAGCAATGAAGTGTGCAGTCATTGTAAGATGATCCACAACAACCCAGATTGCATTGTTGCCTTTGGATGTCCTTGGAAGTCCGGTGACAAAGGTCATGGTGATTTTCTCCCATTTCCATTCTGGTATGGGAAATGGTTGTATCATCCCCTTAGACTGCTGCCTCTCTGCCTTCACTTGCTGACACACGAGGCACTTTGATGTATATTCAGCGATCTCCTTCTTCATATTATTCCACGAAAATTTTTCTCGGAGATCTCGATACATATTTGTGCTCCCTGGGTGAATAGAGAACTTTGAACTATGTGCATCATCCAAAAGTTCCTTCTTCATCTCCAGACTTGATGGAACACATAGTATTTTCCCAAACCGCACAATTCCTTCTTCATTAACATTAAACTCTGAGGATTTTCCCTTTTTGATAGCTTCCACTTTTTATTGGATTCCCGCATCATCCTTTTGAGCATCCTTTATCCTTTACAAAAGAGATGGTTGAGCAATCATTTGTGAAATGATTGATGATGTTCCCTTCTTTATTATTCCCACATCCATCTTCATCAAGTCTAAGAAGATTGGATCCTTCTCAATTCTCATCATTGATAGAATAGCTGGATCCTTTCTACTTAGGGCATCTGCCACCTTGTTCGCTTTCCAAGGGTGGTAATGTATTGAACATTCATAATCCTTGATGATATCTATCCATCTTCTCTAGCGCATATTAAGCTCTTTCTGTGTGAATATATATTTAAGACTCTTTTGTTCAGTATATATCTCACATTTCTCTCCATAGAGATAATGCTGCCAGATTTTCAAGGAAAACATCACCGCCGCCAACTCCAGATCATGTGTTGGATAGTTTCGCTCATGGATTTTCAACTACCTTGAAGCATAGGATATCACTTTATCATTTTCCATTAGCACACATCCTAAGCCCTTCTTTGAGGCATCACTGCATACCACAAAAAGATCCCCACTTGTGGGTAAAGTGAGAACGAGTGAAATTATAAGCCACCTTTTCAACTCCTTGAAGGTTTTTTCGCATTCATCACTCCAAGAAAACTTTACTCCTTTTCGAGTTAGCATGGTAAGTGGGTTGGACAATCGTGAGAAATTTCTCACAAATCGTCGATAATATCCAGCTAACCCCAAGAAGCTACGGATATCTGTTACCAATGTTGGCCTCAGCCATCCCTCAATTGCATCTGTTTTGGAGGGGTCCTCAGATATCCCATTGCATTTGATGATTTGGCCCAATAATGGGACTTACTTCAACCAAAACTCACACTTTCTATACTTTGCATAGAGCTTCTCCTTGCGCAAAGTCTCTAGTATAGTTTTTAAATTCTCCTCATGGTACTCATTGGTTTTGGTGTATATTAGAATATCATCTATAAAGACTACCTCAAATTTTTCAAGGTAATCTCTAAAGACTCTATTCATCAACTCAATGAATATTTATGGAGCAATGGTGAGTCCGAAAGGCATTAATATGAATATATAGTGCCCATACCTTGTATGAAAAGCAGTCTTGGGGATATCTTCCTTCTTCACCCTTACTTGATAATATCCCGACCGCATGTCCACCTTGGAGAAGTATTGTGCTCCATGCAACTAATCAAACAATTCATCGATTCTTGGGTGAGGATACTTGTTCTTTATCGTGATTTTGTTAAGTTCGCGATAATCTATGCAAAGCCGCATTGACCCAGCCTTCTTCTTGATGAAGAGGACTAGTGCACCCCATGGTGATGCACTTGGGCGTATAAACCCTTTATCCAGATTCTCCTGTAGTTGATTCATCAGCTCTTCAAGCTCAACAATAGCAATTCTATATGGAGTCTTGGATATTGGTAGCGCCCCAGGTATAAGTTCAATTGAGAACTCAACATCTCTTCTTGGAGGAAGACTAGGAAGTTCCTCAGGAAACACTTCTGTGAATTCCCTCACAATAGGCATTTCTTCAAGGGTGGTTTCATCCATGGACTCAATCATCTGAGCCAGATATGCATGCTCATAGGGTAGTAATATCCATGCTTGAGATGATGGAGCTAAAGAAGATTCATCTTCCTCCAGACACTTGTAAATAATCGGGGGTCGATTCTCCATATGGACTGTGATTTCCCTCTCCCGACAATTTATGTTGTCTCTATATAAGGAAAGCCGATCCATGCCATGAATTGCATAAAATTCCACCAAAGGGAGTATGACAAGGTTCGCCGGGAAATTCAATCCACAGATTATAAAATGGGAGGACTTATATTCATGGGATACAATGATTGCCCCATTTTTCGTACTCACCGACATCTTTACTTCCAGGATTTGTGGTGGTGCTGGGAGTGTTCTACTAAACATTCGAGATATAAAAGAATGCATAGAACCTAAATCAAAAAGTACGTTCGCTATTCTTGAATGAATAACTAGTGTACCTATCACCACTTCGTTGTCGGGGTTCACTTCGGCAAAAGTGATGGAAAAAGCTCTTCTTTGCTGTCTTGGAGGTTGTTGGTGGTCTCCGATAACCCTTGGATTAGGGCACTGATTTGCAAAATGACCCGGTTCTTTGCATTTTTAGCATTGAACAATGCGTTAAGGTTCGAACGGAGCATTCCTATCCTCTGTCGCAGCCGCGGGTCCTTCTTGCTGATAGTTAATAGCTAGTTGCATTTATCTTCCACACCTAAACCATTTTCTCATCCACCTAAGGAAATTTCCAAGGTTCTTATTTCCACACTTTTGGCAAGTGGGGTGCTGGAACTTCTTAGCACCGTTGGATTTATCCATCAGACCACCATCATTGAAGTCCACCTTACGCTTCTTGTCCCCATGATACCCCTGTGATTCTCCGATATCCATTTCAACCTTGAGGGCACATCAGACAATTTCCGTATAACTATCGAAGTCACTGATCACTAATGCTTTCCGCAAACTAGGCTTCAGCCCACCAAAGAAGCGGTCAAACTTGCATTCGGGGGTAACGACAAAGTCGAAAGTGTATCATGCAGGCCTGGTGAAGTTTTCCTTATACGCTCCCACATATTCTTCATCTTTTTGTTTAAGGGAATGGAAGTCCCTTTCCATCTTAAGATGGAGGGTGTGCGGAAAATATTTATCGAAAAAAATCTTCCAGAATTCCTTCCATTCCAAAGCCTCGATCTCCTCCTCAGGCTTCATATTTTTTATCAACGTCCACCATTGATCAGCTTCACCCTCCATACGATAAGCCTCCAGAAGAACCATCTCTTGTTCAGAACATTGGAGGATGGAGAATATCTTTCCAATGGAGTTGATCCATTGCTCAGCGATCGTGGGATCAGATGATCCACTAAAAGTAGGAGCCCTTTGTCTCAAAAAGCTCTTGATAGCGACTTGTTCTTTCTTGGGGGGGGGGGGGTTGAACGTTCCTCTTGACTCGTGTTTCTATTGAGTTAGCTAAGAGATAAGCGTGCAAAGTTCGCAATTCCCGCTCCCATTGAATTGGGCATCTAATTAGTACAATCATCACACTGATCTTCACAACGGTTGTTAGCCTGAGTCATCATATTATAGGCCATTGGATGGAATAAAAGGATAGATAGGGGTAACACATAAAGGGTAAAACGAAGACAAAAGTTGATGACTTATAAATAAACTTCAATCTCTTTAACTCATGAGTCCATAGGATTCAATCCAGGATTTTCATGATCTACCTTCTAACATATATTCATAGGGGAATTTTTTCCTTAATAAGGGTTCATACTAAGCATGTAAATTTATCAAATCATATCCCTCGGGAGTGTCATAACCAAGAGTGCAGCAAGGCCCGTTGTCATGCACCAATTCCCGTTCGAGTCTATCTCAAAGCTGTGTTTTCGGGTTTTACCCCTAGGATACATCTGTGCCAGAGCCGCCTCTACCTGCTCGTATCCGGACAGGGATGTATTTGTTTGATAAACCACTTACTTAGTATTTACCAAAACTTAGGGATGTTTTTATTATAATTGGTCTTTTATCTAAGGCTTTACTAGGGTTTCCTAATCCCAAAAATAACTAAACCTATCCACTGATACCAACTATGACAACCCTGCTTTTTATTACGACTTAAACATGCTTTATTACATAAAACTTCACTTGATACAACAAAGAAGATCGAGAGGTTTAGTGTCTTTGGGGATTAGGATCATTTCATAAAAACATTAAACTTGAAATACTATATCTTTATTGAAAACTTCATTTACATGACCAGTACATTCCTTCGTACATAGCATTGCATGGGATAACCTGAGGACATGCATAAGAAAAGGGTGAGCTATAAATCCCAGTAAGGGAGTTCACAATGAATAACATGAGGAGTACAATAAATGTTAGGAAAAAGGAACATCAATAGAGAAAAAGAGTAACATGAACATAAAGGCATGATAAATCATGATAATCATAACATGGAAATGCGGCAACAACACTTAACATTGAATTAGCATGAGCCAAGGCTCATTGCACATGAAGCATGAGTAAACCCTAATTGCACTTGAAGCACGAGTAAACCCTCGTTGCACTTGAATTAACATTAGTCAAAACTCATTGCACATGATGTATCATGATACTATACTTTACCCAATGCATTGGAGTGCTATAAAGGGAGCACCCTTCTTAAACATTTCATTTCATGCATAAGTGTGCCACATGGATAATAAAACATGGATTAATAAAACAAAATCATTTATTCCATGATAAACGAATGTGGAATTAATAAATGAAACTTTATAATAAATAATTAAATTTGCATAAAGGTGAATACCCTTGATGGAGAAATGGGCATGGTATTCACTACACAATGATATTGGATTAGAAAATCGGTGTGATTTCGGCAGCGTAACTGCGTGACATAAGAATTCATAAAAATAGTTGATGAGAGAGAAAGGGGTTACTAATCATATATACATGTAATGGATAGTAAGGAGGTCATATAGATTCATGTCCCGACAATTGAAAAGGAATTTAGATTCATGATACAAAAGTATTTCTTGAATATAAAATAAGAGAAAAAGATTCCATTCGGAATTTCGGCATAGTAACTGGTGTACATGGGAGGCATTTAATGAGATAGAAAGGGGTATCCCATCATTCAAACAATAAGAGGGAAGTATGGGAGAGGTACTAAACCATACCCAAACATTAGTAATTGAAATTAAAATGGCAATACAACTTAAGGAAAATTGGCAAAAATGAGAAGGGAAGAAAAAACCCTTACTTGGAAGTGTGCTTCCAAAGGCTAGAGAGAGGCTTGTGAGAGGCTTCTTTGGAGCTTGGGGCACCTTGGGAGGAATATAGAGATAGTAGGGAAGAGGTTTGACGAACTCTAGGGGATTTTAGTGAGGAGTAAGTGGGAGCTTGTGTGGGTTTATATAGGAAAGGTGAGAGAATTCTTTATTATTTAGGTTTGGGACCCCTTATATTAAAATAATCCAAACCACAAACCATCCCATGTTATTTGCCCATGGTTTCTGGAAAAGGAAAGAGGAAAACAATATTTTACATGTCCATGGTCCGAACTTATTAAAAAATTAGGGTTTCTTATGTGGAGGTGAGTCACACTCCCATGGAAATTAATTTAAAATGGCAAAGTGTTGAATAAGTCTTGAGGGGTTCATTAATGATTTGAAAAGTAAGTCAATAAAACCCAAAACCTCATTATTTTAATGATAAAACTTATATTGGCCGAACAAAAGGATTATGGTATTTTATTACATCACCATTGGGTCATTATGATGTCATAAAACACATTATATATTTAAACAGTATTTAATTTTTACCCAAAAATTTGACAGTCTCAGAAAATTATGAAAAATTCACCATTGGATAAATTCGACGTTATGATTCCAAAAAAAATATTTATTTTATCTAAATAATTTTATAAATATTTTAATTTTCGCTTTTAAATTAAAAACTGACATTTATAAAAAATTCACGGGTTTTGAGAGAAATGGCTTTCAAACCATAATAAAAATTTTAATTGCATTCATGAAATTATAAGATCATTTAAATTTAATAAAAATTAATTTAATATTAATAATAATATTTTATTAAAATATTATTTAATTCAAAAATCCCTTAATTTAATAAAATATAATTCTTAATTAAATAATAACCAAAAAACACCATTTGTACTTTAAAAACTATTACAATGTATCAAAAATGACTAGAAATTAAATTCATTTTTATATACAAAAATAATGTACATGAACATGGTACTACTTATTTGTTACATAACCCCTTAAGATAGCCGCATAAGAACTAAGGGTAAGGTGTGCGACGGTGACAGACTCTTGGGGCGGCTCGGATAACATCGCTCGAGTGATAATCTCTATCAACTTCCACTTTTCCCGTAGCCTATCACATTCGAGCTTGACATAATGAAGCTCAGCTTGGGCTTGGTCAAGGGCGAAGCCCAAAGACGCCACCTCTTTTCCGAGCTCCGACAAATGGACTTCGTATGGGGCAATTCTACTGGATGAGTCCATCACTTCCTTTTTCTGAGTAAAATTTGGTTCTTTAAAGCCATATATTTATACTACTCATGTGATCACTGTTCAACGACTATAAAAGTAACGGTCACAAATCTTAACATAAAACCAAAGAAGTTGACATCTTATAAAAACGTTTTTCATAAAGAAACATTTAACTGGATCAAGAGGGATTTTCCATTAATGAAACTTTGGGTCGTTACAGACCGGGGGTCCAATGGGTGTTGGTAATGAACCTCGTGGAGGCTTCTAATGTACCATGCCTTAACATGGATCAAATACCGCATAGTTCAGGATGGGGCCGGTGATCCAACCTAAAGATGGATCCAGGTCCAAAGGGTGTTGGTCTTGAACATCAGGGAGGCCTCCTATGTACCATGTCTGGACATGGAACAATGTTCTCGTAGTATAGGGGTGGGGTCGGTGAACCGACGTGAAGATGGACAACGATCTGATGGGTGATGGGCTTGAACTTCAGGGAGTCTTCCTACATACCATGCCTTGACATGGATCAAAGTTCTCATAGTTCTAAAGTGGGTGTCGGAGAACCAACGTGAATATGGTCCTTGGTCCAATGGGTTTTGGCCATGAACCTCATGGAGGCTTCCTACGTACCATGCCTTGACAAGGATAAAAGACCACGTAGTTCCGGAGTGGATGTGTGGGGCTTGCAGTCTAGGATGCCCAAGATGGTGGGTGAACCAACATGAATGTGGTCAGAACAACCAGGTGGTGGGCTTGAACTTCATCAGGCTTCCTACGTACCATGCCATAGCAAGGATCAAAGACCACGTGATGGGGGTCGGAACGACCAATGGGTGGTGGGATGGAACCTCAAGAAGGCTTCCTACATACACTTACATGGAAAGGATCAATGACCAAGTAGTTCAAAATGGTGTGGGGATTACACTCTAAGCTACGCATGGTGTTTTTAGACCAACGTGAAGGGGGTCAGAACAACCAATGGGTGGTGGGATTGAACCTCAAGGAGGCTTCCTATGTACCATATCATGGAAAGGATCAAAGATCACGTAGTTCAAAATGGGTGCGTGTTGGAAAACCAGCATGAATGAGGACATTGATCCAGGTGGGTGGTGGGCTTGAACCTCGTAGTAGATTCCAAAGTACCATGCCTTGACATGGATCAAAGTCCCCTTAGTTTGGGTTGAAAAGGGGATGTTGAACCGACGTGAAGGGGGTGTCGGGACAGCTGGACGTTGGGATCACAAAGGATTACCACATGATTGGTATACAGTTTAACGCTATGCAAGATGGGGGCTTGTCGACGAACTGACGTGAATAAGGTCCTTGGTCCCGGTGGGTCGTGGGCTTGAACCTCATGGAGGCTTCTTACATACCATTCCATGACAGGGATCAATGCCCTTGTAGTTCGGGTGGGCCACAATGGCTGACCACTGGATTGAATTGCAATTTAACGTTATCTGGGATGTGGGGCATTAGGGGATTATTCTCTAAGGTGGCCCATGGTGTGTCATGGTCGATTCCCACACTAATCCCATGGGATCCATGCTCAGAGTTAGAAACAAGAGGTATCAGGGACCTGACAATCACATCATGAAGGGTGAATCCACGGGAAGAGAAGAGTGGCTTACGCATTTGGTGGCCCATAGTGTTGGGACTTACTCCAGGATGGAGGCCCGTGAGGGTATGGGATTACTCCAGGGTGGAAGCCCATCTTTCACTGTGGAACGGTGATAGTGTATGGTTCATACGCAAGGAAGCTACCTGTGTGATGCTTTGGGGAGGCACTGGTGGATGGGTCGTACACTAAGAAGATGCCCCGGTGCCACTAAGGAGAGACAATCATGGATGGGGCTTGCGCAAGGAAGCTTCCCATGTGCCACTATGGAGCGGCACTAGTGGATGGGGCTTACGCAAGAAAGCTTCCCGGGTACCGCTATGGAGTGGCACTGGTGGATGGGGCTTATCCAAGGAAGCTACCCGGGAACCACTTTGGAGCGGAACTGGAGGATGGGGATTACGCAAGGATGCTTCCCGGGTGCCATTAAGGAGCGGGAATCATGGATGGGACTTACGCAAGGAAGTTTCCCAGGTGCTGCTATGGAGAGGCACTGGTGGATGGGGCTTACGCAAGGAATCTGCTTGGGTACCGCTATGGAGGGACACTGGTGGATAGGTATTATGCAAGGATGCTTCTTGGGTTCCGCTATGGAGTGGAAATCATGGATGGGGATTTTGCAAGGATGTTTCCTAGGTGCCGCTATGGTGCAGCAATCATGGATGCGGCTTACACAAGGAAGAAGCCACGGTGGCATCTTCTTGTTTGTCCATGAGGGCATCCCAAACCACTGGTGGGTTGATGCCTTCACTTATGCGCTAGTGCACAAGCAGGATAACACCAAGGGCGTTGGAATCAATCTGAACTAAGGGAGATGAATAGTGTGAATCACATGTCCGACATTCCGAACACGGTGAGGGTGGTGTGATGATGGAGGATAGCTATTGACCATGTTTGAAATACATCATTCGTATTGAGTTAGCCTTAAATGGGGATACATAAGTGAGGGTTGACTGTTGACCATGTTCGAAACAGAGGACCTGACTCAATGTGTTGTCCATTTTCTTCTAGGGCATCGGCCTAGGATGCTAGGTGAGCCGAGGCAGCATGGGACTTGGCCGTTAGGGGGTCCCTCTAGACAAGGATGAGGATGAATATCTGAATAAAGGACACACAAATCGTTTGATGGAGTGATGGAATGTTTGAACAGATTCCAACACTCATGAAATTATGCCACTATAATCATGGAATTAGGCATCTCATGCTTCGAGCATAAGGCATATATTGTTTAGTGAAATTGGAATCTAATGTTTGGAACATAGGGATTACTATAGTTTAAAGTCATGTAGATAGGACTGTTGACATCTTACGCTAGGCACATAATGCATCTCTTTAATTGAGTAAGAGGCTTCCTATATTTGTCATATAGGGTTCACTATAGTTTAAAGTCATGTAGATAAGACTCTTAGGCATAAGGCACCTATCAATGGTTGGTGTTTGGACTTACACAAGGGCAGCCCTTTCTTGTTCAACCTAGCATAGGAGCCAAGTGATGGCATTTGGATGAGTTACTTGAGGAATGGTTCAACTCAAGGTACTCGGGTAATTGATGATGAGTATCTCAACTCACGACATGTGAAAGGGATCAAGAAGAATATGTCAACTCAAGGTGTTTCATGGTGTGTGGAGGAGTCTCTCAAATCATGGTATTCCATAGGTGGAAGGGGTTGCGAATAAGGGTGCAATGGAAAATCCCAAAATCCAGGCCCGAAATGTTCGCAGTGAAACTCTCCATTTTTCGAGGGGGTGAGTGACGGTAGTGAAAGGACCAACTCAGTGGGCCGGGACTGTAGCCCGGCACTGACCTCGAGTGGGGGTGCGGGGGCGCATGCCCCACGGTATGGAATGGTGGGCATGAAGGTAGAATCCTCACAAAGGGTAGGTCTTCGAAAAGTAGCTTCATGGAGAAAAATGGGCTCATAGAGCACGAGGTCTCACGGAGGATGGTCTCACGGAGCATGGGCTCGCGGAGCATGGTCTCTCGATGCATGGGCTAGTGGAGCATGGTCTCGCGGAGCATGGGCTCAGGGATCATGGTCTCGCAGAGCATGGCCTCGCAGAGTATGGCCTTGCGGATCCTGGGATTGAAAACGATGGGCTCACGGAGCATCATCTCATAGAGCATGGGCTCATGGAGCATGGTTGTGCAGATCATGGGCTCACGGAGCAGTGAAACTAAGGATGTTGCTCGCAGAGCAGCGACAATGAAGGAAGCTGCTCGTGGATTAGGGGATTGCGGATCCGCTTCACGAAGGAAAGTGGAGCTTTATGAACATGTATATTAGCCAAGAAAGGGGCATTGTGGTTGTCCGGTGAAGGGAGTTGAGCTGGTTATTTATAGGGGAGAGGCGTCGTGAAGCAATGCTCGCTCTGTGCGAAGATGGAACCTGCTCCGCACCAGATCATGAACATCAAAGGCGGTTGCAGAGTGTAACACCTCCTTTCATCATGGTGGGTCTTCTATGCGTGTCGCGAATGTCAAAAGGGTTCTTAAATCATCCCACCTACTTGCTTCCGGACGGTACTCCACGGTCGCGGAGGGGGCTTCGTGAACAGGCTTCACGAACCAGTTTTCTATCCCAAATTCAAATGTCCATAACTCCTAATTTGTAACTCCATTAGGGCCCTAAGACCTACCAAATCAAAGCATACGAAAAGGTCTACGATATTGGATCATGTATGGAGTCATATGGAAAATTTTGGGGACGGTATTTCTGGTGCCAAAAAATGCCACCCCTAAGAACGGGGTCCAACGAGCATGTGGAGGGCGAGGTGGACCGCGTTCTAAGGAAACAACTAGGGAAAACCCATGTGTTGGGGTCCCTTGTATCCTGATCATATTGAGGATATAGTCGACTAAATATCTATGCTTCTGAGATCCATGCTTCGTGCTATAATTAAGATATAATAGGAGCTGCTCTACAAGAGTGTTAAAAAATAGAAGTTGTGCATGACACATCGATCACTATGTGGGAGAATCCAAAAAGAGAGAGGGTCACGGATGGAGAGCATGGATCTCTGGACAGTCGTCCTACATCTCCCACAATGCTTTGGTGCACGAGCGATGTAATAGTAGGGGAGTTAGAATCAATCTGAACAGAGGTAAGTGGATGTTTTGGATCATGATACCCAAAATATAGAACACTATGGGGGTGGCATGACAATAATGAATAACTGCTGACCACATTCAAAACACAGTATTCTTAATGTTTTAGCTTGGAGTGGGGGATAGAAAATGAGGGTCGACTGTTGACCATGTTCGAAACACAGGACCTGTCACAAATTCCATCTGTTTGTCTTCAAGAATGTTGTCCCAAAAATAGTAGGTGTGATATAGGCCGAGCATCCATACTATTAGGGGGATCCCCCAGACATGAAAGAGGACAATGGTCCGAATGAAGGACATGAGAAGCATGGAATGTCGAGTGAGTGTTTGTTCGAACAGTATCCAACACTCTCAATGTTATGCCACCGTGGTGGGAGCAGACCAGATGGATGCATTAGTTTGATCATGGATCACTTCTTTATTTTGAATGGACCTCTCTGGTGAGGGAGTCTTCACTTCCTAAGGTCATCATAGGGCAACCCAGACTTTTTTGGGATAGAGTTGCAGTTACATGTTCCCTCACGAGGGGTCAGGACAAGGGTTAGAAATGGGGAAGAACATGATTATACAATCCCGAGGGGTGGACCCTTGGAAAAATACCAGGGTGTCTCTACATATCCCATGAGGATGGGAATAAAGTCATACGTAGTTTTTATGGCACAATATAATGTCATGTAGGATGATGAGAAGCCTGGTTGCGATGGTACACATCCTACCATAACTACCAAGCCCACATGAGTAGTTCTCAATGTGGGAAACAAGAAGTAATGGGGGGACATTCCCAATACAGTAAGGGGCACGTTAGGGAAGAGTGTTGCTCTGTGAATGTTGTCCCAATGATGCTAACCCATCCACAAATCACTCCTAGATGCGCGATGATGTATGGTCGGGTATGTCGGAATTCCACTTGAACATGAGAAATTTGAAATGTGTGAATCATGAAGCTCGCAATCTGGATCACACTGATGGTGGTGTGGAGATGGAGGATAACTATTGACCGTGGCAGAAACACATCATCCTCATCGCATTAGCCTGGAATGGGGACAAAAAAATGAGGGTCAATGATGACCATGTTCGAAACACGGGACCTATTGAAAATGTTGTCTGAGATAATTAGGGACCTTGGCCCAAAATGGTAGGAGAGCCCTTAGGCCTAGCATCCATGGAGAGCCCTTAAGCCTAGAATCCATGTCATCTGAGTGTCCTGTTAGATGTGGATGATGATGAGTATCCAAATATTGATCTCACAAATCTTATACATGTAATGAGAGAAATGTCTCCATGAAGATTACACACATAGGGATATTTGTCAAAACACATATGAATACGACAACGAGACATAATAGATAGAGGGAGTCTAGTCCCTTCCAATAGGGAGATCTTAATTTAGGGTCTTATAATTCAGACCATGGATGGGAGGAATCCCAGGAGACACATGTTGGGGTAACTCAAATACCTGACGTGAATGGGAACTGGGGGTCCTGACCACCACATTCTCCTTGAAGTTGTTTTAGGTCAAGAGACCGAAAATGATAATTGAGTTAGGCCCGATGAAAAGTTCACACGCATTCATACGTACCCCATTAGGATGGGGATCAAGCTAAACATATTTCTTGAGGGGGCATGATGAGGTACCAGTGTCAGGGGAAGAAAGGGGTGTGCGGGAGTGGCTCTCGCACCAAGAGAAGTGGAATTTGATAAATCATGTTTTTACTTTAAGGTGAGTGATTTTTTTCTGTGAAGAAACATGCCTAGGGTAGCAGTCCCTGGCATCACCACAAGAATCAACCCATAGTAGGCATTGACAAATGTCATGGAGTATGAACAATAACCAACATGATGTCCTCTATGATGAGGTCATCACAATGCAGTTCTATTTTTCGTCGTGCGTCAAGGATGATAATGTCACAGTTTAGGGTCATGTGATAGGACAAAGCATGCATTTTAACGCCGCACAATGAAGACTTAGCATAGACGATTCTAGATAGGGAATGTGTATGGTGCAATAAAACATCCCCGACGTGAAAGGGGAAATGATCCCATATCACACCGTAAGCAATTCTGAGATGAGGTCCTCTGGACAAGGGGCTTACGAAGAGGTAAGAGGAAATGAGGAAAGAGAAACTAGCTCTCAACAGAGCTGGATAAAAAGACGAGGCATTTAGGTGGTTTAAGAATCCCAATATGATGGGAATCAGCCTCACATAGTTCTGAATGAAATCTTAGTTTATGGTCTTAGAGCTCGGACTGTAGATGAGCGATAAATCCTCCCAGTAAGTGTAGACCTCAATCCGATCCCTAAGCCCACGTGAGTTTAAACCCAGTGTGGGAATCAAGGGAGGAAGATTCCCATTTAATTAACAAGAACGTGCAACAAAGGGAAATAGGTGCAGAGCCTCTATCACGGCTTTGGTCCTCCTAACGTGCGGATGCGCACTAATGAATAGTACCAAGAGTTTTGAGGTTCTACTTGGACATGATGAGGTGGAGAAGGATCTGAATCATGTAACTGACATTTCGGGCTTAATGGGGTTGGCATGACAATGGAAGACAACTGTTAACCATGACAGAAACACGACATACATATCTCATTATCCCAAAGTGGGAATAACAAATAAGCACAACCGCTGACAATATTAGTAACATGGTATTTGTATTGATTTTTTTCTGTGAACATTGGGGGTGTTGGCCCGTAATGGTAGGAGATCCCTTAGTCCTAGCATCCATGCCACTTGAGGGTCCCTACAGGTGTGAAAGGTGATAGAATACATAATGAAGAGGAACACAAAGCCTGGAAGATGGGTGGAGGCATGTCCGAGTATAGTCTAACATTCCAGGTACTAATCCAGTGCACCCTTAGGCACATTGGTGAACCGTCTAAGAAGGTTGACGGGGGTGCTCAAAAGGCAAAGGGTAGGCCAAGGAGCCAAAGTGAAATGGGGATCTTCAAGAGATGGGGTTGGACCCAAAGTCTAGACATTCGGGTGGTCCGACGTATCCCATAAGGATGGGAGTCAAGTCGTACGTAGTTCTAAAGATGCAGTTTCACGTCTTTCATGATGAATAGTGAGGTAGGATACCCCCAAACAAGGGAGGTTTATGGCACAGTGAATAAGCCGACGTGATTGAGAACGTAATCCCGCACCACACCATATACTCCTATAAGAGAGGCTAGGCTGGGGGCCCAAAAAGGCCAAGGGGCCTGAGGCTAGGCCACGGTCAGGGAGGCCTGAACAGCTTTCAGTTTAACATCTTCTAGTGAGGACGATGGCCGGGTCCCGAGAACGTCAAGGGGCCTGAGGATAGGCCATGGTCAGGGAGGCCTAACCAGCTTGTAGTTTAACGTCTTGTAGTGAGGATGAGGGATTGGGTCCCTAGAAGGCCAAGGGGCCTAAGTCTAGGCCTCGGTCTGGGAGGCATGACCAGCTTGTAGTTTAACGTCTTGTAGTGAGGACAAGGAAGAGGATAATTTTTCTCATCTGGTGATTTGTACGCCACGGAGAGCAACCCGACGTGAAGGTGGACAAAATCCCACAACATATCGTACAATCCCATAAGAGAGAACTTGGGTCGGGGGTCCGAAATGGACATGGGGCCAAAGGGTTGGGATCACCCAGAGGAAGTTCGTCGCTTAGAAATACAATGGGGTAGAACGAACCACTAAAATCGATGTTTGGGACATCATGGGGTGGTCCTAATGATCCGGGATAGCTGTAGACCATGTTTGAAACATAGCATCCCTATAGTGGCCATTCATGAGAAACAAATGAGCATCGACTGATGCACATATTTAAAATGCGGGATTTGTATCAATTTGTTGCATGACATCCTCAAGGGCGTTGGCCCAATGTGGTAGTAGAGAACATAGGCACATCACCCATGGAGAGCCCTTAATCCTAGTATCCATGCCACTCGGGGGCCCTTCCAGACGAGGAAGGTGACGTAATCCCAGTGGAAGAGTGGGTGGAGCATAATTGTGCCAATCACTCAAAGAGGCGAACGTCTCCATAGGAGGATGTATGGCTGGATCAGGGTTAGCTTGACGTGAATTGGGGCAAATGTTTACACCCCTTCCATACAACTTGACTTGAGGGAAAGACTCTAGAGTTTGGGATGTCTCAACAGACGAAATGTTAGAGTGTTCCTACGTATCCCATTAGGATGGGAATCAATCCATACATAGTTCTTGAAGGACATGCAGTTTAACATCATGTAGTGAGGACGGTGGTGATATTAGTTTAAGGTCATAGATCTTGGACCATTTTGTATTTTATTGTCATTCAGGATGATAATGTGCATTTTAACCTCATGAGGGACGAAGATGAATAGTTTAATTTCATGAAAGATGATGGTGCAGTTTAATGTCATGTAGGACAATAATGTGCAGTTTAACGTCATCACGGATGCAGAAGAATAGTTCAACATCATGTAGGACGATGATGCAGTTTAAAGTAATGCAAGATGATAATGAGAAGTTTAACGTCATGACGGATGAAGATGAAATTTTAACGTCATATAGGATGATAATGACCAGTTTAATGTCATGAAGGAAGATATTGCAGTTTAAAGTCATGCAAGATGATAATTATCATTTTAACGTCGTGACCGACGAAGATGAACTATTTAACTTCGTGAAGGACGATGATGCAATTTAATGTCATCCAGGAGGATAATGATCAGTTTAACCTCATGACAGATGAAAGTTGTTATGCATGTTAACGTTGTGCAACTAGGAAGTTAAACCACACAAATTGTGTCGGTAGAGGAATGGTCATCTCTAAACCAATGTGGTTGGTTGGGATGAGGGGGAAACATATAATGGGATTTCCCTAATTCCCTGATCATAATGAACCTTCCACGAGCTAGTATCAAGGCCACATGGAGGACCTCTGTGGTTGATGCAATTCGGTAGTTGGGATGACAGAGAGTGTCGCAAGGGTAGTTGGGATGACTAGATTCCCCCAGCCTAGAGGGATGAAGAAGCCAGGATCCTGGGTCCGATAGGGAAATGGAGCCCGAAAGGCATGTAATCCTGGAAAGTCGGTACGATGTGGTGAAGGATCCTGGTAGGTGTGGATTCTTTGAATGTCGGTTCGATAGGGCGATGAAGATCGAAAGGCGTGTAAGCCTAGAATGATGGTACGATGGGGCAATGGATCTCGGAATGTGTGGAATCCTGGAACGTCAGTTCGATGGGGTGAAGGAGCCAGGAAGGCGTGGATGTCTGAAACATCGCTGTGACGGGGATAAGGAGCCTGAAAGGCATGGAAGCCTGGAACGTCTGTACGATGGGGTGAAGGAGCCTGGAAGGCGTGGAATCCTAGAATGTCGGTGCAACGGGACAAAGGAGCCCGGAAGGTGTGGAAGCCTAAACTGTCGGTGCGATAGGTCGAATAAGCCCAGAAGGCATGGAAGCCTGAAACGTCGGTACGACGACGGCGATGGAGCCTAACATGTGTGGATTCCTGGAATGTCGGTACGACGGGGTGATGGAGCCCGAGAGGCATAATGTCTTGGAATTTTGGTACGACGGGGGTGATGGAACCCATCAAGAATGGAATCCTAACTACCGAATAGTGGGGGTATGGGGAGAACATCCATAGTGGCTGGTGATAATAGCATCGGGTCGACAAAGTGTTGATAGTCTTGGGGAATGATTCCCCCTTCGTAGCCTCTTAAGGAAGCAGAGTTGCCGAGGAGCCGATGGAGTCGGGTGGATGATGCCACCTGCTTAGCCTCTTGAGGTGGCAGAGTCATCGAGGAGCCGATGGAGTTTTGTGGCTGATGCCACCCGCGCAGCCTCTTGAGGTGGAGAAGTCGGCGAGTAGTAGAAAGAGTCATGTGGTGGATTACTCCACTGTGGGATCCTGAGGAAGTTGATTCGGGGAGGAGCCGAAGGATTCGGGTGGTAGATGACACATGCACGACCACTTGAGGTGGCAGAGTCGGCTAGGAGCGGATGGAGTCGGGTGGCTGATGCCACCCACGTGGCCTATTGAGGCAGTGAAGTCATTGAGGAACCGAAGGAGTCGAGTGGTAGGTGCCACCTACACGGCCTCTTGAGGTAGCAGAGTCGGTGAGGATCTGAATGAGTTGGGTGGAAGATGCCACCTGCATGGACTCTTGAGGCGGTAAATTTGGCGAGGAACTGATGGAGTCGAGTGGCTGATACCACCTGCACGACCTCTTGAGGTGGCAGATTCAGCATGTAGCTGATGTAGTCAGGTGGCAGATGCCACCTGTG
Source organism: Viscum album (assembly GCA_963277665.1). Classification (NCBI taxonomy): domain Eukaryota; kingdom Viridiplantae; phylum Streptophyta; class Magnoliopsida; order Santalales; family Viscaceae; genus Viscum; species Viscum album. The sequence goes on from OY728125.1 coordinate 381,405,085, forward strand.
TGGCCTCGTGAGGTGATGGAGTCAGCAAAGAGCCAATGGAGTGGGGTGGCGGATGCCACCTGGGTGGACTCTTGATGCAGATTATTCAGTGAGGAGCTGATGGAGTCGGGTGGTGGATGCCACCTGCACGACCTCTTGAGGCGTCGGAGTCAGCGAGGATCAGAAATAGTGGGGTGGAGGATGCCACCTATGTAGTATTTTGAGGCGGAGGAGTTGGAGAAGAGCCAAAAGTGTGGCATGCGGGATTCCACCACCACAGCTTCTTGAGGCGGTGGAGTCGGCAAGGAGCCGATGGAGTTGGGTGGAAGATGCCACCTGTGCGGCCTTTGAAGGTGGCAGAGTTAGTGAAGAGCTTATGGAGTGGATGGACTGTAGTCTTCGATCACCGGATGTTACTCATCCTCTAACATATAATGGTGAGGGGATTCACATTGGTGATGCCTCAATTTTACAGACAAATTTGGTCTACTCTCTATTGAAGAAGAAGAGATTCACATCGGGTTCACCATTTCTGTTTTCGACGCTTTCGCCGGGGTGCGCGCATCTGTCGGTTTGAGTGCGATAGGTGCAGATTTTATTACCCCGCATTCCCATTTTCCAAAGGTAGGAGGCATTCGCTACTTGTTTAGGGATGTTTTCTCACTGATCGAAACGAGATGATTGGATGTCGATTCTTCCTTCCATGGATTCCTCCTCAGAACTCATCACCTAGTGCGAGTCTCCCTCATAGATTTAATACGTAGATCATGAATCTCGTTCACGGTGCTATATCTTTATTGACACCAGTTAATTACACTACTTCTGTCAGGACATTCCATGGGGTCTTGACTTAGTAGCAACCTTTAGTCGGAGTAGATGACAACATCAGGCAAGTCGGGGCATCTCTGCGTGCGTGGACATTGGGGAACCTATATTCTTCCTCATAAGATGGCATATCAAGGGTGAAGAACCTGAGGCATCCCACATCAAATGTGGTGAATCACATTCCATAGGCATGTATCTGAGGTTTTCCTTTGTTTCCCATGTTTAACACAGGGTATACCATGAGTTTAACGTCTTGCGGAGACAGTTACACCAAAGGCATGGCATCCGAGATTTTCCTCATGCATCTAATGATTATCACGAGGTAGGTCGTGAGTTTAACTTCTTGTAGAGACAGAATGAGAGTGATCAGAACATCCCATAGAGATGGATCATATTGGTACATCCCTAGGAGGGACCACCTGAAAGGATTTCCGATTGGATGGACTAGAACTCCCAATGAGGACGGATTCGAGGTGGTGCGCCCCATCGATGGGAGATGTCAAACCATAATGGAAGATTTAAACACCACTGTGAGCGGATTAGGGAGAGTGCACCCCAGAATGGGGGACACCAATGTTTACCATTGCCTGGGATTGAACCTCATTGATGTTTCCTACGTACCCTATGTAGAGGACATGAATCAAAACCCACGTAGTTTGAAGGGGTGATGAATCGGGGTGTACACAAAGGAAAATGACCCAGATACATACTAGGGATTATGTGTGGATAGTGGCCCAAGTAATTCTAGGAGCAACGAGGAGGTGGATGGCATGATCCCACCGGGATGTGGCAGCCCGGGTAAGAATCAGGATGGATGATGGAAATTTGAAAGGAGTGGAGGGGGGACATGTTCAGACCGTTATGAAGATGACAGTAGTGATTGGATTCATCCTTGAAGAGACCTCTTACATATCCATGTGGTAGGGAATCAATGTTTTCGTAGTTCGGATGGTGAGAACCGACGTTAAGGGGGTTGGAGTGACCAATGAATGTTGGGATTGATCCTCAGGGAGGCTTCCTATGTACCATTCCTTGACATGGATCAGATTACAATTAGTTTAGGATGGTTCCGGTTAACCGACCTGAAGATGGACCAGGGGTTCGATGGGTGTTAGGAATGAACCTCGTGGAGGCTTCCTATATACCATGCCATGACATGTATCAAAGACCACATAGATCAGGATGGGTCCGGTGAACCGACGTGAAGATGGGCCTTGGTCTGATGGGTGATGGGCTTGAACCTCAGGGAGGCTCCCTATGTGAAATTCCTTGACAAGGATAAATGTTCTCGGAGTTCAGGTGTGGGACTGGTGAACCGACTTGAAGATGAACCCTGGCCTGATGGGTGATGGCCTTAAAGCTCAGGGAGGCTTCCTACAAACATTCCTTGACATGTATCAAAATTTTCGTATTTCAGGGGTGGGTATCGGAGAACCGACATGAAGATGGACCATTGACGGATGGGTTTTGGGATTCAACCTCATGGAGGATTCCTACATACAATGCCTTGACATGGATCAAAGACCACATAATTCAAGAGTGAATGTGTGGGGCTTGCACTCTAGGCTGCCCAAGGTGGTGGGTGAACCGACGTGAATGAGGTCGTAAAGACTGAGTGGTGGGTTTGATCCTCGGGAAGGGGGTCGGAACGACCGACGTTAAGGGGATTGGAACGACCAATGGGTGGTGGGATATAACCTCAGGGAGGCTTGCTACATACCCTGCCTTGGAAAGGATCAAAGACCATGTAGTTAAAAATGTGTTTGTGTCAGCGAACTGACGTGAATAAGGACCATGATCCAGGTGGGTGGTGGGGTTGAACCTCATAGAGGCTTACTACGTACCATGCCTTGACATGGATCAAATTACCCATTGTTCAAGTTGAAAAGGGTTTGTTGAATCGTTGTGAAGGGTGTGTCGGAAGAATTGGATTGTGGGATCAAAAGAGCTTACCACTAGATTTGGATGCAGTTTAACGCCATGTGGGATGGGGGCGTGTCGAAGAAATTATGTGAATAAGGACCTTGGTCCAAGTGGGTGGTGGGCTTGAACATCAGGGAGGCTAACTACGTACCATGACTTGACATGGATCAATGTCCCCATAGATCGGGTGGGCCACAACGTCTTACCGCTAGATTGAAATGCAGTTTAACGCTAAGCGGGATGGGGGAAATTAGGGGCATATGCTCTGAGGTGGACTAAGGTGTGTCATGGTCGATGCTCACTCTAAGCCCATGCGAGTCATGATTAGTGTGAGAAACAAGAGATTACAGGGACCTGACGATCACGCCGTGAAGGGTGCGTCCGTGGGAAGCGAAGAGGGGCTTACGTGTTGGGCGGCCCATGGTACTAGAACTTACTTCAGGATGGAGGCCTGTGAGGGTTAGTGATTACTCTATGGTGGAGGCCCGTGTGCCACTTTGGAATGACAAATGGTAGATGGGGATTACGCAAGAAGCTACCCTTGTACCGCTAGGGAGAAATACTTGTGGACGAGTCATATGCTAAAAATCCACCCGGGTGCCGCTAAGGAGTTGATATCATGGATGGCGATTACACAAGGATGCTTCCCGGGTGCCGCTATGGAGCGGCACTGGTGGATGGGGCTTATGCAAAGAATCTTCCCTAGTGCCTCTTTGTAGCAGCACTGGTGGATGGGGATTACACAAGCAAGCTGCCCGGGTAACACTATGGAGCGCCATTGTTGGATGGGGATTATGCAAGGATGTTGCCTGGGTGCCGCTAAGGAGAGACAATAGTGTATGGGGCTTACAGAATAAAGTTGCATGGGTGCGGATATGGGGCGTCACTGGTGGATGGGGCTTACACAAGGATGATGCCCGGGTACCACTATGGGGCGTCACTGGTGGATGGGGCTTACGCAAGGATGTTGCCCAGGTGCCGCTAAGGAGTAGCAATCGTGGATGGGGCATTCTCATGGAAGTTTCATGGGTGCCGCTATGGAGCGGAAATCATGTATGGAGATTATTTAAGGGAGCTTCGTAGGTGGAATTATCATGTCTGGCCATTAGGGCATCCCAAACCACTTGTGGGTTGAGGACTTCACCTATGCGCTAGTGCACAAGTGAGATAACACCGTGGGCGTTGGAATTAGTCTGAACAAAGGGAGATGAATTGTGTGAATCACATGACTGACATTCGGAATGAGGTGTGGGTGTCATGAAGATGGAGGATAGCTGTTGACCAAGTTTGAAATACAGCATCCAGGTCGCATTAGCCTGAAATGAGGATAAACAAGTGGGGGTCGACTGTTGTCCATGTTCGAAACAAAGGACCTGACTCGAAGTGTTGTCCATTGTCTTTTGGAGAATTGGCCCAGGACGATAGGTGAACCAAGGTGGCATGGGACCAAGCCGTTAGGGGGTCCCTCCAGACATGGATGATTATGAAGATCCGAATTGAGGACATACAAAGTGTGTGATGGAGTGATGGAATGTTTTAACAGATGCCAATGATCGTGAAATTATTCCACTATAATCATGGCATTAGGGATATCATTCCTGGAGAATAAGGCATCTCTTGTTTAGTGAAAGAGGCATCCTATGTTTGGAACATAGGGATTACTACAGTTTAAAGTCATGTAGGTTGGACTGTTGACATATTAAACTAGGTGCACAAGGAATCAATTAAATTGAGTAAGAGGCATCTGATATTTTCCATATAGGGTTCAATACAGTTTAAAGTCATTTAAATAAGACTCTTAGGAATAAAGCGCCTAGAAATGGTTGGAGTTGGGACTTACGCAAGGGCATCCCTTTCTAGTTCAACTTGGCATAGGAGCCACGTGATAGGGTTTGGATGAGTTACTTGAGGAATGGTTCGACTCAAGGTACTAGAGGAATTGATGATGAGTATCTCAACTCATTACATGTGTAAGGGACAAAGAAGAATATGTAGACTCAAGGTGTTTCATGATGTATGGAGAAGTCTCTCAAATAATAGTATTCCCTTGGTGGAAGGGGGATGTGCATAACGGCGCAATGGAAAATGCCGACGTCCCGGCCCGAAAAGTACTCGGTGCGACTCTCCATTTTTTTTGGGTGAGTGATGGTAGAGAAGGGACCGGCTCGGAGGGCCAAGACCATCGCTCGGCACGGACCCCGAGTGGGCCTGTGGGGGTACAGCCCCTGCAGTATGCACCAGTGGCCGTGACAGTAGAATCCTCGCAAATTGTAGGTCTTCGCGAAGTAGTGTCGCAGAGAAATTGGGCTCATAGAGCTCGGGGTCTTGGAGAGCATGGTCTCACAGATCATGGGATCACAGAGCATGGTCTAGCTGAGCATGGTCTTGGAGATTATGGTATCATAGATAATGGGCCCACAAGTCATCATCTCGTAGAGAATCGTCTCACGGTGAATGGGCTCACGAAGCATGGTCTCGCGGAGCATGAGAACGCGAAGTAGTGACACTAAGAAAGCTGCTCGCGGAGCAGCGACATGAAGAAAGCTTCTCACGGAGTAGGGGATCGCAGAGACGCTTTGCAAAGGAAATCAGAGCTCCACGAACCAGGTGATCGGCCACCCAAGGGGCACCGTGGCCATCTGGAGAATGGGGGTGAGATGGGTATTTATAGGGGAGAGGTGTCGTGAAGCAAAACTCGTTCGGTGCGAAGATGGAGCTTTCTCTGTGGCTGATCGCGAATGTCAAAGGCAGTAATGGAGCTTCCTACCACCTTGCTTCCTGGCAGGTCTTTGCGGCATGCCGCGAATGTCAAATGGGTCCGCAGAGCATCCATCCTACTTGCAGCGCAGTGGTGCTCCACAGTCGCGGAGGGGGCTTCACGAACGGGCTTTGCAAACCATTTTTCTACACCAACATCAAATGTCCATAACTCCTAATCAATAAATCTATTCGGGCCCTACGACCTGCCAATCGAAGCTTGCAAAATGTGCTATAATCCTGGATCATGTATGGAAGAATTTGAAAAAAATTGGGTATGAGTTTTCTGATGCCAACAATTATTCATCTTTATTGGAATACCAATGGATAAAGAAATTTCATATAAGATTGAAGGATTCCATACGTTCCAATTTATGCCATTCAATAAAACCCATACCTAGACAATTATTCATCCTCCCTCCATTATATTAATGTAGAAATCATATTCAAGGATTTTCCAAAAACTAGGCTTGAGGGAATTCGATCCAAACCCACAAGCTTTTGTATTTCATTATTTATTAGCAAAAAGGTTGTGAAAAAACCCCACCCCATGGAAACACAATTCAATGATTTAAATACACAGATAGAATCAAGTAGAGCCTCAAAGCTATCAATCATCTATGGTTTATAACCCCTAATATAGAGGTTTTGTGAAACGATTGAATTCATACCTATTTGAAGATTTTTTGAGATGGATTGTTCATCTATAAATATATAATTTGTGTCACCCTTATTCCTAATCCTACCCACCTTTGAATCTCTAAACAGGGTTAACTTCACATGATCATCAATGTATTCTGAATTTTAAGGATTCTGAACATTATTGCTACCGATGTAGTCCAAGGATTTGATAATATTAGAAGAAGTGATGTTTGATTGCCCGACCATCTTAGAATATCCTCCAAATGGAAACTAATGCCCTAGAAAGTGAGGAATAACCAAGTGAACGGTAAACACATAGCCATCATTGAGATCTCCATGTAGGATCTCTAGTCGTAGTTCTCATCCCCTCACGAATTGATTTGGAGGCCCACAACAATATCCTCTTAATATAAATGCGAAGTAAGTAAATATTTACTCAGTGATGACTATGTAATTACATGATAATAAATTATTTATTTTTCCCCATTAATTTCATCCCATAATATTCATTGACTTTCCCTCTCCCCTTCTCAATAATTTTCCCACTAATGATTCCTATTAAAACCACTAATAAGACAATGTGTCATGTGATAAATTATTTACCACCATATCATCTATCATTCCACATCATTTCAAAAATATAAAATTTGGAACATGTATATTTAATTATATTATTAAAATAATCCATTTAAAATTATTTATTTATTTAATTAATTAATTTAGACCCCTCAAAAACACAGTAATAGTGGTAAATCTGAAAGAACCTATAAAATTACTAAATTATTATCCATGAGGAAACATCACATGTTAAATCCAATGAGGTAATTGAAATTTCATTCTTATAACCACACAATTATTATTTTACTCTTCATATCCAAAATCCTATAAAAACATCCCAAAAACATTTATTGAAATATTCATGTTTCTATAAAAGATACCAATATAAACAAGTATATTTAAATAGAATCACTCTTTTATATCTATATAATAGAAGAGAATATCACAAATATAATAAATCATTTAGTAATATTTCTTATTATGTTTATTTGAAGGTGTTATTGAACACTTGTTTTTGTGTGTGAACATTAAAGAACATATTTTTATTTTTATTATGGTGGAGGAGTATTAGTTATAAAACATTAGAGAAATGTTAAAATTTTAGAATATTTGAGTGAAATTTTAGGATATAAATATGATTAACACATATCAAGAGACTATGAATGAATAAATTTCAAAAATAAAAGGTTGATAATGTAGGTGTAGTTTGAAAACATTTTTTGTGATCACATACAATTAGTTTAAATTGGAAGATTATTGAGGAAAAAATATCAATCCTCATTGATTTCATAGGTTGAACCAATATTTGTGAATTAATCCTTAAAGTATTAATAATGGATTAATTACATGAATAGATACTTGGGTTAGATAGAGAAAAAAATCTGGGAGTTGGATCCTTAGACAATAATAGAAATTATTGGACTAATTTTGGTCTTCTATAACATGTTGAATGGGAAAAGATAAACAATGAGTGAAAATTATGTGAAGTTAATTTTCAAGTTAAATTATTTATATTGATGATAAAAGTTCTATTATTTCTTAAACTAAAACCATAAGAATATTTTCTATTATCACTACTTAAAGAAGATACCAAATTTCCACATAGATACTTGGTTAAAATTACCCAATAGTTAACTTGAAAGGTAAGCATATATAGATAAACATAAAATATTTTTTCTAATAGATTTCAAAATTGTGTAGAAAATATGAATAAATAAATTTATGAGTTCAACAAATATTTTAGGTCATAGTATTAAATACTGTCATATTTTTTGAAGTCCCAAAATATTTGAAAATGGAGAGTGGATAATAACCTATTCATCATGGAAATTAAGGAATTATATAATCTTGTTATAATAAAAGATCATGATATTAGATTTTTATAAATTAATAAGGTATTTGAAATATTATTTCCACTCATATGAATTATTTATTCATGATATTGATATTATAAGAGATAAAGTATTTCATTTGTCAATCAATTTACTATGATGGGGACTATATTTTGTGTTTCAAAATAGCTGTACACCTAGGATCATTTGAGGATGTTTTGAATGAAAGAAGAAAAGTACATTTTGACAGAAATTATAGTGGTAGATAAACTTTATAAGATGATAAAGGAATAGTAGTAAATTAAAATAAAGTCAAAAAATTCATTGTGTGTTTTCTTGAATAATTCAACATTGGATATCATTTACATTATTATATTATGTGTTCATTATCAAAGTACACAAAATTATTATTAGTTTATTATAACCAATATGATTTTAAGTTATATAAAATGTATATTTAATTTTGTGATTACATATTATAATAAGATAAAGTTAGATCTCAATGAATTTTATAATGTGGATTGGGATGGAAGTGTCAATGAAAGAAAGTCTACCCAAACAATGTTTTATTCGTTAGAGATAAATGTGGTCTTAGTAAAATAATAAGACAAATTAAGTTACATCTAGTTTAGTTAATGTATAATATTTTATTATAAATCAATAAAAAAATTATTTGGATGATAATTCAATAAAAATATATGATGAAATATGAGATGAATGGATTTTTATTGGGTTGTAATAATCAAATTTCCCTAAATATTTGAAAAAATATGGTTATATATTCTTGTTCATATCAAATACATATCAAATGTCACTTTATAATGGGAAAAAATTAAACAAGGGCCATTAAAGGTAATTTTTTTCATCTAAGAGAAATTGGAGTATGATTTTATCAAATCATTATCAAAGGACCTATTTTAGATTTTTAGGTTGTTGATAAGAGTCTAATCTCATGTTTATTAAGAAAAAGGTATGGTATTCTATCAACTTCTATATTATATTTTTATTTTTACAATAAATGTTTAAGATAAAGGAATAAATCTAAATTGAATTTTTTTATCCATAAATAATGGTGATTCCTTATTAATGCCAATAATCTATATTGTGGGATAAAATCAAAAGGGGAAATTTGTGATTTATCCCTATTTTATGATTGGATTCTAAATTATTCTAAAATATTTATTATATATCTGTGAAATAAATATGTTTTTATATATATACATGATAATATTGATTATATATAATCGAACGGGAGGATCCTTGAAGTGAAAGTGAAAGTGGATGTAAATGTGAGTTGTTTAGTGGAATAATTGTGTTTTTTATAAATAATTCTTATTTAGTAAATTCATCATACTCATTGAAGGACCCCGGGACACCCTGAGAGGGGTGGGGTGAATCAGGGTGACCACTTTTTCTTTTAATGTGTTGGATCTTGTTCCCACGTTGGTAGGAACTTGTTGAATCTGTATGATGATTATGATCAGAATGAAAACATTCACATGCACAGAGAAGACACAGCCATTTTTACTTGGTTCACCACTAAGGGCTACGTCCAAGGAGCATACGCCGACAGGTTGCCGGTCGTACCTAAGTCCACTATGCTTTACTAGCTGCGGATAAAAAAGTTCAGGTACAGACACTCTGTCCCAGGCACACTGCCTTTACAATTGTTTAGGGATAGCTCACTGCGTCCCTCGGGTCACTCCCGTTGACTCCCCCTGGCTCACTACCGTTGGTGAAGTCTCACTCAGTTTATAGACGTGAAGGTCTCTTCAATAGATGTGCATTAAAGTCTTTGCCTCTGCTCAGCAGGAGACTCTGCTTGCATCGAATTCTGAGAGAGATGCACTAGAACGCACAGAACCACTGAACCGGATAACCAGAACGTGTAGACAAACCTGACTAACAATTGCGCGCAACACCAACCCTTTGCGCGCAAAACCTTCCTATTGCGTGCAAAAATTACGTTTCGCGTGGAATAAAATTTCGCGCAAAATCCCCTTTTTCGCGCAACTACGAATATTTCGCGCAAGCCCCTTTACGCTATCCTTTTTCACGCATCAGACCTCGGATCTTCTCTGAGTCTCTCCACACCACGAAAGAAGGGGGTCACCTCATATTTATAGGCGACTGAGACCACCGCGCGCAAAATCCCCTTTGGCGCAGAAAACCTCTCATCTGGAGCGTAATCTTTCGCCCAACTTAAGTATTTCGTGCACAACCCTTATTTTCCGCGCAGCCCATGCCTTTGCCATTTTTCACCAAACTGATTCTGAAACAGCATTTGCGCGAAAAACTATTTCGCGCATCCCGCTGTTTTTCGCGCCCAACTCCGCGCAGCCCATTCCTTTGCCATTTTTCACCTCTCTGATTTCGAAACACTGTTTGCGCGAAAAACTATTTCGCGCATCCCGCTGTTTTTCGCGCCTAACATAGGTTTTTCGCGCAAGCCTCTTATATTTCGCGCACCACTTCCTTTTTCTGCGAAGCTCCTTTTGCAGACAATCCATGTCTTCATTTTCCGATTTTGAGGCCCAAAAATTTGGCAAACACTGGGAAACAGCGCCACCTTCAATACTGTTGTCTGCTTGAACTGTATGATCACTTTGCTGGAACACATTCGGAACTTCCACTGAGGATTGACAACAAACACAAACCATACACCAAATCATGCTTTGAAGAGCCTGGTTCCAACAATCTCCCCCTTTGGGTTTGTTGGCAATCAGAATAAATTCAATAGTTCTCCAACCATGAGCAAATCCAAAACGCAAGAATCAACTCAGCCAACACTCTAAGTCTACGTGAGCAATGCTCGGTGTAGAAAACAAGAGAGGAAGCTTGAATTGGGTCTTAGGGTTTTGAAATTCTCCATGACGCCCGATGTTATCCTTATTAAACTTCTCATCACAATCTTACACTTCCATCACGGAAGTATTTCTTGCCGCTTGCCGTGAATTTCTTGCCTTGAATTCTCTTGCCTTGAATTTATTACTTTCTCCCCCATTGACAATAAAACCAAAGACCGAAAAGTTTGTTCAACGTTCAGCTCAAGCCATACTCCCCCTGGATTGTATCTCCCCCATAAACCTGCATCACAGCCATAAGCAGATAAAAACAGTTAAGACAAACGGGGAGAGGGGACTTCCGGTGCCTCCTTATGCAGTAGGAGATGGTCGAACACCGAGGTTCAACTGATGCTTCTCGAACACAGCTGCGGACAATGGCTTGGTTAGGATATCAGCCACTTGCTCATTAGTTCCAACATGATCCATTTTAATCACGCCTTGTTCAACCTTTTCTTTGATAAAATGATATCGTATTTCAATATGTTTTGTACGAGAATTCTGAACCGGATTCTTCGTAAGATCAATTGCACTTTTGTTATCACAATAAATCACCATTGGTTGCTGCACCTTATCACCAATATCTGTTAGCTGCTGCTTCATCCAAAGATGTTGAGTGCATGCTTTTGTGGCGGAGATATATTCCGCTTCAGCAGTACTAAGAGAAGTACTTTCTTGTTTCTTGCTCAACCAGCCAACACATTTCTGCCCAATATAGAAAGCTCCACCACTAGTGGACTTTCTATCTACGACATCACCAGCCCAGTCAGCATCAGAAAATGCTGATAATTCACTGTCCCTGCCTGCAGCAAAAAATAACCCGAAGTTATGTGTACCTTGAATGTACCTCATGATTCTTTTTACTGCTGACATATGTTCCTCCTTTGGATTACTCTGAAAGCGGGCCGCAAGGCATGTTGCAAAGACAATATCTGGCCTTGTCGCTGTCAGGTACAGTAGGCTGCCAATGATCCTCCTATACATGGTGGGATCAATAGAGTTCCCATCCTCATGCTTTCCAAGTTTAGTTCCAACTGCAATCGGAGTTGACATTGGTTTGGAGTCTTTCATATTTAACTTCTTCAGCAGCTCTCTTGCATATTTTTCCTGAGAAATGAATGTGTATTCCTTCTTTTGAATCACTTGCAGCCCCAAGAAATATTTGAGCTCCCCAATCATAGACATTTCAAATTCTGATTTCATGTGGTTGGCAAATTCATCCACTGATTTCTTCCTACTGCCACCAAATATGATATCATCAACGTAGACAAGTACCATGAATTGATCTTTTGGAGAATTATTCACATAGAGATTGTGATCAACTCCTCCTATTTTGAATTCCAACTTCCTGAGATATGAATCTAGCCGTGAGTACCATGCCCGTGATGCCTGCTTCAAACCATATAGAGCTTTCTTTAGTTTGCAGACCTTTGTTTCATCGGTACCCAAGACAAAGCCCACTGGTTGTTCAATGTAGACTTCTTCTTCGAGTACACCATTCAAGAATGCTGTCTTGACATCCATTTGATATACTTTATATCCTCTTTGGAGTGCCATGGCAAGGAAAAGCCTGATTGACTCCAGTCTAGCCACTGGAGCAAAGGTTTCTTCAACATCAATGCCTTCAATCTGAGAGTATCCTTTACATACCAGTCGTGCCTTGTTTCTGATGACACTTCCATGATCATCAAATTTATTTTTGAATATCCATTTGGTACCAATCACATTGTGACCTTCAGGTCTCTGGACAAGATCCCATGTCTGATTCTTATCAATCTGATCTAATTCATCATTCATGGCTTTCACCCAAGATTCATCTTTTGCAGCTTCTTCGAATGAGGATGGCTCTAAAACTGATAGAAATGCAGATTGCGTGGTATTCCTCATCCTTCTGGTTTGAGTGGGTGCACTCCTATCCCCAATTATGTTGGATGGATCAATCTCAGCTCTTCGATTTCTCCTGCGAGGTTCTGTAGTATTCTCTTCAGCCATAGTTTCTTCTTCAGATTCTGCTTCTGAGTCATCATCATTATGTGATTGATGAGTGTTTTGAACAGCTTCCTCTATTTCTGCATTTGTAGTTTCTTCATGTCCACATTGTTCATGACTTTCTATCACATCAGCATATGGCGTCCGTGAAGAATTTGTGGTTTTCTCTTCAATTATCTTAACATCATTGCTTTCCACAATCCTTCCCAACCGATTTTTGAAACATTTGTAGGCTTTGCTATTCATTGAGTAATCGAGGAATATTTCTTCATCTGCGTTGTCACCATATTTCCCCTGATTTCCTTCTTTGTTCCTGATGAAGCACTTACTTCCAAAGACACGAAAGTATTTTAGAGAAGGCTTCCGTCCATGCCACAATTCATATGGTGTCTTCGTCTCACCCATATAAAGTCCCGTTCGATTCTGAATGTACACTGCAGCTTGAACAACCTCTTTCCAGTAATGTCGTGGAATACGACTCTCAATCCGCATAGTTCGTGCCATATTGTTCACCTGTCGATTCCTTCATTCAACAACTCCATTTTGTTGTGGAGTTCTCATAGCAGCTACCTCATGTTGTATCCCATGCTTCTCCAGATAATTTTCAAATTCAATGGACGTGTATTCTCCTCCATTGTCAGATCGCAATACTTTGATTGTTCGTCCAGTATCATTCTCGGCGATTCGCCGATATGTTTTCATGCAGTCAAGGACTTGTCTTTTCCTGTGAATGACCATCACACATTCCATTATACTGTAATCATCAATGAAAAGGACAAAGTACCTTTCTCCATGTGTTCCTGCAACATTAATTGGACCACAAACTTCTGTATGAATCAGATCAAGAAGGTGAGATGCCCTTTTCTTCTTTGGCCGATATGAACTGCAGACCAGCTTCCCACGAATACAAGCATCACACGATTTTTCACGCTCACGCTTCTGGTTGGGAATGTCCATGACAATTCTCAATTTTGATATTTTCTCCATGTCTTGTTGATTGATGTGTCCCAATCTCCGATTCCATAGATTGTTTTCTTCTTCAATAGTCATGTAACATACATTTTCTTCACTATCAACCGGATACAAGTTTCCTTCTGTTCTGCATCCCATCATGAGAGAATTGCCAGTTTTTCCCTTGATAGTGCAGCCTTTCTGATTAAAAGTAACAACAAGTCCTGAGTCACAGAGTTGACTCACGCTGAGGAGATTATGACGTAGGCCATCTACGTAAAGGACTTCAGTCTTCTTTAGTTCTCCATTAGCTAATTTGGTACTTCCACTCCCTTTGATTTTCAGAGCCCCATCATTACCAAATCTTACTGTACCATCAACATTCTTTATGATATTTGTTAGTAGGCCGGCATTACCTGTCATATGAGATGAACAACCGCTATCTAGAATCCATGTACTGTTGTTCTTGGTAGCTTTGAGGGCCACCTCTGCAAGGTTTGATTTCTCAATCTTCCTCCTTTCCTTCCATGAGACATTAGATTGAGTAAATAGAACTGATGGCCTTTCGACTATCTCTTCCGCAAACCCAGGTTCATCATAGTCAAAGTCTTCTTTAAGAGGTGAGAACCTGTTTGAAAAGGCAACATTGTCTTGCTGACGAGACTTGACATGTCTGGAACTTCTGTATGAGATGTCAATGTCCCTTCTCTGCCTGCAATTACTGGCCTTATGACCAAAGTTAGAACAATGAAAACAATATCCATTGAAATTATTTCTTCTATAAGAATTAGGATATGAAATTGTTCTCCTTTGTTGAGCATCTATATCTTCTCCATTCAGATAGCTTCTTGCCTCTTCACAATAAGACATGGTATGGCCCAGATAGCCACAGAACTGACACTTCAGGAGAATAAATGTCTCCTCACTTGAATTTCTCCGTATAGCTTCTTCCTTGGGAGAATAGTAAGACTGTCTGCCATTTTTGAAAGTTTGAGGATAATTTTCAGATCTCCTTTTAGTTTGGATTGAGGGTTCCCTTTTCAGCACTCTAGGAAATATTTCAACATGTTCAACTTTCATCCTATCTTTCTTTTGGATCTTTGCACTTCCAGCAGTTGATGACTCAGCCTCACAGCCAATTCCACTCTTTCCCATGCAAGCGGGTCTTTGATCACTCAAGATTTTTTCAACCCCATCTGACCCGCACTTGGCTCTTGCTAGTAATTCAGCATCTGAGAATCGTCCAAACTGTATTTTCTTCCTTGATTCTTTTGGAACTGATTCAGTCTCCAGTTTACTCCTTAGAGTAACTACTTCCTCCTCAAGACCCTCAGCAGTCTTGGATTTTTCATCCAGTCTGGATGTGAGGTCATTGATGACCTTTGCCTGCTCTTCAATTCTCAGCTTCAGATCTACTACATCATCATTGCTTTCAATTATTTTAGATTGTACCTTCACAAATTCTTCCAGTCGTTCAATTTCAGCTTCTAGTTGATCAACATATTCAGTTGATTCTTCCACAATTGATTACCACTTATTGCAGCTCTTACATTTTATCTTAAGCTTACTAACCGCATCCTTAAGTTGCATCTCAGGATCTACACAAGTTCTCAGTTTTTTTTCTCCTTCAGTATCTTCTGGCTTTTCAACAGTGGCCATCATAGAAGCATGGTTCCCAGTTTTGAATTCTGGTTCTTTTTCATCACAGAATTCATTATCATCTTCTTCCTCTTCACATACAAAACTCTTCCTTTGCATTTTCTTACCAGATTTGAAGTCTCCCTTTTTGAAGAACCTTCTTTGAGGCTTATTGAAGTTTTCATCCTCACTATCTTCATCATTGATCATTTTTAAACACTGAGAAGCAATGTGCCCAACTTTTCCACAACGGAAACACGCGAGAGGTAACTTCCCTTTGAATTTCCCTTTCCCATTCTGGAACTTCTTTGCAATGAGAGAAAGAATTTCTTTTTCTTCATCATCTTCACCGCTACTATCCTTTGATATTTTCAGTTTATCCATGGCCTTGAATTCCATTTCCTTGCTCACCCGAGTCGTAGCATCTTCAGGTTTGACTCTCATTTCATATGCTACCAAACTGCTCAGTAGATCATCTAAAGAAAGTTTGGAAAGATCTCTTTCTTCAAGGGCTGACACCTTCGCATTATAAAGAGGCGGAAGCCTTCTCAATATTTTCTTTACAATATCAATGTCTTTGATTTCTTCACCTAGACTCCGAATATCTCCAACCACTTCGGTAATTCGATTGAAGAATGAGTCTGCATTCTCGTCTGGATGCATCTTCAGATCATCAAACCGATTGTGCAGCACTTGTAGTTTCGCCTCCTTCACTTTGCTATCACCTTCATAAATATTCTCAAGTTTATCCCACATGGATTTTGCTGAGGTGCAATTCATCACCTTTAGGTAGATCTGATCAGAAAGGGCTGCAGTGAGAGCATTCTGTGCTTTAGCATCTGCATCAAGAAGTTTCCTGTCTGTTTCAGTCATAGCCAGACCTGTTGGATCAGTGACATGTATTCCTTGCACAGTAGAAAAAAGAACTTCCATTCCAAGAGATCTTAGATGATATCTCATTCTGTTCTTCCAGATCTGGAAATTGCTTCCATCGAAGTGAGGGAATCCCCTGACATTTACCGCGTTTTCCATGACGAAGAAGGTCAGATTCAACACCAGCGACCTTTAACCTGCCTCTGATACCACTTGAAGGACCCCGGGACACCCTGAGAGGGGAGGGGTGAATCAGGGTGACCACTTTTTCTTTTAATGTGTTGGATCTTGTTCCCACGTTGGTAGGAACTTGTTGAATCTGTATGATGATTATGATCAGAATGAAAACATTCACATGCACAGAGAAGACACAGCCATTTTTACTTGGTTCACCACTAAGGGCTACGTCCAAGGAGCATACGCCGACAAGTTGCCGGTCGTACCTAAGTCCACTATGCTTTACTAGCTGCGGATACAAAAGTTCAGGTACAGAAACTCTGTCCCAGGCACACTGCCTTTACAATTGTTTAGGGATAGCTCACTGCGTCCCTCGGGTCACTCCCGTTGACTCCCCCTGGCTCACTGCCGTTGGTGAAGTCTCACTCAGTTTATAGACGTGAAGGTCTCTTCAATAGATGTGCATTAAAGTCTTTGCCTCTGCTCAGCATGAGACTCTACTTGCATCGAATTCCGAGAGAGATGCACTAGAACGCACAGAACCACTGAACCGGATAACCAGAACGTGTAGACAAACCTGACTAACAATTGCGCGCAACACCAACCCTTTGCGCGCAAAACCTTCCTATTGCGCGCAAAAATTACGTTTCGCGCGGAATAAAATTTCGCGCAAAATCCCCTTTTTCGAGCAACTACGAATATTTCGCGCAAGCCCCTTTACGCTATCCTTTTTCGCGCATCAGACCTCGGATCTTCTCTGAGTCTCTCCACACCACGAAAGAAGGGGGTCACCTCATATTTATAGGCGACTGAGACCACCGCGCGCAAAATCCCCTTTGGCACGGAAAACCTCTCATCTGGCGCGTAATCTTTCGCCCAACTTAAGTATTTCGCGCACAACCCTTATTTTCCATGCAGCCCATGCCTTTGCCATTTTTCGCCAAACTGATTCTGAAACAGCATTTGCGCGAAAAACTATTTCGCGCATCCCGCTGTTTTTCGCACCCAACTTAAGTATTTCGCACACATCCCTGATTTTCCGCGCAACCCATTCCTTTGCCATTTTTCACCTCTCTGATTTCGAAACACTGTTTGCGCGAAAAACTATTTCGCGCATCCCGCTGTTTTTCATGCCCAACTTAGGTTTTTCGCGCAAGCCTCTTATATTTCGGGCACCACTTCCTTTTTCTGCGAAGCTCCTTTTTCAGACAATCCATGTCTTCATTTTCCGATTTTGAGGCCCAAAAATTTGGCAAACACTGGGAAACAGCGCCACCTTCAATACTGTTGTCTGCTTGAACTGTATGATCACTTTGCTGGAACACATTTGGAACTTCCACTGAGGATTGACAACAAACACAAACCATACACCAAATCATTCTTTGAAGAGCCTGGTTCAAACACTCATTTAGTCTTATAATTAATTATGTAACATATTTGTGATTGGAAATAGAGATCATGGATTGGAATTGATTTTTAATGAAGGGATGAATTCAAAATTCAAATAAAGATATTTTTGAAGCCATGTTAAAAAAGTTAGATTTCATATTAAATTTTATTTTATAAATAGGATTTAAATTTATCCATAGTTCAAGGATGCGTTTCGAGATAGGTTTTATATAAGTTAAGTTATTCTTGAAACAAGATGATGTTGAAGTGGAAAGGGGAATTAATTTTCTTCGTTTGTCCACCCAAGATCCATTAGACTAACATTATTGTTTTGGTGGAAAAAAATAGGGTGAAATAGTAGATTTATTTCCAATATAATTATTGAGTCACTTAATAGTAATCATTATATAATAAAGTGTGGTTGTTTTTGGATTTTGTTTTGAAATGGATTATAATTTTTCTCATTATCCTTCGATTAAATTTTGACATGAAAACATTATTTATATTTTTTTGATGATTTTGATTTAGTTTTGGATATATAATATACCTAATAGTAAACCAAGAAGTTAGAAATTGAATATAAATAATGATTATAATGTTATAAAAATATGATGGGATCAAATTCCGTAAAAAAATAAGCTGGATTCTTATGTTGTTTTTGAATTCATAATTTAAAATTGACATTGTTATCAGAAATCAAAATTGTATGCAATGTGTGAAAGGTGTTAGTTACTAAAATAAAAAGAATAAAAATGAATAAGACACCCAATTTATTTAATTTTGATAGATTATTATGATTTTTTAATTTATTGAATTTTTAATACATGGATTTGGAGATTAAAGACTAATATAAATTATTATGAGGACTGTTATATTATATGTAGTGATTTTCAATGATTATTCTTGATGTCTAAAAGTATAAGTCATATTATTTAATAAATATATATCAAAGGAATGTTTAAGAGATATTTGTTTTTTTATTTTTATTTTTATTATTTTATAAAAAATTTAGTGTGTAAATAGGTGAACAAAAGGTTGTAATTATCTATAACATTATAGAGATTCCATTTAATGTTTAAGGACTCTTATTATTATATCATCAGATAATTATCATTTTTGTGTATATAGTAACATAATTTTTTTAGGATATATTTTATTATATTTAATTTCACAGATAAATCCTTCCCATTGTATTTGGTATGATAATACTTGTGGAACATTTGTTCATAGTTTTTCAAGATGATGACATTGTGGTTTCATTCATATCTAAAATAATAGATTTAAATCACCCTGTCCACTATTTTAAAAATGTTTAATAATTATGTGTATTGAATTAATTTATTAAAGTTATTGAAATTTTGTATTTAAAAATAGATAATCAAAAAAATATCATTTTATTCATCTTAATCGATGATGACGGTTGATTTTTTTTTAAAACATAAAAAATATTTTCATTAATTTACTCATACTCAGAATGAATCCTTGAGGATAATATTATTTATTGATATCACAGTTTCTTTAAAATGTAATATAATTATATAGTTTAACGATATATAGTAAATCGTGAAAGATTATGCCAATGTTTTAAGCCATATGGGAAGGCATGAGAAGTTACATCAATGTTAAAATCCAGATGGGAAGGAAAGAAAGGTTATGATTCAATTTATATATATATTTGAAGTAGTTAAATGTTATAAAATATTTCAAATCTATATGTGAATATATACATTTTTATATAATAATTATGTTCATGTTAAAAATTGTTAGTTGAGTGTCGTTATACTGGTCGTCTAACGGGAGTTTTCATCATGTGTATGTCTCTTAATCCTTCAATCATTTTTTTGACCTCTATAAAAGCATGAAATTTCAAAATAAACATTGGTACCTCTATTTTAATCCCCAAATTGAGGACTTATGTGTTTCAAATTCTGAAAAAGAATCTTTTATTTGTGGTCATGTTGTACACCCATGGGTGTAAGGCTTGAATATGGATTTATGCATTAACGAAATGTGTTGAAGTTGAATTCTATATGGATTTTTAGAGAATATATATATATATATATACTTATAATTGCTTGAACCCATGTAATGTTTAGTAATATATGGTATTTTTAGAAAACATCATGCACACATGGATGATATGGCCGATTTAATTGTGAATTTTGTGTCTTTTTGTGTATAAGTATGTACACGAGCCTGTAAGATGATTAAAATCCTATTCACGAAAGAGGAGGGGACTTGAGCATTGAAATTAAAAACAAATTGTGAAATGGCAAGGAAATCATCAATTCACACAAGTGTATGACTTACACATGTAATATTAAACTGTGGGTATATAAGGGATATATTCTATAATATATGTTTCTTAGGATACATTCATTTCAATTTATGTTGAGTTTCACACATAGCTTACATTATCTCTAAAATTTAATTCAAATTTTCAAAGAAAATCCACATCTTCATATAATAATAAATTTTGATCTATGTGTCTATTTCAGCTCATTCGGATATAAAATAAAATATAAAAAAATTATTTACACCCAGTGACACTAGGTTTACCTATAAAATACTTTTTCCACGATCAAAAGTTGTATAAAATTCAATTAAAAATTAACCTGAAGATTTTCCTAATTAATAATTTAATAATTGATAGAATCTATAAATTACATTGGATGTGATGTGATCACCACCACCTAAACACTTTGGGGAACATTTTTAAATGTGATATTTTCCATGGTACATAAGAAATAATTTTATGCATGGAGGTCCCATTTTAATATTTAGATAGAGTGTGTTATCAGTTAAACCTACTAGTTAATAATTTCATCCACATGAGGATCATACCATATTCATTAAGACAGAGTTCACATCAAATTTTTTATTGATGAAATATATATTGAAATATTTGTTATAGATTATAGTGTGGACTACCTTGGTTAAAATTTAGTGTAAGATCCACAAAATCTATTTTCCCCAAGATCCTCCGATTCGTTTGGATTTAATACCACATAAATAAATAATATACATCAACTTTTTGGGAATATGATCCTTTAACTTCTTATTTAGAATCATGGTTAATGTGAATCACTATCGAGTATCCAAATGAAACCTTACTCCTTTGGTATCCATGGGTTTCAATGAATATAGAAATTCATTGGAAGGACACCTCTTTGATCTATGATTGTTTAAAACCTTGGTATTAAGAGATAAAAATAAATGAGAGCTACATCTTTATATTTTAAAAAATATTTCCAATAATAACTTTATTCCACATGATTCATAATCCATAAAATAGTTCATATAGCCTCAAAAGTAATTTATTTGATCAAAAATATTTCCTAATCATTCAAAAAATGATTGGAATATTTCGTACAAGTTTAATGTCATTAATACTCTATGTAACATAGGATATTAATTTAACATATTAATTTATTTTATAAATATTTTTGGGATGCTTTCAGATCATTTAACATCATTAAATGATATTTTATCACGATATTATAGTTTACAATATAAGAAATATGAAATCACAATAAATTATTATATAGTTAATAAATTTCCATGAATAAAACCATGATATAGTAACCTTTACTATAACTTGGTTTACTCCAACACAATCCATGACATGGTTAATTCCACCACATCATTGTTTAAATTTATTACATACTTCTATGAGTCTCCCAATTATAATAAACCCTATATAATTTATTTTCATTACACTAATGTCATATCCTGTATATCAACTTAGGAGACCATACCTAAAAACCCCTTTGTGATATCCTTCACAACTTTTTTTGAATGTTTATTTGAAACATTTAAACTATATGTCACATAATATGTATCATCTTGTGAAAATAAATTCAAAACTATTTTTTCATGTTCTCTAAAAAATATATGAGTGAATCTAATTGTTTTGTAAAAAACATTTTCTATAGAACAAAATCTAAATTCAAAAAACCACAATGAACGATTCTATGGGCCTTAGTAGAATTAAAAAATTATAAATTCTCTAAAAAAATAATTGTATATAAGGAGTATCCATTAGTAAGGACATTTCTATACCCAATATACAAAAATATTTGGTGTAATATTTATCCAAAACATGTGTCTCTTTTCATGTGTCCAAAAAATATATCATATTTAATATGCATCATCATATTATCCTATTATCCATGACATTGAGGGACCAAGAGACATCAAGTATGTCAACCCTATATGGAAGGAATAAACACTCTTCATTATATAATGTATAATTTAACCATATAGATGAATGATAAAATCACATGAACCTCACCAAAGAGATAAGTACATCACACATATATTTTATAGGTACAGATAAATAACTCCACATTATATCTACATTTTTATTCCAAAGGTTATAATCAATATACGATAGGAAAATTCCCATTTGGGATAAACATGAACTAATGATAAGATTAGAAACATACCAAACAACCCATTTATTTGATCAATCTCATAGCTTGAAAAATATATATATTAATGTATAAATATTCTCATGTTAAATATCTTATCAAACTCATAAAATATGGATTTAATATAAAATATGAATCTCTAGTATATGAAAGGCATAGTGTAGGCGCTCAATGTGGTATAAACAATGAGTTACCCAATATGAAGTACTATTTTTATTTATCATGATTGAATTTTGTGTCTTTTTAAAAAAACAAACGATCCAAATCTTAAAATTTCATCACAGCCTATAATTATCTATAATTATAGTCAATTAGGTCAAAAAAAGCTAT
Organism: Viscum album; assembly: GCA_963277665.1. Classification (NCBI taxonomy): domain Eukaryota; kingdom Viridiplantae; phylum Streptophyta; class Magnoliopsida; order Santalales; family Viscaceae; genus Viscum; species Viscum album. The sequence goes on from OY728125.1 coordinate 381,427,723, forward strand.
AAATTATTGGTGAATCTAAAATTATAAATTGTGGGGAGATAATTATGGGAAAAAAAATAAAATATTCCCTCTAAAAATCTTGTACCATCACTATAAGGAACATACATTGTTTTCTTAGTATATGTAAAATTGATAAATTCACACAACATGAACTTTTAATTAGTTCACCTTAACATGTATTTATCCATAAAGTATAAAATATTGATATCTTATAACATAAAAATTCACTAAGAACTCTTCATGTACATGGTTTAGAGTGGACTCGCTATCCCTATTTGATTACCACTCACACCAATATCTAACATAATAATGTCTGAATGTTAACTATATTCAATAATTTTATATCACAAATAAAAAATGAATTAAACCAATATTTGTATACCAATAAGTTTTTTTTATTATCATATAGATGTTATCCTTCTTTGTCTTTATCATTGTCTTTTGGATTTATGTGTTAATGATAGGTAATTGAATCTTATTTTCTATAATATCTCTATATATAATCCTTATCTTGTCTTTACCTCTCCTATATTAATATTATTTTTTTCTAATATTTTGAAATTTTATTACTTTATGATATTTGATAAATGAATAAAATATATCATCATTGATCATAGCTGCCATGGTCATGATGGATTTACCCCCAATATTAGTTCATCATAGACTAGAAATTTCGAAGAACGATATCTCATAATATCTTCTCAAAGCCTCCATGTCCAAAGGATATTGAAATATTTAAAATCCCCTAATAATGACCCAATTCCACTCTAATGATTTTGAATATAGTTTAATAAAATAATCTTTCATACCCTTAACCTAAAAGTTACACCATTATGAAATAAAATATATATTTATACCTTTAGAATTTGTTTCAATGTAAGAAATATCAATATAGAGTAAAACACTTTTTTAACTGATCTCTTGGGCTATAATTACAACATGAAAATTATAATCCACAAAACTACATTTATTTTTTATAATTAAAACATATCCAACTAATAATTGATCAATTAATAACCATTATGGAATAATAGTTTCAGTAGATTGAAATAAAATTATTCTGAAAACAAATCATGGATTGACCATCAATAAATATAAAATAATTACTATGGCTTAATATCTATCACAACCTCACAAAATTTACAGCAGACACTACTACAAAAACGGGATCTATCAGCGCTCAAAACGGGATTTAACATTACTAAAATAGCATTGTAAAGCTCAACACTGACAGGGGGTCCCATTTATCAGTGATAAAAGAGCAACGATAAAGGTACTGTTTATTAGTGCTAAAAGAGAACTGATAAATGGATCCTTTATCAGTGCTAAAGAGGAACTGATAGTTGATACATTTATCAGTGCTAAAAAAGTGATGAAAAATTCCCTACTTGCTGTAATATAAAATTCCATTGCACACCCATAGAAGAACTACAAAAATATCAGAATATAAACAAGTATAACATACAAAATTAACACATAATTTATAAGGCAATTTCAGCAAGTATATCAATACAACAAGTATACCCATACACCATTAACACATAATTCTTAATTTAATTAAATATATAAAAATGCAATTTAGAATTCAAGGGGATGTGGGGGTTGATCGTGGGGGTTTCTGGGGGGATGGGGGTGTCTAGGGGGATAGGGAGATCCAACGGTGTGGGGTGGTGTCCATGGGGGATGGTGGGAGTTGCCCATGGGGGTGGGGTGGTCCTGGGGGTGGGGGTGTCCAAGAGGTGGGGTGGTGTCAAAGAGGGGTGGGGCGTCTGGGGGTGGGGGAATCCAGGGGGATGGTGGGGTGTACAGGGGTATGTGAGGGGTGGGGGCTATCCATGAGGGTGTCTAGGGGGGTGGGGTGGTGTCAAGGGGTGGGGTGGTTTCCAGGGGGTGGTAGACCAAGGGGGTGATGGGGCTATCCAATGGTGGTGGGGTGGTGTCCATGGGGTGGGGGTTGATATCCAATGGGGTGGGGGTGTTCAGGGGGTAGAGGTGGGGGTGTCTAGGTGGTGGGGTGGTATCTAGGAGCGGTTGGGGTGACGTCCAGGGGGTTGGTGGGAGTCCAGGGGGTTAGGGTTTCTAAGGGGGTGGGGGGCTATCCATGGGGGTGTCCAAGGGAGTGGGGTGGTGTCCAGGGGGTGGGATGGGGCTGTTTAAGGGAGGTGGGATGCTGTGCATGGGGGTGGGGGCAGTCCAGGGGGTTGGTGAGGCAGTCAAAGGGGGCTGGGGGTGACTAGGTGGGTGGGTGTGGCTGTCAAAGGGGGTGGGGTGTCTAGGGGGTGGGGGTGTCCAGGTGTTGGGGTGTTGTTTATGAGTGGTGGGGGTGCTGTCCATGGGGTGGGGGAGTCTAGGGGTGGGTGGGTCTGTCCATGGGGGTGGGGTGGTGTCCAGGGGGATGAGGGTTCCAAGGGGTGGGGTGTCTAGAGGGGTGGGGGTGTCCAGGGGGTGGGGTGGTGTCCTGATGGGTGGGGGTAGTGAAGTGTGTTGGTGGGGCTATCCAAGGGGGGTGGGGTGGTTTTCAGGGGGGTGGGGTGGCTATTTAAGGCGGTGGGAGTGTTCATGTGGTGGGTGGGGGTGTCTTGGAGGGGCGGGGGTGTCGTCCAAGGGGTTGGTGGGTGTCTAGGGGGTGGGGTAGTGTCCAGGGGGTTGGGGGGATTTCTAGGGGTGGGGTTTCTAGAGGGGTGGTGGGTGTCCAGAGGGTGGGGTGGTGTCTAGGGGGGTTGGTGGGGCAGTTCTAGGGGGTGGGGTGGTCTCCAGGGGGTTTGTGGTGGCTTTCCATGGGGGTGGGGGTGCCCATGGGGGTGTCTAGGTGGGGGGTGGTGTCTAGGAGGGGTGCATACGTTTAGGGGGTGAGGGCCTCCAGGGGGTTGGGGGCCTCCAGCAGGGTTGGGGTGTCCATTTTAAACAAAAGTGAGAATCTTTTAATGATATGGGCCACACCGTGCCTCGGAATGAGGCGGGGTTGACTCGTACACATCACAGACGACCTATGGATCATTCCCTGAAAGTATCAACACAATCCAACTATGTTTGGTAAGATTTATGTATGTTAGTTATTGTTTTAACATAATATTCTGTCAATTTAAAAAAAGAGACTTTGAGTGATACTGGCCACACTATGACTCGTATTGTGGTGGGGTTGACTCGTACACGTCAAAAATGACCAATGTATCATTCCCCTAGTGTATCAACACAATCCTAATGTGTTTGTTCAGATTTTCGTACATCAGTTGTTGTTTTCACTTAAAATTCTATCCATTTTAAACAAAAGAGAGACACTTTGAGTGATACAGGCCACATTATGCCTCAGATTTAGTAGGGATGAATTGTACACTGTAACACCCTGATATTTTATGAGAAATATTTGGTTTTTATGTATTATGTTATACACAACACCAAAGGAATATTTCACTACACACAACATTGTCTAGGATTGTGTTACACACAGAGCAACCTTCCCCATAGCTTGTGTTGTACGCAATACCGAGTTTTGCTAAACAACAATTTGTTATTAAAATAATATATACACTAGCTATTATGAATAGTAATACCCATTTTTTAAAAATTTTAAATTTTAACTGTCAAAATGGACTTCATTTTTGTATTCAGAATATCGAAATTAGCTTGGGTTGAATTTTTGGTATTTTTCTGAAAAATTTCAATTATTGATGAATAGTGAAAAATATTGAGTTATAGTTTAAAACAAAATTTTAATTTAAATAATTATTTATTATATTTAAATATATTTTTGGTCAAAATAGATACATAATTCCTATATAAGATCAATTTAATTCATTAGAGTCATTTAATAATAATTTTATGTATATAAAAAGTTTATTTAACTTTTGACCGTCTTTTACCCACCTCCTGGGCGAAATTGCAAATTTACATAAAACAGAATTTTACCACTTCTGTAAGTGGAATTTCAAAAAATTTAAGAGACACGGTTGATATCAGTATGTAAATTTTTTTTCAATAAGATATTTTTTTTTGTTTACTAGTAACTTTTTACTTTTATTTACCACGGTTATAAGTAAATAAGATTATTAGGGAAAAAATGATATTATTATTACCCTAACAGAAGTCCTAATTCTATTGCATATGTTTAATTCGACCAAAAACAACCTTAGGAATAAAACATTATCCTTTAGGTCCACATGGATTAGATTAGGACATTTATTATTATTTAATTCAAGGAAGAGTTAAAAGAGTTAAAATTCATGTTCAATAAGTAAAACATTTTTTTATAGGGTTATCAAAATGATGAATTCGACTATAAATATTAATTATAAAGATAAATAGATTTCATACATAATGGTATTTTATTTATAATTTTTATAAAATTAATAATTAAATTTATTTATGACACAATGATGATGCAATAATTATCTTATTAATGATATACTATCATAATTGATATTATAAATACCCAAATAAATTTCATTTGAGTATTTTTATGAATTAAACTATTTTATAGGTTAATATAACATATCAGGGTTGGTTAGATGAATTGTTTTCAAAGTAATAATGTTGTTATGAATTTTGCTAAAACAAAATCTCAAATAGTGTCAAATATGACAAAAAAGTGTTTAAAGCAAATATTAAATTATTAATTTAAATTAAATTCCTAAAAATCTACGGTTCAGAAATAAGACTTATATAAAAATATATATGACATTAATGAACCAATTGGGGTTATATTGGAAGTTTATAGTAAGTTTATTAAACATATAGTGTAAGAATACAAGAAGACATGTTAAAAGTTAAATTATTTAACAAAGACTTAAATCTAAATGATAATGTAAAAATGGTAACCTAAAATTGTCCAAAACCTATTTTTTTAGATTATTTATACCCATCCCTACCCTATCCCTTTAATAAGTCACTTTTGACCCATTATAAAACGAATAATAATTTATTATAAAATAATATTTTATGTTTTTACAAAGGTGCCCCTCACCCCTCTTAAAAAAGGGAACCTCCCCCCCACTCCTCTTCACACAATTTTGAGCCTTCATGCTCAGAAAACCCTTTACCATTAATATTCTAAAAATCTCTAGTTAAATCCTAGAGGTTCTGGCCTTCTCAAAAGGCCAACTCTAGTGACCTAAGAGGAAGCTTAAAAGAGGCAGGTCGAGGAAGAGGTAATCTCTTCTACCGATTCTTTCATGTTTTTTCTTCTTATACTTCCTATTCTTTATTTGTTTAATTTTAAAGTAATAACATCAGTATCACTCATATAGTTATATTTTATTATAAGTATGAAACAAACCTATTTCACCTTCTATCCATCCTATGGAAAATGAAATCGCCAGGCGTGCATACATACAGAATACCGTCTCCACGCCGTGGTGTAATCTGTTTTCCACCACCACCTTATTTGGATGGGTATAATGGTGTAAATAAACAATAAATCTATATTATTATTATAACATGATACTGATTCTGAAATACTGTATCATCAAATCCAATTCCATTCATATAATTATGGGAACGATATGATCACTCAGGCGTACGTACGACATACCGTCTACACGATGTGATGCGACTCATTCTACATGATCTTCATTGAATAATGATTATATAACTGAATTTAATGAACATATATGATATATATTATACTAATACCATTCTGTAAATGATATAGATTTAATCTACAAAGTGGAATAAGAATTTATACGACACAACGCGCATAAGAACATAAAGCAATGAACCCCCGAATAACAAGTAACAATGAAATATTACTAATAAGAAGCTAAGAATATGTCCATATATGATATCATAACAATTATTATGATTACAAAATAATTCAATAACATTATTTAAGTCATTATACAGGATGTTCGGACACTTACAAAGCATATCAGACCAAATTTAAGGGAAACTCTCACAATCTCATTTTTATCCGAGACTGTTTATACGTCAGAATTTACTGGGGCATATTTATCATCCACATACATGTTTCCTCAATAAGTAATATTATTTATATCTTCATAAAATTGTTTTAATCCAATTTTACCTATTGGTGAATTTTTAGTAAATTATATGAAAGGAATATTTTGTCGTTTTCAGTACGAGACACATTTTTACTTTTTAGGCCAAAGTACAAGAAGAATGTTTTTTAACTTATAAGGAATGAATGGATTTTTATGGTTTCATAGAACATTATTTATATTAATCTTCATTTAAAAATTTTCATTTTTATATTTAATTATCTTCTTTTAGTTTAAAAGTTTATTACATGTTGATAAAGGAAAAATGTTTTTAAGCGGAAAGGATATTTTCCACAAGAATGGAGTTCAAGTGTTTTATCAAAATTATTTTCCATCTAATATAATAAAGGGTTCTATTTATATACATAATATTAAATTTATTTTGTTATTATGGAGTTATTTTTATGAATTCCTTTTATCTTATATGGATTATGTTATGATGACATGATGTTTAAGAATCCCATTTTTATTACATTGGTTATGCTATGATTTATCATTTATGATTTTGTGGAACACATAAGAATTGTATCATTATGAGATGGGTGTGACCTATATCTCCCTCCAATAAATTGGTTAAAGATTTATATCTCATGAGATAGACATGGCTGTAATGGAAAGTTAATCTGGTCCAGTGATATAGTATTGGAACGAGGAGTGAACTCTGTTCAGAAATGGACTTTGTCCGCTATGATATTCCTGGCAATGAGTCATGACTGATATGAAATTATTTTTCATGATTATGTGTGTATGCCATAAAGTTTCCTCATTTATGTTATGATTATTGGGATTACATTTCAATACTATGATTTATCCCATGTTATGATTTTAGGATCTCTTTTTCAGGTTAATATTTTAAGAATGATATGTTATTATGAATATTATTTGATTGGTATTTAATTTGTCTACCCTTACTGAGCATTTGATCTCACCCTTTTGCATGTTTTCTTTTCCCTAGGTCAGGAAGAAGGGTATTAAGTAGGATATTCCAAAAGGGACTCTAGATATGATGAAATAAACAGGAGACAATGTTGATGATTTATGAACCATTTGTTTATGTTTCCCAGTTTCTAGAAACACTATACCTATATGGTCCTATCATGGTTTTGTTATATATTGAAATAAGTATTCTTCAATTCTGAAATAATAACAATTTATGTATTGTTTGGGTCGTTATAGTTGGTATCTGAGGAAAGGTATATTCAACCCTTGGAAACAGGGATGTGAAAGCCTTAGTAAGAACCCTAAGGATATGTCTAAACATAGAACATAATATTAGTGTTTTAGAAATGGCCATGAATAACCTATTATAAGACATAAAGTGTGAAATTTTATTTTTGATTATGTGGTTTTCCTATTATTATTATTGTTTCTCAAACTATGCTTATTGGTTTTAGTCCATGGCTAGAACCCAAAGGAACCGTGTTAATGTTGAATGTCACGGGCAATGCAATGATTGTCCCCCTCAGCAACCAAAAATTATGGGAGTTGGAATGAAAAATCTTGTATCCATGCTCATAAGACTGTAACAAACTATAAATCATGCAGAACATACAAATGAGCCAAGGAAGGAGAAAAATTCTTTTGAATCCATCATGAGGCAGTGTCCACCCTCATTCTGCAGGTCTACTAATCCATTAGTGGCTGAAAAATGGATCAGTACCACTAAAACGATATTATCATTTCTTCAATTTTCTGAACATGATAAAGCCATCTTATTTGTACATCATTTGGAACGTGAAGATGATCAATGGTGGAATATTATCCTGAATATGAGAAGAGAGAAGAAATTGAGTCCACTTAATGGGATTAGTTCAATAACATATTTTTTATTAATTACTTCCCTCGTATTCATCAAAATTAGACGGAGAAGGAGTGTCTTTAACTAAAACAAAGCAATGATGAATCTGTTGGTACCTACGAAGAAACTTTTACAAGACTTGCAAGGTATGCTTCCAGAATTATTATCCAACCTGAGAGTAAGATCGATCAATTCTTTAGTGGATTAAAAGAAAGTCTTCGAAGGGCGTTATCCATAAGGACTTCAATAGCTATGCAGAAATTGTTTGATGTGCTCTTAAGGATGAGATGAAGATTGGAGTAACCCATCGGCCATATGGGTTTGATAAAAAGAGGAAAATGGAATTCAAAGGGAAATCTAAAGACCACACTGAAAAGAATATGAGTTTTTCCTTGTACTCAATGTGTGGAAGGAAACATGGAGGAAATTGTCTTAAAGGTAAAAGTAAATGTTTCAAATATTGAAAACAAGGTCATCGGGCATTTGAATTCCACAATGATGGGAAGAAATTTCTAGTGATGGAAACAAAGAAAAGGATACACAGAATGCACCTCCTACACTTCAACGTTACAAGTTTTACAAAATGGGTCATTATGCTAATCAATTCCCTATTCCAAGGGATGTTGATGATTATTAACTTCAAAAAAATCATAAGTCCAAAGAAAAATGAATGTCATGTGAAATTTCTATCAGCGATGTGGAGTACAATAACGAAGTGGTGAAAGGAACACATACCATCCACTATAAAGTAGAAAATTTTTAATTTTATTTTGGATCCACCCACCCATTTATTTCTGAAAAATTTTCTAATGGTATCATTGTATTACCTCATCAATTAGATGTTGAATTAGTTGTGACAACCCCTAATGGCACAACAATCACATTGAATGTTTAAAATACTTCTTCGATTGATGTTTGTATGAAAGTGCTCCTTGAAAATCTTATGATCCTTCCTATAGTGTAATTTTATGTGATTCTTGGTATGGATTGGACTTCTTTATATGGACCTCATATCAATTTCCATTGAAGGGAAGTCACATTTCATATTCTATATCAATCAAGGATTATCTATCGATGCAAGGATGAATATAACTGTCCAGTGGAAGTTTCATCCATATTATGGGTCTTGATTCCAATAAATGAAGGTTATTTATCTCAAATGGTTGGAGATAAAATCATGATTAAGAATACACCCATTGTACAGGAGTTTTATGTTGTCTTTCTAGATCAATTTCTAGGTATTCCACCAAATTGTGAAGTTGATTTTTCAATAGAACTCATACCGAGTGCTATACCCATTTCAAAGAGACCTTATAGAATGGCCCCAATTGAGTTTCAAGAATTGAAGAAGCAACTCCAAGAGAATATTGATAAGGGATTCATACGCCCTAGTGCATCACCTTGGGGAGGTCCTATTCTGTTTATTAAGATGAAATATGGATGAATGACACTCTGCATTGATTATCAATAACTTAACAAGATCACTATCAAGAACATATATCCTCTCCCACACATTGATGACTTATTTGACCAACTACGGGGAGCTCAGTAATTTTCCAAGATTGATATTTGTTTAAGGTATCATCAATTAAGGGTCAAAAGGGAGGATATACCAAATACAGCTTTCCTTACAAGGTATGGACACTATGAATTTATAGTGATGCCATTTGGTCTTACTAATGCCCCTTCTATCTTTATGGATCTAATGAATAGAGTCTTTAGAGACTATCTTGATCAGTTTTTGGTAGTCTTTATATAAAATATTCTTGTCTATTTAATGAGAAATGAAGAACATGATTATCACTTTATAATTGTATTAAATACCTAAACAAGGGAAAATATTTATTAAAAATTTACCAAGTGTGAAATTTAGCTTTAAAAAGATTCATTATTGTGTCACATAATCTCAAAAGAGTGGATATATGTGGATCCAACAAAGACTGAGGTTATCGAAAGATGATCGAGACCAACAATAGTAACTGAGATCCAATGTTTTCTTGGTTTTCCTGGATATTATCGATATTTTATGAATGATTTTCAAGATTATATAATCCACTCACCAGGTTTACTCAAAAAGGAGTTAAGTTCGTTTGGAAGGAGGAGTGTGAAAATAATTTCATGGAGTTGAAAAGAAGGTTATCTAGTGCACTTGTGCTCACATTGCCTTGTTGTGAAGAAAGGTTTGTGACATAAAGTGATGCATCCATGAAGGTATTGGGGTGTGTTCCCATAAAAAATGATATGGTTATAGCTTATTCCTCATGAAAGATGAAAATAAATGAGCAAAATTACCCAACTCATGAATTGGAATTAGTTGTGGTAATATTTGCATTAAATATTTGGAGGAATTATATTTATGGTGGAAGGTGATATATTTATACTGATCATAAATGTTTAATGTTTATTTTCAAACAAAAGTATATAATTTTGAACCAATGAAGATGGTTAGATCTGATTAAGGATTACGACTCCTCAATTCATTACCACCCTGGGAAAGCAGACAAGGTAGAAGACACATTAAGTTAACACGACCTTGCTAGTTTATTCATGACGAGGATCCCAAAAGATCTAATATTTATGGATTTACAACGGATGGATCATGGAATTGTAATTGTGGGGGATAAATATTATATTTCTCAAATGAATGTTCAACCATATATACATGTGAAGATTAAAGAGGCACAAATAAAGATATAGAGTAACAAAAGAATCTGAGACATGTTCTTGAATTTCACAATGATTGTGATGAAACAATGAGGTTCCAGAATCGGGTTTGTATTCCTTCCTTCCTAGAATAAAATAAGGAAATATTGGATGAGGCTCATAGTTCTTCATTCTCTGTTCACCATGGATGCGCAAAGATGTCTAGGGACCTGAAAGAGTACCTCTGTTGGGATGACATGAAAAGAGATGTTACTGAATATGTCTCTCAATTCTGGGTTTTTCAACAAGTTAAAGCTAAGAGAAAGAAATCTAAGGGGATGTTACAACCATTACTGATACTATAATGGAAATGGGAAAACATCATTTTGGACATTTTCACAAGACTTCCATAAACATCCAAAGGAAATAATGCTCTCTAGGTTATAGTTGATCGTCTTACGTGGTCGTCACACTATATTAATATTAGAGAGGATTTTTCACTTGATTAACATGACACGATATATGTAAAATAAGTGGTAAGATCGCATGGAGTACCACATTCCATTTTATCTGATCGAGATCATGGGTTTACCTCAATGTTCTGGTGAATTATTCTACATACTCTAGATACAGAGTTGAGTTTCAACACTTCTTATCATCCTCAGATGGACGTTCAGTCTGAGAGGACAATTCAAAATAAAGAATACATGTTTAGAGCTTTCTCTATGGATTTCAGAGGAGTTTGGGATCAAATCATACCTTTGGTGGAATTTTCTTATAATAATATCATTCACTCTAGTATTTATATGGATCCTTATGAAGCGCTTTATGGAAAGAAATGAAGAACTCGAACTTGCTGGGATGAATTTGTGGAGAGAAAGCTATTTGGATCTGATCTTTTTGATGAGATGGTAGAAAAGGTCTATTCTATTCAACAACACATAAGAGCATCTCAGAGTCGACAAAAATTTCATGACGATAACCGAATAAAAGACCTAGAGTTTGAAGTTGGTGATAAAGTTTTGTTGCGAATATCTCCCTTGAAGAGAACAATGAGATTTGGAAAGATGGGAAAGCTGAGTGTAAGAACCCAGATCTTCATTTTATGCATGTCTTTCCCTTTTCTAATGTTTTTGAGAAAGATAATGCTTTTGGAAATTTTTGAAGTACACGCCGTGTACATTCTGTGTACACGCCGTGTAATCTTTCCCCGATTGAACCGTGTTCTGGCTTTGTCCAGGCCACACACATGGTGTGTAGGGGTGACGTGGATGCTGATTTTGGAGGAGTACAAAAGTCCTAGTACACATAGTTTACTCTAACAGTACACGCCTTGTATTTTATTCTTTTTTAATTAAACGAACCGGGGTTATTCATAACCGACGAAAAGTTCTTCTTCTCTAGCTTCTTCATCCAAGAGCACCGGGAATCCGCGGATCTCCGGCATGCCACTGTTCCTCCATCTGTTCTCTGATTCAAGCATAGTCAGTTGAATTGGAATCATAGCGGTTAGTTATCCCTTCTTCTTGAGCCTTGTTTTCCAATTCCTCATCTTTTCCAAGTTATCGTGGTTTATGTGCTTCGGATGTTTTCTCAAATCTATGACGTTCTAAGGAGAATATGTCTCCTTTTTCCACTTATATCGATCTCCTAGGATCCAGGTAGGTGGTTTGTGACTTTCTGTAGAATGTCTTTGAGTATTTTGTGCAAATTCCATTAATTTCATTGGGTGGGGAATTTCATGTTTCCGGTTTTACCCAGTTTTTTTCCTACTTTTCTTGATATCTTAAGTAGAGGCAGTTGCTTGTGAATTATGATGTTTTATACTGTGTTCCTATTTTGTTTCCTTGCAAGTTTTTCTTATTAGGCATTTTCTAGTTTCCATTCCTAGTTGAAGGATAGTGGGGCTGTTATACTATTACGTTGTTGTGCCATAAAATGATGGCCAAGTAGTTCTTGACGTTTACTTGGGTGATACATGCACGGTGAGCAAGTTATTTTCACACAAAACTATGAGAACCCAGTGTAGTAGACCATAGGGATAATGGACGCAATGGCTTCCCTAGAGTGTCTTTTAATACGATGTGAGACCATAGGGGGAATTGACGATGAGTGCATCCTCAGAGAGTCTGTAGTTCCTCGACGCGGCCCACAGGGGGAATGATACATTGAGTGCTTCCCCAGAGAGGGTTTACCACGATACGAGACTATAGGGGGAGTTGACGGTGAGTGCTTCCTCAGAATGTATACTCTTAGATGAACCAGAGGGGTGAGACTGTGTGTTCCTTCTGGAGGGTGGGTAGTACCTGTAGGTTGAACAATAGGTGTTAGGCTGTGAGAGCTACCCAGAGGGTTACCTATTTTCTACGTGTTTTTGGTTGTTTACTTGTCTACATTATATGCTAAAACATTGGATTGTTGTTGTTGTGTGCTTTGCTGTTTACTGCTTCCTGCACTTTTACTTGCCTTGTATTCATTGACTGTTAGGCACAGATCATTGGGTGATTCCCTACTGGGATTGTATCTCACACCCTATTTGGGCCATGCTTTTGGGAACAAGAAGACATTGTTGTTTCCGATGTAGATAAGGGAATGTGCCACTCGACATATGGTACTTGATTGGTTGGAGGTGGAGAGAAAAGGACCAAGTGTAGGCTAGCGATGCTATAGGAGTTGCTTTTATTTTAGTACTTTGTTTTCTTACTTTTATTTCAGCATGTTGTTGTGTTTTCTACTCTCCTTAGTAACTTGTACATGATGTATCATTATCATCATTACTATATATTCATTTCTTCCGCTATTTAGTTTCTGTTGTTGTGTATTGTTACTGATTCCTCTATTTACATTTAATTTTTTTTTGTATACCTTACCAAATGAGGGCATAGTTTCCCTAATATCAAACCAAGGCCCTCAATAGTAGTCAGCAGCCTCTGGCGTTTGGGGAAATGCGCTTTAGGTAATGTGAAGAATCGGGCACGGGGCACCTCTAGCTGGCTTCCGGAACCAGGATGTTAAAAAGTGGTGTCAGAGGAGTTCATTTCTCTTGACTTACTATTATGAGCCTTTATCCAGGGATAGGATGGATTCGGTACATGGTGTTAATCTATGCCCAGGAGTAGCTATCCCATGTACTTGGAAAAGCCATACTACCTCATTTACTGCAGTTTTCTGGTTTTGAGATTTATAGTTGATATGATTTCACCTAGAGTGATTCAGATGTCCTGTGTTGTTGTTGTTTTTCTATCGCGGTTCTATGTTTGTCACAACCCGATGAGATGAGGGTATTCCATCTCATGCATCATATAGAAACTTGTAGAAATCATATGCCATGCACTCTTACCCTGCCATCTACGGTGCATAAGTGATTGCATGCTGTTGTGATAGACTGTGTGTAGATTATTCATGCTGTTGTGATAGAATCTTGATAGAATCTCTACTACCTTGTTAGAGGATTTTTTTTATTCTACAATGCTTAAATGAAAGACATGATTTGATTCTTGGGGAGTATGGGCCTCCATGAATCAGATTTTGGAACCACTTTGACTTTTTTTCTGTGTTTTCTGGGCATCTGTGCAGTTTTTGAGCTACTGCCAAGAAAAACCCATAATACACGGCGTGTAATTTTGACTACACGCTGTGTAGTTTTTAGACCATGCCACTAACCATGTATCCAGGGACATGCTGTAGTGGAAATAACTATAGGAACATGCCATGTAGTTTGCAACAGTGTACCCGACCATGTCACTAACAACACAGGTTGGGGAAGCTTGATTAGAACACGCCATGTTGTAAAGGAACACACGGTGTAGTCCTGTCTAGGTACCCCGACCGTGTCACAAAAAACAGGGGTCAACATCACTTTCTCTTAAACACGCAATGTTGTTTTCGGAACACGCTGTGTAGTCTTCTTTAGGTACCCGACCGTGTCACAAACAATCAAAGGACGATGTCACCATCTCGAATACACGTTTTGTTTGTTTGGAACAAGCCGTGTATGGTTTATCCATGTAGAAGGCCATGTATATAACAACACGGGCCGCCGAAGCCTTGTCTAGTACATGCTGTGTTTGATCCGAACACATCGTGTGGTCTTGGGTTAAGTCGGACCGTGTGGGTTAGCCGTGTAAAGAGACTTGGGAAGGGGAATATTTTTCATGTACACACTGTGTGTTAGGTCAACACGCCGTATAGTTTGAGGTGTTACACAACCTATAGGGTAGGGGTACATGCCCATGTCAGTGGCTTAAGAAGACACGTCGTGTAGTTTTTATACATGTTGTGTAGTTGTGTTTTGTAAACATGTGTGTTTTACTTCCACTATACCCATTTTTTACTCCATGGTTTTCTATCCTTGTTTTTATGATCTAATGTGTGCTTTTGATCTTTCAGAGAAATTCCTCTGAGATGTCCTTTGGTTGTACGTCAATTTTCAGGAAGTGATCAGACGCCAGATATGGCTGATCAGGGACTTCCTACCGAACCTCCGGTCATACCAGCCTTGGCACCAGCGGTCATACCAATCATAGGCATTGATGCATAGTTTAGGGAAGGTTTTATGAGGATTATGTAGATTTTTTAGGGAGAACCTCCTCCTACCTCAACTATGGCCGACTTGCGGCTGGTTTTCCAGCAGCAACATCCTCCCACTATCTCAGGGGAAGGAGGTCCTTAGGCTGCAGAGTCATGGCTAGAAGCAATGTTTATCATCTTTGAGCATCTAGAGACGCCTCTAGAGAGGTGGGTCAATCTCGCTACCTATATGCTACGAGAATCTGCCAAGAGGTGGTGGGACATGATCTCACAGGTGGGTCATCATTAGGTTATGGCTTGGGAGGAGGTTTTGTGCGTCTTTTATGACTACTTCTACCCGGAGACCTTGAGGGACAACCGAGCATGGGTTTTCATGAGCACAGAGAAGGGTACACGTTCTTTCATGGAGTAATCCTCTCGTTTCACCAAGCTATAGCGTTTCACACCCCTCTAGGATAGGGGTGGTGTGTTCTTAGAAAGGAAGTTCGAGGATGGTCTCAGGCGGGAGATTAGCTCACATGTAAATATCTTCCAGTTGAATTCCCTCTCTTACATCATCATCCAGGCACTGATTGTGGAGCACAATTTTAGAGACTCCGGAGCTGCGAGCCTGGGTGGTTCTCTTTCCTGAGCTATTTTTCCTCTAGATGACAGCAAAAAGTGTCATAGGGAGTCTACGCATGGATATTCGAGGAAGCAAGATGCATTGTCAGGAAACCAAGTGATATGGTACCAGTGTGGCTGGTCAAGGCACACAAGGACGCAGTGCTAGAGAGACCCAGTGGAGTGCCGATCTTGCTAAATGATGGGTAACCTTCAGCGTTTCTGCTAGGTTTTCTTACCAGTAGCTGGTGACCAGGGTTCTTCCTTGACTCCTCATTCAGGAGCAGCACCACCGGTTTCTCACCAGTTGGGGAACTGGACTTCTTCCAGTCATTCACGCTGAGGTGGTGGTCGAGGCCATGGTGGTCAGCCTCCAGTCCCTCAGCAGCAGCTAGGTGGATCAACTCATAGTGGTCTTCCAGGGGCCGAGGGCGCGGTGCATGCCATTCATTCGTTGTGGTGCAGACCTTTCTGGAGCAAGATCCCAGACCTTCAACAGGTTGTGGTATGATTTTAGTAGCCTCAGTTTTTTCTTTATCTCTTTTTTATATTGTTTTATGCATAGCTTTATCTATATTGCTGTCGTGAAGAGCCTTGGGCTCTATAACCTTTCTTCTGCTGACTCGTTGACACTAGACACACCTTTGGGGACAAGGACATCTAGTGTACGTCAGTGTAGAGAGCGCCCTTTCGAGGTTGTCGGGTATCGTTGATTATGGGATCTCTACATCCTAGAGATGACAGGCTATGATGTCATTCTTGGGATGGACTAGTTGGTTCCCTTCCAGGAAATCGTCAAATGTTATAACTGTATGGTGAGTTTCATTTCACCAGAGAGTGAAGATTTTATTCATAGAGGCGAATGGGATGTTTAGGAGAGTCGAGCAGAACTCGAGCATCATGGGATATGAAGGGTGACGGTCTAGATTTCTAGTCTTTATCTGGATGAGCAGAGTACTTTATAGTGGGACATTCCTCTAGTGGTAGATCGTTTTAGGGATGTTTTTCCAGGGGAATATTATGGTTTTCCTCTATTGTCTGAGGTAGAATTCTCGATAAAGCTCATTCCAGGAGGAGCACCAGTGTCTATTCCTCCTTATAGGATGGCTAGACCTAAGTTGTAAGAGCTCAAGAAGCAGTTGGAGGAGTTACAGGAAAGGGGTTTCATCTGACCCAGTACTTCTCCTTGGGGTTCTCCTTTCCTATTTACGAAGAAGGCATGAAGTACCCTTAGGCTATATATGGATTATCGGAAGCTGAACCAGTTGACGGTCAAGAAACAATATCCCTTTCCGAAGATTTATGACCTTTTCGATCATTTTCAAGGAGCCAGGGTGTTCTCTAAGATAGATTTGAGATCCGGTTATCATCGGTTGTGCGTTATACCATCAGATATACCACTTACAACATTTAGGAGTAGGTATGGTCTCTACGAGTTTACGGTCATGTCGTTTGGTCTCATGAATGCGGCAGTAGTTTTCATGGCACTGATGAACTGAGTGTTCCATACTTACTTGGATTCCTTCATTGTGGTCTTTGTGGACAATATCTTGGTGTACTCTCACACTCAAAACGACCATGCTAACCATCTTGAGATCATTTTGAGTACACTGGGAGAGCATCGACTCTTTGCTAAACTCTCGAAGTGTCACTTATGGATGGATCAGATCCAATTTTTGGGTCACGTTATCTCAGAGGTAGGAGTGTCGGTGGACCCAGGGAAAGTGAGAGCTATAGTTTCCTGGGAGTAGCTGAAGAATGTTTTTGTGGTATGGAGTGTCTTAGGGCTGGCTGGATACTACAGAGGATTCATTCAGGACGTTTCAGGCCTAGCTTCACCTTTGACAGGTCTGACCAAGAAGGGGGTGAAGTTCTTATGGTCATATTATTGTGATTCATCCTTTCAGGAGCTGAAGGGGAGGTTAACGTCAGCACCGATACTAGTCTTTCCAGAGCCAGGCAATAGCTACACTGTTTATTGTGATCCTTCAGGTATTGGGTTGGGTGCTATGCTTATGATGGGAGATGGAGTTATTACGTACGAGTCTCGGCAGTTGAGGCCACATGAGAGGAATTACCCGATGCATGATCTAGAGTTGGCAGTTGTTTTTCATGCCTTACGCTGTTGGAAACACTATCATCTGAGAGAGCACTTTGTGGTCTTTACATACCAGAAGAGTCTCAAGTATATCTTCACTCAGCGTGATCTGAATCCGAGGCAGAGCAGGTGGGTTGAGTATCTTCAATATTTTGATTTCGAGCTTGCCTATATTCCAGGAAAGGGAAACGCAGTGGCAGATGCGTTGAACAGGATAACATAGATTCCGGATGTTCAGGAGGCCAGCAGTGAGTGGCAGCTGATGGCTCTATTCTTTGAGATTCATCTAGAGGTGCAAAATAGATAGGGACAAACATAACTATCTTCTATAGCTGTTACCTCTACGCTTCTTGATCGGGTAAGGATGAGGAAGCTATCTGACTGATAAGGCTTAGTTCTACGGGAGAACAGGTCAGGAGAGTACCCTCTTCCTGGATGGACAGTGGGAGAGGATGAGATATTTCATTTTCAAGGACGCATATGGGTTCCAGCAGACATACGCAAGGAGCTGATGCGGGATTTTCATTCCTTAGTTTTGTCAGTTCATCCTGGCGTCATCAAGATGTTTCAGGATCTTCATCGTCAGTATTAGTGGCCAGGTATGAAGAGAGATGTTTTTGGTTGTGTCATGAGAAGTTCGACTTGTTAGCAGGTGAAGGCGGAGCATCAACGGCCATCATGAATTTTACAGCAGTTACCCATTCCGGAGTAGAAGTGGAACGATGTCACGATGGACTTCGTGACAGGGTTTCCATGGTTGCCACAGGGTAACAATGTTGTTTGGGTTATCATCGGCAAGCTTACGAAGGTTTCACACTTATTTCCGATCAAGGAGACCTTCGGTGTCGATAATCTGGAGAGACATTACATCAGAAAGATCATTCGTCTGCGTGGAGTTTCACACTCTATTGTTTCAGATATGGATTTGCACTTTACCTCTCGGTTCTTGCAGGGACTTCAGAAGGCCTTGGGTACACATGTACTTTTTAGTACAGCATACCATCCCTAGACTGATGTCCAGTCCGAGTGTAAAATCCAGGTGCTAGATGATATGATCATAACGTTCATTCTGGACTTTGGTGGTTCTTGGGAGAAGCATATCCCTCTAGTGGAGTTTTCCTACAACAACGGTATTCAGGTGACTATTCAGATGGATCCTTACGAGGCTTTGTACGGTAGTCCATGCCGATCACCCTTATGCTGGCTTGAGGCAGGAGAGGCATCTTTGCTGGGACCTCATCTTTTTCAGGAGACAAGAGAGAAGATAGAGTTGATTCAGAAGAGGATGGCTACAACACAGTCTCGACAGAAGTCTTATGCTGATCAGCAGAGAAGACGTCTGGAGTTCGAGGTTGGGGATCAGGTTTTCATCTGTGTCTCACAGAGGATGGGACACAATAGGATACAGAGAAAGGGTAATCTTTCACCACGGTATATTGGGTCGTTTGAGATATTGAAGATAGTTGTGTCGATTAATAGTTGGTTGTAGTTAACTTAGAGGTATCGAGCCATGCATGACGTCTTCCACGTCTCTTAGCCCTGACGTTACTTTTTAGACCCTTCTCATGTCTTTCAGCCTGAGGAAGTTTAGCTTGATGTGGATGCTTCGTTTGAGGAACATCCTATCCGGATTGTCCATCGCCGGACAAAGGTTCTGTAAGGCTGGTTGGTTCTGCTGGTATGGGTGCTCTGGCAGCACAGACGAGTACAGAACGAGACTTGGGAGAGGGAGGTCAATGTTCAATCGCAGTGGCCGGAGTTGATCGGGGTTTCCTCTTCTACGCCTCGCTTGGGAAATTTGGTGAAAAATTTCTTTATGGGGGGATCTTTTTAATAACCCGGATCTTCGTTTCAGGTATTTTCATTCTTTTTCTGGAGTTTTTGAGAAAAATAATGTTTCATGGAAATTTTTGAAGTACACGCCGTGTACTTTCTTAGTACACTCAGTGTACTCTTTTCCCACTCGAAGCAGTGTTCTGGAGGTGTCCGGGAAACATACACGGTGTGTAGGGGTGATATGGAGGCCAATTTTTGCAGATTACGGAAAGACCTAGTACATTCCATGTACTCTAAATGTACACTCCGTGTACTTTCATTCTTTGTCATTAAATGAACCGGGGTCGTGCCTAATCGACGAAAAGGTCCTCTTCTCTAGATTCTTCATCTGAGAGCATCGAGAATCTACAGATCATCAGCGAGCCACTGTTCCACTATCTGCTATTCGATTCGAGCACAATCTATTGCATTGGAATCATAGCGGTGAGTTCTCCCTAATTCATGAGCCTTGTTTTCCAATTCCTCCTCTTTCCCAAGTTATCATGGTTTATGTGTTTCAGACGTTTTATCAGATCTATGATGTTCTAAGGAGAATCTGTCGTCATTGTCCATTTATATAGATCTCCTAGGATCGAGGTAGGTGGTTTGTGCCTTTCTATAGAATTTCATTGGGTATTTTGTGCAAATTCCACCAATTCCCTTGTTTGGGGAATTGCATGTTTCCAGTTTTTCATTGTTGTTAGCCTGCTTTGCATGATCACTTAAGTAGAGGTAATTTCTTGTGAATTGGGATGATTTATACTGTGTTCTTGTTCCTTGACTTGCATTTTTTGCTTATTAGGCATTTTCCAGTTTCCATGCCTAGTTTTATGATTGTGGGAATGTTATATTGTTATGTTGTTATGCCATAATATGATGTCCATGTAGTTCATTAGGTTTACTTGGGTGATACACGTGCGCTGAGAATGTTATATTCTCACAGGAGTGTGAGAACCTAGTGTAGTAGACCATAGGTAGAATGGAAGTAAGGGCTTCACCAGAGTGTATTTTAATATTATGTGAGACCACAGTTGGAATCGAAGATGAGTGCTTCCTCATTGAGTCTATAGTTCCTCGACGCAGGCCACATAGGGAATGCGACATTGAGTGCTTCCCCAGAGAGCCTTTAGCACGATACGAGACATTAGGGGGAATTGACGGTGAGTGCTTCCTCAGAAAGTATACTGTTATTAGTTCCAGAAAGGTGAGACAATGTGTTCCCCCAAGAGGGTTTCTAGTACTTGTATGTTGAACCATAGGGGTTAGGTTGTGAGACCTACAAAGAGAGTTACCTATTTTCTACTTATTGTTGGTTGTATACTTAGGTACTTTATATTCTAAAACTGTGGATCATAGATACTGTGTGCTTTTCTGTATACTGCTTCCTGCACTTTTACTTTCCTTGTATTCATTGACTGTTTGGAACATATCGTTGGGTGATTGCCTAATGGGATTGTATCTCACACCCTGTTTTGGGCCATGATTTTGGTCCCAAGAAGTCTTTTTTGTTTCAGGTGTTGATAAGGGAAATCACCCTTTGACTTTCGGTACTTGATTGCTTGGAGATGGAGAGAAAGGGATCAAGCATAGGCTTGCGATGCTATAGGAATTGTTATTATTTTAGTACTTTATTTTTTAACTTATATTTCAGCACGTTGTTGTGTTTGCTGCTTTACTTAGAAACTTGTACCTTCTACATCATTATCATCATTACTATATATTCATTACTTCCACTATTTGGTTTCAGTGGTTGCGTATTGTTATTGCTTCTGATAATTATTGTTAATTTATTTTCATTTTATACCTTACCAAATTAGGTTATAGTTACCCCAATAACTTACCATCGCCCTCACTACTAATCAGCAGCCTCTGGCATATGGGAAAATGCACTTGAGGTCATGTGGCGAACTGGGCATAGGGCACCTCTGGGTGGCTACAGGAACCGGGACATAACACTAATCCCTAGGTATATTATTCCTTTTGAAATACTATATCATATTTGGAAGGTAGCATACTAATTGGAACTTCCACAAAATCTCTCTCAAGTAAATGATTTGTTCCATGTATCTCTTATGAGAATGTACATTCCCAATAATTCTCATGTACTATGCTCAGAAGTTGTAGCGCTGGAGAAAGATCTTTTTTATGAAAAACAACCAATATAGATTATGGATCGTAGTAAAAATGTTATATGAAACAATAGCACTCACTTGGTTAATGCTCTCTGGAGGAACCACCAATTAGAAGAAGCTACATGGTAACTTGAGGATATGATGAGGGAGAGGTATCATCATTTGTTTGTTATGAAGTGATGAATTTCAAGGGCAGAATTCTTTTAAGGGGTGTTGAATGTAACACACTGATATTTAATGAGAAATATTTTGTTTTTATGTATTATGTTATTCCCAACACCAATGGAATCTTTCAATACACACAACATGGTATGGGCTTGCTTTACACGAAAGAGAAATCTTCCCCAATATCTTGCATTGTACGCAACATAGAGTTTCACTAAACATCGATATGTTATTAAAATTTTATATAAACTATCTGTTATGAATACTAAAACCCACTTTTTGAAATTCTCTAAATTTTATCTTTCAAATTGGACTTCATTTTTCGATTCTGAATATCGGAATTAGCATAGGGTGAATTTTTGGTATTTTTTTGAAAACTGTAAATTTTTTATGGATAGTGAAAAAGACTCAGTTATAGTTTAAAATCAAATTTTTTTTAAATAATTATTTATTATTATTTAAATTATATTATAGGTCAAAAAAATATACATAATACCTATATATGTTCAATTTAATTCCTTGGAGTCATTTTATAATAATTTTAGATATATAAAAAATTTATTGAACTTTTGACCGTCTTTTACCCACCTCCTAGGAGAATTTGCAAATTTATATAAAAAATAATTTTACCTCTTCTGTGAGTGGAATTTAAAAACATTGAGATACATGGTTGATATCAGTATGAAAAATGGGCTTTAATATGATAAAAATAATTTGTGTTGAATAATAGCTTTTTACCTTTATTTACCAATGTTAAAAGTAAATAGGGTAATTAAGCATATAAATGAAATTATTATTACCATAACACTTGTCCTATTTGTATTTTATAAGAATAATTTGTCAAAAAACAACAATCAGAATAAAATATTACCCCTTAGGACCACTTGGATTAGATTAGGACATTTATTATTATTTAATTCAAAGAAGAGTTAAAAGAGTTAAAATCCTAGTCTAATAAGTAAAAAAATTTAATATAGGGTTATATATAAGATGAATTCGACTATAAATATTCATTAGAAATCTAAACGGATTTCCTACATAATGGAATTTTATTTATTATTTTTAGAAAATAAATAATTTAATTTATTTATGACACAATGATGGTGTATTAATTACCTTATTAATGAAATATTAACATAATTGATATTATAAATACCCAAATAAATGTAATTTGATACTTTTTATGAATTAAATTGATTATATAAGTTAATATGTAATATTAGGGTTGTTTAAGTGAATTTTTTATGAAGTAATAATTATGTTATGAGTTTTGAAAAAAACAAAATACCAAATAGTGTCATAATTGACAATAAAGTGTTTTTAAAACAATGACCAAATTATTAACTGATATTATAATCTTAAAAATATATGGTTTTGAAAAATGACATAGATAATAATATATATGAAATTAAGGAACCAATTGGGGTTTTATTGGCAGTTTAAAGTATGTTTATTACCCATATAGACGCTTCCTCCCGCTTCCTCCCGCTTCCTACCACTCCGATGACCTAGATCTATGCCGCTGAGATCATCTCCACCCTCCCATCTTGAGGGGGGAGTTTCGCGTTCATTTTACCATGGGAAGGAAGCCCCTGATTTTTACTCTCCTTTTCCGAAAATCTCCATAGCCCCAAAGGTTTCTTCTCTTTTCCGGGAGTCACCTCCGTTGTCTCTGCTCCCGACGGAGTTAATCTGTGCTGCGGACCTGTGCATGATTACCCTAGTGGACCGCTTTCATCCTCATCGACTGTCGGTTGAAGCGTTTGCCCGGGCCATCTCCGAGTCTTGGGGACTTCATGAACATCTGGTAGTTGGGTTACTCGATCGATGGAATATTATTGTTCGGTTTGGATCCGAGGAAGATTTTATTATTGCTTGGTTCAGAGCTCCCAGAAGGTGAAGTGATTCTTCTTTCTTTCTCTTCCGTTGGGGTTTCAAATTCCATATGCAGCGTGATCTGTCGTCAGTTTCTACTTGGGTAAGTCTTCCTGGTCTTCCCCTTTCTTTTCAAAATCCAGCAATTCTTTGTGCAATTGGCAATATGATCGGGCGATTTCTTTGCTCTGATCAATGTACGAAGTCTGCGTCTCACCCTGTTTTCCCATGCATATGTTTTGAGGGGGATGTTGCACGACCTCCTGTGCATTGTATCTGGATTACAGACGAGCAAGAGTTTAGATGGATGCAAGCAGTTGTTTTTGAGTCATGGATGAAGTTTTTTGTGAGGTGTAAATGGTTCGGCACCTGGAGGAGGTTTTCCGTAGGGGAGGTCTGGATGGTTATCCCCAGAGGATGATTGGACATAGGGGGGATGGGTGCGGGGTGCACTCTACTGTGAGGTCAACTCAGTGGGCTCTGAAGGACGACCCAGTGGAAGTGGAAGTGGCCGTGTTTTCCAAAGTTGAAGCTTCAGCTGGGAAGGGAGATCAACTAGACTCTGTGTGTTCTGAAGCCCACCGGTGTGAAGCGCAATCTGATGGACTTACAGTGAAGGGGTTGTTACAGGCTCAGTGTGATGATGTGTCGGGCACTGCAAGTGGTCTGAAGACAGTGAAGGATCCTTTGAACCCATCGGTTTTGCAAGTGTTTGACAGACTAAAATGTGATCTTAGACTTGAGTCAAGGACTTTGGTTGAGACTGGTGCTGGTCATCCGGTAAATTCTGAGGAGAATGTGGCCTCCCTATAGGGTGCTCGGGAGATTTTTTGCAGGGGTTCTGATAGTGCTGGCCGAACATTGAAGGGTGCTGCCTTGGAGGATGCTGTCACCAGTAGCGCATGTGCTGTGGAGGAGGTGATAGAGAAGGTGTCACTTGCTGATTTTAGTTCTGCACAACAGGTTGAAGCTGGGAATGGTGTGCAGATGGAGCTTAAAACTTCACTGCAGCCCCGGTCATGGAAGCAGCAGGATGATCTGGGGCTCAGCAACCGCTTTGTTGGTTTGGTGATGGATGACATAGTGCTGGAATGTGATGGACCTGTGTCTGTGGGTGAAAAACGCTTGGAGGAGCAAGGCTTTGTGGGTCCTGGTGACATTCTTGGATTAATACAAGGGCAGGAGGTTGGTGTTACTGCTCCAGTTCCTGGTTCTACTGGTTTTTGTCTGCAGGTGTTGGAGAATGGGAAGGCCTCTATCACTGAGACTGATGTTTCAGTCAATGATAATGGAAGCATTTCATAGGAGGCTACTGCGGACAGTTCTCTTGTGGAACATAAGACAAATGTTGGCTGTGAGTTTGTGGATAATCCGCAGTGTATTGACATACATGACTCTAACACTCAATCTCAGCAGGAAAAGGGTATGGAGGAAGGCTACCATGTAGTACACATTTCCGGAAAGTGGGGGGATTGTCTTGGGAGTGATAATGAAATTGAATGTGGAATGGTCTGGGCTTCTTACAGCGATGTTGTCCGGGGTGAGAAAAGTAAGGAGCCTGGGAATGAGGAAATGATGACTGCCCCAACAAGAAGAAGGCCAAGGAGGGACTATTCTTATCTGCCAAAGCCAATGTCTACTATGTCTTCCATTGGTGTGGAAGGTTGGGCTGCGTGTTCATCTAAGGAATTTCTCTCTTTGTAGAAGTTAAACCTTAAAAAGAAGTATGCCAAGATCCTGCGACATTATGACAGCTCGGAATGGGAATCAACTACTGCAGAAGATGAAATATATCATGGGGGTGGTGTTGGGTCAGACTGATTTGAATCTGTATTTATGACGTCACCCTGGTGTACTGGCTTACTGGTTTTCTTCTATTTAATAAATAGTCAGAGGCTTGCCTCTAATTGACTTTCCTAGTTTATTACCCATATAGAGCAAGAATACAAGAAGTCACGGTAAAAGATAAATTATTTAATTGTTAAATCTAAATAAAAAAGAATAAAATGGAAACATAAACATCTCTAAAACATATTGGTTGAGAGGGTTTCAACACATCCCCACCCAACCCTCTAAATATTTCACTTTGGAGCTATTATAAACTGGATATGAATTTATTATAAAATACTATTTTATGTTTTTCTTAAGGCTCCCCTCAACCCTCTTATATAAGGGCACATCCCCCTCTACACTTAACACAATTTTGAGACTTCATGCTCAGCCAAACCCTGCCCATTTGTATTTTCAACCTCTGTAGTTATATCATAGAGTTTTGGGTCTTCTCAAAATGCCAACTGTAGTCCCCTAAGAGGTAGTTTAAAAGTGGCACGTTGAAGAAGAGGTAAACTCTTCTACAGATTCTTTCGAGTTTCTTTCTCATTCTACTTCCTCTTTTTTACAATTTTCATTATAATTAAACAAAATCAGTATCACTCATATAATGATATGTTATTAATAATATGAAACAACCCTATTTCACCATCTATCCATCATATAGAAAATGAAATGACCGTGCGCGCATACACACGGAACACTGTCTCCACACCCTGGTGTAATATGTTTTCCAACACCACCTTACATGGATGGGTATAATGGTGTAAAAATAATAATAACTATATATGATTATTATAACATGATACTCATTCTGATATATTATATCATCAACTGCAATTCCATTCATATAATTATGGGAATGATATCATCACTCATGCGTACGTGTGGCCTACCATCTCCACGATGTGATGTGACTCGTTATACATGATATTCATTGAATAATGATTATATACATGAATTTAATGAATATATATGATATATATTATACTAATAACATTTCGGTAAATGATATAGCAATAATCTAAAAAATGGAATAATAATTTATTGGACAAAACATGCATGAGAACATAAAGTAATGAATACCCAAATAACAAGTAGAAAATAAAATATTACTGATAAGAATATAAGAGTATGAGAATATATGATATCATAACAATGAGTATGATTCTGGAATAAGTCAATAACATTATTTAAATAATTATATAGGTAGATTGGACATGTACAAAGCATAACGTACCTATGGTAAGGGAAAATCTCACAATCTCATTTTTTTCCGATATTGTTTATACTTTAGAATTTACTGGGGCATATTTATCATCCACATCAATGTATCCTCAATATGTTATATTATTTCTATCGTCCTAAAATTTTATAATCCAATTTTACCTATTGGTGAATTTTTAGTAAAAGACATGAAAGGAATATTTTGTCGCTTTCAACGACCAAATTAGGAGAAGAATGTTTTTTAACTTATACAACATGAATGGATTTTTATGATTTCATAGAACATTATTTCCCTGAAGCATTGTTTACAAGTTTTCATGTTTATTTTTATTTAACTTCTTTTAGTTTAAAATTATATGACATTTTAGAAAATGAAAAATGTTTTTCAAGTGGAAAGGATATTTTCCTCAAGAATGCAGTTAAAGTGTTTTATCAAAATTATTTTCCATCTAAGATAATATAGGGTTCTATTTCTATCCCTATTATTAAATTGATTCTGTTATGATGGAATTATTATTATTAAGTCATTTTATCTTATATGTATTAAGTTATTATGAAATGATGTTGAGGAATCCCATTTTTATTACATGGGTTATGCTATGATGTATGATATATGATTTTGTGCAAAACATATGAATGACATAATTATGGGATGGGTGGGACCTATATCTCCCTCCCATGAATTTTGTAAATATGTCATGAGATAGTCATGTCTGGAATGGAAGGTTAATACAGTTCAGTGATACAGTACTGGAATGAGGAGTGAACTCGGTTCAGAAATGGACTTTGTCCGCTATGGTAGTCTTGGGAATGAGTCTTGACTAATATGAAATGATTTTATATGATTATATGTGTATTCCACAAAGTTTCTGGTTTTATGTTATGATTATTGGGATGACATTTCGCTACTATGATTTATCCCATGTTATGATATTATGATCTCTTTTTCAGGTTAAGATTTTCAAAATTTATGTTGTTATAAATATGATATGATTGATATTTCTTTTGATTACCATTACTGAGCATTTGAGCTCACCCTTTTGTATGTTTCCTTTTCCACATGTCAAGAAGAAGGGTATTAAGTAGGATATGTCAAAAGGGACTCTATATATGATTAAATAAATGGGAGTCAATGTAGATGATTTATGAACTAGTAGTGTATGTTTCCCAGTTTCTAAAGATAGTATACCTATATGATCTTATCATGGTTTTGTTATATGTTGTAATTATTTTTCATCAACACTGATGAAATAACAATTTATGTATAGTTTGGGTCATTATAAACATTTCACAAATGACCCATTATTCATTCCCCAAAAGTATCAATACAATCCTAATGCGTTTGGTCAGATTTCCGTATGTCAGTTGTTGTTTTCAATAATAATTCTATTCATTGAAATAAAAAGAGAGACTTTGAGTGATATCAGCCACACCATGCCTAGGAATGAGGCGAGGTTGACTCGTACACTTTAAAAATGACCCAATGATCATTCCCCTAAAGTATCCACACAATCCGAATGTGTTACGTCTAATTTTTGTACGTAAGTTGTTATTTTCACTTAAACATTGGTCTATTTTAAACAAAGGGGACACTTTGAGTGATAATAGCCACACAGTGACAATTTAATGAGGTTGGTTTGTTTTTAACATTTCATGAATGACCCATGGATCATTCCCCTATGTATCAAAACAATCCAAATGCGTTTGGTTGTATTTATGTATGTCAATTTTTTCCCTTAAAATTATGTCCATTTTAAACAAAAGAGAGAGGTTGAGGGATACCGAACACACCATGCCTCATATTGAGGCGAGGTTTTCTTTTACACATAAAAATTACCCACAAATCGTTCCCCTAATGTATCAACAAAATACGAATGAGTTTGGATGGATTTCTGTTTGTCAGTTTTTGTTTTTACTTAAAATTATGTCCATTTTATTCAAAAAAGAGACTTTGAGTGATAAAGGTTACAACCTGCCTCAGATTGAGGAAGTGTTGTCTTGTACACGTCCAAAATGACCCATGGATAATTCCACTAACATATCAACACAATCTGAATGCATTTGGTCGGATTTTTGTATGTCTGTTGGTGTTTTCACTTAAAATTTTGTACATTTTAAACAACAGAGAGACGCATTTAGTGATACCGGCCACACTGTGCCTCAGATTGAGGTGGGGTTGACTCATACACATCAAAACTTTCCCATGGATCATTCCCCTAATGTATCAAGACCATCAAAATTTGATTGGATGGATGTCTGTATGTCATTTGTTGTCTTCACTTAAAATTCTATCCATTTTAAACAAAATAGGTACTTTGACGGATATCGGCCTCACCATGCCTCATATTGAGGCATTGTTGACTATTACACGACAAAACATGACCCATGGATCATTCCCCTAATTTATCAACACAATCTGAATGTGTTTGGTCATATTTCCATATGTTAGTTGTTGCTTTCAATTAAATTTTTCTCCATTTTAAGCAAAAGAGATATACTTTGAGTGATACCGGACACACCGTGCCTTATATTTAGGCAGGGTTGACTCTTCCACATCCCAAATGAACCATGGGTAATTACCATAAAGTATCAACACAATCTAAATCCGTTTGGTCGGATTTATGTACGTCAGTTTCTATTTTCACATAAAATTATGTCCATTTTAAACAAAAGATAGACACGTTTAGTGATACTGGCCGCACCGTGCCTTATATTGAAATGGGTTTAACTCGTACATGTCAAAAGATGACCCATTGATCATTCTGATAAATTGTCAACACAATATGAATGCGTTTTGTCTGATTTATGTATGTCAGTTGTTGTTTTCACTTAAAATTGTGTCCATTTTAAACAAAAGAGAGGCTTTGAGTGATACCGGACACATCATGCCTTTGATTGAGGTGGGGTTGACCTGTAAACATCAAAAATGACCCGTGGATCATTCCCATAAAATATAAACAGAACAAATATTAATTTTGCTTGATTTATGTACGTCAGTTGTTGTTTTCACTTAAACTTCTGTCCATTTTAAACAAAAGAAAGACACTTTGACAGATACCGGCCACACTGTTCCTCGGATTGAGGTGGTGTTGACTTTTACACGTTAAAAATGACCCATGGATCATTACTCTAATGTATCAACACAATAAGACTATGTTTGTTCATATTTTCATTTGTTAGTTATTGTTTTCACTTAAAATTTTGTCCATTTTAAACTAAAGAGAGACTTTGAGTAATACCAGCCACACCGTGCCATAGATTGATGCGGGGGTGAATTGTTCATGTCAAAAATGACTCATGGATTGTTCCCATAATGTATCAACCCAATTTGAATGCGTTTGGTTAGATATGAAGTTATTTTTGGGTTTTTATTGGTTTTCTTATCCAAACCCCAATGAAAAGTGGGTCATAATTATTGTATGTTTGCTGGTGCATTTAATCATTTAAAATGGGAAAATAACTCATTTGAGAAAGGTTATTTATTTAATAAAAAATATATTTTTTCTACAAACAATTACTTACAATAATGTTTCATCATTGGATCCCCTTAACACCTCTCAAAAATAACCGCCAATTGTACACATCCCCATGTCAGATCATCATGTTTTTAGTGTACAACATTCTATAAGGAATGCGGCCCAATAGTCTTTGAACAAATCTATTTCATCATGTGAGTATGAGGCTTTTCAACAGTCATAATAGTACTGAAAAAAATATAAATAACTAATTAATTAATAATTTAAATTAAATAGGTGAAAATACCTCTTTAGGGATGCTAGTTTGTTGATGAAAAATGATCTCTTTCATAAATTTACAAACATAATAACTGAAATCATTATCGTTTGTTTGTTTTGGTCACTGTAAAAAAATTTATCCTTAAGATAATAAGTAACTTCTGTTGATATGTGTTTGGATAGTGAAGTTTTATTAAATATACCCAGATATTTGTCCAGACGTAGTACTTTCTCGCCTCTTTATTCTTAGCCCCTATCCTCATTCATTTTTTAGATGATATTGATACACCACGCTATCATAACTTTATCCTTAGTAAAAGATAATATAAATTATATTACTTGATTTTTTGAAATAAAACATAGGATTTAGTGTCTTACAGATTCACAAAATCAATCATCTGCATTCTGTTTGATGGATATCCTTGCATTGAATCAAGAGAATAAATCTTTGGAGTATCCATGTTCACCACAATTAACAGCCAATGTTTCCTAAAAACACAATAAGGAATAAGTAATAAAAGAAATAAAAATATAATTTATATGGTTCAATGGGTGAGTTTTACCCCTTCATGGTTTGTATTAGGAAGAGTCTTTCATCCATACTCTTGGTATCAAATGTTTTCAGTAAGAAGTTCACTATTTCAACCTTTTTTTGGATTTAATTTCATTTGTTGTGTTGATGTGGTATGAGGAGTAACATGTCCAAATTTTGGCTCATGGAAAAATTCATTCAAATTTTTTTCATATATATATATTTCAATAATATAAAATGAATTTAGTCATAATTCTCACATTATATCAGCTTTTAGAGAATTAATTCAGTATAACAGTCCTCATATATAAATTTACAAATGTGACGCCTAGCTAACCATATTCAAGGATCTCATTAACATTTTCAGCTGGAACGAAATCATTAATTTCCTCTATGTATATATTCTTTTCAAAAACAACTATATGACAATTACCACCTCTTATCTTCGTTTCCACATGAGTCATCAATGCTAGTAAATGTGGATAGATAACATGTGTTGTTATTGTACTATTAGTATCTATTTAGGATTGGTTAGTCGATCCCTTAGATTCTTATGATCCAATGGTTCCTGTCACCAACTTACCTTTCTCGGTCTAAAATAACATTCATTGGTTCAGACCTCATTTTCATTAATTATTAATGGATTAGCTTGAAAAAATGGAATTAAATACCTATTTTTCCAAATTTACTCTAACAAGTTGTGAAGACCATGCAATTAATGTACCAATATCCTTTTCGACCATATGAATATTATCGTCATCAATTGGAATAGGTATCTCTGCATTTGGCACATAATCTACAATAATCGTCACTTTATGATGATATTTCAGAAGTGGTATATTATACAGCTTCTCCTCTGGGATATTGAACACCGTATCACTCCTTAGAAGGTGATAAGTCAGTTTCGACTGATATAAATTACAGTCATTATCACCCTGTAGAAGAATAGTACATGAAAAGTTTTATTGTTTTTATGATTCACATTTCATGGGAACAATTATTAGAATACTGATTACCAGGTCTAAGGAAATTCTTTTAGGGGAATGACTCGCCTCAATGGTGGTGGGGGGTCGGGCGGGATGTTCATACACGGGTTGTTCTTGAGTTGTGTCTTCTCTTTACTTCCCACCCATAAAAGCTTCTAGGAACTCTATTAACTATTGAAATCATTCGTTAAGTGTTTCTAGTCATTCACTCATTTGTTTCATTTTTTCATCTCTATCATCCGTTTTTTTCTCATATTAAAGTCAGGGTGTCACCCCAAACCCCACACCTCTGACACGACCATATTGTTTTGGCCGCTTCAAAGCCTTCGATAAAAGGTATGCATCTACTATAGGAGTAGGTGATTCCTATGACTATCAGATATACGAAAATAATTAATTATTTTTATGTAATAGAAGTTATTACAAATCTTCTTATCTTCTCATACTTACACAGATTTCCCACATTTTTTGTGTGATTTCATATACTAGCTTCCCATCCTTATTCACATGTGCCTCCTTTCATAACACATGACATGGGATGGAAGTGTCTTTGGTATAAGACTAATTAATCTACATATAAATATTGAAAGATAATTATGATGTTGTTTCTTGGACCATAACAATATTTATGTAAATGTAAAATACATACCATTTTATTTTCTATTAAAGCATACTCCATCTTTACATTACGATAACATTATGTTGGTTTTGATGCATGTTCTAGATTTTTAGTAATGAATTTCTCTTTCATAAATGAAATATTGAAAATCAAAGTGATGAAAACATGTATCCTCAAAAAATGTATTATCATCCACAATGTACCTGAAACATCTCATCGCCACAATTGCCAATAAATGCATCCCATGCTTCATGGGATATCAGGTGAGCATAGACAAGGGGTGGGTGTGGGTTTATTTTAACATTGATATATTTTAGGTGACATTTAATTTAAATAGTGTGAATTCCTTGATGACATCGTCCTATAAGTCTTAGTATATAATTATTTAGTGAATCATCTAATATAATTGTACACTCCATGAGATTTAGAACAGTAAGACACAATTTCATTATTTTATTTTCTAGTAAATTAATGAAATAATTTCAAAATGATACCAAAATTTTTTCTGAGATCACAGCCTTTAGCTCGGACACAACATGGTGTAAGTAATCATTATCATTCTACATGTGTTTTCGAGTGACAATTAAAATGTAACTTCTAAACATTACCTTGTTGGGATTCACATATTGGCCTCATACATTCCATACGACATAAAATTTAATGCCTTTGCTTTTCGCCATATGAAATTTTCCTAATACCATTAAACTAGGATGCACCTGTGTTTTCTGCGACGCCGGTCCTTCATTCCTGACCATTTCATTTATAACAACATCATCAATATGTTCATATGAAATGATAGCAAGGCCATGGGCTAATGATTGTTGTACCTCAACACTATGAGCTGCAACAGGTTCAGAAAAATGTTGTTGCTCTGCACTGTGAGCAGGCTTAGCAGCAGCAGCAACCGCAATAGCTACAATAACAACAACTTGAGAGATTTTTTCATCCTTGAGGTTAAGAGCACTAGAACATGCAGAAGTCATTATTAGAAAAATTGGTTGAACAATTAATTTAGATTACATAAATTCAGTAATAATAAGACAAAACATGTGATAACATGATCTATATTACAAACAAAATTTAACATGTTTATTGAAATCTCTTTATTTTTATTGAATGGTTGAAAGGATTTGAAACTGTTGGGCGGAGAAAAGAAAGGAGTTATGGCAATAGGGGGGTGAATTTCCTTTTAAAAATTAATTAACAATTTAAAAATAAAGTTGAAAGTGCAGCGGAAATAAAAGAGGCAAGACACAAAATTGATAACGGAGTTCGGCCTAAAACCCGGCCTACGTCTCCGCTCCCAACTCAACCGTTGAGAGATTTACTACCGCTTTCTTTTCAATGGTTGTAGCAAGAAACCCACTAGCCTTTTTAAAGGTGAAGACTAGCTCACCTATTACAGCTTGCTTTTTAATGGTTTGAGCAAGAAACCCACTAGCCTTTTTACGGGTGAAGGCTAGCTCACCTTTGACTCGAGCCTTTTAAAAGGAAAGGCTTGACTAACCTCTTCACACCTTAAAGGTGGTGTGAAAACCCAAATGAAGAGAGGAATGAAAGAGATGGTGGTTTGTAGGCACAAACCCAATTTGATGCTCAAAATAGATAAATCTATAAAAACCGTAATGGGGAAGTCTTGGGTGCCGGAGGATTGATTGGAGTTGATGGAGGGCGCTCCCAAGCTTCTTTGGTGGTGCTCCTTGGATGTGGAATTGAGTTGGAGCTATTGGAGTTCCCTTGGAGGAATGCGCCGGAGGTACGCCAAATGATCAAAAAAGTGTCTGTGGGCTTCCGTATAGTTCCGACGAAGATCCTTGGCTTCCTAGTCCTTTATTTATAGAGGGGGAACCCTCATATGGCCTTTGGAGGTCTTCGGAGCCGTTGGAAAAGGCTTCGGAGCCGTTGGAGGCAAGTGGACAGGTCTGGTCAAAGGCCCAACGGCTAGTTTGACTGGCTCTACCGGCTGACCGGTGCAGAGCCACCGGTTGGCCGGTGCTTGCAAAATGGCAGAGTGCTTCTGGCCAGGCTCCACCGGCTGGCCGGTGAGGAGGCCACCGACTGGCCGGTGCTGAGGCAGTAGGTGTCACTATTCAGTCTGGGTGCCACCGGCTGGCCGGTGCTGAGGCCACCGGTTGGCCGGTGCTGAGGGAGTGGCTCAGCCTTCTGTTCTGGGTGCCACCTTTTTCCTATCAACACAAACACTTTAAAACAAGATTAGAAACATAAGAGGGTGATTGTGATCATGAAAATTAAACCACGAGGGGTTCGAGAGGTAAAACAATCTCCCCCTATTTTGATGATCACAATCACCAAAACATACAATGTAAAAATGAAATGAGTGGCATGCTTTAAAGAATAAGATGACAAGTAAAGTAAAGCATGAGAGAAAGATTCCTCCCCCAATAAATCAAGAATTTCTCCCCCTTTGTGATTATCAAAATAGCATGGGGCATAAAACTTGATTGAGGGATAGTTTGAAAAAACAAGATAAAGTTTTTAAATCAATTGAAATTTGAATTGAAAGTTTTGAATGAAAAAAGAATAACAGTTTGAATTGAAAGTTTTGAAATGAAAATTTTAAATAACAGTTTGAATTGAAAGTTTTGAAAATTGAATTGAGAGTTTTGAAAATTGAAAATTGAATTGAATGTTTTGAATCGAAAATTTTGAATTAAAAGTTTGAATTGAAAGTTTGAATTGAAAAATTTTGAATTGAAAAACTCAAAAAAAGCTTAAACAATCCTAACTCCCCCTAAATAAAAACAACAAATCACCGGGGAGAGGTTTTTGAAACCGAGACAAATTTTGGCCCGGAGAGACTCGCTAGAAGGGGTTTTTCAATCCACACTTGTCTAGTAGAGGGTCTTCTACTATAAAACTCATCATTGAAGAAAATGGTCTTGGGCCTACCATACCGGGCGTTTTTGCAATTGCACTCATAGATTAAGTGCCCGGGTTTTTTACAATAATTGCAAAATTTAAATTGGGAGCTCCCCCTTACAAAAATAGTTGGAGCATGGGAAGAGGAAGCTTGCTTGGAATAGCCAAGCCCTTTGGTGGTTCTAGATATGCGTTGGGAACCTAGGAGTTTGGTCAAATTTTGTTCCCCATTGGTGAACTTGTCTAGGGATTCCCTTAAATATTTGATAGTTGATTCCATGGAATCAACATCGGGAAGGTTTTGGATTTTGAGGGTCAACTCTTCCTTTTCTTTGAGAAGTTGTTCTTTTTCGGAAGAGAGTTTTTTGAAATTATTTTTCAAAGCAACAAATTTGGAAGAAAGTTCGTGAAAACCTTCCTCCAATTGATCTCTTGCAAATTGGAGATCCTCATAGGATAAATGATTAAATGAATTAGAAGAACAAGAGGATGAGGAGTCGGAAGATGTTACCTCATGGAATGCCATTAGGCATTTGTTACCGTTGTCACTAGAGGAGGAGTAGGAGGAGGAGGAGCTATCACTCCATGTGGCCTTGAAAGCCTTTTTCTTCTCCTTTTGCTTGGCCTTTTTCTTCATGAGTGGGCAATCGGACATGTAATGGACTTTCTCGCCACACCCGTAACATGTTACCTTGGGCTCGGTTTTTTCGTTGGGTTGAGCCTTGCAGGATTTCTTCTTCATGTGCTTCTTCATGAACTTGTGCATCTTGCGGGCAAGATTCTCCATTTCGGAATCGCCGCTTGAAGAGGAAGACGATGAGGAGGAGGAGCTTTCTTCATCTTGAACTTTTAAGGCGATGTTCTTTGTAACTTTGATCGGTTTGCCTTCTTTTTCAGCTTGACTCCTCATGGTGATTTCGTATGTCCTGAGGGATCCGATGAGCTCTTCTACCGGCATGTTCTTGATGTCCTTGGCTTCTTGAATTGCCGTGACCTTTGGTGCCCATGAGCTTGGTAGGATCCATAGGATCTTCTTGACCATAGTTTCTGCAGAAATATTATCTCCAAGAGATTTTCTACCATTGAAAACGTCAGTAAAGCGTGTAATCATTTCAGAAATAGATTCGGATGGATGCATTGAAAAAGACTCAAAATCTTGACGGAACATGTCCAATCGAGTATCCTTTACTTTGTTAGTCCCCTCATGGGTAACCTCCAAAAGTTTCCAGATTTCATGAGATGTAGTGCATGTGGAAACTCGATTGAACTCATTACGATCAAGGCTGCAATGAAGAGCGTTCATGGCTTTGCCATCAAGCTCGAAATTTTTAATATCGGCTTGGGTCCATTTGGATTCATCGGGGGAAGAGAGAGAATAACCATGCATGACAATTTTATAAATGGGATATCCTATGCTTCTAAGAAATTTAGTCATGCGGGTTTTCCAATAGGTGTAGTCGGTTCCATCAAAAAATTGAGCACGACCCAATGAATAGCCTTCGGGGGCGAAAGAAGTTGAAGCCATCACAATGGATCTTTGAATTTGAAACCGGTTAAGGTATTACTCAAATTTTTCCTCTGATACCAATTGTTGGGCGGAGAAAAGAAAGGAGTGATGGCAAGAGGGGGGGGGGTGAATTGCATTTTAAAAATTAATTAACAATTTAAAAATAAAGTTGAAAGTGCAGCGGAAATAGAAGAGGCAAGACACAAAATTGATAACGGAGTTCGGCCTAAAACCCGGCCTACGTCTCCGCTCCCAACTCAACCGTTGAGAGATTTACTACCGATTGCTTTTCAATGGTTGTAGCAAGAAACCCACTAGCCTTTTTACAGGTGAAGGCTAGCTCACCTATTACAGCTTGCTTTTTAATGGTTTGAGCATGAAACCCACAAGCCTTTTTACGGGTGAAGGCTAGCTCACCTTTGACTCAAGCCTTTTAAAAGGAAAGGCTTGACTAACCTCTTCACACCCTAAAGGTGGTGTGAAAACCCAAATGAAGAGAGGAATGAAAGAGATGGGGGTTTGTAGGCACAAACCCAATTTGATGCTCAAAATAGATAAAACTATAAAAACCCTAATGGGGAAGTCTTGGGCGCCGGAGGATTGATTGGAGTTGATGGATGGCGCTACCAAGATTCTTTGGTGGTGCTCCTTGGATGTGGAATTTAGTTGGAGCTATTGGAGTTCCCTTGGAGGAATGCGCCGGAGGTACGCCAAATGATCAAAAATGTGTCTGTGGGCTTCCGTATAGTTCCGACGAAGATCCTTGGCTTCCTAGTCCTTTATTTATAGAGGGGGAACCCTAATATGGCCTTTGGAGGTCTTCGGAGCCGTTGGAAAAGGCTTCGGAGCCGTTGGAGGCAAGTGGACAGGTCTGGTCAAAGGCCCAACTGCTAGTTTGACGGGCTCTACCGGCGGACCGGTGCAGAGCCACCGGTCGGCCGGTGCTTGCAAAATGGCAGAGTGCTTCTGGCTAGGCTCCACCGGCTGGCCGGTGAGGAGGCCACCAGCTGGCCGGTGCTGAGGCAGTAGGTGTCACTATTCAGTCTGGGTGCCACCGGCTGGCCAGTGCTGAGGCCACCGGTTGGCCGGTGCTGAGGCAGTGGCTCAAACTTCTGTTCTGGGTGCCACCTTTTTCCTATCAACACAAACACTTTAAAACAAGATTAGAAACATAAGAGGGTGATTGTGAACATGAAAATTAAACCACGAGGGGTTCGAGAGGTACACCAGAAACCTCTATATTTTATCCAAATCCGTTCATTGTAGTCTAATCTAACATATAAAACATTATCTATATTGGGACCACTAAGAAATTTTTGTGACGTACCACTGAAGGGATCAACCTCAACTGAATTTTCATCAGACCCTTTAGTAGATTTAGACGATAACAAAACAATCCATCCCTTTTGGTTTGTGGGATCTGGAATATAAAATACGCTTACTGCATGAGATTCTATTATAAACTATTTATATTTGTACCCATCATTACTAAAATCAACTTTCATATATCCCAATTCATCTATTTTACCACCACTATTTTTATCAACCCATTAGTATTGAAAAATCAATAATTGGAATGTTGTATAATCCAACTCCCATATTTTTTGATAGTGCCAATGTATGACATATTTTCATAAATTGTATTTCTGTCCTTACTACCAAAAACATACCTCACTTCTGCCATAAGTGTAATTCCACTACTTTTCATGTACTATCTTTATAATCATTATCTTTATAGAATGTATAACCATTAATTGCATAACCATTGTAAGATAATACATAAAAACTTGTTCTGGTGGCTAGCCATCAATGTTGTTCTGAAATTTAATTCCAATTTTCATCTATCCCATTAAAAATATTGTCCTGAAACCATCCTATAAACTGGTGATTATGTGTAATTGATATCCATTTTTCATCCCTTGATATATTCAACTGCCAAAGTATTTCTTTGTGGTTTTCAATTTATGGAGAAACCAACCAACAGTAATGCAAAACATAAATGTGGGCCTACTCCCGATCTGTAATATTTATTGTCACAACCTTTCTTCCATAAATTCCCTCACCCTAAATGCTTCCTATGTGATACGATTTTAGGATACAAATTCATTACACAATAGATAGGTATTAGGTAAAAAATTTAATGGATTCCTCAACAATATATCACTCCACTATTCAACCCTCTGGCCGACTTTGATTTTTGACATACCCATTCAAAATCTTCATATACCGTTCAATAGGAGACATCCGTCTATTGTGTATAGGACAACTAAGTCGAATATCTCTCACCAATTGAATCATCAAATAAACTATCAAATCAAATAATTCTAGTGGGATGAACATTTCTAATTCAAATAATATGATGACAATTTCTCTTTCCATAGCAAGAAATTTTGATTGGTCTAAAACATTGCTACATCAATATTTGAAAAAGACACAATCTTTGGTTAATGCATGACGATCATTGTTGGAAAAAATTCAATGTAAGTATGTGGGAATTAAATATTGAATCAAAAAATGGTAGTCAGGTGATTACAAACCATTTAACTTCAAATAATTCATTGACACAATGTTTTTGATATTTGATGAATACCACTCTAGAAACATTACATCATTGAAAAACTTTCAAAACCGAAATCTCTCCTCCCTGGAAAGAGCGTATGCAGTTGGAGGAAAAAACATTTGATTTTCTCCCTTCATGAGATCAAACTCTTCTCGTATTCCCATGTCAACCATGTCCATACTTGCCTTAATCCCTTCCTTTCTTTTTTCACTGGCATTTAGCAATGTTCTGATAACACTTTCACATACATGTTTTTTCCAAATGAATCACATCAAGAAAATGAATAATGTACAGACAATTCTAGTATAGTAATTCATAAAAAACAATGATATTTTTCCAACTGATTCTTGTATGGTTTTTCGAAAATGGTTTACCAAAAACAGTGTTCACATATTTTACTTTCACAAACAGCTGATCAACTATTAGTGGAGATGGTGTTGTGCATTGTTCTGAACATCCATTAAATGATGTTGTCCAGGATCGGTACTTATATTGATGAGGTAGAAATCAATGATATCCTAGAAACACAGTTTTCAATGAATGATTCAAGCTAATTGATTATTGAATCTTCTTCGCAAATGGGACACCCTTGAGTTCCTTTAATGCTATAGCCTAAAAATATTCCATAACCAAGGAAATAATTTATCGTCCCATACAACATCACTATCAATGTGAAGTATTCTATTTTATAAGCATCATACAACATAACACATGAATCCCATAATAACATTCCATCATCGATCAAAGGAGACAAATAAATATCAATAACATAAATTTGTTGTTTTGATCCTAATATTAGCATAGATAACATGATAAATTTCTGCTTCATGCATAACCAGGGTGGCATGTTATAATTTACCAACATAACATGCCTTGTACTGTGAGTGATGGTTTGAAAACCAAAACAATTTACTCCATTGGTTGATAATGTAAGATGAAGGTTTCTCGGCTCTTTTCCAAATTTTGGATACACATGTTCAATTCTCTTCCATTATGCGGAGTCGGCTGGGTGAGATAATTTCCCATATTTATTTCTTTTATTTGCATGCCATGACAGTTGTGTTACCGTTTGTTCACTTTCATATAGACGCCTAAACCTTGTAATGATTGGAAATTAATATAAAACATTCGTAGGAATGTATTCATCTTTCTTGTAACATGAGAACCACACTCTGGGAATTTTGTAAGTGATTTTTTCTCCTTGATAAATAGTATATTGTCTTTATGGCATGCAAATATTCTTCAAGAAATCATTCCCATCGAGCGAAGAAATTTTATAGCTTCATATATCTAGTTTGGGATCACATTATCATCCATTTTCATGTAATTCGAGAGAGCATGTATTTCTAAAAAACTAACATCACTCCATCCACTACCTCTTATAAATTTATACAACTTCAGTATAGTTGAAAATTATGTATATTAAGTGCTACCAGCTTACAATGCAGGCTTTGCATAACTCTTTAACTTCTCAATCATTTTTGGGCAATTACAAAGTTCGTCTTCAACTGTCCTTGTCATTTACTCAATACGATATTCATCATCATTGACATCTGCAATCAAATCCTCCATATGGTCTTCTTCATTATCCATATTTACATTCATATATGATGATCCATAAATTGAAATTTTATCCCAGCCAGTAGCTTCATTCTCTTTTTCTCCATGTTCATTCCAACATTTATAACACTTATCTATTCTGTGACAAATGACATGTTCTTCCAAATCCTATAGATTAATTAGTTCAGAATAAAAAAGTTTAAACAGAGACTATGTATTTGAGAAGAATCCTTTTCATGATCCATTTCGTACTTGATGAACACTTTCACTCTATTCACATTCTCTATTGTCAAACGATTAGCATCCATCCAATATTTATAAATCTACATCCTATTTGAATCCCAAATATTAGTATTTATAATTCAAATACACAAAACAAGACTTCCAAATATAGTAGGAAATAACCACTTCCTTATAAAAATAGAGATTAATACAGCCTAACCATTTCCAATAATTATTTAGATGTCAACAGAACAAGGATAAACCCCCATCAAAATCAACACACACTTCAACCCCCTTACCAATAGTTCTAGCACCAACCACCCCTTCAGAAAAGCATTAAACATCATTTTAACCACCCCTACTAGCCACCTCATTCATAATAAAATAATCACATTAAAGAACCCAAAACTAGTGACCAAACTCAAATAAATTGAAATGAAGGATACAGTTTTGATAAGAAAACTAATATAGTGGATACATTTCCAAACAGAAAGGGGTTCGTGGGGTAAACCAATAACCTAGGTTTATCCAAAATTAATAAGGAATATCAAAGTATTTTTTACCCAATTTAATATAAGAAAAAGAAAATTATGTTTAGTGAAAATACATTCTAGCATGTTCATCTAAAGAATATTAAATATCTCTCCCCCACTAACAAGGGTCTCTACCAAAGCCTACCATATACGTAGATAATAATTGATAAAATTAATAAATATAGTTTCTTGTACCCATTTCTTATAGTACTACAAAAAATTATAACAAACATAGATCATATCTCCAAAAACTCCGGGAGCCTCCTGGTAAAAATACTCTAGTGACTAAAACTAGACACGATTGTAACTGCCAACTTCCCAATATATGAGTGGTCTACTTAGGGGTTGTATTAGTCGAATAAAAACAATCTTCCATCCACCACAAGCTCCTCCCCGATCTCCTCCATCACTTTAGTGCTGTACATACCTCCTTTCTTCAGTTCCTTCCTCTGCCTAGGCTATTCATCAACTACCTCTCGGACTTTACCATGAATGTCAAAAAATTCAACCTAGTATGTCTATACACATCACAATAATATTAAATTCCTTGGAGTAAGGAGATATACTTAAGGTACTAATAAATGATAGTGCCTCATAAGTTTAGACTTGCATCACACACCTACTGTGGGTGGGTGCTGTTAACCCTACATCCCAAAATATCACACCCTTAAATGATTATGATATTAACTCAAACCATAGGCATAATAATAGAAAACTAATATAGCCGTCCAAATCATAGTATTATATGTTGAATTCCCCCAAACCACTAGAGGTCAGTCTATGAATTGATCAAAATAAATTATTGGATTTAATAAAAAGAACTGAAATACAATCCAACCAAGTGAAAGACATTTACAATATCCTCAGAATAAATTCACCCCCATCACATAATTAGGTTCTCCATTGAGTAGGTGTACTTATCCGAAATCACTTGGACTGAAACACCAAGTGTAGTTCTTTACAAGTGAAAAATTCATTCAAAATAACAATCTTGATAAACATAATAGGTATTAGGGAAGAATCACTATCTACCTAATCAAGTACATGGTGTCTCCCCATTTTCAAGAAAAAACCTTCTAGACTAGCATGTAGGGAAAACTGGTCGTATAGGTTCACTAAGATGACACCTCCCTAAAATTATACTTGACATAAAAGAAATATGTGCTGAGTTTACCATTTAACTATGTCAATAAACATCAAGTAAAACTAAAAAAAATTAACCTCCCAAATACAGCTACTCACAAGTTCATACCACTATCTAAATCAAATGTCCTTCTCCAAAGAATACCATTCACCTTTCCATGGATGCGCTACATTGATCTCTTCATCTTATTTGTCCCATGTTCATGAAGACTGGAGGCCACTCCATGAATCATGTTTTCATAATAAATGAACCTAAATGCCATATAGGCTCCAATATGAACCGTCTCAAGGAGAAATTCACTTTACAACACTATAAATTCACAAAGACACACATCATCTCTAGTATATGGGTTGATGCATACACCATATACTTAACAAGAGTTAACCACTAGTATCCCTTAAATAGGATTCTAAAATTCCTCGACATTAATTGGGAAGAAAATTATTCTTTGTTCCCATATCACATAAAACTAGGCTCACCAACTAATGGAAATATAACTTACTATCCACAGGGCCAGGTACACTTTCCCTATTTGAGGGTTCCTAATCACTTTCATAAATATAACTTTCCCCATAAACACAATCACTATCACATAATGGCACCCACAAAGTGTAACCAATTAATAATGATGTGGTTACTATCAAAACTCTTCTTTTTCATGAAGGGGTTTACCAAAAAATAACCTTACCAAGTATAGATAAACCCACCAGAAGGATGAGGATAAAACACTCAACATTAATATAATATTCACGTACAATAAGGTCAAGCTTGAGGTTGCATGAGAATATCGAACCCTCTTACATATGACAGTTGGTGAAAAATAAATTCTTGTTCCAAACATCATTAGGACACATGGGGAATCATAAAAAAGTCATACTTTACTTCAAATCTTCTGCTAACCAAGTATAATAATCCACTACATTTGTTACTTCATGACATAGATTCTAAGAACTCTATGTTACATAGCTTATAATCCAAGGTTAGGGATCGTGGGGAAGAATCCAAACATTGACCAAAAGAAAACTACTGTTACAAAACATATCCACCAAAAATAAACCTAAAAGGAGAAGTGGGAGACTTACCTAGAGTAGATCACACTTGCGATGGAGGGAGAGAAGAATCCTCAAGCGATCAGGTAGCCTTCTGTGATACGTCGGGAGGGGAATGCTTGACCGAGAGGGGGAGGTGCATAGGAGGAGCCTCCACCATTGAGAAATGGAGGAGTATGGTTCACGAGTAGTCCAACCGAGAAGTGGAAGTAGGGTTTTCGGGGACGAGGATCCGCGGATGGGGTTTGAGGGGGAGGATAAAAATTAGGGCTAACGGTGGAGCTCTGGAAAATAGAATATCCCGGGGGAGGGGAGTTATCACAATAGTACAACACTTTGAGGGCTTGAGGTTGTAATAAACAGAGGATAATGTGCACCAGATTTTATAAAATATGAGAATATAGTTTTATCATCACTCTATTGGCGCTGATAAATGCATTCTTTATCAGCTCTTTTTAGTTCTTATAAATCTTACTCTACATAAGCACTATGAAAAAAGCACTGATAAAGGGATATTTTATCAGAACATTTTCCTTAGCACTAATAAAAGGTGGAGCTTCTCTTGTACATTTTTTTGTAGTGAGAATATATTGTGCATTATAGTTTCATTTTTTATTTTTTGTTGAAAACAAATTTAACTTCCAATAAAATCGATTAAAATATATAAAACTATTTCTAAATTATAGATTGTATATTTAATAGAGTTCATGGTACCCTTTTGAAAAAATACATAACCCAAAAACTCTCACCAGGTTATTTTCTAACAATATCTCCTTTTGGGTTCACTGAGAACCTACCTCTACAAAACCTAAT
Source organism: Viscum album (assembly GCA_963277665.1). Taxonomy (NCBI): domain Eukaryota; kingdom Viridiplantae; phylum Streptophyta; class Magnoliopsida; order Santalales; family Viscaceae; genus Viscum; species Viscum album. The sequence continues at coordinate 381,472,571 of OY728125.1, forward strand.
CTCATTATTTCTCAAACAATGTAGGTATACATTCCCAAAAATATGAGCATCTTATTTATAGTGTATTTAATAATTAATAAATTATTTATTCTAATCCCACAAGAATCATTCCTATAATAATAAAAATGATTGAAATAACAAGTTAAATAATTGAAACCCTTTATTTAATTCATTCTTTAAACAAATTAATTGCACCTGCACTCTAAAATATTCAATGGTACAAATTTAATATTTCTTCACCCTAAAAAACCTTGTTTAATATACCCCATGTTATATCCTCTTGAACAATTGATCTACCCCATTATAGAAACTCACTAAGAATAAAAATATGAGTAAAGACCCCATCTATAAATTCCATAGAGTATGTATTCCACAATTAAAATTATTTTTAGTATTTATCCCTATTAAAAGTAGTGTATTTCTACTCTATTATTAACAAAAGTAATGAAAAATCATTATGCTTGTTAAAAGGAAATGATAGGTCAATAAATAAATTAATGAGTGAGATAAGCCATTTCATTATCAAATATATATTGAAATATCCAATGCAGAAATATTTAATGATTCATACCATTTTTTTGAATCTAGGGAATGAAAAAACATTTAAAGGAGTAGTTATCATTTTATAAATCATCAAGAAATTGGAGATGTATATACTATATGATCATATTTATTCTTATAATAACTTTTCAGCAATATTTAATTTATAATAATATCTATAACATGATATTTAGTATACACATAGACTAATTTCATTATCCAATTCTACAATTTCTGCTTGAAAATTTTATATTATATTTTATTGATATTTATCAATGAATGAAATATGATGTTTTTAATTATATTTATATAACATTAGTTATCATGTTAAATTTAAATATGTTAATGTATCTCAATATCCATGGATTCAAAATATTGCTTCATCCATATGTTTTGTGAATAATCTTGATAAAAAAATATATTTTTCTTTTATAGTGCTTAAAGATAGATAATCTTGTTTCTTTCAGAACTAGAAAAATAAAAATATATACATGAACAAATAAGAAACTTGAATTTTAATTTATATCATCCAATTTCTTAGCCCAATGTGTAGCTATATATCCCAATAACACTTGTTAATTTTTTTCTATTATAGAGTTGTTATAAATCCAATCTATCTTTTATATACCAAAGTTTAATTTTCACCCCAATAATGTATATTTATTCTGGATTACTTTGTTAACTTTCTTATTAAAATATAGTAAGAACTATGTTAGGTCTTGATGTTGTTATGTACAACCAGCATTCAATTATTTTATAATACTTTGTATTTTATACCACATATTCATTATTATCCCTTGAAAAATTTTACTTAGAAAGTAATGTAGTGGTTTAAGATTTTCATTCCTCTGTAAAAAATATTTTCCGAATGTTATTTATATACATTGATTTTGATATGAAAGCCCTATTTTTTCTTTGTGTAACCTTCATTTAATGTTATTAAAGCCATAATATATAATTTTAGCACATAAAAAAGTTACATAATCTTATAATTTTACTCTTTATTTACGTAGATATTATGACCAAACATTCAATATAGGAATCTATGAATATTCAAATATTTATAAATAATTTAATAATGTGATACTGGTGATTTTTTCAACCCATAATTTTCCATTATAAAATGATACACTTTGATATCATATTTCTATATGTGAATTACATTTAGATACACCGTGTAATGTTTTTATATAAGGACATAGTTAAGTAACATTTTTTTTACATCATTCTTGAATAACTTGAACATACCTCAGAGAACTATGAACAATTATAATGAACTAATTTTCTATATTACCATAGGATAAAATGTTTTATCTTCATAATTACATTTAATTTCAGAGTATCCTATCTATTCAAGTTTTTATTTGATCCAAATGACTATGATATACCCATTTGATTTTTTTATAATACCCATTTTTTTGATAAATCATTTATATTTTGGCCTTCAAATAACCTATTATATTTTATTCTTCTCAATCTACCTAGGATCATAATTTATAGATCTTATCCACCTATCATATTTCTCTTCATCCTGAATATTTTTTAGATATACCTATAAAAATAATGTTTTTATGGATATTTGTGTTTAATGATTTTATTCAGGATATACTATCACCAAAAACAATTTTTGTATAGACAAAATAATTAATTATTATATAAAGACATATTGACAAACATTATTTAATAACCTTACCAATAGTATATTCATTTCTATATTTATAAATATTGTATTTTCCTATAGATCTTCTTCTTTTTACACCACATTATTCAAAAATTCATTCACTATTTTCGTGAAAATTATACATCTTTTTTCCACTCTAATAATATGGATTACAAAAAAATACCTATAATTTTATTTAATTTTTGTATACTTATTTTCTTTGATCAATTACCAATAAATCTCACTTCATCTCCTCATGATTAAAAATTATATTTCATTTTCTATTCATTGAAAATAAATATTTTCTTCTAATGATTTGGTAATATTTGAATATGTGTTTCTTCCAAAAAAACATCTTCTACGGGGGTTTCTCATCACTTAAACATAATATGTACCTATTGGTAATGTATATCTATGTCAAGTCCATTTTTTTAAATGTTTCTTAGTGGTGTTTCTCAATGATCATTATCCTAGATTAGTTTTTGATTAACTAATGTGTCATTTTAATAACTCAGTTTTTTTATAAATTTCCTACTACTGACACTTGATGTCTTATAACAAGTTTATTATGATAATATTCCATATATTTATTGATGAACTATATAACATTGTTAGTTTATAATTTCAACAAATTTTTTCCAAAAAAATTCTCCAACATTGATATATAATCAAACTCTTAAAATTTCTGAATAATCCCCATTAAATAATTCAATATTCTATATTCATCTATGAAATGAACATAATACATTTTCCCATCAATGGAACTTTGTGATATTCTCCCACAGACGTCCATATACACTATTTCAAGTAACCTTGATGAATTATTATATTTGGTATTATATGAATTCTAGATAATACATTAATTTTGTAAAAATCCAAAATATATGTGTATAATCTTCTGTTATCCATGGAATGTCCTTTGTACCTCCATGTTTTAGAAATTAATTTGATGTTTTTTTGGCTCAAATTGTAATAACATTTATTATATAACTTATTATAATCCTATTTTTAATGAGATTATATACATTATTCTCCATTTACAAGATTGATATTCCATTTTATTTACATTCCTTGTACTACAATTTCAAATTGTATATATTTGATAGTACATGTATTACTAGTAAAGTGTATAACAATACTTACATAAAAAATTAACGCAGACTTATAGTATTTTGATGAAGACCTTATGTAACAAATATATTCATCCCCCTCACATCAATATATATATTTTTTGATTTCCTAGAGATAATAATCTTCAATCCTTTATTGTTTTTTAATCATACAACTCTTTATTGTATTTTATATCCCTTAATATATTTTTCTAATCATATGGGAATTAAATTATCTCTAAAGAATCCATACTCTAGGTTGATTCACCACTTTATGATAAATATTTACTAATTAATCATTTTTACCCATATATTATTTTATTAACACATGTTTCTTTTACATCTTTTTGTGTTTAATATGAACATTATTCCTCTAAATATGATGCATCGTCAACATGTTTTGAATATCCAAACCTATTTTGAGTTTTTATTTCTTGATTATTATTTTTGATAATTCATTACTCAAATTTGAGTATCCATTTCTATTCCCAATCACATCTACACCAGGAAATACATTTAATTATATCAATTGTCTTCAAAAAAATTATGTGAGTATTTAAATTTTCTTTCCTTTCCCCTTTCATCTTATGACTTCAAGTACCCTTTAATTATAAAAAACATATTTTGTAAATGACTCACATTTCCAAAATAATATTACCTAATGTGAGGTGTATTATTATTATTCTTCATTAATTATCCAATGGTAATTTAGGTCTCTCCCAGTTTAGTATTCCATTTTGGTGTATTCTCTTTCAATCTCATATCATGTATGATATATTTGTGTTTCCTATAATTTATCACATCCATATTTCCTACATGATGAAAGGATTACTATTATATTCTACCATATATCTCATTTTGTATATCTACTTGTATAACCTTGAATTTTTCAATGTCCCATTTGATAGAACTGCCTGAAGTCATTCTGGGAGTTATATATCTTTCTTGATATTATTTTTTTATTTCATTTTTATTAAATGTCTATAAAGATCTTAAATATTTTTTACACTTTATTTCAACTTGTTAGTGAAAATATTTGAGATTTAGCCCTATTGTTTAACAAATATATTGATCTGAATAACTCTAGAAAGGTTTTATGAATTTTAGATTTTATCTTTTCAATGTCAAAATTTGACAATTCTTTATATTATATTTATTACTATTTAAGGATTCCAGGGATACATAGAACTAAAATGAATTTTTTTTATTGTATCCCTCTATACATATATATCTTAATGTGAAACATTAATTTTTAATTTGATCCCAATAACAGACAAAAAATTCATTTCTTTACTCTCCATTTATTTATAACATTATAGTTTGTTAATGAAAAATAAATTAACTTCCATATTAAGGACTTTATTTACCACAATAAATTATATTTTGATTCCATTGAATCCTAAAATTATTATAAAATAATTTTTTTAAATAATGTTTTTTATTATTACTATTTATTTTTACATCCCTTGAGGATTTATTCATGGTTGGACCATATTCATCAATATGTTTAAATTTATTGGATTATTTACTAGCAAGGTGCCCAAATTTTCAACATAAAAAAGTAACTGGATGTATTAATTTTCTTATTCTTAAGATTGAGGAAATTATTACAAATACCTCATAAATATCGTTATCATATGATTCATCATTAATAGTTGGATTCTTCAACCCCAATAATTCAACAAACCTATACCTTTTTTTTCAATGCATGAATTTTTAATTTTTTTCCTCTCATTTGATAATTAATATACATTTGAATTAATCAAATGAGACTACCTTGTGATGATTTTACTAAATCAATAAAACATTCAGAAAAACTTTATGGTGAACAATTATCGATATCATCTTCTTGATATTGAATTCTTCAATAATTCCAACATACCAATGTATTTCATCCACAATAGGAATCAAACAATCAAAGAACAAATCATTGAATGTGGTTTTTTGAATAATGAAATCCTCATATATTATTAATAATAATATGAAAATTTGAATTTATAACTTCTTTGAACCCTTTATAAATATTCGTAAAATATTCCCACATGTTTTTTAAGGATTTTGAGAACATAAAATTTTTTTATATTATCTATGAAAATTCTCCCCTAGAGTATTTATTCATCTAGAACTATAATACAATTACTCAAGATCACTTTCTATAAATTATAAAAATTTTATTTTCAGACAAATTCCATGTATGATAGTCACATGCACATATATTAAAATGGATTTTAGAGAATGCAATATTTTCATATTCCAATGTCACAAACATTGAAGATAAACATTCCCTTGTGATTAGAAACCACTTCAATAATACTTGAATAAATTGATACTATTCAAAAATGAATCATTAGAAATGATTTCAATGATAACTCTAAACCTTCCTATTAGATACAACTTATTAGTCCAACATAGGAATTATATCTCTAGAGTAGGGTGGGATGTAATGAATATATTTCAAATTAAAATATTCTATAAAATTATATTTATCCATAATTATAAGGAACATAAAATTCTTTATAATCGAATTTATTAGAGATAAATTTAAATGACATATGTAATTTTACCTAGTTTAATATGACTAGTCTATGTCTATGGATAATACAATGGAAATGTATCAATGTACCAAATATTGATTTCAAATCACTTTTAAATTGGTTTTTATTAGTTTTATTATCCCTCTTTTTTTATAAACATTTACCAAGTTTAAAGCTCACTACTACCACATAAATAAAAAATATGAATAATCACATCTATATTGGTGTAACTATAAACACTATCTTTATCTTGTTAGTGATTACATTCTTCCTCATCTTTTTTTCTTGGTATTTATATGTCAATGTTATCCAATTATATTTTTTTTATATAATTTATCTCTCTATAATTACACTATAGTCCTAGCCTCTACCATATTATTTTTATATTTTATATCACTATATATTATTCCTTCAATTCTATAGTGATGATCCTAGTCGATCAAGTATAGAAACCTGAGATGGTGGTGGTTAATCTGGGGTTCCGAACATTTATAGTATATTTTATTAAAATAATTTCCTATTACTGGTTGGGATATTTTCCTCTCAATATAACACTCATGATTTCACAAAGATAAAATGAAATTAATAAACAAAATACACACAATAGTTTATATAAGGTTCAATATCAATATGGGAGACTAATATTTACAATAGCCAGAAATTATATTAATCTATAGATCTTTCCACTACAATCATAAAAACAATTTATGCTAGGTATGAAGGTATATTACTCAATATACACTTTCAAACACCTCACAATGCTAATTTTTTTTAAACTGTTCCTGATTATTTTTATTGTATAATTATCCTAGAAACATGAAAATATCACTAACATGTTCTTGTTGGTTAAAAAATATAAATAGATCCTCCACTTTGAGCAATCAAGTATATTTAACAATGGTACTTCTCACAATGTATTGTTATTAATCCTCCAATAATGATTGAAATAATTAATAATTAATTTATAATCACTCAAAAAATTAGTATATAGATGATGATAAAAATCTAATATTTATTCGCAAACTCAATATTTTAAACTCATGGTCTGATATAGTAATTATATTTTTCTACAGGATTCGTCTTCTCACACTTTTGACACATATAAGTTCAATAATATTAAGTAGATGTATACATTTTAAACTATAATTCACTTCTATAATCACTATGAAAACCTTTTCATGTTATTTTAAGAACATATGATCATCAAAACATCAATAGTTAAACAATCAAAATGTTCTAGAGTTTCTTCAATATGAATCTATGAATTACATGAGATATTATTCATTATTAATTTTTCAAGAGTTATTTTATTATTCAAGATGTTTAGATCAAAATACCATTAGTTTTGTTGAATAAAAAATATAATTATGAAGTTTCAATCCATAACAAATGGCTCGAGCATCTTCTGGTTCAAATTCCTCGAAAACACCACAATATGGAAATTTCTAATTTGTTCACAAAGTAATATTTCATTCAAATATATTATTTATTATTAATTAATATACTAAAAATATAGATTCCACACTGACTAGGACAATTTTTAATTTTATAATCATATGATTGATTAGTATCATACATAAGCCTTCAACCATGTGATATTGTCCAATCTTATTAAAAAATATTATATATAAAATTACTCTATATGTGGCATAAATTTTACATGCACAAAATTAGGCATGGATTTATAATTTTATTACATTTTATGATTGTTGGATAGTATTAATATTTCATAATATCATATGTATTATCCACTTATATGATTTAACATATCTCATGAAAAATCATCAAATAGAAACTCCTCAACAAACAAAGAGGAAAACACATTATATATAGAATATGTCATTAAAAATTTATGAAACATATTACAAAGATTCATTATCATATGATATCGGAGTAAAATATGAGAACTATCTATTATATGATATTCTACGTACCATGTAAAAAAAGTTATAAATTTTAGTAAGAGTAAGAGTTTGGAATTCTCTCATTCAATTACCAAATAATATATAACAACAATAGAACCTCATAAAATCATTTCATCCAAACTCCAAACACCTAAAAAATATTTAAGTCAACTATAAACAAATATATAAATCCTTAAATGATTCTCACTCAATATCAACTTATTATACAATATTCACTTCAAGGATAGAAAATAAATATAACCCATCTACAATTTTATAGGTTTCTTCAAACTCCACCTTTTAATTCACTATATGTATCCTCAAATTATTTCATACTATCTAAAAATATGTCAATTTAACTTCAATATACTTATAATCCTTCAAATAGAATGAGAATCATCACGATAAATTATTTCCCAATCAAGAGTTCTTATGACACCACACTATCATATAAGGAATTTTTTTTGAGAAATTTATATTCCTTAATGAAAATCAATTGAGGAAAATATGTTTAGGTGATCTCCTCCTCAATTAATACTTCCAATTTTCACTTCCATGCATATCCCCCTTTTATTAAAAACCATATCACAAATTAAATAAGTTGTGATCAATTCCCTTTTTAAAAGGTGTATATTACCATTTGAGGAAGAATTATGTCACCATTTCTCCCCCTTTGACAATATAATATAAATCCATGTGGTCATTTGTTTCTACACTTCCTCGGGTAATATAAGAGGGTTGAAAATTATGTTTTGTCCTCAAATATGAAATATATATCTTAAAATTATATGGTAAAAATAACTACAACATATTCTTTACTTTAAATATATTGAAGCATCACATCAATATTTTTCACTCTCTATTTGATAAATTGATATCCATTGTCAATGTGATTTTATCTTCATTATTGAATCATCTTCCTTGAAAGAAAAATGATTCAATGATTTTAAAATTCAATTTATAGTCTTATCAAAATAAAATCATAAATAATCTAGATACATATGCATTCATAACATCTACATACAAGCGGTGTTGCGACAATACACTTATAAACAGTTTTCTTAATGAAAATGTTTTTTTATTTTTATAACAACATGCATAGATATTATTAAGAAGAAAACGGACCCACATAACGTGGAATTTCTATTTTTATAGTCACTAGTTAAATGTATATTTATAAATCCTTGTTACATAAAATCAAAATTATTTTTATATAATAGAATGATCTTTAAGATTCTATTGATTCATTTCAAGATTCATTTATCTACCATAAAATAATACTCCATTGGATAACTCTAAAACCACACAATGAGTCATAAAAAACACTATATATGGGACATAAGTAGTCTTGTAGAGATGGTATTTAATAATTTTTCTAAAATCCTTCTGAATTATTTTTATTGGAAACATCCTTTGTTAGTTAGGTTCTAACCTTTATGGGATTGGATAATTATTTTGAATATTATATTCTTAACCTTTTAAAAAAATTACTTGGAATATTTTATTTGTATATAAAGATGTAATAAATCCCGTATAAATCGTAAATCCTAAAAATAATTCGCCATACACAATATTGAAATCCAAATATTGCATTTTATATACCTAGAAAAATCATTAAAAAGATAGAATTATTTTTTATTAAAAATAATTACATCAACATAGATATTGACTATAACAGTTATTCTAGATAGAACATTCATATATAGTATTTTGTCATCATTTCCATTTGGTAATTCCATATCCCTAGAAAAATATACCCATATTGGCATGTCGGGGTCTAGGGGACAGTTTGTGGACATATACTAGTTTCTTAAGAGAGCACACCATGATTCTATCTTTATCAAGGATAAAACACATAGTATGTTCATTTGTCAATTCCTCTTTGAAAATCCTCATAAATGAAGGAATATTTTACATCAATTTAAATTAACTTATATTTTTTTGAGTAGGAATAACAAATAATATATTCATGGTCTCAACCCTAAATACTAATGAAAATGTATCATCAAAATCAACTCATTTTATTTAAGAGAAGCTTTTAGAAACTGAACGTTGTTTATTTATTGCCACTTCTACCATTTTATTGACTTCATTTCTAATGACCCACCCAGTGACAATCACATTTTTATTTTTACGTCTTGGAAGAAGATCCCATGTGGTGTTTTTATCAGTTTGATCAAGCTTTTAATTTATATATTTTATAAATTATTCATGTTAAACTAATTTATAAATAGTTTATTATTCAACATGTGGGAAGAGTGGAGTTTGTTTATAAAATATCAAACTCCTCATTTTTTCAAAAACATTATCCTAATTGAAATTTATTTTTCTCACAATCAACACGTTTTTAAATCACTTGTGTCATTTTCATTGATTCACAGTAGTATCATCTTTATTAGTTGCCAGATTTGGGTCAATATCAATTATATTATTCATATTTACTACGATTTAATCAATTTTTTTGATATCTTCTTTTTCCCAAAGTTAATATTTTCAATAACTTCCCTAATTATAAATTATATTTCTATCAAATATGTAATAATCTTAACATCATAAAATTTAAAAACACTTTCTATACTTTTGATGGAACATTTCTATCCATTACTATTTCCAATATAAATAAAAAGTGTATTCATCTTTATTTATAAATTTTCCAATATTTATTCCATTAACATTCATGAAACAAGGGTTTCCAAATTATTTATTGTTTTTAATATTGAATATCAATTGTACCACATTATATATTGTGTCTTATGAGACACCTGTTCTTACAAAACACTATTTTGAATGTACACTATTGTGGAAATAATTTCTTTCCAAAAATATTTGGACAATTTAAGCTCTATTAGAATATTAATTCCCATGTAAATAATGATAATTTCTTTCTTCTAAATATCACTACACTCACCCTATTTCTGTGACACTAGTCTCATTCCCCAAAAATCATTGCAAAATGGTGAACATTTTAATATATTTGGAATCATGTCCCATGAATAAAACATTAGAAATATTTGTTTAATCATAAACTAATGTAGTAGAATAAAGATAAAACTTTTTTACATATTCCTCATAGGACCACATACATATAACTGAATTATTTCAATAAATTTAGTCGAATGAATTATCAGCTACTTGTGTGTCCTTTAAATCATCTTCCCATATGGAAACGTTTCACAAAAAAGTTATTTATCTCTTATAACATGATCAAGGTCCCTCACTATTTCATTTTTAAAAAAATTAATAATTTTTATTATTCAATTATGGTAAATTATCATATTTTATAACTACTTCTCTTCCATGACACTCATCTATCATGAATAATATCAGTCACTAATTTGAATGACATTTCAACTTGTTCTTTCACCTATAGCGATGAAACTTAAAAATTTAAATTATTGATTATTCATGATTTTTTAAACGATTCGTATATTCCAATCATCCCACAATAGTATTATAGTACGTTAGATATGTTTTATCACTTCATTGAAAAACACTTCCATGAATTTGAACATATATTCCTCAAGTTTTGCAGTTCCCAAACCTTTGATATTCATTGAACTGACATGTTTGAATGTTACCCATACACTATCATGTTTTTCTATGTTATTAAAAAATTTAGTGTCTCTAGTATTATGTGAAGATGAAACATTATCAGGGATCAATATAATTACTCTAATATTTGATTTCAATGAATCCTTAATAATAAAAGACTTATCTTCTTAATTTCCATTTTAAATTGATTTCCCGTTTTTATTAATTATATATATGTAAGGGAAATATTCTAATTAATATATATAAATAATACAATTGTTGATCACATATACCTTAAATATCCTTTAAACACATAAATAAAATTTTAGGCATATTTGATGAATATAATCACATATTTTTCCTTTGAGAATCAATATTTTTCTTCTCAGTTCTAATACCCTTGATTTAAATATCTATATTAGAAAATATAAATTGAGAAATCATATAAATGATTTTTTCCCAAAAAAACCAAAACACAATAAATATCCATTAAATTTGAATTCTATATTATAATGGAGGTACCGTATAGATTAATATTTTTCTACATTCTCTCCACTGCATTCTATAATAGTCGATCTAATCTTATTGTTTACATGGCCTAAAATCTATGAATGTCGCAACTATTCACCCCCCTCTTCTAAGGGAGAGGGGTCACTAATTCTTAAGGAATAGGAATCACCATTTATATCCCTTTTTATATCTAACATTTCACCCTTCAATCCATTTATTCATGGTTGGTTAGAAGGTCCGCTCTTTATATCATGATTGTACTAACGTCATGATTCCCAATTGGGAGTAAACCGAGTATTCAGCCATACAAAACTTTTCTATAGTGGCCAGTTTTGGAAAAAATCTTCCACTAGTAGATATATTTGGACCGATTTGTCTCTAAAGTGTGGAATTTATATAATTATATGATTATATTTCACATAGACCACCATAACCACATACATCATTTTTAAATAGATGATTATTTTATTTTTACTTGAGCTTCTCTACCACACTCCTAAAAAAGAATTTCATTTTCTATCATCTGGTCGTCTTATGAAATTAATTTTAAGAGAGAATCACAATATTCTCGAATTGGATTAATGTTTCCAGAGATTATATTTCCCTAACAAAACCCTTATATCCTAGTGATGATAAAGAATTCGATTTGTTGATTTTATTGAAAATAGATTTCATACCCTTTACCATCATATTGATCCTAGAATCAATATTAAAATAAAAATTTCAAAATGACTATTTATTTTTTAACTAAAATAGAGAATTAATTTCAACACTAACAATTGGGTTTGTTTTAATAATGGGTGGAATTATTCTCGAATTATTTCCATTTGGGTCATCCTTAACATCTATGTCGATGTGGCTCAGTTGATCAATGATCCTACCCTTCAACTCTAGTTGATGAAGAGTATGAAATTTTCTTTCTCATGTTGGGAATATTATGGAAGCTTCTAGAAAAGAGGCCAAAACTGATAAAAAATTTACATCATGAATTTTGGAAGAGAACGATACCCTTAAAAATGGGTCTGCCTATATGTATTACTCCATAATTGACTATATCATATAAAGATACTATAGATATCCATTTTGGTATATTATTCCTTACAAAATGAAACGGGATAAGAGAAGAGAGATACAGACTTAGATTATAGATACAAAAGTTTGTTAACAAGATGGGTTCTAGTCCAATGTCTATGTTTCATGGAAGTTTCACACAATTAGGCTCCATATCATAAGAGAGGGGGGTTTCGACTATTCTGATCATGTGGTATTATCCCTATCCAATATCAAGGTTTTGTAATGGCGTTTACCTAATGAAAATTTTTTCTAGTTTAGAAGAAAATATATTTTAAGATAATGATCAAATGGGATTAGAAAAGGTGCATCATTGAAATATTATAAAGGTTGGGAACTTTCAAGTGATGAATTATTCCAAGAATATTTCAATAATAGTCAATCATTCCTGGAACACACCATAGTATGAAGTAGATGAGAAAAAAATATATCATTTTCATTAGGGAAGGAAGACATGAATGAATAATGGGATCAATAATTGGATTAGGCAATTATGGAAGGAATGAAAATAGAGGCATGTATGATTGGAATATTCCATAAATCATAATATTTATATATTATATATGTATAAGTAATATAGTATTGCATGGAAATTATTATATTCATACCTAATAAATTTACAATTGTGGAAAAATGATAAATCATTATCATTTTTTATTCTCTTATAAAGGCTATAATTAGAAGAAATATTACATAAGATGTAATGTATTTGATTTCATTCTTGAATTATATTCATGATGTTGGTCATCACATTTTTTCAAATATTATAAAACATTAAAAAATAAAACATTATTAATTTCAAGCCTATCGTGAAGAATGTAAAAAATATTCTAATTACCTATGTATAGTATAGTATTTGATCCTAGGTAGTCTCCAGAACAGGAGTGCACAAAAAATTAGTTTTCACTTTTTGTGGGTTTAATAAAAAGGTTTGGATTTAATTATCCTGAATGACTATGACAGAAACAAAAAGCATAAATTAATTGTTGTTAATAAATGATAAATCTGATTATTGGATTGGGTTCAACTAGACCTAATGATGTGCCATCATGGTTTCCAAGTTTTCTCTCTCTTCTTCTTCCTTTAACTGGTACGTGGGAGATTCAACTACAGAGTCCTCTCTCTCCCTTAGTCAAATGAATGTGATGAGAATTTTCCTATCAAAAAGCATAGACTAGAATATCCTAATTCCAATGTGTTTAGGGGTGACGAAGGATTCTTGATTAATTAGAGCAATCACTAACTAGGAATGGTTGTTCCCTAATAAACCAATCTTCTGACATACAATCATACACATGTGCTTGATTACCGTTGACCACTCACCACCCAACCATAATTTTGTTCCACAGTATACATATTAGAATTTGGTGGAGGGAGATGGGATCATTGAAAAAAAAATTATAATAAAACAATCAAAACCTAAGACAAGAACATTCAGAATATAGAACAGAATTAAGAAATGACACTAGAATAATAAATAAGAAGTAATTTGATTCATTTCAGGCACAATAACTCAATTACACACACATTTCTAGCCTCCCCTCTTCCAGATCAATAAAATAAAATACACAACCATGGATGGGGAAAATGAGATGATGTGCAATAAGAGGGACATTAATGTAAATAAAAAAAATTATAAAAAATTATATTGTAGGAGATGTTCCCCAAGTGTCTCGTGGCTTCCTCCCATTTCAGAGTGCGGTGGTCGAATATCCCATTAGAATGGGTGAACTCCAATTTATATAGGCCAAGGGGGTTCCATCCTTTAGTCTTAACATTTAATATCTTTAGAATCTCTCTTTATTATTTCCTACAATTCAAAATTTCATATTGATCTTCCTTAGGTAGTATGAGATATGGAAAATTAATACTGAGATTTTATTCTGGTTGAATGTTTCATATTTTTTATAGCCTAAAATATGAGCATCCATAAACTGCCTTAATAAAGTTAAATATTTATGATATTCAACAAATTAACTCCCAAATTAATTTTTCTCCCATAAAAATTTTAATCACCCAATTTGGATATGTTTTGACCGATTTATGATCAATTCATTGAGGTGGGGTCCATGTGGTCATCTAGAATAATTTTCTAAATTGAATGAGTTTTTTGGACACTTAGATGGCATAAATAAATCCTGATCCATAAGAAAAATATGAAGAAAATAAGTTTGGAAATCCAATAAAAAGGAAATAACATCAATTTAATTTATATATCAAATTAACAAAGATATTAAAGTTTGTCTATATTTATAAATTATGAAGTATTTACATTTAAGCTCAAAACACACTATAAATACAAAATTAATGAAAATAACTCAGCATGTTCATTTTTTAGGTATTAAATCATTTAATTACATATAAAAAATAATGAAAATGTTGTCTCTATTAATTACACATGGAGTTTCCTCAAGTGATTATATTTGTATCATTACTATGTGATGGACATGTGTGGATCACATGTTTCTTGGATAAACCTCTCTTCTACAAAAATCTCTATTTAATATTCCTCATTTTTATATATAGGAAAAAGTATACAATAAAAAAAATTAAATCCCATCATAATGGTTGAAGAATCATTTTTTTTAGTGGGCACTCCACAATGGTGAGATACCCCTTCCACTCAAGGATCTTTATTAAACCAATGTTATAGTGTTTGTAGATGAGGAATATTATCATTTTTGTATGGTACACTTATTTATAACGATGATTAATTTTTTGTTGTTTCACGTGTTTCATATTATCTTTCATGTAAATCATTATATATGGTTTCTTATTTGTTTTATTGTAAATAATAAGTGTTGTTATATTCATACAAAAGAAAACACCATAAAAATATCATTACCTTAAAAAACCAATGTTGTCAAGATAAAAATGAAAATGTTTTAGTGTTAATGAAACTTTTCAAACATTAAAAAATGGAATTTTTTATAGAAGAAGTATTTTCCACAAGAACCATTTTATTTATCGACATCATGATATTCCCAGTAATATACATACGATTGAAGAGGGTCCCTTACAGGTGGAGCACCTTATGAATGTAAATGAAGTTAGATATTTAGAATGTGATACTATGGATAAATAAAACAAAACTCATAAAACTAAATATGGAGGGTCAATTGAAATTAACGCATGACCAGAGGGTTCAAAATACCTTACCTTAAACATCCATTTGTTAGTAAATAAGAGTGACTCAATAAAATTAGAATCACAAGATTTAATAAAATTTTATTTCCCCACATATTCCATTGAAATTATAAATGAGTAGATTATCAGAATGGATTTGGCATGGAAATATAACAGAGGATACTATGGAATTTCATGAATTATATATTATTTTTGTTATTTTACATGATGTGGTTTTCTTGAAAATCCAAAATATTGTAGTGAGTCATCACGAATTATGCTGTGTTGATTTTGGAATATGATTTATTTCTATTCATTGAACTTTCATTTTTTAGGGGAGTAAATCTATCTTCATGTTCTACCTATTACCATGATGAGGGAGTATGCTATTCACCATTATTTTTATCCCAAACGTATTCATATTTATAATTAAGACATGAAATATTAAAAAAATAGAAATATGTTCACATTATTTCGATAAAAATTCAACATTATTTAATGTACTTTGTTTCTCAACTACAATAGTTGATCTAGATCTAAAATTAATATAATTTTTGAAATATTTTTTCATCATTTTCAGTTAACTTTCATATTTGTGTAATCTTGATTACAATTGGACGATTTCATGTCCTTTCAACGTAAGTTTTACTTCAATATCTTCTTTAATATTACCTTTCTTACCACATTTAATCATTAATTTATTATTTTATTTATTGTGTTTATTTACTATTTTGAGAAATTCTCTATTAGTTTAATCTTTCCTTCCATTATATTTTTCAATTAGGTTCATATCCTTCTGGAGAAGAATATTATTCAAAGGAAATGCCTCCAATCCATATTTTAACAAGTGTTCTAAATATTTTATATCATATTCTTATCCCTTACCACCTAAATAAATATCCTTTTTCTTATAAATTTCCATGAAATTAGTAAATTTATCAGGAATTTAATTCTCTAATTGTATTCTCAATCTAGTATATTTACCTTCGTCCTTTCTTCTCATGCTTGTTATTTTCCTAATTTGGATTTACTTCTTGGTTAAACTAGATTTATTGACTATTTCAATCTCTTATAATATCTAATATTTTAAGGATTATCATCATGTTTATCAGCCTTATAATCATGTTTTTTCTTCATTGTATATTTGAATACAAAAAGTCCATTGCATAATAATATGAAGTATTTCAAGGGATCTTCAACCATATATTTATCCCTTGATTTTTAAAGTTATTAGAGATAAGGGACATGATTCTATTATAGTTCTCTGAAAAATCATAATTATAATTATTAGAATCATTATAATATTTAATTTATTATTTCTTTTAACTTGAGCTTCCTCATGGATTCAATAGCCATCACTACATTCACTTTTTTTAAAGGCAATATTATTAGTTATTTAACTTACAATGAATATATTGTGAAACTCATATATATGGTATGATCCTCTATGTCCACTAGAGATGAATTTATTAGATTAAACATATCTATGAAATTTCTCATGATTTTATTCAAAATGGTGGTGTCTTTATCGTTTTATTCATAACCTCTAATATTACTAACTATTTCATTGACTATAGTGAAGTAGTCATTGATGGTTTACTATTAATCAATTTTATTATTTAAAAACCTTCCTCGCTATATATTTATCATGGCCACTTTGACATTAAAATTTATATTATAATTTATCCAAATTTGACCTAAAATTTAAAAGATATTTTGAGGCCCATCAAATTGGTGATTTTTTTTCAAAAGGAGATATAAGAATAGAATTTATGGATTTTTTTTGTAATTTCTTGGTTCCGGAATCCACCTAGAGGCACCTTGTACCCGGTTGGTCACATGACCTCAAATGCATTTCACCTAATGCCAGTGACTATCGACTAGCAGCATTGGTCTTGGGTGTGATTGTGGGGAAACTATGCCTTCATTAGTATAGTAACGCAACGGAAGAGAAACTGATAACAGTAGCAGATGTAGTAATAATATCTAGAAACAAAGGAGAAAATATAATTACGGAGAAATAATCAACCGGGGAACATAAATACAAATGATTCATGATACATACGTCTCAAAAATAAGTCAAAAAAAAATCACAATGCTGAAATATAGTACAAAACCCAAGTACAATAAAAATAGTAACAAAACTCCATAGCATCACAAGCCAAAGCATGGTCCCATGATCTCCATCTCTATGTAGTCAAATAATAGAAGTAAAAAATCTCTTGTCCTTATACATGCCTATAGCAATATAATCTGTTTTGGCACAACAGCATGACTGAAGTAGGGTGTGAGACTAATCATAGTAGGCAACAACAAAAAGATCTCAGTTAGTGAATATATATGGAGGAAAATAAGTAAAAAGAATCAACAAACAAGGAGTACTCAACAGAAAACAATTCCACAGTTTCAAAGCATTAAATTCCATATAACAAGTATACAAATAATCACAAACAAGCAACCCTATGGGATGCACTCACATCTTATCCCCTCTAGTACTACCAAGCAACACAAGCAATGCTCTGGGAATTACACACTATGTAACCCCTTAGGTTTTGTGTTTGTAAAGGATCTATGTGGAAGAACACAATGTTGATTCCCATTATAGCCATGTATTATTAAAGTCTCTCTGCGGAAGTACTCACCATCAATTCCCCCTATTTTATTTTAAAGGAAAATACATGCACTCTAAGGAAGCAGTCAACATCAATTCCCCTTGTGTCCTTATTACATAACTATAGAGCCTCTATGGGAGCACTCAATGTCAACCCCCCCCCCCACATAGTCTTGTAGCGTGATTAAAATAACTGATGATCTGAGGAACCCCTTATGCCTATTCTCCATAAGGTCCATAACAAATGTTCTCATATCCCTGAGTAAGTGACACAAAAAGAGAAATGCCTATCATCAAATGTAAACCTCAAGAACTACATGGCTGACTAGTCTAAAAAATAACAACAAGATAGATAATAATCACTCCATCCTAACAATATTAGTAATTGAAAGTAAATAGAATCCTGATAGGAAAACTATCCCTGATGGTCAAAACATGCAACATGGGAAAAACCACAATAGCATATTAATTAACCCTATTCACATTAAATAAACCTCTACTCAAGCATTAAATCATAGCGGTGAATTAATAAGGCTAAAATAGTAAATGAGAAATACCCCGTTCAAGGTTATTGAGCATTTTTGCACATATAGCACAATGAATTTTGGCAGAAAGGCACAAAACACCTACCTTAGTGTTGTAGGATTGATACAAGTGAACCTCAATCCCTGAATGATCTAAGAGAAATGTGTATCTACAAAAACGTTAAAAAACTCAATGGAATACCACATGAGAAAGATGATGAATTTGGAAACTAAGATCAAATAGAAGGAGGAGATTACCAAGGTGATCCCAATGTAATCGACATTGATCAATTCAGAGAACAGATGCTCGCTCGAGGGCTTAGAGAAGATTTGTGGATGTACGGGTTCTCCCGGATGAAACTGACCGTGAAGAAGGGTGTTCTGGCGATTAGACACGACCCTGGTACGTTTAATGAAAAAAATAAAAATACACGTCGTGTACTTTAGAAGTACAAGACGTGTACTTTCCTTTTCCGTACTCCACTTTAGACTATCCCCAAGTCCCCATACACAGCCATGTGTGTGGACCTAAAATGGCCAACACATGGCTTCCTATGGTAATCAAGTACATGGCATGTACTCATAAAGTACATATCATGTACTTATAAAATTTCCTGAAACTCCTCTCATTCTCAAAAACGAGCAGAAAAAAGAAAACAAAAATGAAATGAAAATATGGGTTCTTACAAACATCCCCCTTAGTGAAATATTCCCCCAAATTTCCATAGCAAGGAGATGTAGAAGAAGAATCCATGAAATAAATTGGCGACTACTATCTTAAATCGGTTTTCCTCTCCCATGTCTCTTTATGTACTCGCCCATACAGCCATAACAATCGTACCAGGGGAACAAACCAGACACAATGAACCTTCGTGCTACTATCAACAATCCGGATATGATGTTGCTTGAATAAGGCTTCTACCTCTAACTCATCGTCCCCAGGTTGAAA
The DNA here is from genome assembly GCA_963277665.1 of Viscum album. Classification (NCBI taxonomy): domain Eukaryota; kingdom Viridiplantae; phylum Streptophyta; class Magnoliopsida; order Santalales; family Viscaceae; genus Viscum; species Viscum album. The sequence continues at coordinate 381,492,640 of OY728125.1, forward strand.
AACATGAGATGGGTTTGAGAAGTAATGTCAGAGCTGAGAAATGTTGAAGACATCATGCATAGCCCAGTACCTATGTGGTAACTGCAACTGATAGACATCTGGCCCAACTCTCTCTAACACCTCAAATGGCCCGACATACCTGAACGAAAGATTACCCTATATCCTAATCCTTTTCTATCTCAACCTCAGAGGGACATGTAATAAAAGAGGATCTTCAAACTCAAACTTCAGAGGACCTCTCTACTGATCAACCTAAGACATTCATTGGGACTATGCAATAGCCATCTTCTTTAATGTCATATCTATCTACTCTTTTGTCTCCAGAACAAGACGAGGTCCCAGCAAAGCTAACTCTCCTACCTCCAACCAACATAAGGGTGATCGGCATGGCCTACCGTACAAATCCTCATATGGTGCCATCTGAATAATTTTGTGAAATCTCTTTTTGTAGGAAAACTACACATGAGGTATGTTCTTCAACCAAGAACCTCCAAAATCCGGGACGCATGCTTGGAGAATGTCCTCAAACACCTAAATTGTATGCTCGGACTAGCTATCTATCTGGGGATGGTAAGATGTAATCAAAAGTACCAATGTACCCAATGCCTTCTAAAGCCCCTGATAGACCTGAGAAGTAAAATGTGTGTCCCTGTCTGAAACAATGGAGTGCGGAACTCCATGTAGATGTACAATCTCACGGATATACAACCATCCTAGCTCATCAACACTGAAGGTCTCCTTGAAATACATGAAGTGATAATCCATCACGAGTCTATCAATTACATCCTACATTGCATCATTCCCTCGAGGAGACCTCAACCAACCATCACGATGTTTATTACGACATCATTCCACTTCCACACGGGAATGGGTAACTACTGCAAAATCCATGATGGTTGCTAATTCTCCTCCTTCTGCTGCTGATAGGTGGAAGAACTCATGATGAAACTAGAAAAATCACACTTCAAACCTGGCCAACAATAATGAGAGTGAAGATCACGATACATCTTGGGGACACCAGGATGAACTTCCAAAACTAAGTAATTAAAGTCCCACATCATCTCCTCACATATTTTTTCTGGTACCCATACACGCCTCTGGAAATGCAAGATCTCATCCTCACCTATGGTCCATACAAAAATAGGTTCCTCTCTAAATACACCTTCCCATAGGACAAGATCTTCAGAAGCTGAGAACTACCTCATTCTTATACTATCAAAAAGAGTAGAGGTAACAAACTACAGTAGAAAGAAACATCTCCCCTGTTTATCCTGCACCTAAAAATGCATCTTAGAGAAAAGATCCATAAGCAGCCACTCACTACTAGACTTATGAACTTCCTGTATCTGAGTCCTCCTATTCATCACATTAGCCATTGCGTTGCCTTTCCCTGGTGTGTAGAAAAAATGAAAGTCAATAGACTAATGGTATTAGACCCTTCTTGGCTACCTCAATTTTAGGTCACACTGAGTGAAGATATACTTTTGACTTTTGTGGTTAGTGAAAACCATATAATTATCTCCCTGAAGATAATGTCTCCAACATCGTAAGTCTTGATAAACTATCTCTAACTCTAGACCATGTGTCGGGTAATTCCTCTCATTTGGCCTCAACTATAGAGACCCGTACACAATGACTCCTTCTCCTGACATAAGCAAAGTTCCCTTCCTGATACATGAAGCATCACAATATACTGTATAGAGCTTTCCCATTTATGAATAAACTAGTATCAGTGCTGAACTAAACCTCCCTTTATCTCCTGAAAGGATGACTCACATGAAACTTACCATAAGAACATTGCACCCTTCTTAGTCAGACTCGTCAGTGGTGCTACTAATTGTGAAAAGTCCAATATGAAGCATTTGTAGTATCTAGAAAGCCCAAGAAATCTCCATACCTCAAAGACATTCTTCAGCTGCTCCCAAGAAACTACTTCTCTCACTTTTTCTAGGTCGACTGATACTCGTGTCTCTATGTTGACATGACCTACTAAGTGAATCTGATCCTTACAAAAGGGTCATTTTGAGGCCTTAGCATGTAACCAATGCTCTCTCAATGTACTCAAAACGATTTCAAGATAGGTGGCATGGTCACATTGAGTGTGAGAGTACACCAAAATATCATACAGAATGACCACCACGAAATAATCCATGTATGGATGGAACACTCTGTTCATTGATGCCATGATAATTGCTTGCATGTTTGTGAGACTGAAAGTCATAACCATATACTCGTATAGACCATACCAGCACCAAATTTATGTAAGAGGTATATCAGATGGTCTAACATGCAATTGATGATTACCAGATCTCAAGTCAATCATTTAGAACACCCTAGATACTAGAAGTTGTTAAAAGAGATCTTGAATCCCCGTTAAGGGATATCGGTTATTTCCATCAATTGGTCCTGATTTCAATAATCCACACAAAGCCTAAGGGTATCGTATTTCTTCTTCCCAAAAAAGATAGGCGAACCCCATAGATATGTACTGGGTCAGATAAAACCCCTATCCTGCAACTCCTCCAACTGCATATTGAGCTCATCTAACACTATTGTAGCCATCCGATAAAGAGGAATGGACATTGGTGTTGCTCCTGGAAAAAGCACAATGGAAAATTATACCTCATGCTCTAGAGTCATACCAGAAAATTCCTTTAGATAGAAATATCTGAAATGATCCACCACTGGATGAAAGTCCAAATGTGGTGTCCCATGGTCATCCAATTATAGAATAACAATCTGGATAGTAACTCTTAATAGACCATAATGATCGGGTCCTGCTCTTCTTGCCTGGACATCCCATTAAACCTTATGAAGAACTGATCCGCCTTCTAGTGATGTGAAACTCACCCAACTGTGATAAATATCGATGACTGCCTGGAAGGGAACTAAATAGTACATTTTGAGAATGACATCATAACATATCATCACTATGGAAAAAAGGTCTCCTAAAAAGTTACCCCCACCAAATTCTAGAGGACACTCCTTGAATTGTCACACAGTAGCCGTTCTGGTCCCCAAAGTATTGTCTTGCGCCAAGATATCAGCATTAGAAAAGATAGAGATCCCAAAATTCTCCACAACATCAACTAATATAAAGCTATGGGAAGCCCCTATATCAAAGTGAGAAGAAGTTAAAACTGAGGAAACTAAGATTGTACCTCAAACAGTAGAAGAACCATGATCCTGCTCTTGTTTGGTCTACTCCACTGCAAATGTATGGCCTATACCACGACCCTATGACCTTGCCTGGCCACTCTGAGTAGATACCCCTATTTTTGCTGGAATCGTGGTAACTGGAGAGCATGACCACACCTTCCCCCTAGGCCTGAACGGCCGGAAGAACTCTAGTTCCTAGATTGATGAGAAAATGGGGGTGCTGCTCCCAAATGAGGATTCATAGAAGAACCCCTGTCACCAGCTGCTAGTGAGAAGAACTGAAAAAAAGATTCCAAAGATGACCCATCTTTCTGTATGATCAACATTCCAATGGAACTCTTGGGAAATGTGGCCTCGTATGCCCGACTCTCCCTCACTGGTAGAATACCACCAAGCTACCTAAATGTTCATCCCACCAACATGGATCTCCACATGTAGTCTCCGTGCGTTGCTTCCTGCTATCAGCTGGTGAAGAAAAAACTTTGGATACTAAACCACCCAAGATCGCAACTCCAGAATCCCTCATATTACACTCTGTGATTAGTTCCTGGTTGACAATAGAATTAATGGATGTCAACTTGATGATGTTCACCTGAGCCCGAATGTCTTGCCTAAGACCATCCTCAATCTTCCTTACTAGAAACAACCCACCCCCACAAGAAAGGGTGCAAATTACTGTAGCTCGGTGAAGCAAGAGGTGTACTCTATAATAGAAAGAGTCCCCTGCTCTAGACTCATAAACTACTGATATATGTCAACTCTCAAAATCTTCAAAGAGATGTAATCATAGAAGGTATGCCGAAGATCATCCCACACCATAACCTGCTAGAGCCCCTCCTGTGAGATCAATCCCCCCAATCTCTTGGTGGAATCTCAATGCATATAATAAATGAGGTTTACCCTCCACTCCGGAGGCATCTCAAGATGCTCGAAAATCATCTTCATGGATTCTAGCCATGACTCTGCTTCCTGAGGTCCTCCTTCCCCTATAAAAGGGGGAGAATGCTGCTGCTAAAAACCCTGCCTCAGCGCTACCTTCGATGGTGCAAGAGGTAGTGCTCCATGAATGGTTTGCATCATCTTCATAAATCCCACTCTAAACTATTCATTAACACCTGAATTAGGTTTAATGGTTGGTGCCAAGACAGGAACAACCAGAGGATCTACTGGAAGTCTCTAATCAAACATGTTCGGTGTCTGGTCACTGTTTAACAACGGGCATATGACCGAAGGATGTCTTGGTTAAATGACTCTACATGGTCAAACACACACCTTAGTAAAAAAATGTCAACTATTAAAAACTATTAAAGTAAGGAGGGAATAAAAGAAATAAAGTATTCATGTTTTTCAAAACATTAATACATGGTGTGTATAATACCTACATGATGTGTTCCCTTAATCCTTTCACATAGGCATCTACCTCTGCCAAAAAGGGTCGGGTAACACCCCATACACGGCATGTTGTGCTTACACACAACATTTACTTGAATCATATTCCCCTGCCCGAGTTCCCTCACAAGGCTAGGCCACACAGTTCCCCTAGAACAAGACTACAAGGCATGTTAGTACTAGACAAGGCGTGTACTAGATGATCTTCATCGACCCTTGTTGTTAGTGACACGGCTGGATACATGGCCCACACTACATGGAATGTTCCATATGGGCACATCGTGCAATAATAGATTTCCACCGACTTGTGGTGTTAGTTACACGGACGGATTCCAGGTATTCTACTACATGGAATGTTTAAGACTGACACGACATGCATTAGAGAAGACCCAATTGACCCGTGTTTTTAGTGACACAACCAGTTACACGATTCTACAACACAGTGTGTACATCTGTTTCATGGCGTGTCCTACCAAGGATTCCAAACCATGTGTCACCGCCCACACAGTCTATGTCATGGTTAGAGACTACATGGCACGTACATACGATACACGATGTGTAAATAAAAAAATAGTTTCTTTCCGAACAGAAGAACACATGGAGTGAATTCAATATTACATGACATGTATTTTGGGTTTTTCGATATAGTATGCCTTTGAAACTACTCCAAAACCTAGAAAAATACTACAAAAAACCTTTAATTTACAAATTCCAATCTGTGAGGGCCCATACTCCCCACAAATCAATGATTGGCATCTTATACATGTTCTAAACAAAGATAACAATGCAATGATCCACCAAATTATTGTCTGTGGGGGCCCATAACCCATCAAGAACCAAATTTTGGTGTTCATTCAATCAAAATAATACACAATCAATGCACTAAAAAAGAAGGTATTCTATTAAGGAATCTATAAAAACAACATTCAAATCTAGCACAACATCTATCACAATAACAATCAATTTCAAATGCACCCAAAATGTCATGGAAAGAATGCATGAAATGTGATTTCTAAAAATTTGATATATGATGCAAGAGATGGAACTATCTCATCTAATTGGGTTGAAAAAGAAATAGAACCTCAATAACATCAACAATAACAACACAAAAAATGTGAATTAGTCAAGTATAAATCCAATCATCTGTGATATTGAAAAACTATAAAACTTGAAATAATAGAGGTAGATTGGCTTTAACTGTACAGAGGTTAGCTACTCCCGGGAACTACTTATTAGAAAGTAACTATTCCTTTGTATCCCTGTCTATAGGCTCTAAACATTATGTCAAGCGGAATATAATTCCTCTGATAACACTTGGTAACGTCCCAGTTCTAGAAGCCAACTAGAGGCACACCGTACCCCATTGGTCACATAGCCTCAAGAAAACATCCCCTAACACCAGAGACTGTCGACTAGTAGAGAGGGACTTGGGTTTGATAGTGGGGAAACTCTGCCCTCATTGGCAGGGTAACACAATGAAAGAGAAACTGGTAACAATAGTGGATGTAGTAATAATATCAAGCAACATGAAAAAAATAGAAGTATATTGATATAAAAAAATAGAGCACATATATATAAATGATGTATAATACATATGTCTAGAAAAAGTTCAAAAAATATATCATGCTGAAATATAGTACCAAAACCAAGTTCAAAGAACACTTTAAAAAACTCCACAACATCGCAAGCCAAAGATTGGTCCCATGCTTTCCATCCCCATTTTGTTATGTACTAGAAGTATAAGGGATCTTTCCCTTATATACACCTGCAGAAATATAATTTATCTAGGCCCAAAAGAATGACCCAAACTGGGTGTGAGAATAATCTATGTAGGCTACCTAAAAAATAATTATTCCTAAGAGTCAGTTAATATATATGGTAGGTAGTAAGTAAAAAGAAGCAACAAACATGGAGAATATAGCAGTAAATAATTATACAGTTTCAAAGCATTTAATTCCACATTGCAAGTAAAAAGATAAGCACAAATATGTACCCCAATGGGATTCAATCACAACCTATCCCCTCTTGTTCTACCTAAAACATAAGGAACCCTCTTGAATGTACACACAGTCTAAACCCTATGGTTCATCTTTTGTAGTGGCTCTCCGAGGAGGAACTCAACATCAATTCCTCTTATATCCAAGTATTATTAAAGAATATCTGAGGAATCACTCACCGTCAATTACCCCTATAGTCTTTTAACGGAAAGTACATGCACTTTAATGAAGCACTCAATATCAATTCCCCATGTGGCCTCGTTACATAACTATAAACCCTCTGAGGGAGCACTAAACATCATTCCTCCCTATGGTCTTATAACGTGATAAAAATAAAAGATTCTCTGGAAATGCCCTTATGTCTATTCTCCCTATGGTCCACTACACCAGGTTCTCACGGCCCCGAGGAAGTAAAACAAACATAGAAATGTGTATCTGCCAAAGTAATCCTCATGAAATACTTGTCTAACCAGTCTATAACATAATTGGAAGAAAAATAATCTTAACTCCATCCTAAAAATACAAGGCATGGAATGTAAACAACATCCTAACATGAAAACAAGACCAAACGGTCAAAACAAGCAACATGGGAGAAACCTCCATAGCATTGTAATTAACTGTATTCACATTAAATTTACCTCTACTTAGGAATACATGCATAGAGGGAAATTAATAGGGCTAAAAAAGTAAATACACAATACCTCGTTCAAGGGTATTAGGAGATTTTTCACATATCACTCAAAGACATTAGACGGAAAGGCACAGACCATCTACCTCGGTGTTGTTGGATAGATATATGTGACCCTCAATCCTTGAATCACCCAAGAGCACAATAGATCTACAAAAACATTAAAATTTTTCAACCAACTATAACTTGAGAAACTAGGGGAATCATGAAACGAAGCTCTGATATAATGAAGATCATACCAAGGCGATCCCAATGCAATCGACAACGATAGATTTGGGGAATAGACACTCGCTTGGGGGCTCGCAAGAAGATTCACATCCGTACATGTTCTCTCGAACAAACCATAACTAGAAGTAGTTCATTCTTTCTATTAGACGTTAACCCGAAAAGTATAATGAAAAATATACACATCGTGTACTTTCCTTTTCCATACAGTGCTTTAGGTGATCCCCAAGTCACCATACACGGCCATGTGTGTGGCCCTTACACAGGAAACACACGACTTCCTACGCTTTTTGAGAACACGACGGGAACTCATAAAGTACATGACGTGTACTTATAAAATTTTCAAAAACTCCTCTTTTTCCCAAAAACGACCAAAAAAAAGATAACATACCTAAAATGATGATTTGGGTTCTTACAATTTTCCTTCAAATTCATGATTTATTTTATCTATAAATGAAATTTTTTTCACCTATTTAAATATGTGGAAATAAAATTTTATTTATATCCAGCACTTCAAGATCAAGATATAATACATATGATAACATTATATTTTTTTCATCCATGATAATTATTTCAATATATGGTAGGAACACCTCGACTATTGACTTAGTTGATATTATCAGTTATCCACTACCAAAGGATATAATATAGTGATATTTTGGATTTAATTTCAGTTGATAGTCTCAATGGATTGAGTATATAAACCTGAGTGGGAAGGGGGTGAATAATGTGTTTCAAACTCTCAAAATTTATTTTTTTTGATATAAATCCTTATGATATCTTAATATTTTTTCCAACCAATATTAGACAAAATCTTGCATGATAGAAAAATAAAATTAATGAGAAATTTAATGTAAAATTTTTTTTGGTTCACACTCAATGCGAGTGCCTACTTCTTACTATAGCTGGTTTCTATCCCTATTTATATATTTTTCCAAACATAATCATGAAAAAAATTATAGTGTGTAAGATGGTATCATCCATTAAATATAGTTCCACCAACATACAAATGGTACACATTTTAAACAATCTACCACTATATATATTGTAAAACATGCCATAACACTTTAAAAAGATCCCAATAGATCTTGGTTACATCCAAAAAATAAATTGATCCCCCAACCTAATCTTTGAAAGATACTTAGGAAACATATTTTTCACCCCTTCCAGTTATTCAACCTCTGATAGCTATTGAAAGAAAAAAATGGATATTTAGAACGATATTAGAATACATAGATATAGATGTTAATTTCTAAAATATATTTCTTCTTAAAATAAAACTTCTAAACACCCAAGAAAAAATAGGTTTTCTATTATTCTCTATCCTCTAAGAACATTATTTATTTTCTCAAACTTTCAATACATAGTACTATTGGAATATATTATTATGGAAAAATAATACAACATAAAATCAAATACATAATCACTATAAAATCCATTTTAAATGATTTTAATAATGTTAGATACATAAAAAATCGCTAATATAACAATCTAGATTAATATTACGGAGTATTATTATGAATAAATAAAAATAAATTTTAGATATTTTTCATTCAAGTATTTTTCATGAGTTATCATATTTTTTATGATGCTTATATCATAATCCATTGATTCTACTTGAAAAATAATTTATATTTGATGTTTTAATCCATGGAAAACATCAGGATCATAATTAGGTTCAAATTCCTTTGAAATACATAAATTAAACAATTTCTAAATTTTTAAAAAAGTGTTGTTTCTTACACGGATCATGTATCCTAGAGAAAAAAGTAACACCCAAAACCTTTATGACAATTATTACTTTTAATTTATTTTATGGATTTTGTTGTACGCATCACCAAGATTAACTTGCACTATACGCAACACCGTGTTAGCTTGTAGTATATGAATCATTATTCGTGCCTTGTGATGCAAACAATTTTCAAGTGCCCAGATCAGTGTGAATCACTGAGAGGGGGAGGGGGTGAATCAGTGATCCCTTAAAACTTTTTACTAATTGATTCTTTATCAATTAAACCTCTATGGCTGGTTAAAGCCTCGATCCACTCTTCTTGTATCTCTCAACCTTTCCCGGATAATGCAGTAATGAAAAGGCACAGGACACAAGGATTTACAAGGTTCGGCACCAAAGGCCTACATCCTTGCCATGCTCTCCCAGCATGGATTCTCCATTATAACCTGTTAAAATTACAATGGTCGATATAGCTTCCCACCGTATCTCTCCTGAGTCCCACAGGAGGGTCTTTATACTGCGTCCCACAGTGTTACCAGAGTCCCACTGGCCTGCTCCAGAATCCCACTGAAGACTTCTTTTCCCTGAGTCCCACAGGGTCTTCTCTTGGCTCCTCGAGTCGCAGGAGTAGCTCTTCTTCACTTTAGGTCTTCTTCAAGTATCCTCAGCAGTCTGGGATAAAGACTGCTGGCCTTGCTCTGTACCTCTGATCACTTGAGTTGATCAGGTCTTCTCGTCTAGCTCGGGCTTTATCACCTTCTTCTAAGGATGACCCGGCTTCTTTCTTCAACTACTGAATGCTCAGACAACTGATGTCTTTATCTTCGGTCTGGTCCAGTCTCAGTTGCACACCACTGATTTAGCACTGTTCACGTGTGCACGTGCATGCATGCATGCATGCACTTCTCCTGTTCTTCCTCTTGGTGCAGTAGACCCACAAAGGGTGTAATCAATTATAGCACACACCTTCTCACTTGAACTTCACACTTTGTTCAATGTGTTTACACACTTAAATGTGTGTTATACTTTGTGTGAGTCTTCTTCTTCTTCTAAGTGTGTTCACTCCACTTAGAGCACACACATAGGTTCGGCCTTCTTTGTTACTTGTTCGTGCACACATAAATTGTTCTTTGTTTTGCACACACTTGACTTTGGCCTCTTCCCTCTTCTTGTTGCACACCCTTAACCCGTAGATTGTTCTTCAATTTTGCACACACAAAATGTGTCTTCACTTGGTGCACACACAAGGTCACAACCCTCAGCCTCTTCAAATGCACACACTTAAAGTGTGTTCTTCTTTGTTCAAATGCACAACCAAGACTTCAGATTATTCAATTCTTACACACACACAAAGTGTGGTCTTCCACTTCATTTGGCACACACCACTTGGTGTTTGTTCTTTGTACACACACATGGCCTCGGGTCTTCCTTCATCACTTGGCACACAACCTATAGGGTGTAATGCTTTTATTCTTCTTTGCACACACACCCAAGCACTAAGGGCTCGGTTCTTCCTCCTCTGCACACCTACTGCCAACAGCCTTTCTCCTTTGTTTGCACATACACCCAATATGCTAGGTCTTCACTTGATGCTCACATAAGGCACTAAGCCTTGGCCTCCTCTAATTTTCACACCCACTGCCCGAATGCAATTAATACTGCCAATATGAAGGCGCGCAAGTGCTCTAACCGCGGCCTCACTTCTTCTTCAAAGCGCAAGGCACACTTGGTGTACAAGGGCCGCGCAAGACCTCGTACCCGCGGGGCGCGCAAGTGCAACACCCGCGGGGTCTTCCTCTTGCCGCGCAAGGGTGCGGGCAAAGAGGGAACAAGCCTCGGGCGCGCAAGAATGTTGCGGCCACGAGCTCTTCCTGCCGCGCAAAGGATTAGCGCGCAGGGGACTTCAGCCGCGCAAATATAATTTGCGCGGGGCTTCAACTTCGCGAGGCAGAGGTGCACTCACGGTTCTTCGGATCTTTAACAAAGGATCAGCGCATCAGCAAGCGGCACAGAGGGCTCGGCCTCATTTTTATAGGCAGAGACTGCCTCAGATTATCCGCGTGCAATAACTTCAAACACCCGAGATCTTCGGATCTTCAAGATTTCCAAAATCTTGTTTCTCCTCTGTTTCACGCGGCTTCCCTTAGTTTTCGGCCTTCTTCACGTGCATGCGACTTAGAACGCATGCACGGCCTTCCTTCGATCCAAACCAGGCAGAGTATCAACACCGAATGGCCTCGCACCTTCGGTTTGCTTCGGCCTTCATCGAAATCTCCCAAACATTGCATGCATGTGTATTTTTAAGCATGGATCGGTTCAGTAGGTCCAGACGATCACCATGGAGGCTTTACTTCGATCAGCGGTGGCCGGGAGCTCGAAAACACTGCTCGGGTTAATCCTGGTTCGAACGGAGTTCGCGGGGAGCATCGGTCGAGCTCGAGGGAGGAGACGTTGCCGGGGCCGTCGGATGCGGTGATCAAAAGGGTTTCGACAGCTTGGATTAGATCGCGGCGCCGCGGATGGATCGTGCGGCGCAGATCAAGCGCGCGATCAATCGAGCGGCTCAGATTCAATCCCGGGAAATTTTCCGCGTCCCACATCGAAACGGGGCGCGGTTTTTCCGCAGCTTATTAACTAAGCGCTCCCTGCTCAACGCTCAGTTTCACTTCCCCCTCCACGGTGCCGCCCCGCACCGTGTTCTCTTCTGCGGGCGCGCTCTGCGCCCACTCTTGCTCCTGCGGGCGCGCCACTGGCGCCCACTATGCTCCTCCGGCGCGCGGGTTTCACCACCGCGTGCCCTCGGGGGCTTATACACGGCCCCCTGCGCTCCTCCGGGCGTGCCCCAGCGCCTCTGTGGTGTCTGCGGGTGCGCCCCTGCCACCCTGAGCTCGCCCCACGGGTTCCCCCTTGGGCGTGGCGCCTTAGGCCCACATGAGCCTTGGGGTTGAACCCACAAGGTGCTCACGGGCTGGCCATATTTTTTGGCTAAGTCTTGAATAAGACTTTGTAAAAAACAAAGTCCTCCATGTAAAATGCCAAGTGCCACTTCCCTAAGGCATTCTTTCCATTTCTTCTTCATCCTTCTTCCACAAACATCCTCAACTCCTTTCAATCATGTATTCTAGACTTATGAGACATTTGTAGAAGGTACTTCATTAGCCGAATCACTTGATCAATTATTTCTTCTTCATTAGAATTCATCCATTCTTCTTCAACATTTATTCATCACTTTGTAATGGAATTCACGAAGGGTCTTCATCTTCAACTGAGCTCCTAAATCACTTAAATTCTTCAATGTGCTTCATTGATCTAATCAGAGATCAATTGGATCAACTTCAAATTCACATGCACTAAGAGTTAGTACATGGACTTCATTAAACCACTTCATCCACTTAGAAGTAGTGAATGGATCATCTTGCTTCTTCAACTCCTCATGCATTGTCACTACAATGCATGGTCTTCTAAAATTGTGGTGACTTTGTATCATCAGGATACAAGTTCTTAGAACTTCAAGAGCAGCTCAACAATCGTCTGATGTTAACTAGAGAATGTTTCAACCACATCTCCTATACCACTTAGTGAATCTCCTAAGTGACATGCATCTTAGTACCATGGCCATTCTCCTTCATCACCATCACCATCACATCCTTTGACATTCACATCTTGACTCCTTGACATCCATTCATTCCAAGACAACTTCATGCCTCATTGACAACAAATGCAACACTATGCACTTCAATCTCCTCCTTTGTATTTGTTGTCAATACACCACTTCAGCACATATGAATGGGTCAATATGTGTGCCAGTATTTTCTCCCCCTTATTGGCAATCAAATGCAAAGGTGTGGTGTGGTTCACTTTCAAAAATCTCTTCCTCCCTTATAAAAGCATCTTCTTGAAAAACACTAGTAGAGGGATGATGTCACATGTTCTCTTGAGCAAGGAACCTTTAGTAAATCAACTCTAAGTCTACTTGGGCTAACCCGGTGTAGAAAACAAGAGTGATGTAACCAAGGAACTCAATGCTGTCCATATTCACTGTAAACATGTGAGATCATGCAAAGGGGTTGAATTTTTTTTTTCAGATTTTCAATGAATTGCTGAATCCTGCACATACTTCACAAAACACATTAGAATGTTCAGGTGCAAAGATAAAACTTCCCCTTTCATCCATTTGTCTTCAATCCATACTCCCCCTTAATTGACAAGATAGCCTCAATTAAGAATTAAGGGATGAAAGTATGATTGGAATACCTTCACTTTCTCAAGATGATATTAATTTTAGAACATCATCTTCTTCGGATTTGCTCCCCCTCAAGGGGTGCACTCCGTTCTGTCCAAACCATCCTCCAGCTGAGAATGATCATCATCTTCAATTCCCTGCAATGTTAGCACATGTATATACCAATGTATAAGGGAATAAGATGGAACCTCCTTGGTTCATCAATGTGAACAACAAGGCTGAGAAGAATCTCTCAACCGAGATGTCCCATTTTCACCAGTCTTCACACTTGCACATTTGATCTTCAGTGATGATTGTGCTGGTGTGGATCTCAACCCATCTTCATGTGAAATCTTTTTCTTCCCTTTTGCTTTAGCAAATGCCAGAGCTTCATCTTCAGCTCTTTGTAGTTCTCTGGAAAGTTGCAACTGATGTGGACACATGACAAGTATATCATTTGGAGGAGTGGCCCCAGTTCTGGAAGTTTCACATGGTTCCTTAGATGCTGTCAAGCTACCTTTCTTAGGCAACTTGTTTTCAATCAATCCCTTCTGCTTCTTCTGGATTGATTGTCTGTTTGAGTTCAGTCTGCCTCTATTGAATTTCATGGCTTCTTTACAAAGATCCATGATATGCCCTTTCTTTCCACAGTAGAAGCATTTCTTGGTGGTCCTTCTGGATGCATCACCCTTCTTGGACTCAGACTCCAAGGACTTCTCTTCATTTCTAAAACACTTCTTGGGAGCATTTTCTACTTTCTTCTTGCTTCCCAAGGAATCTCTCTTAGCCAGGTTCTGTGATCTTTTCTTCTTTTGAGCTCTGGATACAGTTGGAGATTGATATGTATCTTTTTGACCACTTTTGCAATCATCCCAGATGTTGTCAAGTAATCCAAATCTATTTGCAGTAAACAGATGTCTTTGGACCTGTGGATGTTGCTTCTTTCCTTCTGGCTTGCTCCCCCTTGGCATGGGCTTCCTCTGTGCTTTGGCATTCAGTGGATTGTACCAACAATCCTTTACACAATGCCCATACTTGTTACAACACCAGCATTGTCCCACGAATCTAGACCTCTTCAGTCCTTCTGATTGCTGGGTACTTTTCTTGACCTGTTGTGCTGTTTCAGGAGAGCTCTGCTTCTTTACTGTCTTCATCCATATTTGTTTGGATTCATTCTTCCATCATTCACTTTTAGTAGAAACACTTTTAGAAGCATGAGTACAAGATGGTATGGATGGTACCTTCTTTCTAGAAGATGTTGCACTTTTATTAGAGGATGTCTTTCTCTTAGAATCATCCTGCTCAAGGTTCACTTGAGTAGCAACATTTCTTCTTTCAGCTGACTGGGAGGATTCAGCTTTGGGTGATTGCTGATTTTTCAATATCACCTCCAATTCTAAGCACTTCATGTTAAGGGAGTTCTTCTCATCCTCAACAGTTCTTAGCCTACCTTCCCAATTCTGTTTCAGCTGTATCATCTGGTCTTCATGCACCTTCTTCAATTCTAGCAATGAATTGTCAAGCTCCTTCACCCTTTTTACATTGTCTTCGAGTTGAGCATCTCTGACATTCATTGAAACTTTGTGCCTCTTCTCCAGTGCATGGTAAACATCTTTGATTATTACTTTAAAGATTTCTTTCTCAGAAAGGCTTCTTTGCAATTCTTCAACAGTGTCTTCATATCTTTCATTGCAAAGGGAAACAGTTTCATCTTTGGCCTTCACCAGCTTTCTGAGAGTGTTGGTTATGCCAACCCTTTTTGCCAGCTGATCTTCCATAGCATTGGCTTCTTCTTCTAACTGTGATTTTTCTTCATGAATATCATGGATGCCTGTAGCAATACACTTTTCCACTTCCATGGGAACTGTCTTCTGAAGATATTTGAGTGCACTCTGAAGATCATTCATTATTTCAACTTCATCACAGCTAGGACATGCTTTCTTCATCTTCTTGGCATGTTTCTTCTTTCTATTTTTCTGAGTCTTGGCAGATATCTCCATTTGAGGCTGGTTGCTCATTTCCTCAAATCTGCACTTCATAAAGACTCCCTTGGATCTTTTAGAGGTAACCTCCCTCTGATACCAATTGAAGTGCCCAGATCAGTGTGAATCACTGAGAGGGGGAGGGGGTGAATCAGTGATCCCTTAAAACTTTTTACTAATTGATTCTTTATCAATTAAACCTCTATGGCTGGTTAAAGCCTCGATCTACTCTTCTTGTATCTCTCAAGCTTTCCCGGATAATGCAGTAATGAAAAGGCACAGGACACAAGGATTTACAAGGTTCGGCACCAAAGGCCTACATCCTTTCCATGCTCTCCCAGCATGGATTCTCCATTATAACCTGTTAAAATTACAATGGTCGATACAGCTTCCCACCGTATCTCTCCTGAGTCCCACAGGAGGGTCTTTATACTGCGTCCCACAGTGTTACCAGAGTCCCACTGGCCTGCTCCAGAATCCCACTGAAGACTTCTTTTCCCTGAGTCCCACAGGGTCTTCTCTTGGCTCCTTGAGTCGCACGAGTAGCTCTTCTTCACTTTAGGTCTTCTTCAAGTATCCTCAGCAGTCTGGGATAAAGACTGCTGGCCTTGCTCTGTACCTCTGATCACTTGAGTTGATCAGGTATTCTCGTCTAGCTCAGGGCTTTATCACCTTCTTCTAAGGATGACCCGGCTTCTTTCTTCAACTACTGAATGCTCAGACAACTGATGTCTTTATCTTCGGTCTGGTCCAGTCTCAGTTGCACACCACTGATTTAGCACTGTTCACGTGTGCACGTGCATGCATGCATGCATGCACTTCTCCTGTTCTTCCTCTTGGTGCAGTAGACCCACAAAGGGTGTAATCAATTATAGCACACACCTTCTCACTTGAACTTCACAGTTTGGTCAATGTGTTTACACACTTAAATGTGTGTTATACTTTGTGTGAGTCTTCTTCTTCTTCTAAGTGTGTTCACTCCACTTAGAGCACACACATAGGTTCGGCCTTCTTTGTTACTTGTTCATGCACACATAAATTGTTCTTTGTTTTGCACACACTTGACTTTGGCCTCTTCCCTCTTCTTGTTGCACACCCTTAACCCGTAGATTGTTCTTCAATTTTGCACACACAAAATGTGTCTTCACTTGGTGCACACACAAGGTCACAACCCTCGGCCTCTTCAAATGCACACACTTAAAGTGTGTTCTTCTTTGTTCAAATGCACAACCAAGACTTCGGATTATTCAATTCTTACACACACACAAAGTGTGGTCTTCCACTTCATTTGGAACACACCACTTGGTGTTTGTTCTTTGTGCACACACATGGCCTCGGGTCTTCCTTCATCACTTGGCACACAACCTATAGGGTGTAATGCTTTTATTCTTCTTTGCACACACACCCAAGCACTAAGGGCTCGGTTCTTCCTCCTCTGCACACCTACTGCCAACAGCCTTTCTCCTTTGTTTTCACATACACCCAATATGCTAGGTCTTCACTTGATGCTCACATAAGGCACTAAGCCTTGGCCTCCTCTAATTTGCACACACACTGCCCGAATGCAATTAATACTGCCAATATGAAGGCGCGCAAGTGCTCTAACCGCGGCCTCACTTCTTCTTCAAAGCGCAAGGCACACTTGGTGCACAAGGGCCGCGCAAGACCTCGTACCCGCGGGGCGCGCAAGTGCAACACCCGCGGGGTCTTCCTCCTGCCGCGCAAGGGTGCGGGCAAAGAGGGAACAAGCCTCGGGCGCGCAAGAATGCTGCGGCCACGAGCTCTTCCTGCCGCGCAAAGGATTAGCGCGCTTGGGACTTCAGCCGCGCAAATATAATTTGCGCGGGGCTTCAACTTCGCGAGGCAGAGGTGCACTCACGGTTCTTCGGATCTTTAACAAAGGATCAGCGCATCAGCAAGCGGCACAGAGGGCTCGGCCTCATTTTTATAGGCAGAGACTGCATCAGATTATCAGCGTGCAATAACTTCAAACACCCGAGATCTTCGGATCTTCAAGATTTCCAAAATCTTGTTTCTCCTCTGTTTCACGCGGCTTCCCTTAGTTTTCGGCCTTCTTCACGTGCATGCGACTTAGAACGCATGCACGGCCTTCCTTCGATCCAAACCATGCAGAGTATCAACACCGAATGGCCTCGCACCTTCGGTTTGCTTCGGCCTTCATCTAAATCTCCCAAACATTGCATGCATGTGTATTTTTAAGCATGGATCGGTTCAGTAGGTCCAGACGATCACCATGGAGGCTTTACTTCGATCAGCGGTGGCCGGGAGCTCGAAAACACTGCTCGGGTTACTCCTGGTTCGAACGGAGTTCGCGGGGAGCTTCGGTCGAGCTCGAGGGAGGAGACGATGCTGGGGCCATCGGATGCGGTGATCAACAGGGTTTCGACGGCTTGGATTAGATCGCGGCGCCGCGGATGGATCGTGCGGCGCAGATCAAGCGCGCGATCAATCGAGCGGATCAGATTCAATCCCGGGAAATTTTCCGCGTCCCACATCGAAACGGGGCGCGGTTTTTCCGCAGCTTATTAACTAAGCGCTCCCCGCTCAACGCTCAGTTGCACTTCCCCCTCCACGGTGCCGCCCCGCACCATGTTCTCTTCTGCGGGCGCACTCTGCGCCCACTCTTGCTCCTGCGGGCGCGCCACTTGCGCCCACTATGCTCCTCCGGCGCGCGGGTTTCACCACCGCGTGCCCTCGGGGGCTTATACACGGCCCCCTGCGCTCCTCCGGGCGTGCCCCAGCGCCTCTGTGGTGTCTGCGGGTGCGCCCCTGCCGCCCTGAGCTCGCCCCACGGGTTCCCCCTTGGGCGTGGCGCCTTAGGCCCACATGAGCCTTGGGGTTGAACCCACAAGGTGCTCACGGGCTGGCCATATTTTTTGGCTAAGTCTTGAATAAGACTTTGTAAAAAACAAAGTCCTCCATGTAAAATGCCAAGTGCCACTTCCCTAAGGCATTCTTTCCATTTCTTCTTCATCCTTCTTCCACAAACATCCTCAACTCCTTTCAATCATGTATTCTAGACTTATGAGACATTTGTAGAAGGTACTTCATTAGCCGAATCACTTGATCAATTATTTCTTCTTCATTAGAATTCCTCCATTCTTCTTCAACATTTATTCATCACTTTGTAATGGAATTCACGAAGGGTCTTCATCTTCAACTGAGCTCCTAAATCACATAAATTCTTCAATGTGCTTCATTGATCTAATCAGAGATCAATTGGATCAAATTCAAATTCACATGCACTAAGTGTTAGTACATGGACTTCATTAAACCACTTCATCCACATAGAAGTAGTGAATGGATCATCTTGCTTCTTCAACTCCTCATGTATTGTCACTACAATGCATGGTCTTCTAAAATTGTTGTGACTTTGTATCATCAGGATACAAGTTCGTAGAACTTCAAGAGCAGCTCAACAATCGTCTGATGTTAACTAGAGAATGTTTCAACCACATCTCCTATGCCACTTAGTGAATCTCCTAAGTGACATGCATCTTAGTACCATGGCCATTCTCCTTCATCACCATCACCATCACATCCTTTGAAATTCACATCTTGACTCCTTGACATCCATTCATTCCAAGAAAACTTCATGCCTCATTGACAACAAATGCAACACTATGCACTTCAAATTTCATGTTCTTTCGAATAAATTTCATTTTTACAAAACACCAAGTATAGATTATGATTAATAGATAACTAAAAAATATTTTGAGTTTGTTATAAACAACACCAAAGGACTATTTCCCTACACACAACCATGACTTAAATTGCATTACACGCAAGAGCGACTTTCCTCGAGAGCGTGTGTTGTACGCAATACCAAGTTTCACTAAACGAGATATTATTATAATATTATTATGAACTAGAAATTATGAATAATATTAAATAAATTTTGAATATTATAACATTTTCATTCAACTTAAACATTTTTTAGATCATGGTATGAGAAGAAAACAAAATTTTCAAGTAAAATAAATACTTTTCAGAAAATATAGTTGTGCCTCCTTTTAACGGCACATCAATTTTAAATCTATTTTTTAAAAAGTTTATAAGTTCAATTTTACAATATAAACTTCTTCTTGTGAATCAGGGTATAAAATTTTTGTTGGATAATGTATTGATATTTTTTTGATAACATTCATATTTTGATGAATAGTAAAAATATGCTAAATTTTAATTAATTTTTTTCATCAACAAAACTTATATGGATAAATTAAAATATTTAATGGTTTAAAAGTATAAATAGAATATATTTTAACAATATACTATAATTCAAGTCATTACCTATAATTTTACATTGAATTTATAGGTAAAAATATTTCAATCTTTTGCAATGTATTAACTTTTAAAACACGCTTCCTCAACAGAGAGATTAATTATAAATTAAATACTAAAACTTATGCATCTTGAATTTGGAAAATTGGATTCCTTATTTGGAATAAATAAGTCGAAATTATTTTAATAGGCTACTTTTATTTTTAGACATTATTAATAGTAATAACGGGTAATTTTTTTTAACACTATTAAAGGTAAATTAGGTAATTAAGTGTAAATATAATATTATAAAATTACCCGAACACTTGTATTAATATACTTGGATGATTATTTTTCAAACTAATCCATACATGAGTTGAAATGGAATCTATTTTAACCCACTTGGAGGTAATTAAGACCATTAATTTATTTTATTTAAAGAATGTGAAATATGTCTCACTCAAACTTTAATAAATAAATTATTTTTAATATGAGGTTATAAAGATTATAAAATCGATTATAAATACTGATTTAAAATCTTAAATGATTTTTTTTATTATGGTAATTTATATGTGATTATTAAGAAATATATCATTACCTTAATACCTTATAAATTAATAATGAAAAAAATCATTTTGTGAAAAATCAATAATATTGTTTTTATTAAGATAATAATAACCATAAAAATGACTAGAAACATGAAAAAACCTTTTCTGTCAATTATATTTGTACCCTATGAATCCAAGGGTCTTCCTGGGGACCATTTGGATCCTTATTAAGAAGATTATGACAGTTATATTATTTTATTTTAAATGAGTTCAAAGATGTCACCTTCATAATTTAAACAACGTAACATTTTAAAATATTGGTGTTTTTAAGATAAATTATACTAAAATTATTATTATGGAATATATTATATTTATCTAGATCATAGTATTTTATTTTTAATTTTTATGCAACAAATAAGTATATTAAATAATTATACAAAAATGTTTTAGTATTTATTTTATTAAGTGAAATATCAAATAAATGGTTTTAAAAATAGTAATATAAATATTATATGAACTAAATAACATTCTCCAAAAATTTTATAGATTCATATGACATGTTATTGACCTATTATAAATTTTTTGGATTTATTTTCTGTTTTTATTTTATTTATATTCTAATAAATGAATAGTGTCCAAATTTACACTATTGATATTTTATAAAAATAACATGTTATCAAATTATTTAAATATCACAAAAATATTTAAAAATTACAAATTAAACATTATATGGTCTAGAAGGTTATAATGTATCAAATTATAGGAAATTTTTAAAATATAATTATTTATTTCTAACATTTTAAAATTTATAATACTATAACCACAAATATAATTGAATAGATTAAATAAGGATAAATCACAATGATAAGGTTAAAAAAAATTTAGAACATGTCTAAAAATTATTTGATGACGGGAATACAACCCTATCTCATCTTATATTCTAATTGAGTCATTTTAGGATGTTTTTATGTGACATTTTAGTTTCATGTAAATTAATATTTTAGAGGTTTCCAAAAGTGCCCCTATCCTCTCTTATAAAAGGTAACCTCCTCCCTGTCCTCCTCACATTATTGTGAGCATTCATGCTTGCCCAAAATCTGACCATTTATCTTCTAAAAATCCTGATTAATATACTAGAGGTTCTGGTCTTCTTCAAAGACTAATGTTAGTGCCTTAAGAGGAGGTTTAGAAGAGGGGCAACGGCGAAGAGGTAATTCCATTACCAATTTATTCAAATTAATTTCTCCCTCCACGTACTCTTCTTTTTTTTTGTTTCATAATAAAGTAATAACATAAGTATTAATAATATAATTATATGTTACTATAAATATGAAGAAACCCTATTTCACCTTTTATCCATCCTATGGAAAAAGAGATCACCG
Source organism: Viscum album (assembly GCA_963277665.1). NCBI lineage: Eukaryota > Viridiplantae > Streptophyta > Magnoliopsida > Santalales > Viscaceae > Viscum > Viscum album. The sequence continues at coordinate 381,514,245 of OY728125.1, forward strand.
CACGTACGGACGTACGGAATACCGTCACCCCACCGTGGTGTAAACTGTTTTCCACCACCACATTACATGGATGGGTATAATGGTGTAAAGAATAACTATATATTATTATTATAACATAATAATAATTCTATGATATTCTATCATCCACTCCATAATTATGTGATAGATATCATCCCTCGCGCGTACGTACAGATTACCGTCTCCACGACGCGGTGAGATTCATTCACCATGTTAACCATTCAATAGTGATTATAAAGTATATATATAATAAATAATCATTAAATATATTACATAATAATGAAACATGATTTATATATATATATAAGTCATCTACTTACTTTCATTCAATTCAATACAGAAATGAAAACAACGTTCATGTGTACGTACGGTCTACCGTCTCAATGAACGGTGTATTTCATTTCATTTATCTATATATTATATATATACTGAAAATATATGATATATAAATCATTTTTTACATTCATGAAGTATGTAAATCATGGTATAAGTAATAATAATATCAAGAAGAACATGCACAAACACGCACGATAAATGAAACGATTGTACCCAAAATGAGGCTTTAACATTGATTTGACAAATGAACGTGTAATATAAGGTCATAAGTGAATCATATATGATGTCATAAATATTATTATGGTTATGTTACAAGTTAATAATATGTTTAAACCAACTATATAGGAGTCTCAGTCACATACAGAAAAAATTCAACATGAGGTCAGGGATAATTCTACAAATCTATTTTTTATCTGAGATTGCTTATTTGTAAGTATTTATTGGGGTTATGCTTATCATCATTGTCCATGTTTTCTAAAACTATTTTCATAAAATTTTTACTATTATTCCATGTATTCTTAAATGCATTTATACCCATTTTTTTACTTCTACCACATGGTATGGATGAAATATTTCTTTTGATTACTATACAAGGCACTTTTTCAGTTTTACAGGAAAAGTACAAGAAGAATGTTTTTTAACTTATACGGTGTGAATGGATTTTTACTGTTTCATAATACCTTATTTCAATGAATCTTCCTCTACATGAAATCAATATTATTTTCAAAAAAATATTTTTCTTTTAAAATTCCATGGAATTTTCTGAAAAGAAAATGATTTTGAAGAAGAAAGGATATTTTACTAAAGAATTCATTTCAAGTGTTTTATCAAAACTATTTTACATATAATAAGACATTATCTAATATGTTTATGTTTCAAGTAAAATGTCACTATTATTTACATGGTGTGATTTTTATTATGATGAAATGATATCCATTTGTTTTATATGGATTATGTTATGATGGGATGATGTTTATGAAACCCATTTTATTATTTTGCTTATGATAAATTATTTATATATATTTTGTGGTAGACGTAAAAATGATTTCATTATGAGATGGGTGGGACCAATTTCTCTCTCTAATTCATTGGTTAATGATTTATATCTCATTATATAGACATGGATATAACGACATGTAATTCCAGTTCCAGAATACAGGGCTAGACCGACATGCGAACCCTATTCAACAACGGGCTTTGTCCAATATGATGGTCTTGGCAGATATACCTTGGCTACTATGGAAATAATATCATGTGACTAATTTTTTCCACAATTACATGTTATATTCCCATGCTATTTTATCATCTTTTATGTTCCCTTATGATCTTTTCCTTATGTACTGCCATGATTTTTTCCCAACTAATGATTTTGATGTTTATACTTTATGTTTATGTTTTTAAGTTCTAATGTATATGATTGTTTTATTTTATCCATGATTTCCCTTACTGAGCATTTGATATCACAGTTTTTATGTGTTCTTTTCCCTAGGATATAAAAAAATGTTTTAGTTAAGAAAATAAAAGTGGAATATATTTATGGGAGAGGTTGAAGATCTTTCACCATGATTAGAATATTATGTTCCATGTTTCCAAAGACACTAAACTATTACGTTATTTGGGTGTCTATTTTTGTTATGAATTAATTATTCCGAAAATTTAATGTAACATCCATGTATTTCAAGATTTGGGTCTCTACAGTTGGTATTAGAGGAAAGGTTTAGTTATCATTTGGAAACTAGGTTGTGAAACATTAGTGAGATCCCTATAGATATTTCTAAGGTATGTCTAGGGATGTCCCTAAGGATAAGTATAAGTATAAGTTATAGTCCTTGAATTATGGTCACGTTCATATAATTAAACATAATATGATACATATTAAAGGTACTCCCCCATTATTATGTTTTTTCCTATCTTGATTATTGCCGCTCACACTAATCATTTTGGGTTTTACACGATGGATGGAACCCGAAGCAACCATGTTGATCAATGTAATGGACAATATAATGATTTTCCTCCTGAAAAAAACAATTTTATGGGAGATGGAGTGAAGAAACTTGTTTTTATACTTAAACAAGCTATGAATCATTCTGGACCTCCAAATGAGCAGAGAAGGGAAAAATATTTTATTGAGTCCGTCATGAGGAAACATCCAAATTCTTTCAAGGGGTATTCTGATCCACTTATTGCTGAACAATTAATTAATACCATTGAAATGATATTTTCCATACATAGCTATTCAAAACATGAAAAATTCATTTTGGATGTTTACTGTTTAGAAGGAGAATCAGACCAGTGGTAGACTCTAATTAATAATACAAGGCCCCAAGATGAAATTGATTCCATGGAATGGGACGAGTTAAAAATATTGTTTTTCAATAATTACATCCCCCATATTCCTTGAAAAAATATGGAAAAGGATTTCCTTGAGATTAAGCAAAAGGAAGATGAATCTTTTGATATATAGGAGTCAAATTTTACAAGGCATGCAAGGTATGAATATGAAATTATCATCCAACATGAAAGTAAAGTTGATCAATTCTACATTTGCTTAAATCCTAGTCTTAGAAGGGCATTAGCTATAAGAGACATCAGTAGCTATGAAGAAATTATGCATTGTGCTATAAAGGTAGAACTGGATGTTAGTGTTATATATGCATCTCATGGCTCTGACACAAAACGAAAGATGTAGTTAAAGGAAATATCTCAAAATAATGATGAAATGGAGATGAATGTTTGTTTATGTTCATAGTGTGAAAATAATCAAGGTGGAGATTGAATTAAAAGGACTAGAAAATTATTTAAGAGTGGAAAAGAAGGTCATCAAGCTATTGAGTACTGATGTAATGGGAGAAAGGTAGTTAATGATGAGAATAGAGAAAAGTATACAAAGTACGTACCACCAACACTTCAATGCTACAATTGCAAGTAAATGGGTCCTTATGCTATCCAATGCCCTAATACAAGGGTAAATGATGATCGAAATAAACGAACTCTTAAGGAAAAGGACAAAGGGAAGTCACATGTGATCACTATTGGTGATGTTGAGTATGAAAAAAAAGTGGTGGCATGACTAAGTGTTTATGTAACATGATTCCTACATAATTTCGTTGAATCTCATTAATTGTATTGTGGAATATTAGAATATCTATGTATTGGTGTATTGTGGTTTCAATAATTTTATTGTACTGATAACCATGAAAAGTGACTGAAAATTTATTAGAAAGCAGATGATATGTGTGTAATGAAGGGATAATTAGAATACAATTTTTTTGATAGTATTCATGATCTCATGACTGATAAATGGACGAAGAGATATAATGGTTTGAGTTTATAGATTTTTTGGGATTTTGGTATGTAGAAAGGGTTAACTTTTGATAGCATTCATGTTTTAACTAATGTTTTATTGCAATTAATGTTTCAAGAGAATATTGATTAAGGTATTCACTTTTATGGAATATGACCAACATGATATATCTTATGATATATGGCGGATAAATGATGGTATTCACATGATTGGTAGATGAAATTTCTAGCAATCATTTACTTTATACTATGAGATTGGTTATAAGTATTTTGGATAAGTTTAATGATTGGAATGGATTATGATGGAAATACTTTTTTATTGTTTAAGGCTAGAATGTTTTTTTATATTATTTCTGGAATGTTATAATGGTGATGTTTCATAAAAAGGGCAACTTGCAGGATCGATGAAAACTCGTCGCGTTGGACAATGTTGCGGGAATAAATCCTACAAACGATGGTTGGAAGGCCTTTATCACCTACCACTGGCCTACAGCAAGTCCCTGGTTAGTATAAACTAGTTTTATTTTATTAACCATTTTGATTGATGATGTATAAGTCTGTTTCTGGAACCATATACGATTAATCTAACCATAGATGGACTTATGTATATTTAATAACTTTTGATGACCTTAAGCATGAGACATATGGAATGACCTATCATTCTATCGTAGGATCTTCTAATACGTCAAGAATGAAAAATTCAAATTCATATCTTTAAATAAGAGTTTAAGAGGAACTTTATCATGGAATGACCAATGAAGATATTACGCTGATATCAAGTAAGTATTTCTCCTTATGTAAACATTTTTCAACATTAGGGAAATGATCTTGAAAACCAAAACTGGTGTCCCAGTACTATCATATCTGATGAATTAGATGGTACCATAGATAATCCCAAATTTATGGCTTCGTGATTGTTAGATTTTTCATAGACTTGTTCTCTAACACTCTTCATCAGAACATGATGGTTGGATTTCTCTTCCATATCCATGTTTTCACCAATGTTATCCAATTTGGAATCCCAATGATTAGTTACTTTGGGTATCCATTATTTTTCTAATGTTCCTTTTTTAAAATAATGTTTTAGAATTCCTTTTTATGATGTGGGTTTTTATGAAGGAAACATTCAAGTAGATTCCCATTTATAAACCCAAGGAATTTCAAGGGCAAATTCATTTTAAGGGGGGTAGAATGTGACATCCTGAGATTTTATGAGAATTATTCTCTTTAATTTTTTGATTTCTTTTTTTGTACGCTTCAGAAATATTATATTGAAAAATATGAAATACCATATTATCTTGTAGTATACGCAAAACTATTTGTGTCTTGTGATGCACAAAATTTGAAATTCATTCAAATAAAATTAATTTTTACAGAACACCAAGTAAAGATTTTGATTGATGCATAATTGAACTATATTTTGAGTATGTTATACACAACACAAACGGAAGTTTTCCCTACACGCAACCCTGACTTGGCTTTCATTACACGCTAGAGTGACCTTCCTCAAGAGCATGTGTTGTACGTAGTACATAGTTTCAATAAACGATATATAATTATAATACAATTATAAAAAAGATGTTATGAATAGTATTAACTACATTTTGAATTTTATAATGTTATTATTCATCTAACACATTTTCTATATCATGGTATAAGAAAAAAATAAATATTTCATTTAAAATAAGTATTTTTAAAAAAATGTAGTTTTGACACCTTTTGATGGCACACACATTTTAAATCTATTTTTTAACAAGTTTATAAATTAAATTCTAGAAAATAAAATTCTTCTTGTCAATCAGGATATAAATATTTACCTTGGATAAAGTTTTGATATTTTTCTGATAACGATCATATTTTGATGAATAGTAAAAATACGCTAAATATTAATTAAAAACAACTTTTTCATCAAGGAAATTTATATGATTAAATTATTATATTTAATGGTTTTAAATTATAAATATAATATATTTTTTAAATTTAATATAATTTAGTTGATTATCATTAATTTTACATTGAATTTATAGGTAAAAACATTTCAAACTTTTGCAATATTTTAACTTTTAAAACCAGCTTTCTCAATTGCTGGATTATTTTTTAATAAAATAAGACTACATTTGTGTCTTCAATTTGGAAAAATGGATTCAATATCTGGAATCAATATGTCCAAATTATATTAATAGGATTCTTTTATTTTTATACATTTAGAATAATAACTACGTAAATTTTATTTACCATAGTTAAATGTAAATCGATTAACTAAGGGTAAATATAATATTATAAAATTACCTAAAATTTTTCATAATATAATTAGATGATTATATTTCAACCAAATTCATACTTAGTTTAAAATATAATCTATTGTAAACCATGTGGATGTGATTAAGACCTATAATTTATTTCATTTAAAGAATGTGGAATATGTCCCACTCAAAATTTAATAATTAATGTATTTTTAAGATAATGTTATAAAGAATTTATGTTTTCTTATAAATAATAATTTGAAAGTTAAAATGATTTTTTTGTTATGGTAATTTTTATGTGGTTTTTAAGAAACAAATATTTACTTAAATATCTTAAACATTAATGATACAGAAATTATTTATTTAGTGAAAAATCTATAATATAGTTTTTATTAAAACACTAATACCCATAAAAATGAAAATAAACTTGAAAAAAAATTAATTGTACAGTATAACTATACCATAATCATCCAAGTGTCGAATTTTGGACAATTTGGATCCTTATAAAACAGATTATGACATTTATATTATTTTATTTTAAATGATGTCAAAGTTCACCTTCATAATTTAATAAACATAACATTTTAAAAGATGAGTGTTTTTTAAGATACATTCGACTAAAAGTATTCTTATGGAATATATTAAATTTATATATATCATAGTTATTTAATATTAATTTTTATACATAAAATAAGTATATTAAATAATTATACAAAAATGATTTAGTAAATATTTTATTAAGAGAAATTTAAAACAAACGTTATTAAAGATTTTAAAATAAATATTTTATGAACTAATTAACATGCTATATGAATTTTATAGATGAATATGAAATGTTAGAAGCATATTAAATATATTTTTTCGAATATATATTCTGTGAGTATTTTATTTAAATTCAAATAAATTAATAGTGTAAAATATTTACAATATTGGTATTTTATAAAAATAACATATTATTAAATTTTTTAAAAATACAATTATTTTTGAAAAATTGAAAATTTAAAAATATATGGTCCAATAGGTTAAAAAATATCCATTTATGGGAAATTTACAACATATAGGTATGTATTTATAACAATTTAAAATATATAATATTATTACCACACAGAAAATTAAATAGATTAAATAAGGATAAATAAAAATTATAATGTTTAAAATAAACATAAAACAAGTCTAAATTTTATTTGTTGATTAAATTACGACCACATCTCATCTCATATTCGAATTGAGTAATTTTTGGGGGTTTTTAAGTGGGGTTTTAGTATATTTTAAACTAAAATTTTAGAGGTTTTCAAAAGTGCCCCTCTCCTCTCGTATAAAAGGGCACCTACTTCCTCTCCCCCTCACACCATTTTGAGCCTCCAATATTAGCCAAATCTGACCATTTTTCTTCTAAACATCCCAAGAGACATACTAGAGGTCCTGGTATTCTTCAAAGACCTTCTTTAGTTCCCTATGAGATGGTTTGGAAGAGGTGCGTTGAAGAAGAGATAAAATCCTTTACTGATTCTTTAAAATTCATTTCTTCTTATACTTCCTCTTATTTTGTTTTTTCATTGTAATGTAATAACATCAGGTCTCAATAATATAATAATATGTCATTATAAATTTTCACCAACCCTATTTCACCTTTTATCCATCCTAGGGAAAATGAAATCACCGCACGTGTGTACGTATGAAATACCATCTCTACACCGTGGTGTAATATGTTTCCCACCACAACCGTACATGGATGGGTATAATGGTGTAAAGAATAACTATATATGATTATTATAACATTATACTAATTCTGAGATATTATATCATCCAATCCATAATTATGGGATAGATATCATCGCTCGTGAGTACGTACGGATTACCGTCTCCACGACACGATGAGATTCATTCTCCATTTTAACCATTCAAGAATGATTATAATGTATATATATAATAACTAATGATTAAATATATGACCTAATAATGCTACTCTAATTATATATATATATATATGTCATCTAATTCCATTCAATTCAATTAGGAAATGAAAACAGTGTACATGCGTACGTACAGTCTACCGTCTCCATAAATGGTGTATTTCATTTTATTTATCTATCTATTATATATAAATATATACTGAATATATATGATATTTAAATCATTTTTTAAATTGTAGAAGTAAATAAATCATGATATAAGTAATAATAAAATCAATAACAACATGTTCCAACATGTACGATAAATGAAACGATTTTACCCAAAACGTGGCATTAACATGTAATTTACAAATGAATGGGCAATATAAAGTCATAAGTGAATCATATATGATATCAAAAATATTATTATGGTTCAATTAGCAGTTAATAATATGATTAAACCCACTATATAGGAGTCTCAGACACATATTGATGAAATTGGACATAAGGTAAGGGATAATTTTAAAAAACTCATTTTTGTCCGAGATTGCTTATTTGTAAGTATATTCTCGGGTTACATTTATCAACAATGACCATGTTTTATTAAAATGTTTTCATTAAATGTTTAATATTATTCAATGTTTTTTTAAATCATTTTTACCTTTTTTTTTGACTTTTACCACATGGTATGGAAGGAATCATTCTTTTATTTACGATAAGAGGTACTTTTAGACATTTTCAGCAAATGTACAAGTAGAATATCGTTTTTAACTTATACGGTGTGAATGGGTTTTTATGGTTTCAAAATGAATTATTTACATGAATATTCCTCTACAAGAATTCTATATTGTTTTCAAAAAAATATTATCATTTTAAAATTGCATGCCATTTTGTGAAAAGAAAATGATTTTGAAGATGAAAGGTTATTTTCCTCAATAATTCATTTCAAGGATTTTATCAAAACTATTTTTCATATAAAATGACATTATTTAATATGTGTATGTTTCATGTATAATGTCTCTACTGTTTACACGGTGTGATTTTTCTATCAATGAAATGATATCCATTTGTTTTATATGGATTATGTTATGATGGGATGATGTTTAGGAAACCCATTTTATTCCTTGGGTTATGATGAATGATTTATGTTTATTTTGAGGAACATGTAAAAATGAATTCATTATGAGATAGGGGGAACCTATATCTCCCTCCATTGCATTGCGTAAATTTTTATATCTCATGAGATAGAAATGGATGAACGACAAGTAAATCTGGTTCAGTAATATGGGGTTGGAATTACAAGTAAAACTGGTTTAGTAATGGACATCATCCACTATGATGGTCTTGGAAGAAATGCCTTGTCTACTATGGAAATCATATCATGTGATTAATAGTTTTCCACATTTACATGTTTTATTCCCATTCTATTTTATCATAATTGATGTTCCTTTATGATCTATGCGTTATGTACTACCATGATTTATTTCTCAACTCAATATTTTGATGATTAGACATTATGTTCATGTTTTTATGTTAAAGTATATATGGTTGTTTTATTTTATTCATTCTTACCCTTACTGAGCATTTGAGCTCACCCTTAATATTTTTTCATTTCCCCAGGATATAAATAAATGACTAAGTTAAGAATACAAAAGGGGAATATCTTGATGTGAGATGTTGAATATCTTTCACAATGATCAGAAGATTATGTTCCATGTTTCTAAAGAGACTAAAATATTATGGTCCTTGGGTGTATGTTTTTGTTATGTATTAAGTATTCCGCAAAATTAATGTAATGTCCATGTATACCAAACTTTTGGTCTCTACAAGACATATCTAATGATTCTTATCATATGTATTTTCTATGACTCTTATACACTTCATCATATTATGATTCATTAGTATCTCATATAGTCATTCTATCTTTTGAGATTGTCCTATCTTACAAATAAATATTCATAGGAAAAATATTTTCATATGTGTTAGAAATCATATTTGATTATCTTCTTAAATGGTTTTATTAGGAATTTCACATCATATTCTTGCTGGTCAATATTATAAGATCATTATATTTAATGAATTTTCATTTTATACAATGTCTATTATTATAAAAAACATTCCTTAATGAAATTAATCAATAAAAAAAGAGGCATAAAAATCATAAATAGATTTTGTATGATGAAATACACACAACCACTTATGAAGCTCTAGTATCATATGAGATTAGGATATCATAAAAGAATAATATATTGTGTAATATTACATCTATTATATGAAATTCATAAGATATAACACAAATAAATAATTCAAGCCCAAACTAAAATTCTATATTCTATATTTAGAAGCCCGAAGTAATCATATATATATGTTACATCTTATTAGAAAAATATTCATTACATTACATAATGATCCACACCAAAATCATTTAGGTCTATTGATTTTTCGATACATTGATACATAAACAAATGGTTCATAGTCGAACAACATCATCTCCCACTACATTATTTATAACAAGAACCCTTATTATAAATATATTAATTTATAACTTTATTCATAACCTGGGAAATAGAAACATTAGAAAGGGTGAGCTTTGTTGCTCAATAATGGTAAAAAGTGATATATCAACATAACGTTATCATAAGGGTGTGAGAACATGAGAATAAATTTTTTAATCCATACAATACATATCATATATAAAAAACATCAGTCAGGGGATAAATCTTGGACACTCATAAGACATGATTCATAATGGAATCCTAGAACATGAGCCATGAGAGCATAATATCAGAATAAGACATAGATTTTTGGTATACACATTACTATAGAAAAAATTTCCATAATATGCATGGATCATTTCCAAAAATATCATACTGGAATGATCCTCCCCCAAACCATCATATTTTTTAAGGTTCACTCCCAATAATATCATAATGGTGAATGTACCTTATTGAACTAGGTTTACTAACAATTTTAGTCCTATTTATCTCATATGATATCAATATTTACCCAATTAAGTAGAGGGAGATATAGGTCCCTCCTATCCTATGTTGTAACATGACCACCATCCTTGGTTATAATGTAACCCTAATATTTGGTAATATCATAACCACCATCCTTTTTTATAACATAAACACCATCACATAATGTAAACCACAAAAATATATTCCATAATATCATAAATTTTTCACTATATCATAAAAACATGATAATAAATGGGTTCTATAAACATTTCATTACAAAAACACCATGAAAAAGAAATTGGTTTCATAAAAATTTCATCATTTTATCAGAGAATTACCCATTGAAAAAGGAATGGGTTTCATAAACATAGTTATCATAACAAATCATTACATATAGAAATAATATATATGGTGTCCATAGATCACATTCCTACTAAATAATAAGTATATCATTGGGTTTCATCTTTTGTGGAAAATGATTTTGGACAACCACTTGGAACATTTCATTGGGAAAATAACCCTTTCACATTGAAAGTTTGGTTTTTAAAACAAAACGTTCACATAAAATCATGATAAAAATTTATTTAATAATAATAATTCAAACTTATAATTGAATAATTATTATAATATGTGTTCATTATGGTAGAAAATACAGTTCTTGTCATATACATTAAAATAAATATTCCTTTCACATTGTTGTTAAAAAGTTAAAAAGTACCTAATTCAAAAAACAAAAATATGATTTATTTTAAACAATTATTTAAAAATATAATATTATTGGAAAAAATGTATTTTATACATAATTGGAGTACATTAAAAACATTATAAAAACATTATTATAAAATGAAAAAATATAATTAAAAGGGTTTCTGGTCAAATGGAGAAATAAATTTGGTTTTCTATTAAATACTTTATTTTGAAATCAAGAGTACATAATGAAAATAAAATCATCGTAAAAAATTTATTTTCATGAAATAAAAATAATAGAATAAAACTGATGTGTTTTTAGAGGTATATTATAATATTTAATTAATGGAATCATAATCATATAGAATCTCGATAAACAATGTGACTGTAACATTAAACTCTCACCAGTTTGGTAACTTTTGAGTCATAACACCCATGAAAAAAATAAAATTATATGAACATTTAAATCCCCATAAATTTAATAATAATAATAATAATAATAATAATAATAAAATACATCAATTTGTAGTTTATACACCACATACGATAATAAGTGGGTAATAAGTCATGTGCCCCATTGAAATAAAAGTGAGTCAAAAGTCCCATTCCCAAATAGAATAATTTTGAGTTATATGATCCCTCGATGAATAAAATTAAATGAAACATTAGATATCATAAATATAATGATATCTATACTATAACTTGTCAAAATGGCTTTATATACACATAATAAAATAATATAGGTGTATAACATAACATATGTCCCAAAGAATCCAATTTTATACGAAACCCCTTATATGCTTTGGTTACTTTTGAATCATAATACCCATTAAATTATAATGTAAAATGAAACAGTAAATATAATAAAAATATATATATTAATGTGATAACATATCAATGGGTCTTTATATACACCACAAAAAAGAGTATTGAATATGCTATAAGTATCCCGGAAATAAAAGAGATACTAGAAATCCATCACATTAATCCTTAACTTCTTTCGCACAAGTTTGGACGTCCCGAATAATAAATATATGATTATTATAAATATGTTATAAAATTAATTTATATATACATATTACTTTATATTAATTATCTATATCATTTTATTACCCATTTAGTAACAAATCATTGTCAAAATTACGTTTTAGGTTATAAATGCTTTGTTTTTCTTATTTGTTTTAATTTTTTATTTTTGGTCCATTTACATTGATCATGTTACCATAATCTCAATTATTGTAACCAAGAAATATATATCATATATATAAATTATATATTTTTTTATAGTAATCCTTAAATGTTTAGGATAGAAAATAAATGACATAGTTCATGGAGATAGTAAGTCATACGTATACATGAATACTATATCAAATTTCATGACGGAAGGAATGAAAGAAATGGAAATAATATATAAAAATTAAATAGTCATTATTATTACATATATATCACACATTTTTATTAAATTTATTCATATTACCATCCATGTAATGTGCAAGTGGAAAATGAATCACCTCACTTTGCGAGGTGGTAGTGTGTCGTGCACACAAGAGACATTATCGTATTCCCAAGGAATAAAAATTAAGAAGTTATATATTATAGAATAATTATAAAATTAAAATAATCATATACGTATGATTTAAATATGTTTAATATATTATTATATAAAACTGTGAAAGGTGGATATGTAAACAATATACATTGATTTGTGAGGTGGTAGTCTACCATACACACGATCAAAGGTTTCATTTCTCATTTAATGGAAGAGGAGATAGGTATAGGTTATAAAATTAAAATAATAACATATAAGTGTTTGGGTGATAATGTTTTCATTAAATCAGAATAGTTGAAGAATATTTGAAGGTAGTGGAATAATGAATTTAACAAAAACACACGTTTAATAATTTTACTTCTTCTTTGGAGAACCTCTTCAGGATTATAACTAAACAATTATTATGAAGGGTTAATAATATAAAGGAGTTTTATAAGATATTTTTTGGGAATTGGAAAAGATATTTTTAAGTTATTTATATAATTCAATGTTTTTGGAAGTGTTAATAAGAGTTGACAGTGGGTTTTCTTCTATCAGTGAGGGAGAAGACACAATTTTGAACATTGGAAAAGAAAAACATATAACCAAATTATAAACATGTAAAAGGATCCAAAATTATTAATTATATTACATTAAATTGGATAAGGCTGAAATATGTGAAAATAATTGTATTTGGAATAGTTTATAGGTCATTTTAACTGTTATTTTATAGTTTAACCCTCCCTCATAAACAAGTTTTAATAGTAACCACTGTAAATAATTTTTATAGATATTTATAATTAATTTTTTAAAAAATAAGTTTAAATATTATAAAATAATAATTATTCTCAATAAATAAATATGGAATCCATTTTTACATATTCCATTCATATAAGTGGAAAAATAAATTCAACATTTAACTCATATATGTGATTAAAAATAAGTTATCCAAATAGAATATTTTCACAAGTATAAGAACTTTTAATATCAAAATTCAATATTAAATTGAATGCAATGAAAAAATTTGATTAATAAATTTATAATTGAATTAATGTTACTATTTATGAGGCTTTTATTGGGGAGCACATGTCCGTGTATTTTTAGGGGTGATGACGATGTTGTCTGTTTCCCAGTATTCCCGCTTCCCAAAGGCTGGTAGAATTTGCTCCTTGTTTAGGGCTATTTTCTCCTTGATCAAAATGTGATGAATGGATTTCAGTTCTTCCTTCCGTATATACCTCCTCAGAATTCGTCACCTATCCCGGGTCTCCCTCAGAAGTTTACTATTTTGTTCGCGAGACTCTTCCTAGCACAATAAATTCAGGGACACCAGTTAATTACACTATTTATTTCGGGACATTACAAGGGGTCCAGTCAGGGTAGAAACCTACATTCAGGGGAGTAGTCACTCTGGGCATCACTGGCATGTCTGGAAGTTGGGATATTGTTGTGTCTTTCATATGTCTTATATTATAGGGCTTCTCGAGGGCACAAAATCCAGAGGCTTCCCACATTGAACATGTGGAATCATATTCCATGGGCATGTATTTGAGGTTTTACACAACATCCCATGTTTAACAGAGGGTATGCTGCATGTTTAACATACACCGGAGTCAGATCGGACTGATTAGAACACTAAATAGAGTGAATCAGATGGAGGAACCCCCTGGAGGGAACACCGATATTGGGCACAACATGTGGGTGGGTTCCCAAATGCTGTTAAATGGAATGGGGAATGTGGTGGAATGATCCCAACGAGATGTGGTAGCTCGGGTAAGGATCAGGATGGATAATGGAAGGTTCTGTGAATGGGATGGTGAATTGGATGGAACTGTCAGGAGGATGACGATGGTTTTGGGCTTTATCCCCGAAGAGGCTTCCTACGTATCCCCATGGTAGGGAATCAAAGTCCACGCAGTTCATCTAAATACATCTTACCGCTGATTGGGGTTCAACAAATTACTATTGGATGGGGTTGCAATGTCTTACTGCTGGATAATGTCACAATGGATTACCGCTGGATAGGGTTACAATTTTTTACCACAGGATTTAGATGAAATGGATTACTGTTGACTGAGGTCCATTGTTTAACATCATGCAGGATGGGGGAAGACAGATGTGAAAGGGGTCATAACTACTGGGTGTCGGGCTTGAACCTCAAGGTGGATTCTTACGTACCCTATATTATCAAGGATCAAAGACCACATAGTTTAGAATATGGTGCATTTGGGGATTATGCTATGAGGTGACCTAGGGTGTCAGTAAACCGACGTAAAAGATGACATTTGGACCAATTCTTGTTGGGATTTAACCTCCTAGAGTCTTCCTATGTAACCAACCTTGGAAAGGATAAAAGACCTCATAGTTCATGGTTTTGGTGAACCAGCGAGAATCGGTCCAGGACAACCTAGTGTCTGTGGGCTTTATCCTCGGAGAGGCATCCTATGTCCCTTGCCTTGGAAAGGATCAAAGTCCACGTAGGTCAGGATGGGGCATGGGGCATACAGTCTAGGATACCCAGGATGAAGCATGAGTCAGTGAACTGATGAGAATAATGACTTGGGGCCCATATGCATGGTGGGATTGAAGCTCAGGGATGCATTCTACGTACCTTACACTGCCCAGGATCACAGATCCTGTATTTCCGGATGGTTCGGTGAACCGAAGCGAAGGAGGACATGGGGTCCCATGGTTGGTGGACCTGAACCTCCTAGAAGGTTCCTACCTTCCTTGACTTGTAAAGGATCAATGACCATATAGTTCAGATTGGCGTTTTGTGTTAACACTCTGAGGCAGCCCATGATGGATTTCAAAATCAGTTCTTACTCTAAGTCCACGTGGGCCATGATCAATGTGATAAACATGAGATAGTAGAGACCTGATGATCACGTCATTAAATGTGCATCCGTTGGAAGGGGAGTGGGTCATACTTGCATTTAGCGGCCCAAAGTGGAAACATGGGCTTATGTGTGGTGAGCAGCCTGAAGGGGTGGGGACGTACTTCAGGAGGGAGGCCCTGTGGTGACAAATCCCAGCGGGAGAGGGATTTAGCACCCAACAAATATGGGTACAGTGTCCATTTCCTCCTCCCCCTGGTCCCTGGGATCAAAGAATAAAGGAGGAGTAGGGAAGCTGCCTCCTACATGAAATGCTAGGGGCCTAACCATGATGGCTACCATCTCCCCGCAGACAAACTCCACTCTGATAAGGAGGATATCATCCCCTATGAGGGATCATATCATCCTTGTGGAGACTAGTGGGCATAGAGAATGTCAATGGTGGGGGAACCCCACATGCGAGGCAAGGGGTGAGGCCACTGTTTAACGTTATGTGCTGAGGACTATGGTGCTTTCCTGTTTAACAGATTGTAGCTCGGACATGGTGGGTTTCCTCTATTCCCATAAGACTTACATAACAATTACCCTCTGGTCCTTGGGGTAGAGAGGGGACATGCAACCTCGTGAATAGGGGGTGTTACAGAGTGAAACATCGGGTCATCCACATTAGCACATACATGTGAAGAATCATTAACCATTAGGGTGACTATGTGATGAAGCATAAGGAAAAGAAACACAACAGGTAATATCGTCCTAGTGACATTGAAGTTACTTTATACGAACCTGGAGGGTCATACAGGAAATGAGTCTGCGGAGGAAGTGTTTTTGGTGTGGGAGGTTCCCCGAAATGATTCCCAAAAGAGAGACCTCATGTGTGCACGGAAATGGGAAGTGATCGCACAAAAGGCCGGGCCAGTGCACAATATAGTTTTGTGCATGAAAAAGTCCATGTGTGGCATACTAAGTGTTAGCGGGTGTGCAAAAAAAACAGACACGCCATTAAAAGGAATTGTGTGCCGTAGAACTAATTTCATGAAATTGGAAGGAATTTTACATGGTGGAAGTGGATCAATGGTACTTCAATAAAGATTAAGTCCGAGTGGTCTCGTGAAAATGCAGACCCCTGTGCAACCTAGCGCGAAACATTTTGTACTTGAAAGCCATCTTTAGTGCACACAAGTGGAGAATTTCATGTAGGGTAGATGGTTCAAATTATTATAGAATGATGTCAAAGGGGTGTACTTCTATTTATAGGTACTTTGGACCACAGGTCCACACAGAAAACAGGCCGGTGTAAATTACTGTGCGTCGGGGTGTCCACAGCGCGTAAACCAACAGTGTGGGTGGCGGTGTGAAAAAGATCCACTCCTGTGAAAAAAAATCTCACGAAACATGGAGAAATTCTTGTGGGATATATTTTTTCATGAAACTCATTATTTTTTTCATGCCGCCCCTACGGACCCCCAGAATGGATCACCGATTACAAATATGGAATCGCTTTGTCACAGCCGAACCTTCCTTAGCCCTAGTGTGGTTCTCCACATCTACAAATGCACCCTCATAATCGTATCAAAGTGGAGCTAGAATGGTCAGATTTTAAGGGAAAATATGAGATATTGGACTCCCTTGGGCCGACACACACTTAAAAACGAGTCGGTGTGGAAAACTGATCCAGAGCTCGTAATTTTCTTTTCGTGCGCTCGCGGAAACCGCTCATTCCTCCTAAAAAGGCCCCACAAGTGCCCAATTCAATTTGTATTTTCTCGTGCGATATGCTCGAAGCTCTCTTGTGTGAAAATATTTCTTCTCCTAAGCGAAAAACACTTCGGTTGCGTGTAATATTCCATGATTAGTCATCTGTTTTCACACCATCCTGGACATTTTCCGCTCCTACATATTTTTCACGCCGGTCGTTGATTTTTTGCACTAGATACAAATTTTCCCCACCAGCTTCTTCCTTTTCATGCAAAAACCTATTTTTTCATTCTGACTCCTCAAAATCATAACGTTAGGGAAACAACCACCAATATGGCTCATGCTAAGAGGGATGCTTCATCTGTTGGTCAAAGTGTTGAGATGGTCACTAACTCTAAGGTTTATGGCGCCCAAAGAATCATATCCAATAAGCATACTCTCTTAAACATGTTGACCGCATTGAAGGAGTATGCACTTTCTTCCAACCTACTGACTTGGGACATTAGAATCATAGAAGAGGTACTTGTGCCAAGGTTTGAAGTCGACACACAGCGGTCATGGGTGACCCTTGAGGATGTCATACCCCGATATAACATCACGTACAATAACCATACTGGTTGAGAAAACATACACCTGGATGCTTACATACTGAATCCCAAGACCATGACCATCTCTGGGAGTGATCCTATCACTGAGATTTCTACGTCCCATTATGCAAGCACCGTTTGTTAGAGTGCCACTGATGTTACCAAATTATTGCTGTAGGATTGGGATCTACGGTCTGGAGGCAATTTCACTTATGAATGGCCTTTGTGTATTGGGTTCTCCAGACATGCGACTAGTTTTGGTCCGAACTACGACACATTGGTTTTTCAAGGCAGTGTGGACGTTGCAGTATCATTTCTATCATCATCCTGAGCTCCTGCTAGAGTTGTTTACCCGGTGGTACCCCGACACAAATACCTTCCATATTCGTCATTGGGAAGTTGGTATCAGCCTGTGGGACATCCATTGCATTGGGGGTATCCCTTTGGATGGGAACCAATGTGATTAATTCCTCCCGACAAGGAACACTTGGGGGGACAGATCATGAACCCCTATGTGGACATGGCACCTGTTGGAGATGGCTAAGGAGAGGCTGGGGGTCAAGGATCTTTTGAAGGACATGGATTATAATAAATGGATCATCTTGTTCCTATAATGAGATCTGGACGTCAGGATGTTGGGGCGAGGGAGAAGGAGTTTGAACACGACATAGAGGAGAATGAGTGGATCATATTGGACGATCCTGGTGGTGGGGGACTATCAGTCATGGGGCTTCATCATAAATGAGAGTCGGAACCTGTATGTCCGTTACGCCGGATTCCATGCCACATTCTTGTGAGGATGGCACCTACCGGATAGGGATGCAAGGATGGCGGTTCATCCAGCGACCATGGTGATAGACGACATCATGGCCGCTAATCAAAGGTTCAATTTTGGAGTCCCCATGTTAGCTCACATGTACTTCATTTTAGGATGAATCTTGAGAGGAGGGTCACCGAGGAAGATCAATGGGCCCTTCTAGATTTTTTATGGCTATGTCGCGGCCCATTGTGGCGGGTATACCATCTCGATCGCCATTTATCCTCCAGGTAATGGCCTGTGACCTTCATTTATGAACATTTCTGGGGTCATTCTATTGACGTTTAATGATAAGGGAGTAAGGATCAGGATTAGCAATCATTCCAAATTCACTTTCAGCCCATTCCCTACCAGGACAAGCCAGATGATAGATAACAGGCAAGGCTCACTAGAGCAACGAGAATACTTCTAGAGCATCAGAGGTGGGGTGATCATGGCCCTGATTTACATGAAGATTTTTTGTGAGCCCTTCATGCCATCTATATTTTCAAAGATGTTTGGATGCCTTTAGTTTATTTCAAAGAAGGTGTACATGAATGTCTGGGAAGAGAGGCCCCCTTTGGTCCTTTTCCAAATGTGGCTGATGTTCGCAGCCTAGGGCTCTGGCGATGTTATCACCTTTCCTCCCACTAGAGTTGTTGATGGCCTATCAACCGATTATGCCAAGAACTAGGCCATATAATTCTCTGAGGGGATTTTTCGGAAGAGGTTATAGCAACTCATGGTGGCTAGTTTAGAGATTGGGTGGCGGGAGAGCAGACAAGGTGCTATTAGGGAGAAGAGGTCACATGCTCCTTGGGCTTCTGGGCCTGCACATGCCGGAACATCAGTGGTAGGGATGCCTCATGGTATGGTAATTCCCTCATCACCTAGGGGGAGAAGAGATCGTGAAGTGTCCAGGAATCTTCCTAGGAAGCAGATAAGGTATCTACTTTAACCTTCAAGTGACGCAATCTTCCCTTCTTTGTGGTATGCTTGGATGACCCTGAGACAGTTGATGAGTACTGTAGCTCTTTGGAAAAATAAAATGCGAGATAGAATCCAGCTGTCGGAGGTCAAACTCATTCATGTTGTCGATAGGGTGAAATATTATTCTCATCATGCATATCTAATGGAAATGGACATGTATTCACACCAATGAGGTCGGTGTGAGGAGCCATCATTCATAGTGAATGTAATGCTCGACCATGATCATTATCCAAAAAATATTCTATTAGAGGATAACGATAGCGATGATGAGATGGAGGGTGCTGAGATGGAAGAGGAGGAAGAAGTAGAAGGTGAAGGAGGGCGTAAAGGAGAATAGGTGCATGCGGTAGGAGGGTCTTAGAGGGCGTCCCGCCAAGGGAGTCTCCGGGATAGTGTCTAGATTGTCTTCTTTGATGTGGATATAACTAAGCTACTTGAGGTACATATCATCCATTATCTATCCTTTTCCCTCTCCTATTTGAAAGACCTATATTAGATTTCCTTATTCTGTTCATGACCATATGGGAACCAACCAAGGACTCCATTCGAAGTGGAGGAGTCGCCTGTAGAACAAGGTGGGGAGCTGATACCCGTTATTGAGCTCACAAGCGTTGAAGGATCCCCTATAAATGCTGATCCTGTAGCGGCAAGAATACCTAAGGCTAATTCTTTGGGCTTCTGTAATTTATTTACTTCAACGTCATCTAATCACTGTTGGGGAGCTCTATCGATAAGGTTGTTCATTTTAATGCAATATTCACTAACTTGGAGGCTCGTCAGGCTATCACTAGGCTATCCAAAAATGATAAAACTGTAAAAGTGCCATCCCATTTAGGGAACACTCCTCAAACTGAGATGGTCCCAACACATAGTGAGAAGAGATCAGTGGTAATCAGTGGTAGTCATGTTGGGGTAGGGCTGGAAGTCGGCGAGGGATCTACCGGGACTGAGGCAAGAGGGGATGGTCACCCAGGTGTTGAAGAGACCAAACCCTCGGGAGGGGCACCCAAAGAAGTCCCTATTGAATGTATGGTGGCTACCTTCCCCAAATATCATCCCACAGACCTCATGGAGATAGATGATTCTGATTCAAAGGCAGATGACGAGAGCCGAATGACGATGCAAAAAAGGTAGAAGTACATCTAGCTCTTCCTCGGTCAGCCTTAGAAAAAAAGGCTGAAGAGGATAGGGTCACTCCACACTTGGCTGGTCTTTCTTTGTGTTGGAGGGCTGGATTCATAGTACCGTCACTCGACGGTCTGTGACTACATGAGCAAGATGCTGCGTGAGAGAAACTGACGCTCCGACATTTCCCAATGTCAGGAGGAGTCACATAGTACCCAGGTGTTTATCCTGGTAGAACAAGAAGCCTGATGCATTGAATAGTATGTGACGGAAAATGAAATATTCATCACAAACTGTTCTGAACATGTGGAGTAGTTGAT
Source organism: Viscum album (assembly GCA_963277665.1). Lineage (NCBI taxonomy): Eukaryota > Viridiplantae > Streptophyta > Magnoliopsida > Santalales > Viscaceae > Viscum > Viscum album. The sequence continues at coordinate 381,535,562 of OY728125.1, forward strand.
TACCAAGTTGGCGGACGCCCAAGAGGAACTAGTTGAAGCAGGTCACCAAATATCCACACTTCTGGCTGAACAGGTGAAAGCATGGGCTAGGGTCAATGGACGGTGCTTTTCAGCCACTGATGAAGAGAGAGATCTCATAGGGAGAGATGTGATTAGGGATGCCACCAGGCAAAGGTTAGTGATGTTGGAATGGTCAATCCCTAAGGATGACCCTTAAGGGCTTTGTTTTGGATAAACTATTATACTCATTTTTCCTTATTGCTTTTTATTTAGAACTGAAAGTATGGATAAATTTTTTTAATTTTCCATTTATTTTTAATGAAATAAACAAAAATATTAGAATAAATAGAAATCCATTCCTATTCTCACATGGGTCACACCCAATATGTGAAACAAAGGATGTTCATACCATTACTTCTCTTGATCATAGGAGTATCGACCAAGATATGGGCATTTGGGGATTGAACAAATGTCGAAGATTTCAAGGATAAATGGGAGAATCATGTCCTAAGAATGTAGCTCTCAGAATAGTCGAATTACCATTTTCCCAGTGTGCTCTTGTGCACGAATGAGATAACGCTAGGGGCGCTAGAATCAATCCAAATAGATGGGAATAAAAAGAGTAAATCACGATACCCCAGATTAAAAACACTATAGGGGTGGCATGAAAATGAAGAATAAATGTTGACCTCATTTGAAACATAGTATCCATATTTTGTTAGCCTGGAATGGGGATAACAATTGAGGACTGACCACTGACCATGTTTTAATCACGGGGCCTAACTCAAAATTCCTTCCATAAGCATTCTAGAACGTTAGCGTAGGAAAATTGGTGGTCCATAGGATGAGAATTCATACTATTAAGGGGTTCCATTAGACATGAAATAGGACAAGGGTCCGAATAAGGGGCACATAAAGTGTGGAGTTTGGGGTGACAGTTTGTTTGAACATAATCCAAAACTCACAAAATTTCGCCACCGTGGTATAAGCTCATTAGATGGGTGCATCAGTCTAATCATGGATCAATCCTATTTTTTAGACATGACCTCTCTGGAGACGGAGCTTCCACATCCCAATTGTATCATGGGGAATCTCTAATTTTTTTGGGTAAAGCTGCAGTTACATGCTTCCCCACAATGTGTCAGGACGAGGGGCTGGAAATGAGGAGGAATAGTGTTTATGATTCCTAGGGGCTGGACCCTAGGAGAAATATCTAGGTGTCTCTATGTATCCCGGGAGGATGGGAATCAATCCATATGTAGTTATAAGGGATGGTATGGTAATGTACCTGTACCAGGTATAAAAGGGGCATGTGGGTGTTGCCCTCGCACCAAAAGAAATGGTATTTCATGTATCTTGTTTTTCCATTCAGGTGAATATTTTTTTTGTGAAGAAACAGGCCTAGGGTATAAATTCTAGGCATTTCCACATGAATCATGTAGTGTACATGTGTAGACAAATGGTTTGGTGTGTGACCAATGCCAATCAGGGTGTCCCCTTGAGTGAGGATATCACAATGTAGTGTCGTTTTTTAATGTACGCCCAGGATGACAAATTCACGGTTTAGGGGCATGTGATGGAACCAGGTGTGCATTTAACATCATGTGGGACAAACGTAGTAGAAACAAGGCTACAGTTAGAATGTTCACGATGGAATAAAGCACACCTTCTGTTAATGAGGACATAATCTCATACCACACAATGTGTGTTTACAAGAAAAAACAATGGGCCAAGGGGCCAAAATATATGTAAGAGGGTAAGGGGTAGGAGAAACTAGCTATTAATTGAGATGGGACTGAAAATGAGATGTCTTAGTGCTCCTACGTATCCCATAAGGACAGGAATAATGCTATAAATAGTTCTCAAAAGGGGGAAATATGAAAAGATCTTATTTTAAGGACAATGAATGCAGACCATGGAGAATCAGGACAATCCCGAGTAAAGGCAGACATTAAAACAATCCCTAATCATACATGATTTGATGTTGGTGTAGGAAACAAGGGTGGATAAAGTGTTCACAATACGAGAAATGCAAGAAAAGGGGGAACCAGTGTAGCCCCGAATGATCCCCTTATCCAGACTTTTTCTTCCTACCGTGTGGAAGCACACTGAGGAATAATACCAAGAGTTTTGAAGTTCTACATGTACATGATGAGGTGGAGAAGGAAATGAATCAGGTTACCAACATTTTGGGCTTTAATGGGGTTGGCGTGAAGATTGAGAATGACTGTTGACCGTTTTTGAATCATAGCATCCATATCGTGTTAGCCTGAAATGGGGACAATAAAATGAGCGTCGACTACTGACCAAATTAGAAATATGGTATTTGTATCGATATGTTGTGTATGACCCACATGGTCATTTGCCTATAATGGTAGGAGATCCCTTAGGCCTAGCTCCAATTCCACATAGGGGTCCCTTCAGAAGAGAAATGTGATTGATGCCCTAATGAAGGGGAACATAAATCTTTAGAAACCTATGATAGCATGTCTGTGTAGAGTCCGATATTCTAGCTACTAAACCAGAGTACCCTTAGGAACATTGGTGAATCACTGAAGAGGGCCGAGGGGCTCATCTTAAGAGTAGACGATTTGACAAGAAGAAGATAGTGGAGGGGGATGGAAAACTCTCAGATGGAGGAGGTAAATGGCATGGTTGTCACAAAACCTAACATGAGTTAAAACATAATCCCATACCACACTATATATTCCTCTCTCTGGGGGAATGCGGGCCAAGGGGAAAATATGGGGTTGGACCCGAGAACGAGATGCTTGGGTGGTCCTACATAGCCAATGAGGATGGAAATCAAGCAAAATGTAGTTCTAGAGATGACGCCCACATGGGTATGTTTTTATTTTAAAATATTGAAATGATGATGACGAAAGGGGCAAGGTAACAAAAACAAGGGAGGTGTATGGAACAATGAGTAAACCGACTTGAATGAGGACATAATCCCACACCACTCTGTAAAATCCTGAATAGGAACATGGGATGGGGCCCCGAAGAGGCCAAAGAGACAGAGGATAAGCCTTGGATGGAATGAAATATGTCCTCTGCTGTAGTTACCACCTCATCATAGCTCATAATCCCACGCGAGCAGTGCTTGGTGTGGGAAACAAGGAGTCAGTCTCTGCTCTCCCCATCATATGGGGTCTAATAGCTAGCATGGTACGAAGGGATTTTGTCACCTAGAGAAATAGTGGGGCCGAATGAACCACTACCCTTACTGTTTGGGATATCATGGGGTGGTTCTAATGACTCAGGATAGATATTGACCATGTTCGAATTACAACGTCTCCATAGTGACCTGAAATGGGAACACCAAATGAGCATTGACAGTTTACCATATTCACAACTTGGGACTTTTATCTTCTTGTAGCTCAACTTCCATCAGGTCACTGATTGAACGTAGTAGGAGAGCCATTAAGCCTAGCATTTATGCCATTCGTGAGCCCTTCTGGACGAGAAGGATTATTGAGTCCCAATCAAAGGAGTGGGAGAAGCATAGTTGTACCCAAACATTTTAAAGTCAACCAGTTTAGCGAAAGAGGTGAGCACCTCAGGGGAGTGGGACATATGGCTGTATCAAGATGATCACGTCATAAATTAGGGAAAAACATTACCCCACCATATTTCTTGTCTCAAGGAGAATATACTAGCATTTGTGCTGGGACAATGGTAGAAATGTCCAGGCGTTCCTACAAATCCTATATGGATGGGAATCAAGCCATACGTAGTTCTTAAAAGCCATGCAACTTAACGTCAAGTGGTGAAGACATGAGATGATATAAGAATATGAGCGGGCACATGGTGAGAACATTATAATCCTAGCATGGGTGGGGCTAAAGATGGTTACTCCATATCATGCAAGTACCCTCCAAGAGAACTATACCCAGGGGGTATAGTCAAAGAGAAGACATTGGGGGCTTCGCTCAAGATGAAATGATTTAGCATGCCTACATATCCCATAAGGATGGGAATCAAGCCATACATAGTTCTCAAGATGTAGTTTAACATCATGAAGGATTATGCATAGTTTAATGTCATGTAGGAACTGACAGTTTATGGTAATGCAGGACCGGCGTGCAGTTTAGGGCTATGTGTGACCATCTAGTTTTGTTCATGTAGGACCAGTAAGCTCAGGAAATGTATTCCTGAGGTACTTGGCATTGGTGGGAGGATTTATACTCTCCCCATCCATGGTCACCAGGTCTTATTCTCCATTGGGGTAAACCTAGTGAATTATGTAAGTTCCTTCCCATTTTTTCTCCAACTTGGGTGGTTTTCTACTGGGGAACATGGGCACCCTGAGGGCCAATACCAAGTCTCCATGTAAAAATGAGCAGTCGGAAACCTTCTTGTTGAAGGCCCTACCTATCTTATTCTGATGCCTTTCCAGATTGTGTAGGGCACAAAGCCTATTTGTGTCAAGCACTTCCAATTCAGCCAGTCGAATTTCGGCTAAATTATATAGCACCTGTTGGTCATAGACTGATGTTCTTAACAATGAAAGCATGATCTAAATGGGATGGATGAACTCAGCTCTATACACCAACGAATATGGGATTACCTGGGTGGAATTACGATTCGTCAATCGATAAGCCCAGAGGGCATTGGGGAGCATGTTCGACAAACACTTATTGTTCTGACCAACCATATTTTGCAAAATGTTATAGAGGGTTTTGTTGAATTCCTCTATCTATCCATTCATTTATGAGTTGTAGCGAGTGTTATGGTTTGAACAGATGTTTTACATGGCGTACAATTTTTTCAGCTCTGCTAATCATAAGATGGATTCATTATCGGTGAGGACAACATTAGGGACTCCAAACTGGTAGATAATTCTATAGCTCATGAAGTCAATGATATAATGGGCCTTGGACTCCTTGAGAATATCTACCTCTACCAACTTAGAAAAGAAATCTGTAGCGGTCAGGATGAACCTGCAATAGCAAACTGTCACCGATGGGTATGGTCCTAGTACATCGAGTTCCCACACCACAAATGGTCAAGTGTACATGGTGGAGTGGAGAGGTTCTGGGGGCATATGTATGAAGCTTTCAGGAATTAGTCACATGTGAATACTCTTGGCGAACTCGATACAATCAGCGATCATGGAGGGCCATAAGTACCCTAATATCCAGATCTGATGGGACAGATTTGGCGCAGTCTGTTGAGCACCGCCGAAACCGACGTGAACCTCATGCATGACTTGGAAAATATAAACTACTTGGATGCATAGAGGATAAAAACATCGATCATGTTCTTGTATAGGATATGCTTAACACTGGTACCAGTCTGGAGGATAAACTGCAGTGCGCGACATCCTAATTGCTCATGATTGGCCCGATCAGTCGGCAAGCAACCATTTTGGAGATACTCAACAAAAGAGGCTCTCTAGTCATGATTCACATCAACTAATTCATTTGAAGAACCTGGGAGTCCTGACATGGTGGATCGGTCGGTAAGATGGATTACTTGTAGGTCTTCCTCATCATCTAAGGTGACGGGAGCAATTACTCTTCGGTGAGGCATGTGTATAAATAGATCAACTTGCTCAGGTTCTGCAAGTGATGCAGTTAGGCTGTCTAGGGCATTAGCATGAATGTTCTGAGAACGAGGGACATGAGTAACCTCCGGCTGAGATGGAAACTATGTCATTAGCTAGAGGTGCGCTCCAATAATGGAACAAGCTTTGAATTTCTGACGACATAGTCACCATTGACTTGCTTTATGACTAGTTTGGAATCCCCTTTCACATGTAGATGGGGCACATCGATCTTGAGGTCCATCTTGAGGCCAGGGGTAAGATCCTAACACACTTCCTCATTGTAGGTGCAGCTATATGACAACAGGAATGAATACAACAGAATGAATTTTATTGATTTGATAAAGACAATACCTAGTCCTACTTTGTTCAGTCAAGGATCAATGATTTTCTTTCTAGTGGGGCTCTGAGAGGCACCATCAAAATGAATCTTCATACATGGGATGGAATGATCTACTGAGAGGATTGTCTCGTCTTGAAAATCTAGGTCCAGGTACAGGTCCACAGGGGTTGGATGGGAAGCTATAAAATCTGTCAATGCTTGTCACTAGATAGCCTTCTGAGTCCCAAACCTGATATAAAACTATTGGAGGATTACATCCCACCATGCTAGATGGCTGATCAATATGGGGTGGTTCATAATGTACTTCTTCAGGTACACCCGACACACAAACCGTACCTCATGGTGCTGAAGGTAATGTCGCAACATCTTTATTGCGAATACCATGACAAGGCAAATCTTATCGATATGAGAGTATCTGTTCTCTATATCGAGGAGCATGCGGTAGAAGTAGTAGAGGTTGTTTTCCGTCCCCTCATTGTTCTTCTGAGTGATAAGGGTGCTGAGAGATCATTCCAGGGAAGTGACGTACAATATCAGTGGTTTTTAGAGATGGGTGGAAACAAGACTGGTGGCTGGAGAAGATATTGCTTGATTCCCTAGAACGCAGTCTAGCACTCATCATCCCATTCATAGGCAGATCCTTTCTTTCGGAGATGGGAAATGAGCTTACACATGCTGGCCAGATTCACAATGAATCGACATATATAGTTTTAAGGGGCCTTAGAAAACCCGAAGCTCCCAAATATTAATCAGGGGAGGCATATAACCGATGGTCTTGATCTTATCTGGGTCGATCTCGATGCCCCGGTTCCTGACAACACAGCCAAGAAGATTCCCATATTTGTCCCCGAGGGGCACATTTCCACAGGTTCATCTTCAGGTGGAAGGAACAGAAGAAGCCGAACTCTTTCTCAAGGTCCATGATATGGTCATGGAACTAGCGAGATTTGACCACAAGATCATACACATAACATTCCACCAATGTCCCACAGATTGGCTTGAATATGCAGTCCATGGACCCCTGATAGGTGGCACATGAATTTTTCAGGCCTATGGGCATAACCTAGTAACAAAAAGTACCTTGGGGTGCCCTAAATTTTGTGAACTCTTCCTCCATGGGGGACATCCATATATGATTAAATCTAGAGTAACCATCTATGATGGAGAGGTCATGGGAGCCAACCGTAACGTCGATCAACAATTATGTCACTGGATGGGAAAAATCATCCTTCGGACAGTGATGGATGAGATCTCAGAAGATGATGCAGACTCTGATCTGTCCATTCTTCTTACTGTCTTGCACAATTTAGTCTATCCACATGGTGTACTGGACCTCCTTGATGATATTTCGTCGGATGATATTGTCAACATCAGCCTCAACCATGTCACATTGAAAAGGGTGCATCTTTCGGGGAGGCTTCTTGAACCCATGATGATTTTTCGGGAGACCGAGGTGGTGGATGGCTACCTAAGGATCTAGTCCTAGAATCTGGTTGTACATCCAAGAGAATAAATCATGATGCTACTTCAGGAAATCTATATACCGCTATTGCTCCTCAAAGGGGCATGGAGACACCGATCACATTAGGTCTTGAATCTGCCTCGCTACCAAGGTTCACTTGTACCAGTTCATTGACTGTGGCGGAGACACCTTCTTCAATGTTGATGGGAGAATCCTCCAAATCCTCTTGCTCAATTGAAGAGGATGGATTCCTCGTGGGAGAAGCTTCCTCAGGGTCAGTAGATTCCAACTAGAGGCGGGTACTAGCCTGGAAAACATTGGACAACATTTCAGGAGATCCACATGTTGCTGAAAGCATAGAAATGAATGTATTTCTATCTGGTCCCATATGGTCTTCAGCCTAGGGGCCATGCTTAATGATATAAAAGAAATATCTATGCGTCGGCTTGAGAAAATTAATCCCAACCCGACAAAATAGACACGTATGACGTACTGTCACTACCATGGGGTAGACATCCCGATATCAAACAGGGGTAGGAGGTTCTGGGATCACCTGAGCCTAGATTGTGTAGGAGTACGAGATTATTTTCCATTGTATCTTGGAATTGGGAATATGCTTTCGACTTTTTCCAGATCCAATATAGCATTGACCCTTATTAGGGGTTGTGGCCTACAATCTATGGATCTGAAAGATGTAGGCATCATCCAGACTCTCCCAGGGGTCAGTTGTGACTATGAAGGGTTATACCTCACTCACCTAAATCTGTTTTTTCTTTCTCTTGTAATAGTCTACATCTAGGTATCGGGCTTCACAAGAGGTGAAAGAAGATTCATCACCATTGAGTAAGCCTACTTATCCATTAAGGGAGTACTCGAGGATCTGGTTATATTATGAGGGAACTGCCACATGTAGGTGGAGCCATGTTCTGCCCATTAATGCATTGTACACTGTTTCTTGGGAGACAACTGTAAACATAGTACTGGCAACTAGGCTTCCGAACTTGGTCTTCAAACTGATCATCTCTACCGAGGTCTTCTCGGTCCTATCGTATAACCAGATCATTAAATCGGAGTGAGTCAGGTCATTTTTAGATAATTCTAGCTTCTACAGCGTCTGTGTTTGGATAAGGTTGATCATGGATTTGGTGTCAACGAGACAGTGGAGAACATCCACACTGTTAGATTGGGAAGTGACGTACTGTGGGTGGATGTTCCCCTATATGGGATAACCTTCATTCTATCCTAAGAATGAAATTATGTCATGAAATTTAGCGTTCTCGACCGCTTCAACATAAAAAACATCTATAGTAGCTACCTCCGTCTCAAACTGGATATGGATTCATAAAGCCTCTATGAGGGCATCAATCATATTTGATGATAGGAGAAGGGCTTAGAGGATGGAAAGCCTCACTGGGATGCAGGAAAGGTGCTTGATAACATCATACTTATGCACTAGGAGCGATCTTATGCTTGTAAGAGGCTGGTCTATGATTGGAGGCATGGCGGGCCCTTCTGACTGGACCGACGGCTGATTGGTGCTGGGTATGTCCCATTTCTCTCTAGTCAAAGGTCAAAAAGTAGCTTCTGGATGAGGACTCGATGATTAAGATCAGCCTGTAACGGGGTGATGCTGGTCGCGGCATGGCCTTTGTGGTTCTTCCTGGTTTAGTTACACGAATGGTAGTGGAGGTGGGCCTGACGACACCAGATAGAGAGGTTGCATGTGTTGAGCTCTGCGCTAGGCCTGTTGTCTGGTCTCAGTTTCACCCACTGCCTGGCTGGAGGTTCTAAATAACGTGCCCCAACAACCCATGTGGCCGCAACACCACCGATGTTGGCATTGGCTAGGGTTGTTGTGGAGGTTCGCTAGGCTCTCCCTAACATCTTGAGTCATACAGGTATTTACCAACTCCAATGTATTAACTGAAGCATACCCTTGACTTTCACATGAATATTCATCCATCACTGGGCAGATTCTAGGTGGTATCCTCATCTCTAGGGGCATAAAGTCTTCGAGATTGTGGGAGGACGATGGCATTGGCGAGGAACGTTGTTTTTTCTTGCTCCACTGATGATTTCTCTTCTGGGAAGTGGTCGGCTGATATGACGATGTAGAGTTGGTGACCGAACCTTTTTAAGGCTCTGGTTGATTTAAGAATGCACAGATGACACCTTGGGCTTGTGAAACAAATTTTTGAGCCATCCAGTCATCATTATTATGCGACTCGTGGTTGGAAATATGTTTCCACTCCTCTTCACTATCGCAACAGTAGTCTGACCATACAAAGACAGATTCCACTTGTGTTGGGGCTGAGATGAACCTGAAAATGTTGTAATCGACCTGGTTTTGGATCTAGTCATTAAACACAATGCACTTCTCTAGGGTGTTCTCAAGAATATGATGATATGGGAAGTATTTGGGGTGATTAGGGAGATTCACATCTTCTGACCTTCTGTACTCATGAAAGTGTACAATCTCCTGCTCTAAGGCGCTACGGAAGTAACTTGGGACCTGATTATCGTTGCACAAGTAAGTCTAGTGTCTCCTATCTGGGATGGTGTCCCTTGGAGCCTGACCCTAGCGAGGAGATGGTGGGGCCTATCAAGGAGGCAGACCCTAATTATCTCTCATGGGAGGTGGTGGCGTATTTCACGGATTCACTTGCTGATTTCGAGGAAGACGCTACTGAGTAGGAGGTTGTGCCTAAGGTGGAAGGCCTCTGTGAGGCTGCCGGGTTGGTGCCACTGGTAATAATTCTAGTTGCATGGGGGCTTCTATTTGGGCCACCGTGGTGGGCTCGACTATGACAGCCCTCATCACTGGGATTATTGGGGGAATGGACATCCCTAGCTAGCCTGTTTCACGGCTTCCTCTAGGCACTATGCCATATCGGAGTTGTCTTAGAATCCTCTAGGGTAGTTCTAAGTGATCAGGGAAGGAACCTGTTCCATTTTTATGTTCCATATGCACATTACGAGTAGTTTTTCCTGAGTCAGTGGCATGTCAAGGGAGTATGTGAGTCCCTTCCAATGGGAAATAAAGTCCACAAGTCACTCTTCAGGCCTTTTTTTCATTCGAATAGATATTTAAAGCTCGTTTTCCGGTTGGTTGAACTGAATTTGTAGAGGAATTTCCTATGAAGGTCCTCCCACCTGGTTATAGATCTGACCGGTAGCTGGCTGTACCAGACCATTGTCGGCCCATCCAATGTCTGAGAAAAACATAGGATCTTGGCAGCCTCCTACTGCACTAATGTCTATAACATGAGCCCACTCCTTGAGTTGAAGTGGGCATGGAGCTGCGGAGGATCCCCCGTCCCTTTAAACTGGGAGATGGTGGGATTCTTGAAACCTGTAGGCACCGTGATATCATCCACCCATGCCGGGTATGGCTTACCATCAGGTAGGATTTCCACCTTTTGCGTTTCCAATGCCTCAAGGTGGCTATGAGCGCCACCATAGGATCATCTGGGTGGGGGTCCATGCCTTGATGGGATCACTAACCACAAGCACATTGTTGGGTTCTTAAACATATTAGACATGCTCAGCGGCTCGTGGAGCGGTAGGTGGAGCAACCCTTGGGGAGGCCAGGGGAGCTCGATCTGTATTCTTTTTATTACCGCGATGTTCAAGAGGGTTTGGAATGATATACCACACCCTCATTCCGTGAGCTCCAGCTTCATTCCTATCTACACGAGCTACATGATTAGGTTAGCTTGGGGGCAGCTCACCGTGGGTAGTTGTTCTTGCCCCTGCTACCCTGACCTATGATCTCCATAGTTGGGTTGTTACTCTACTACACATTTATCCTAATGTCCGTCGACCAACATCTTCTGCTCAGCAAGTTACTAGTGCAATGTGTCCTTCTCGGGGTCCTCATCCCTCTTTTTCACTGAGGAAGATGGGTCGGATTGCTTGGCAGCTCCAAAGTGCTCTTTGTCGTTACCTGAATTTCTGTCGAGTACCAATTCCTCGATGGGCACAGGGAGACCTAGAAGGTTCTTCTACTAATGGGTAATCCTCCATAACGGTTCCAACAGTGGTTCCATGACCTCAAGGGGTATGTATCCATTGAGATGAGCCTTCTCATCCTCCTTGTCCACTATGTCAGCCATGTTGACTGTGACCTTTCTTGGGGCATGTCTTTAATATCACAGAGCGAGTCTGGCATCCACCGAATAGGACTAAAGAGAAGGCATAATACTTCCCCCAACCATGTATTTGAACATGGTGGGTAGATTCCCTAATAATTTGGTGGAGTATGTTGATACCCTTAATGCATGGGTGCTAGAGGGCCTCATGACGACCGGTAGATTTGGGGCGTTGGGCCACAGGTAGTGCGGCCAGATCGACTGGATGACACCGCTCGCTGATGTCTTCGAAATGATCTTGGATCCTGAGGTAATCCACTCACTGACGACGATGACTACAATGCATCTCCCAAAGGTTGTAGTGGAAGCACTCAACTTACTCCTTGGTGAGAAATTCCGGTATGCAGAAATTTGGTGTTGCTATGGGCGAGAAAATCTCGAGGAAGTGGTCCACTATGAGGATGGTCCAGAAGCTCCTTGGCTCAGATTCAGGGTATAGAACTTGATTGCCCCATACCTCAACCAGGGGTGGCTAAGGAACTTGAATCTGTACTAGGGCAGACTGCTAGGACGGCAGGTTGGCAGTTAGAGAGTATGGTGACCGGGCTGATTGGCCACCAAATCACAAGTTGTCCTCTAAATGGTTTAGCAATGTGGCCACTACGTCTCCATAAGATGGGATGATAGTCCCTATTCCTAGCTCAGGGGCTTGGGCTACTGGTGATAGGCTGCGATGCGGCTCTCCTTCCATTGGTCCCCAGAATTGCTATATGTGATCTCTTGTAGAGGGAGAGAGCAGTTCTAGTGAAAATAGTGTTGATTGTACAACCGTAGCCTATGGGGGTTTCCAGATTTTTATCATCCTATATATACCTATGGAGGGATGTGGGAATCATATGAACCTCACATTCCAAGAGCACTAAGTTGATGTGCCTCATCCCATCCCCAGCCTTTGACTCAGATGAGCGAGGGGAAGGTTCCCGAGATGAGTAGTATTCTACTTTAGAGTCTGAGAAGCGGACCAGTTTGATCACCATCTGAACCTTATCAGAATGTTTCTTATGCTGGAAAAATACCACCTTCCTTCCCCTGGGTGGCTCCTCAGTACAAGGTAGATTTATGTCTTGTGGTCCTTCGGCAGCACTAGTTCTGGGGAAGAGAGGGTATCCACTCGATAAAGCTAGAGTGTGAGGAGCACCGGGAAAAATGTCGAAAGGTACATGGGGAGGACCTCCAAGGGTAGAAATTGAGTGTCCAAAACCTCCACTAGAACTTGAAGGAGCATTGGGAGGACCTCCATGAATGATTTCTATGGTGACCTCAGTGTGATGAGTGTCCTTGTACAGGTCTAGCTGAACACATGAATTTCCCCCACGCTAGGTACGGGTGGACCAAGGCATGCCTTCACCCCTCAGCTTCCAAGGTGAGGAGGACCTTAACCTACAACAGGGATTATATAGGGAGGATACCTACATTTAATAGGGATCATATGGACAATTTCCCTACACTGGTGGTCGGGGGTAGGAGAAATGAATCCATACCCAGTGTAATGGGAACGAGAGATGCTTTCCTGCTGAGCATCACTACTGTGAGGAAGGCCTTCATCTGGATTGGGGGTGGCACTAGGAGTACCTACATGTCGAGCCTCGAAGCGGGGAAGGCCCAAACATTCCATGGTGTTGGTATATGGAGTACCTCTGTACTGGGTGGCATCCCTATGGGTTGGTTTGCGGTGACCACTATTTGTTCCAGCAGCCACGAGGGTCCACCCAGCCTTCCCATGTGGTGGCTGGGGCCTCAATCATAGCCATGATAATAATTTTCCCTGCTCAGTGTATGAATGCACTTTTTGAAATGTGTTGGCAGTGGAATGGGCCAGGGATGATGCCGACGTTGAAGCCCAATGGCAGGTATCCTGCTCTGCTTGTGCCTAACACTAGCATTGGGTCAGACGAACCAGGGCTAGTGGTGCAGGTACGTAGCTTACCTGCTCCACTTCAAGAAAGATCGGGTGATGGCATTGGTGTGGCTGGGTGGGAGCCCTTACTAGGAGCCCCTAGAATTGGACTCCAACTGGGTTGGGTTGGACGTCACCGATCTCGTCAGCATAAGGCAGGGAGCCGTCAAAGCGCTTTGGGGTCAGGCTCCCAATGTTGTTGTATGTCGGGGTGGGGAGAAATGGCTCTGTGTGTAGCCCGTGGGGGCAGCGTTGGTGAAAAGGTACGAATGCCTCAAACTCTGGGCAGGCCATATCCCATGTAGGTATGATGCCCTATTCTTTGTAACGATGCACAAGGTCATTGATTACCCTCCGTTGAATGACCTCGGACTAGGAGAGGGGGTGTGGGCTCCCATGGTCGTAGATGAAGAGGCTATCATGGATGAGGTGAAACCATACAGAGTAGCTATGCTGGCATTGCCCCTACCCACGCATAGATGGGTAGGAAGTGATCACATCCCTGAGGCCGCAATATAATTCTTGAAAAGCAGAGAGATTATCTCATCAATGCTGTAAGAAAAAGGAACCGACGACCAATGCCCCAGTGCCATCCCGTCTTCCATGGATGTTAAGGGGGATCCCTGTTAACCATGTCATAGAATGAGATGTCCAAAATTCTACTGCCCAAACTTCTGGTATGTTTCACACCAGGACTGCTATTTTCTAGGCGGGACCTGGCACCGGATAAGTGGATCCGGTGAAACATCAATCCATTAATGCCCCGAGCACTACTAATTTTAATATTGATAAGAATAACATAACTTTGGGTTCACCATTTATGTTTCAAATGCTTTTGTCGGGGCACACATGTCCGTCACTTGGGGGGGGGGGGCGATGGAGCTGTCCATTGACCCGCATTCCATCTTTCCAATGGTGGGTGTCATCTGGTCCTTGTTCATGGATGTTTTCTCCTAAATCGAAACAGGATGATGGGATGTCAATTCGTCCGAAGATGTATTCTTCCTCAAAATTTTCCACCAAGTCTGACTCTCCCTCATATATTTGATACATTGTTTGTGGGAATCTTCCTAGTTCCATATCATCACGGACACCAGTTAATTACACAGCTTCTATTGGGATATTCCACGGGGTCCAGTCATGGCAGCAATCCTTGTTCAGGGGAGTAGTCAGATTGGGCATCACTGGAGTGACTGGACACTGGGGGATTGGCATGTATCTCTTCTGTCCCTTATTATAGGGCTTCATGATGTTGTAGAATCCCAAGGAATCCCAAATCGAACTTGTGGAATCATAGGCCATGGGAATGTATCTAAGGTTTTCCTCATCTTCCCATGTTTAGAACAGGGTATGCCGCAAGTTTAACATTTGACAGAGATGGATCACACTGATCAGAACAATGACTACTGTGGGTCAGAGGGAGGAATCCCCAGGAGGGAATGCATATATTTAGGCCAACATGTGGGTGGCTTCCTGAATGCTGTTAAAAAGAATGGGGAATGCGGTGGCATGATCCCATCGGGATGTGGTGGCCCGGGTAAGGATCCGGAGAAATAATGGATGTTTCTATGAAGGGGATGGTGAATGGGATGGTACCATCATGAGGATGACGATGATTTTGGGCTTGAGCCTTGAAGGGTCTTAATAAGTAACCTTGTGGTAGGGAATCAAAGTCCACGTAGTTCATCTGATGACGACTTACCATCGATTGGAGTTCAACGACCTGTCGTTGGATGGGGTCGCAATGGATCACCACTAGATAAGGTCACAATGTCTTAGAGCTAGATTGGGTTTCAACGGCTTACCGTAGGATGGGGTCACAACGACATTCCACTAACTGAGGCCCATAGTTTAACATCTTGTAGGATGGGGGTGGACCGACGCGAAGTGGGTCGGAACTACTGGGTGTCGGTCTTGAACCTTAGGGAGGCTTCTTACATACTCTATCTTGTAAAAGGATCAATGACCACGTAGTTTAGAATATGGGGAAATTGGGGCTTATGCTCTGAGGTGACCCAGGGTGTCAGTAAACCGATGTAAAGAAGGACCTAGGTTCCATAGGCTGTTGGGCTTGAACCTCGTGGAGGCGTCCAACATACCTAGCCACGATAAGGATCAATGAACTCATAGTTCATGGTTTTAGTGAAATAACATGAATGGGGTCGGAACGACATGGTGCTGGTGGGATTAACCCTCATGGAGACTTCCTATGTACCTTTCCTTGGAAACGATCAATGTCCACGTAGTTCAGGATGGGACAAAGAGACTACACTCTAGGCTTCCCAGGATGATGCAGGATTCAGTGAACTGAAGTGAATAAGGATCTGGGGTCCTATTTGATGGTGGGTTTGAACCTCAGGGAGGCTTCCTTCGTACCTTTCCTTGGTAAGGATCCAAGACCACAATTTTTAGGATGGTTTGGTGAACTGATGTGAAGGATGACTTGGGGTCCAATTGGTGGTGGACTTGAACCTCATAGAGGCTTCCAAAATAACATGCCTTGGCAAGGATCAAAGACCTCGTAGTATGGATTGGCATTTTGGGCTTATGCTCTGAGGCGGCCCAGGATAGATTTCATAGTTAGTGCCTACTGAAATTCCACATGATCCTTGCTCGGTGTGAGAATCAATATATAGGAGAGACCTGATGATCACGTCACGAAAGTTTTGCCCATGGGAAGGGGAGTGGGGCTTAAACGCAGTAAGCATCCCAAAGAGGAAACAGGGGCTTATGCGTGGGGTGCAGCCCGAATGGGTGGGGAATTAATCAAAGAAGGAGGCTCGATGGAAACAAAGCCCAGCGGGAGTGGGATTAGGCACTAAAGAAAGGAGGGGTCCAATGTCCATTTTCTCCTACCCCCTGGTCCTTGGGACTGAGAAGAAAGGAGGAGCAGGGACACTTCCTCCTACAAAAAATTCAAGGCTCTTACACTAAGATGGTTTCCATCTCCCTGTGGAAAAAAGACACCCTGATAAGGAGGATATCATCCCCTATAAGGGAATATCTCATCCTCATAGAGACCAGTGGTCATGGAGAATGTCCACGGTGGGGGGTCCCTCATGAGAGGCATTGGGAGATGACACATTTTAATGTCTTGTGTTGAGGATGATGGTGCTTGGTAGTTTAACATCCTCCAGCTCAGACGATGTGGGTTTTCTCGACACCCCTTGGAAATACATAACTGGTACCCTCTTTTCCATGGTGCAGAGAGGGGACAAGCAATGCCATGACTAGGGCGTGTCAGGGAGAAAACCATCGGGGGGTCCATGTTAGCATGGCTATGCGAAGAAGCAATATCCATTAACGTGCCTATGCAAAGATGCATAAGGAAAAGTAATGCAACGGTAGGTATCGTCCAAGGGGATTTGAAGTTACTTCATATGATCCTGGAGGGTCCTACAAGAAAATAGTATGTGGAAGAAGTGTTTTGGGTGCAGGAGGTGCCTGAAAATGATTCCTTGAAGAGAGACATCATGTGCGCACATAAATATGTATTGGGCGCAAGAAAGGCCTGATCAGCATGAAATTGAGTGTTGGTTGTGAAAAAGGCAATGTGTGGCGTGCTAATGGTCAGCGGATGCACAAAAAGATGGACTGGTGTGCAAAAGGAATTGGGAACCGAAGAAATGATTGCGCACAATTGGAAGGAACTGCACGCAGGAGAAGGGGCTCAATGGGACTTCAAAGAAGATCAATCCCGATGGGTCTCGCGCAAAGGTGGACCCCCGGGCAACCTGGAATGAAATATTTAGTACATAAAATCCATCTTTTGCGTGAAAGAGAGGTGAATTTAGCGTATGGGAGACAGTTCATATTCTTCAGGGCTGAATTTGAAGGAGTGGCCTTCTATTTATTGGCGCTCACGATCGTGGGTCCACGTGGAAAAAAATCCAGCGTGAAATATTGCACAATGTGGGGTCGGTAGCACATACACCGACCGTGTAGGGTGGAGATGTGAATTTTTTTTTCACCTACATGTAAATCTCTCGCAAAACCTAGAGTTTTTCACGTGGGGGATATTTTTCCCTGATACTCATTATTTTTTTCGTGCCGCCCCTCCGGGACCCCTATAATGGATCACTGGTTCTAAATATGGCTTCTCTTTGTCTCAACCAAACATTCCACATCCCTGGAGCGCTTATCGGAATCTAATGTTAATTTTAAACAGTTTTCTAAAAAATATGTATCATTTTATATTATCTAAATGAAAATTTAATTTTTAAAATAAATTAATTTATTTTTATTATTCATTGAGAAAAAATAATATGTTATGAAAATTATCAAAAATCTACCCTAAGATAATTTTTAAAATTATTTATTAATTATAAAGTTTATTTTTTCAAAAAAAATTATAAAATTTTACAAAATTAATTTTATTGTTGTTTTCCTAAAATTCAATAAAAATATTGCTTTAAAATAATAGCATTTTACGAACATATAAAAATTTTATAAAAAATTAACTACATTTTTATCAATATGTATACCAAAAGATAATTGTAATTTATTTTTAAAATGTGGTTATTATTATCCATACTACTAAGTTTAAATACTGTTATAAAATTCATGATTAAAAAATAATATTTATAGTAAATTGTTGTTCACTAGAACATGTTGTTTCATGGAATGCAGACCATTGAAGAAAATAAATTTATTTGAAAAAAATATCAATAAATTTTCGATGTGTAACATTATAACCGCCATGAAATAAACTTATAGCCTAAAATTCTATCGCTTTGGAAAAACCAATTCCAAAAACATTTTCGTCATTGCATCATTGGTTCCCACATAGTTTCCTCAAGCTGGTGGTTTTACCATAAAACATTGAACATGTGAGTAGTCATATTTCATAGAACGTTTTTTATTTGATATAAGATATCAATAGGTTGATGCTGATAAAAATGTTATCTAGTATTATGACTTCTGAGTTTAGTACATGTGATGGGTTTGGTATGTACTTCCTTGAATGAGATAATTTGAACACATTGTGGAGCTAAAAGAGGTTTAGTGGAAGTTCCAAAAAGTAAGTTACAATCCTCGTATGATCAATAATTTCTAGGGGACCTATATATTGAGGGATTAGTTAGAACTTATTTCAAAATATTTTTACTTCCTTCGAAGGAAAAATTCAAAGAAATACCTTTTCACAAACTACAAATTACCTATCATTATAGAAACCATAGTTTTAACATTTATGAAAAATTTGTTCCTCCCGTGTGAATTTCTTAATGTATTTATCCTTATATATAACTTATTTATATTTCATAGGTCCTAATATATTTCTTTATACAACTTAATTCTAGTATGTTGTATTTCTATAATTATTTCCAAAAAGTAAGTTATATGGTTTCATTTGAATACTTGAGTGGAAGCTATTATTGTATGAAAACATGACTGTAGGAAGGTGTTGATCCCCAACACCTTTGAAATCCACAGAATAGGGTATTTTCATATCCTATACAGTTTTTATGGTTCATTTAGATAATCCACTTCTATGTGGATGATACACAATGCTGAAAATAAACTTTGTGTCATGATCATGCTGAATACTTCCCCAAAATTTCATTCTAAACCTCATATCCCAATCAGATACAATGGATGCAGTATTCCATGGAACCTTATCACTTACTTAATGTATATCATGGAAATATTATCCAAATTAATGTATTATATAATAGTGATAAAGTGTGATGATTTATAAGCATATCGACATCAACCCATATAGAATTATGTCCTTTAGATGTTTCGGGGAGTCTAATGAAAAAATCCTTGGTGATGTTTTACCATATCCATTATGGGATGGGTAATGGTTGTAACATACCCTTATAACTTTATCTATTAGCATTACCTTACTAACATACGAAGAACTAAGACATAAAATATACAATATATTTCTTGATGCCTTCCCGCTAAAAATACTCCTTTAAATAACTATAAATCTCTGTACTTCCAGGATAAATATATAATGATGAACTACAAGACTACTCTAATAGATCATTCAAATCTGGTATTGAGGGGAAACAAAAAAGTATCATGAACTTTATTAATACTTCACAATCAATATTAAACTCATGAAAATTTCGAAAATTATTTTGCAGCTCTAACTTATCACTCTACACCTATTTAATATTTTCTTTTATTGATAGTTTAACACTTATTTGTGAAATATAATATTTCTCCCCTTACATATATATCTGAAGATCTGTCATTTGAAAATCCATAAATATGTGATATTTTGTGATACTCATCATAGATAAGCTAATATTATCTTTTAAACTCAAAGCATCAACCATATTGTTTTTTTCTAAGGGTGGAAATGTATTCAGTAACCGTAATCATTAATCTGATATAACAATATTATATGTAGAATATTAAAATAATTTTTTTGAATATATAATTTAAACATTCGTGATCAATATACATATCACAATTTTCTCTAAAAAGAAAATGCCTCATTATCTTTAATAATGAACATACCATAGTAAAATCCAAATAATGAGTTGCTTATTTTTTTAATGGACATTAAATTTATATAAGACATAATATATAACCATTTCATTATATATGATAACAAATCTCAATCCATTCTTGGATTCATCACTATAGATTGCAAACGCATATCCAAAGTAGGTAATGTAAGAACATGTGTGCGGACTAATGTTCTATTCTATTACTTTATATTTCCTTCATATTAGTTTGTACAAATGAACTTGGATCCCATCAAAGTTAATCCAATTAGTTGATTATATATTCATCTGAAAGTATCTACAAACCATTCATAATATCTAGCTAAACCATGAAAACTATAGATCTAAGTCACCATGGTTTGTCTATTCCAATGATCAATAACCTCTATCTTTGATGCTTATATAGATATACCCTCTATTGAGATTATATCACCTAAAAATGAAACATTTTTTTATAAAAAAATATCTTTTTTAAAATGTTCATACAATCTATCCTTCCTTAGTTGTTAGTACAATTTTCATGTCATATTTATTCAATTACATTCCCTTTTATAAAAAGGTAATATCATCTATAATTTCTATCATAAAAAAATCATTGTAACACTTAAATACTCTATTTATTAATTTCAGGAATATAAAAGGTGAATTAGTGAGAAAAAATATAATCACTATATACTAAAAGGGTTCATACCTTTTTCAGAGTGCAGTTTTTGGTATATCCTCTTTTTCGAACATCAATGGACTTTAACCTGAATATATGTTAATATTAAAAAAATATTTGATATCCATAGAGTTGTGGAAAGAAGTCTTCAATACGAGTTAGATGATACTTTTTATTGATTTGGATCTTGTTCAGATCATGGTAATTTATGTAGATAAGCATTAATCCATCTTTCTTCCAAAAAAAAAATTTGGAACCCCACAATTACACACATTGTGGAATAAATCCATTTTCAAGGTTATTTTGGATTTTATTCGTCAATTTATGAAACTCCCTCAGGTCCATTTTAATGGGATTAATTGAAATATTTGTTCCACCAAGTATGTGCTATATTGAAAACTCAACTTCATATTTCAATGGAATACTAAGAAACTCTTTCAGAAATAAATCAAAAAATACCCACATAATAGACATATAATTGATGATGAGTTTCTCCCCAACCATTTGAGAGAAAATTACCTTTTTAATGGTAATAATTACACATAAAATGGATTCAACTTCCATTATAAGTTCATATATATCAACAAATTGATAAATGATCAATGGTTTGTTTAGAATATCAAATGTGACTTACCTTACATGGAAATTTATATGGGATTTATATAAAGAAATCCAATACATGCCTAATATAAAATTCAATTCAAGAAAATTTATATTAAGAATATTTTTATGAAGAAAATTCACACATAAATTTAAAAGATAATTATCATAAAATTATGTTAAAATCCTCATGTCCTTAGGGGTTTTAAATATTATTTTAACTTCAAATTATTGGGGATAGAAATTAAATTTCATAAACATTTTTCATTATCTAATGTAATTTATATGAATAATCTCATATAAGATACTTAAACACATGAGCAGAACAATCACTACCATAACTTCATTATTCTATCATTTAGTCATTATTATAAAATGTTTATCAATACCATTAAGAATCATTGATTCAAGTATGAAATCATTTATAGGATATCTAAATCATGAATCCTTATTCTCAATATATGAAACCTTATTTTAATCCTACGTCATTTATGGTCATTATTAAAATTCTTCACTATGGTTCATAAAGAGTTTTTGAATTTCAAATCCATATCTAATAGGAGAGATAAAAAAGGTGTGAAATAAGGCCTATTGTCATCTACCAAGTGATGATCAGGTCAAACTCAATTTTCAATTTTTAGAGTTATTACCCCTAGGTATAACTATTATTAATCCTCATCTACTTTTAGTATCCAGTCACGGATGATACTATAATGAAACCACATGCTTTATCCTTTACCAAAATTCCAGTTTTTTTTCCGATAGTATGATTTTTCCATATTTTTCTTTATAAATTTGTATCATCATAGTTTCTAAAGCATGAACTAAACCTTTATTTGGTTCCAAATATAATGAAGCACATTAATCATACATATATATTAAATATTATTAGAAAAATAATTGTAATCTTACATAATGATCCATGGAAAAATCATTTAGGTCTAGGGCCTTTGGAAACATGGATACAAAAACAACTTGTTCATAGTTGAACTACATCATATCCCACTAAATTATACACAAATATAACCCTTATTAGACATATCATACATAATAAAATTCATAATAACTTAGGCAATGGAATCAAAATAAATTGTGAGCTCAAATTCTCATTAAGTGTAAAAAAGGGAGATATCAACATAAAATGATCATAATGCTATTTGAAAATGAGAATAAAATTTGAAAATAATACCTTGAATATCATAAATCATAAGCATGAGTCGTCAAATAAATATATATAGATTATAATAAATTAATCATAATGGAATCAACATACATGACCCATGGTACCATAATAATATAATATGACCAAGATTTGTGGCGTACACATAAGCATAGAAAAACATTTTCCATAGTAGCAATGGGTGACTAAAAAAGTTGTAATAGTGGAATTGTTTCACACACAAAACTATCATAGCAGTCAACGATTACACATAATACTATCATAGTATTGAAATTGACATACTAAACAAGGTTCACTACCGATTTTTGGTCCAGTTTATCTCATGAGATATCAATATTTATCCAATACATTGGATATATATATATATATATAAAGATCTCACTCATAATTGGTTATAATGTGACAAATGCCCTTTGTTATCACATGAACATAATACTTATTAATAACATGACAACTATACTTGAATATAATATAACCATCGTAATATAATGGAAACCATATATACGTGTTCCACAAGATAACTAAACATTCAATATATCAAAACCCTTGAAAAAAATGGGTTTCATAAATTTTTTTTCATACAATAAACCATGGAAAACAAAAGGTTTTTATAAACATTTCATAATTTCATCATAGAATTACACATGAAAAAAGGAATGGGTTTTTGTTATAAAAATGTTATTTTCAAACAAAAAATCTAATTTTCTTTAAGAAATGTTCCATGTGATAGTGTAAAATCATTTTCCATCTAGGATGAAACCCTTTGATATTAATATTTTTATCATAAAGATAAAACATCTAGATAAATAATTTGTTTGAAATAATTGGATCTTATCACTAGTAAATATTATGTATATCAAAGGGTTTCATCATAGATAAAAAATTATTTTGAAAGATCACCAAGATCATTTTATAAGGAAAAAATATTTTCCCTTTAAAAATAAACTTTTGAAAACTAAAAGTTAAAAAAAATATTTTGAAAATAGTTTTCATTGAAGATAATATTTGATACATATAAAGTATGATTTAAAATAGTTAGTTCTCATGATGGAGGAACATATCGTTCATGTCATATATGATAAAACAAATATTCCATTCGTATTTTAGGTAAAAATTAAAAACTTTTCTTATTAAGAGAATAAATAGAAGATACATTTCAAAAAAAATTATAAAAAATCAAACATGCTTATTTTGTTAAATCCACTTTCAGATATTATTTAATAATTTTTTTAAATAATTAATTTATTACATAAAATGGAAGAAAATTGTATTTTGTCTGAATAGAGAAATAAATTCAGTTTTTCCTTAAAAATATTTCTTCTAGAATCTTGAGAACATAGACGAAAATGAAAGGAAAACATGATATTTCAAGAAATTAAAATATTAAATGAATATAAATAAATTTTTTATTAGTATATCATAGGATCTCATAATTAAAATTAAAATCATAAATAAACTCGATAAACAATGAGCTTGTGGTATTTAACACTTTACACTTTGGTAGATTTTGAGTCATAATAACTATGAAATGAGGAAATTTATTTGATAATGTAAATACATATAAATTTCATATGAAATATAATAAAATAAATTCATGGTTAGTATAAAAACCTCATAAAATTAACATGTGGTGAATAAGGCATGTGTCCCATAAAAATAAAAGTGAGATGCGATTCCCCTTACTACTTTGGAAACTTATTAATAGTAAGACTAATTAAAGAATAACCTAAAATGAAACATTAAATATCATTAAAATAAAAAAAATTAAAATATATCATGTCATAGGGTATGTATATAAATATAATAAATTAATATATGTTCGTAAACTAACATTTTTCCAAAGAATACAATTTATGTAATATTCCCTTAAATGGTTTGGTGAATTTTGAATCATAATCCCCGTGGAAGAATAAAATCAAATAAAACATTAAATATCATTAAAACAAGTATATTAATAATATAACATATCAAATGGTCTTAATATACACCACATAATGGAAAAATGTGGTGAATAAGTCAAAAGATTCTTAGAAATAATAGATGTTATAAAAACACCTAAACTTAAGTCTCAAACTCCTTCACACACATGAACATTTGTTTCTATCTTATCAACAAATGAAATGAATGGAAGTTAAATAATATATCACATTTCTATAGAAATGTTTACCTCATATATATCTCATATTTTTATTATATTTATTATTATTACCTTCATGAGAATTGTAAGTGAAAACGAATCACATAACTTCGTGAAGCAGTAGAGCATTGTACACAGGAGTAACATCATCATATTCCCAAGGAACGGAATGATTGAATTTATAAGTGATATAATAATGAAATAGGAATTATGTTTTCATAAATATCATATAAATATGTTAAATCAGTCATTATATCCATATGTGAGACGTGGTGGTGGAAAGAAAATATATCAGTTCGCGAGGTGGTAGTGCGCCAAACAAATGATTGACAATTTAAATTCCAATTTGAAGAAAGAGAACAAGGATATAGGTTATAACATTAACATGATATAATATTAATATATTGGATTTTTTACATCATCATTTTTGAAAAATAAATTTTGAGGTGGATGAATAAATAAAATAAAACACTCGTTAAAGAATTTCACATCTTCATCAGAGTACCTATTTCGGTTTATGACTAAAACATTATTAAGAGGGTTTCTGAATAAAATTATGTCTAATATATGGTTTATAGGGAATTATGTAACATATAATGGATGTTAATGGACTAACCAAAGGATTTTTTATTTGCGAATTGGATAAGAGAGAGGTTCCCATTTATAACTAGGGGAGATGAGACACTCCGAATTTTTGAAATGAAAAAGTGTCCCAATTTTTTAAACATTCCATATGTATTACAAAAATATTTCATTATATAACATTTTATGATATAAAGTATAAAAATTGAAATAAAATAGGTTTTGAACAATTCTCTTGGTTATTATAACACTTATCATTTTAGTTTAAACCTTAGTAAACCAGTTTTATCCATAACCACGATAGTACATTTTTTTTCCGTTTTTACTATTAATTTTGACTAAGAATCAATTTGACCATATTATATAATATTAATTATTCTAATTATAAATATTTAATCAATTATTTCTAAATTCCATTCACAAATGTACAAAATTGTAATTTAAAATTAAACCCATAGATGTGAGGAAAATAGGTTTTCAATAAAGAAAATATCCATACATATAAAATGATTTAATATCAATAATCAATATCAAATTGATTCCAATGTCATAAATAGGATAAATAAATATATAATTTTAAATATTTTACATTTAAATCATTTTTAATGAATATGTAACTTTCTACTTGTTTTAAATGAAAAACATGTTTTCAATAAAAATCATTATTATTCATTATTCACTATAAAATTAATATTTTCATAAAACCATAAAACATTATCCATAAGATACTTCTGAAATTTATATTTTAAAATCATTATTTAGTTTTCTAAAATAAATTTTATAAAATTTGATAAAGTTACTTTTTAAATATGGTCACAAAAAGAAATAAATATCATTTCCTTGAGAAAATAATATTATCAAAACATATAATAATTTTAAAAAAAATTAATTGTTTTTTACCAATATAATTTCTTTTTTTAAACAATACAAATAATATCTATAATGTGTTTATTACTATTCATACATCCATGTTTAACGACTATGTTATAATGATTTTTAAAAAAAAATTAATATTAATGATATATTATGGTTTATTAAAATTCATTGTTTCATGTATCATAAGATATAGAAGAAAATTAATTTATTTGAAATAAAATTTCATAAAATATTTAGGGTGTTAAGATACTATTTAATTATAGAATCACATCATGCAAGAAAATATCTCATTCCAATTATTTTTTCCTGACTCCTATCACCTTAAAAAAATATTCAAGACAACTCTATAAAAATATGACATCCTTTATTGATTATCAATCAACATCAAATGATTATATATTCTTCACGTGTTTTATTAATATGAAATAGTTTCCATCTAAAATTCCATGTGGTTATTTAGTGAGATATGACCAATGGACAGGATATATCCAAGTTATATATAGCTTCTAAGATAATGAAAAATATCCTCCAACCCTATTAGATAGTTAAATGAATCTAATAGGTCCCAAATATAATTATTTGTCTCTTCAAAAATCAAAAAAGTTAAATTGATTTTGAATTATTTAAAATCCAAAAATAAAAACCCAAAATAAATAATGAAGTAAATTAATATATTTTAGGTTTTAATTCCAACATTAAATACGATAGCCTCATCTACATTTGTATTTTTAAATTTATTCAATTTGATATCAATAAATAAATATTTGAAATATATTACTATGTAACCAATACTATTATGAATTATTTTTATAGATTTCAGGGTATTAAATTATATTATAAAATTGATCTTATAATTTAAATAGATTCATGCATTCCTTATAACATAACCATATACAACAAACTATGTCACAATTTACAACCATAATTGCTTAATATTTTTAATTTATTAAATAAAAAAACATTCATTAAAATAATTATGAATTTATTTAAATATCCATGGGAAAATTATTAATTTTTAGTAGAACATGTTCAAACAATTACACCAAAATCTAATGGTAACTATATATTAATTTTTTATTCATGTAAAAAAACCTCTATAGTTTCCTAGAAACTACATAAAACTCCAAAAATTGAATGTACAATGAATAATTGAGACATTAAAAAAAGAATTATAACTAAATTTTATTAATAAAGCACAAAATATTTTACATTTTGTTTGGTAACATACTCTAAGAGTTTAATTATCATTTCAATTCATATAATATATGAAAGAAAATATAAAATAATGATAAAGTAGAGACTCGCTTTTTATAATAAGATACACTGTATATATTTTCAAAATAAAATAAAATGTTACCAAAATAATACAAAAAATTAGTTTAATCATACTTCATATGATATACCACCAAACATTCTTTGTGTTTGGTTTTATTTTATGGTATTGTTTAATATATTAAATTACCATATAATTCTTAGCACAACTAAATGTCACTATCAATTAAATCTTCTAACTAATGTAATTTAATATGTAAATATATATGAAATAAAATTATTTAACTAACAGAATGAATAATATTTATAATAATAATTATCATCTCATTCAATATTAAGATTTATTTTTTTAATTTTTAAATACGTAGGATTTTTTATAGTTATATAATGATTATCTTGTAATTTATAAAAACATTTTTTTAGATAATTTTCTAACAAATTTATATATAAACATTTATATTTAGTCTATTATTTCCTTATATATCATAAATTACAGGGGGATGTAAAGTTACACTCACAATGAATTATACTGGTACAATAATTTATTTATCATACCTTTAACATCTATAATTCTAACTATATTAACACTACAGTCTTAGAAAATATATATTCTCTAATATATATTTAGAAAAGATAAAAAGTTTTTGTTAGAAAACTGATCATATTTAATTTATAGTGATACATAAAAATTAAACTTTTAACAACCACATATTATATTATATTCAATGTATGATTAGAACTTTCCAAGATAAAGGAATTTTTTTCTATGAATGCGATCTTGATCTTAATACTCCAATCAAAAATAGTTTATCCATCATCCCCCTTACCATTATAGGAGGGGTAGATCAAAAGTTCATTTATATCTCGTGATGGTATTTCTCATGTTTACTCCCTATATAAACTCTAATCTCATTTCAGGTTTCCCTGATATTACTATGATGTTAAGGGTTTCATAAATCATTAATGAATAATAAATTCTTTAAATGTTGATATTAGATTACACTCAATTTTACTTACTCTTTAATTATTGATTGGATTATTAGTTTTTTATTCAATGACCATTGGATGAAATTCTTGATAAATTCATCAATATGATATCTAGGAGGGATTAGGTGGATTTTGAGTTTCTTGATTCCATCAATTTTATAAATTTCCTTTCGAATAAATAATATATAATATCATATTAATCCATATCCTCATAGGTTATGGATTCCTTTTTAATTTTTTAGATGGTATTTAAAATTACAAATGATATAATACCATCCTAAAATTATATTTTTATGGCATTTAGGCTTCCTCATTCATTTACATTAATGGTATAATGTCCCATAGTTTCTGTATAATTTATGGTTTATAACAGTTCCCCAAAATGATGAGAACCATGATGTTCCATGATGATTATTAAATATTTCTATCCAATGATCCAGATAAAATTATATTATAGGAAACATATTATGGTTACTGCAATGTGTTAATACTCATAAATGGATGCTACTTCATCCCATTAAGTTCACAATTGATAATCTTCTTAATGAGAGATTATCATGATATACCCATTGGTAAAAATTCCATATATTTTTACACCATTTGATACTCATTTATGGAATTTTATATAAATATCCATAGACATGAGATTATAACTAATTCATCTCATGATTCATGTACTTTGATGTATTTTCCAAAAATATGATGACATATTTTCACAATATATTTATGATCAATTTGGTGTATCATGAATGTTATTATATCAATGAATAAATCAAGAGAGGGTTTATCACACTCATATTTATGGAAATTAGATATAAAAAACCTTTTATTTGATTGAAACTTTCAAGAAAATACAAATTCTATTATTTATTAACAATTTCATTTTAGGATGTTGACGAAATACATAGCGAAAATATGACATAATGAAAAGAATATGAATCTTTCATGACTATATATTATAAAAAAGGTATTATATTACATAACAAGTGTTTGTATATGGTTTTCATAATTATGGAACTTAATTATTCATCTATGGGAGCATTGATGTGTTACTAGATATTGATATTGGACATTAAGAATCATTAACTAATTTCACCGAGGAAGAGGTCAATTGGGTCACATAGTTTGTGTATCTATCAGTCATAGTTATGTAAAAAAAATTTAAGATTAGAAATAAATAATATTCATATGATAATGTTATAATATTTATTCATTCACTAATTATATGTGTGTTAAATATTTAAATAGATTTTTATCCATAATACCATAAAATATAATATTTATTTAATTATGGTTTCACATACTATGTAATATTATTTTTAAATGAATATTTACATAGTTACATGAATATTAAAAGGAAAAAAATTAATATCAAGACCATTAATATAATATTTATTTACATATTGAAAATGTAATATCTGTTATTCAAAGTTCATTAAAGGTTAATAATGGTATTCAGACCAAGGTATTAGTGTAAGGAAGTGTTTATGAAAAATATAATTTAAATAGATATTAACATATGAAATGATACTTATTTTACCCATAGGTGTTACACATAATATGGAAATAATAATAAAAATATAAATATTATTGGAAATTGAATTTATGATGGATTAAGTAATTTTTTAAGGGACTATATTTAATTACCAATACTAAACATCAATATATAAAAACATTGTTATATTATTTTCTTGGGATATATTAATGAGAATTTTTTGTTTATAATGAATCTTCTCTAGAGAATTTTCCCTCAATGAAGAACTTCTCGAGATAATTTTCTCTCAATGAAGAACTTCTCTATATGTTTTATCATGACATAGATAATTAATCCCCCTCTTACCTTCCTCTATATAATTGGTTACCAATAATTTTGATCATTCATTCTCTAAGGATGGAATTTAAATCATGTTTAATAAATAACTTTGATTAAATCATCCATTCTAGAACTCAAAATTCCATCAGTGTTGTTTGGATAATAAAGAACACATGTGTATCACCACTAAAGGGATTCAACTTTGATTCCTCTTAGTATGTGGATGGAATAACTCATATGTTGTTTAACAGATCAACATTATTATAAAATAATGAATTGAAAGACCAAGGTAATTATTTTTGTAAAATTAATTATATATTTATTGTTAAATGATCTTCTCTAGAGTTTTGAGATTATTTCTTCTAGTTTTATCAAAAATATTCATTAGACATGATGATTCTTCATCATATTCTTATGGATTTTTGTATCATATCAACTTGAATGAGTTAAACATTTCCTAGAAACTATATGATTTATCAAACTATTCTCATTAAAATTTATAATCACTTACTAAATGTTAATAAATTTTAGATTTCCCATAAGTTTTTCTTTTTGAACCTTTCATTATTTTATCCAAAACTCAATATTTATTATACATTCAGATTTATATAGCTAGAAATAGTATATTAACATGTGAAAAAACTCCAAATAATCTATCTAGAGATTTTGAGGATTTTATATAGAGTACATGGGACTATAAGGTGTCTATCTCAAATGTACATGTTGTGTAGTAATGTTCATAGCACCAGGACAAAAATATGAAAATGGTAACTGGTCTTGTGTTGGATTTATGAATTAATTATGTGATTCCCTAGATACATACTCAAAAAATATGATGTGAATATACACAATATTTTCATACTGGAATCAAAAGCAACTGATGCAACCAAAATTTAAATATCCAAAATTACAATACAATCAAAAATTATTTTGTCAAATACACGCCAATGATTCTTTAGGATTCGAGTTTTAGAGATATGAGAAACTTTTTATCTAAAAGAATGTATATCATTCCCATATAATTTTTATTTTCCAATTATTCCATAAATCCATTATTCTACTATAATTCATCAACAAATTCCGTAAAATTCCCCACACTTGAAACCGTTCTAGAAATATCACAGTTATTACTCTTCTTCTTATCATGGTGAAACATAAACCTAATAAGGGTGATCTAAAATGATTAGTAAGGGGCACAAAATATGAAAAATAATATTATAATAAACTATTAATTAATTATACATCAATAATAAATAAATTTAATAATGTTATTTATCTGATAAAATTATCATGAAATAAATATATGGATAACATTTCAACTATATTATGTACATGAATTACAATTATATATTTGATGGTGTAAAATTCATGTTGTTAGAAATATTAATCTTACTATCATGACATCAATAAAGAATTTAATCTTACCATCATGAAATAAAAAAGTAATTTATTATCACCATAAGGACCACAACCAATAAATTATTCTTACAGTTATGACGTCATAGAAGAAATTATTTTTACTATCACAATCACAACTAAGAAATTATTCATATGATTATACCAGAACTATGACTTTATTTATTAATTGATGACTATATCCAATACAATATTAATATTTTCATAATAATAACTATGAAATTACACTTACCATTATGACCACAACCATTTCATCATTAATAAATTTGAAGTCTTAAAAAAATACTCAATAATGATTGTCTCATTAGACCTGCCGATCCATCAAGGGGATACATAATATTATGCCCCTACCATCACTTATACCAGTCCAATGATTTCCTCATATTTTGAATAATAAATACAATACATAATGAGTATTTTTAATGGATAAATAAAAATTAATTTTGGAATAAAGAACATATGATATGAAAATACATTCCCCAGTCAAAAAATGATATAACATGATCTTAAGACTTACAAAAAAATTAAGTTGGTGGTACCATTTGGAAATATACTCTTTGAAACATAAGAAACTATAATGGATGTTTAAATCGTTTTTTTTTAAAATATCATTAAAATTTTACGTGTTGAATAATTTAAAAATATTGTTTTCATATTTATTTCATTTTTAGAAAATGTTTTATAAAAGTAGTGGAATAAAAAAATTAAGAAAAATGAAATCTTGGAGAGGTTTATTCTTATATATAACTTAATAATCTAGTGGAAAATTCATTAGTATGAAAAAAATTCAAAATATTATTTCTTTAACATTTTATAATTAATGCAAAAGATAATAACAGGTGAATTAAGATGTAAATTTTAAATATATCTTTGAAGAAGGTGGAAAATATTTTTAGAGACATATTTATAAATAGAATAAATGATTTTTTGAAAATAATTAAGTGCTATGATAGAATATGTGGGTCAGAAGATAAAATATATAATGATAAATGTAAAATAATTTTTAA
Source organism: Viscum album (assembly GCA_963277665.1). Classification (NCBI taxonomy): domain Eukaryota; kingdom Viridiplantae; phylum Streptophyta; class Magnoliopsida; order Santalales; family Viscaceae; genus Viscum; species Viscum album. The sequence goes on from OY728125.1 coordinate 381,567,958, forward strand.
TATTTTAAATAACTATACTGAGGCCCTCATTATAAAAAAGTATTATAAAACAACATTTTTGAAGGTGGTAAATAGAAACAAGAAGCCTAAACAGGATAAAATTTACATGGGTATTAAAAAAGAAATCAATTTTTAAAAAAAAGTTAATATGCAAATATAATTGAATAATCTATTAAAGAGGAATATGATTATTCTTAACAATTATGCATTTTTATGAAAAGAGAAATACATCATAGAAGAATAATGGATATAAAAATATTAAAAAAAGGTGTTTATGGGGAAGAAATGAAAATCCTTAAGAATAAGAGGGGATGTGAAATATAATAAAATAATAAGGTAGATTCAACCTATCATATAATAATGAAATTAAATAACAATGATCATAACTAGATGAATGTACATTTTGTTTGACCTAGCATGAATTACTATGAAACATTTTGAAAAAATGATATTAGAAATGTGAAAAAAAAATTAAATTTAACTTCAATAAATATAAAGAGAATTGGGATATAATATTTTTAATAGAGACTATATAGAAAATAAAAATTATCATAGGTTCATAATATGAATCTTGTCTCAAAAGAGGAAAACTTTGAAATGAGAAGCTATTATTTTAAAAACTCCACCCCTAATTGCCCAATGTCGGTACCTTAATTAAAATGAAATTATTACAAGGAATAACATCCCTAAGTACCAAATAGTTAAGTAGAATTGTAAAACCATACACATTCATAATAGCTACATGATAACGTGAAAGGAAATACAACAGAACTACTCAATTGGAAACATCCATAAATTCTTAGATTATTCCTGTAAGTAATTATTAAAAATATTCATCTTCACATATTTGGAAAAAATAAAACAAAAGAAATAGGAGAGAGTAGATCCTTATTATGGTCTTGTAATACAGTATAAGTTATCAAAAAAATAAATATTAGGCATGGTTAATATCAAAACAAACACATGCCTTTAAAATTAACATGAGCATAAAATGTTATAAATGAAAGAATAGTGAATGGCACCATATTATTGACTATTAAAGAATGAAAAAATGGAGACTATACTAGTTGAATAATCACACAGTTTATCGATTAATATTATCATAATAATGGAATGCATAACATTGGATATCTAAAATATAGCATCAAGGCCTCCACGAAGACATTAGAAAATACGAGGGTTAGGACATGGCCAAACCCCAATAATTATTTGTCTCATGGGACCTACTGATGCATCAGGGAGCTATATAGGGTTCCATTAGTCACTTGATAATTCCAATTCATTAATCATATGAATGTGTCTAAACATAAACACATGAATGTATGAAATATATTTCCCCAATATATAGACATAATCACTAACTATTCTGAGTAGTATGGTGAATGATATCAATATAGCACATCCATAGTCAAAATAATCATAAAAAATTGTATAAAATATGGAATATGATAATCATAAGATGTTAATCCCAATAAAACATAAGATTCAATAGGTTTGTTAAAATATATGAAAATGCTCTGATAAAATCATCGATGAATTTTTGAGATTAATACACTATTACATTTAATAGAAGAGTTCTTTTGTAAAACACTTTCCATAAAACAAAAAGATGAAATAAAATATTTTTTCCACGATAATATGAGTAGTTTTAAAAAATAACAGTGGCTAAAAATAGATTATAGAGTGCACTTGAAAATAGGTGAGAAATCAGGATGTTCTATTTAAGTAGGCTTGCTTATCATAAAAAAATTAAGAAGGGGACCCATTTAAAACATGTATTTTCCAAATACGAACGATGAAATGATCGTAATAAATGATTTTGGAACATATATACATAATTTAGAATAATTATATAAATCAAATAAAGAATTATATTGGTTTATTTAGGAATAATACACAACCTGACTGAAAATGGAGGTTTGAGAAGAAAACTCTTAAATTATGATTGAATGATTTATGTGAATTACTTTATCATATTGGATTATAAAATTGAATACATTAATTAAATAATTAATAATATTTTATTTAATTATTTTATTTATTATTGATTTATTGTGTTCTTTTATGGACATGACTGAATGGAAAGAAGACCTTCCTTTCTTATTGATTTTCTAATATCCCATTTTCATGGGATGTGGGGGAACCCTTAAAAAGCCCCTAGGATTAGGTATTACATTTCTCGTAGGCATTGAGACATTACCAGACCCATAGGTCTTAATTAAATCATATAGACTATGACTACATGAAATCGATCATCCCCAGTATCTGCATCGTGATAAGATCTCCTCCTTTGCATAATTGTTAGACTAGTATGTCCATGTGTAGAGGTGCATAGGTAGTTTAAAAGAATTATTTACCTGAATCCATGGGTGGAATGAAGGCCTAATTATATTTAAAGACATAATTATAAGTTATATAGTTTAATTTCATCATTTAAGAGCAATAATTTTTTTTTCATGATTGATTCACTTGTTTATATGTAATGGAGTTCATGAAAATTATGTATAATTTTACAAAATTGTAATTAAATATTATTAATGAGAATAAAAAGTGTAAATGGTTATATATATCATATGGTTATATGGTATGAGGAAGAATCATTAGATAAGTCATTTAGAGATAATTTTTTAGATTATTGTGAATGTATTTTGATCACCATGAACTAAGTTTATCATATTAATTTGTATAATGAATATATACTAATTATATAGAATTTTATCATTTATAATACATATATTATATTCTTTTTGAACCATACAAATTGTATCATGACCATCCTTGAATAATAAATTGAGGAACAAAAGTTCATCATCCATGAAGGTTGTAAATCGGCAACACCAAAGCAATTATTTCATTTTTTAATTGAAAAAGACAGAGTAAAGAGATTGATGATTTTTCATCCATTAACATGATATAATTAAAATATATAACTGACACTGGAGTTATCATGATCATTTTTACATATTAGGTTAGGATAGAATAATAAAAGAAAGAATATGGAAAGAAAATAAATGGAAAAGGAAGAGGATTTTACCAATTGAATACCCCACATTGATAATATCCTTAAAGGGATTGATTTTGGTCATTTGATGAGAATAATAGCATTTGGATGTGGGGGAGGATCTTTATATGATGATTGGGTAGACATTTGAGAAGTCTCAAAGCTTGGAAGGTGCGATGATAAGAGGGTGTGAGGGGCGATTATTATAGTAGATGAGAGGGGTAATTTCTCATTATTTTATTATTTTACTAAAGACATCCAATAATGTTTATTATTGTGACAAAATATAATAACATGTTCATCTGATATCGAACACAGGTTGATTACATCAATTGTGACTGAAGGAATAGAATATTTAGCTTATAATGTATTTATATTACAAATTATAAAATTTTATTATTAAGTAAAAATTAAAGTGTTTTTGAAAAACACCAAAAAATCACCATAGCAGTTTTTTGACATTAAAAATTCATGAATGAACTCTATTTTATGAAAATAATTTTACAAATATAAATAATATAATTTTTCATTAAAATCACATTTTAATTGGAAAATTTTGTTTTTAAAATATAAAACAGATTTTATGAAACCCTACAAATTTTATAAAGGGCATATTAGATTATGCTAAAATCAATGGAATATAATATATTTATATATAAATACATTTTTTTAAAATGAATTTTATTTTAAATAAAATTATTAATTATAAAGTTGTAATTAAATATTTATTACTCACCAAAACACCAACAATTATTTATTAAATTTTATTATTCACTTATTTTTACTATGATATAATTATATCATAGTTTCATTTATAAGGTGACTAAATTTTATTTATTATCTCACTGGTGAGGGTAATATTCTATTGACTGCTTTACTATTCATAAGGGTCACATTACTAGTCTTACGGACATGTTACTATTTCATCGATAGACATTCCTTAACATCTAGAAATACAACTTGTTTCATTAATTATTAATTTATGATGTTTTTATTATGTTATATAAGTTATTTTATATGATATATAATATATTAAAAAAACATAAGAAGGGATATTTCATTGTTAGAGTTCTTGGTCACAACACTTTCCCCTCCTACAAAACATTCATCCTAAAAATTTCAAAATTTTCCACCCATAATATGATTTTGGTAATTTTTCATCACTGCATCCTCATGCTCCCATGTCTCTTAAATTTTATGATTTATACAATGTGACATTACTGGCCGAGTCATCGGTTTCCTCAACACCTGTTATTTAATTTTAAGAATCCGGATTGGCTCTTGAGGGTAAGATAACTCAGCTTCCAATTATATTCCTTCATATGTGAGTACATGTTTTGGGTCAAGCATGTACATTGTTTGCAAGGAGTTGTTGAACACATTTTATACCTTAGAATGGATTGGTGGTATTAAAAAACAATAGGACACAACTATGATTCTCTCTAGTATTTCATAAGGAAAATTGTCACAGGGGTTCAATTTCAATTTCTACCCAAATCATATGACACCCTTCCATGGATACACTTTCAATAAAATGGGATCTCAAACTTGAAATTATAAATTTCACCTTCAAATGTAAATATAGATATTTTTCTTACTTTGAGATAATTTTCTATTGGTTTGAATAATATTTATCTCATGTTTTGTTTCCTCCACAATATCTAGGTCAAAATTATTCCTTTCACCAATATAATCCATAATTGTTGGTGTACAACATCTTTCTCCATACATTGATTCATATGGTAAAATATTAATACTTTAATGTAAAAACTATTTTGGTAGGAAAAATATACAAAATATAAATATTGATCCCACATAAATTGAAAATCACATGAGCATGATCTGAAAAGGTCTTCTAAATTAAGATCATCATTCTTAACTACCCGTCATTTTGAGGGTGATAAGAAGTAATAAAATAAACCACAATTTCCATGATATATGAAGAATTTATAAATTTTTTGTGTAAATAATGTTTCAAAATAAGACACAATTGGGAGAGGTTCTCCATGAAGTCATTCAACTTCATTAATACAGAGTGTTTTAATGTGATGAAGTGGAAATCCACCCTTATAGAGAAGAAATGATCACATTGGTATGTTAGTCAACAATCACCATATCGAATCTTTCTTTCTTGGGGTCCTTGGTAATCCAGTGAACATATCTATAGTAATTTCATGTCATTTCCATGTAGAAATAGGTAGGGGTTGCATGAAACCATTAGGATGTCATCTTTCAGCAATCACCTATCAAGAGACTAAACTTATTGATACAAAATATGAAATTTCCCAATTCATATTATCCCACCAGAAATGTTCCATAATATATATATAATTCATAGTGCGACAAGGGTGTATAGAGAAATTCGAGTTATGGGAATCATCCAATAAATCCATTTTTATCTTGGGTGTAGAGGGAATACATAACATCCTCCAAAATTTCAAAATACCATCTTCACACATGAAGTCTCTAAACTTCCCATCATTCATAGAATTTATGTTCTTATTTTGATTGTCATAATCATGATAAGAAATTTTAATCATTTCTAATAAATATAGTTTGGAAACCAATTGAAAAAGTAATGATGATTCACATTATTTGATAATTCCCATATCCATCTTTAATAGATCTATAATAAAAGGATCCCATTCAATCCTCAATTTGAATAAAAATCCCTGATTCTTCCTATTCAATGCATCTTCCACCTTATTTTTCTTCCTTTGGTCATAGTGTATGAAAAAATCGTAATCCTTGAGTACCTCAAGCCATGTACTTTTCCTCATTTTGATTTGTTTCTATAAGAATATATATTTAAGCTACTTTTGATCTTCATATATCACACACCTGTCACCATAGAGATATTGTCTCAATTTCTTTAGGGAAATGATTAAAGATTCAAACTCAATTTCCTAAGTTGGATAGTTTTTTCCATAAAATTTTAGCTTCCTGGATGCATAGGAAATAACTCTATTATTCTACATAAGGACACAAAAATGTCCTTTTTTAATGCATCAATTTAAATAACAACTCCAAAATTTATTGATGGTAGAGTTAGGATCCAATAATTCACTAATAAAAACTGATAATAACCTATTAAACAAATAAATTCTATCGCTAGAGACTATATGTCCAAGAAAATAAACCGCTTGAAGAAAAAATTCATACCTACTAAAATTTCAATATAACTAATTTTTTTTAATGTATTTATAATATTATGAAAGTTATTCTCATGACTTTAAAAGCATTTGTATTATACCAAGATATCATCAATTAATACCACTACAAAGTCATCAAAATATTCGTTGAAATCTCCATTTATTAGATCGATGAAAACAGAGGCTGCATTCATCTGTCCAAAAGACATTACTGTAAAATCTTAATGCCCATACCTAGTTCAAAATAATATCTTTGGAATATATTCTTTCCTCAAAAAGAATTTATGATATCCATATTGAAGAGAAATTTGTGAAAAATATTGGGCTTCATGATGTTGATCAAATTTATCATGAATACGAGGTTGGGGAATCTTTTTCAATATTGTGGTAGCATTTGTTTCTATATAGTCAATGTATAGACTCATGTATCTATATTTCTTCTTGATAAATAGAATAAGGGCTCCCCTTGAAAAAAACCCTGGGGTTGATAAATCCTTTATCGATAAATTACTCTAGTTATTTATTCAGTTATATAAATTCCACTATGGCCATTCTATAAGGAGTCTTTGAGATAAGTGTTGCAACCAGAATTAAATCAAAATAAAACTTAATATTTTTCTATGGAGGATATCCACGTAAATCCTATAAAATACATCAATGTATTATTTCATTATAGTTACATCACTAATTTGATGATTCATTTTCTCACCCATATATATTCCATTATATTAATCCCCAAAAATTGAATTCAGTAGTGATATTGGGTTTGAATTTAGATAAGAATCTGATAGTAATGTTTCTGTTAAAAATATAAGGGATTCCACACTTTCTTCACAAATCATAATTTCCTTCTTCTTTTAAAAAATTAATGCATCATATTTTGAAATTAAATACATACCAAATATTATGATAAATTAAAACATATTTGTGATTATAAAATAATAATATAAATCAAATTTATATGCCATAATGGAAACTACCTATCAAATATTTGTTACAACGAAACTTCCCTTAGGGGGTTTGAATGGAAAATCCCTTGTTAAGGAAAATTTAAAATATCTAAATTTTTATGAAAAATGGGAATATATAAAATAATTAAATGATAAATTATCAAATTAAGCTTTAGATAAATAAAATGAGATAATTAATGTACCTAAAACCACATCAATCCGAACATCAACTTGAGTTGTTGTGATTGCATAAACATTTTCTTTCTCCCATTACATTTTCTGAAGAAATATTCCATGATGCTTAGAAAAATAATTTTATTAGTATCTCATCTCCCTAAAATTGTTGCATTGAAAATTCAAATCTTCTTTCAATCCCTTCAATAATGGGTTTTGTGGAATTTTTATCAATAATTGTAACAGACTCATATTCCTTTTATGTAGGATCTAGGGTGTTTCCATCCAAAAGTATCACATGTGGGAAAACTGCCATTTTTGTTATTCCCTTTTCCATTATTTCCTCCTCCACCCTCTTATTATATTTATTTCCTTTAAACTCAAATGACATAGAAAATTACTTATCTATCTTGATTGCCTATTAGACTATATATTCATATGATGAGACAGTTTGGGAAACCACATCCCATCAATGGAATGGTTTTAACAAATTATGGAATCAAACTATCTTTCTCATTTGATTATGTATATAGTCCACAATATCCTTTATAACATTATAAATATGGCTTCATACATGGAAGCATTCTCATCCTCCTTCTGCATAAGATTCGATAATTTATTTTCTATATCTGCGCATTTTTCATGAGGAAAATATTTCTATAGGAAAATTTTCTATAAAATTCATAAAACAAGAAATATTTTTTGTGAAATATCGTTCCCATAAAAATCCATGACAACTTTCTCCCTTTCATTACTTCCCAATGTAAGAAATATCTTATATAAATAACTTATCCATTGATTATTTTCAAATGGCTTTTCAATCCAATTTAACGGTGGAGGTTATTGTACTAAAAAGTATACTAACATTTCTAATAAATATTTTGGATTAGTATGCTCCATATGGGTATGTTTATTTTTCATAACCTGAGTCATTTGTCTTAGTATAGTTATAAGTTACTCAACCCCAGTTGCAGCTTCAAAACCAAAATCATTATCCTGCATAAGTGGGAAATATCTATATAGGACACAAAAATTCATGCAGTTTATATACCTTCCACTAGAATCCATGTCTAAATAATGGAATAAACTAAATTTGGATATTGATGACAATGTATAATGTGAAACTATCCAAAAACATAATAGAAAATGAAATTTAATGAATGTTTAATCTTATAATCATAAGAACGGTTTCTTTGGGGACATATTTAAAATTAAATCATTTACGATGGCTTCTAAAGGAAATGTGAATCATAATAAGCAAATGACCTAGGAGTTAAATATCAAGTGCTCAATAAGGCTCATTGTTGTGTATTAGGTTACCCTGATTCAAGCTTGGAACACCTTTTTGGATTTGTTCCTTCTACGTACATCAATATCAGAACCACATCCCCATGAAGTATCCAGATAGGGATGTATTTATAGATAGATCCTCATAATCAAATCCTTTCCCAAATTATAGGATATTCTTGTATTCTTACCTCAATGTCTATCTTTGGGGTTTTTGGTGAATTAACATTTTCTAATTCTAGTTTCCTAGGTTTCTACTGATATTCCTTTGATACCTACTGTTTGGAACCCGCTTCTAGTCTCCCAGAGTTGGTGACATAGATCATTTAATTAGTATGATTAAATAGAATCACATACTGAAGGACTAAATAGTTCAGTAGTATTGGAAAACCAAATAAATAGATAATTGTTACAGTACAACTTGAAAGTAAATAAAACATCGTAACTCAATCGGATACATCCACAAAGTCTTATATTATTAATGTAAGTCAGTCATACTAATATTCAATTTTTCATCCTAGGGAAAAATAAAACATAATAACGAGTTGATATTTGATACTCAAAAATGTAAATTAATATATTATAATTTATCATAAATAAAAACATTATGCATGGTAAATGATAAAAAACACATTCCATTAAAAATAAACATGAGCATGATATTACAGGAATGCAAGTTGAGTAAATAATGGAATATAACTGATAATAATGGAATGAAACTTAAATATGGATATTATAGTAGTAGAACAATAACATCGTTTCTCAATTAATATTATCATAATTAGTTAAGTCATAATTCTAGACATCTAATATATACCTTCCAGACCTCGGCCAAAATGTTTGGAAATACTTGGGCAAGGCCTTGTATAAAACATAATCATGTACTGTCTAATTAGACCAAGCAATGCATTAGGGGACTATAGAGTCTCCCACTCATCACTTTTTGAGTATAATTCATTCCTCATATATATAGGTATGAACATAAAATATACAAACATATGAAATATCATTACCCAATCTATAGACATAATCACTTCCAATTCTGAGTAGTATGGTACATGGTTTCAAGTTAACACATGCACAAATAAAACTGATTATAAACCATTAAATAAATTTTTCTAGATTATAATCATAAGATTTTAATCCCAATAAAACATAATATTCAATAGGTGTGTTGAAATTGATGAAAATCTTCTAATAAAATCATTGAAGAATTCTTGAGAGTAATTCTATTTTAATTTAAATAAAAGAGTTATTTTGGAAAAATATTTTCATAAATCCAAAAATGAACTAAAATTCATTTTTCAAGATTAAATTCTTTGTTTTATGAAAATATTTTTTTATTAAAATATATTATATATTGAAAATTAAAATAGATAAGAAATATGGAATTTCCCTTTATTCAGGCATGCTTGTCTTGAAAAAATTGAGATGAATACCCTTTTATAACTTGTATTTTCAACACAATAAATATGAAATGAATAAAATATTTGATTTAGGAAAATATATACTGAATGTTGAATAATTATATAAAATGAATTAATTATTACATTGGTTTATATGGGAATAAATCACAACCTGGATGAAAAATGGAGGTTCGAGAAGAAAACTATTACCTTATGTTCGAATGAGTTCTGGAATTGATCGTAACATCCCATAAAATATAATTAAATCGATTAATTAATTAATCTATAAAATTTCATATATGTATAGTATAAATTAATATTTTATTAGTTTAATTTATGGCATTATTGATGAGTTATAGAGTTTAATTTCATCGCTCGAGAGTATTCGTTTTCATAGTATTCATGACTGGTTCACTTGTTTATAAGTAATAGAGTTCATGAAAAATTGGTATTATTCTACATATATTGAGTTAAATATTATTAATTATAATAAATAATTTAAAAAAATTATATATATCATATAGTAATATTGTATTTGGATGATTCATTAGATATGAAATTTCGTGAAAAAAATTTATATTATTACTGGAGTATTTCGATCACCACAAACTAGTTTTGTCTTATGAATTAGTATTAAGTACATATATAGGTTACAAAAACCTTAAATAGTTAATAATAAATTTAGTATTGTCTATTTTAGAAATGAAAATTGTATCATGACCCTCTTTGAAAACGAAATTAATGAAATAATGTTCAACATCCATGAAGGTTGTAAATCATCACCTCCTATATGATGATTTTGTTTTCAAAATAAATGATAGAGAGTTATGATATTAATGATGTTTATTCTATTAAAATGAAATAATTACAATATATAAATTATAATTCATTAATAAATCTCATTTTGATAGAGAATGTGAAGAAATAATATTAAAATAATGAACTTGATGAGAAAAAAATGAAAAGGAAGAGGATATTACCTCTTGAATAATCCTCTTGAGAATCTCTTTATAGGGATCGATTTTGGTCTTTTGAGAGACAAAGAGATTATATAATTGGTGGAAAATATTTGGAAGAGGATTGGGTAGGAATTATACAATTCTCATAGCATGGAAGGTGTAAGTAGAGGAGGGGTTAGGGGTGGCCTTTATAGTGGAGGAGAGGGTTAATTTCTCATTATTCTATTAATTATTTTATTATTTTTCTCAAGAAAGACAATAGTGTTGATTCATGCAACTAAATAAAATAATAATTTAATTATAGTTCCATACATGGGAGCATACATCATCCATTAATCATTGAATAGTGTATTTATCTTATAACGTATTTATATTGTAAATTATCATATGTTATTATTCACTAAAAAATCATGTATTTTAGAAAAATATAAAAAATCTAGCCTAAATTTTTTTTACATGTATAAATAATAATATGAACTCCATTTTATGAAAATAATATTATAAATATAAGAAATTTAATTTTTAGTTAAAATAATCATTTACTCGAAAAATACAGTTTTTAATGTAAAAACCGATTTTATAACACCATAAGAAGTTAACAAAGGCCTTATTATATTATCATAAAATCATATGAAAATAAAATCTTTATCTCTGAATACATATTATGAAAATTATTTTTTTAAAATTATTTTTTTTGGTAATAATATTGTAATAAATGTTTTTTAATCAGACAATTACCAATACTTATTTTTTAAAATGTATTCACTAACATGTACTATGATATAATTACACCATACATTCAATTACAAGGTTCCTAAATTTTATTTACACTATCATTCGTTATTTTACTGTTCTATAGGACATTTTACTATTCATAAGGTAGTATTACTATTCCTAAGGGAAAGTTACTATTTCATCGATATATGTTTTTTAACTTCTAGAAATATCTCTTATTCCATCCATTGTTCATTTATAATGTTTGTATTGTTTTCAATAAGTTATTTTATATGATCTATACTATATGAAATAAACATAAGAAGGAAAATTGCATTGATAGATTTCTTGGTTGTTACAATTACCACAACTCATGATATTCACAAAATAACCTTAACCTATTGTATAATAAAAATAAACATATTAATATATCATGTAAATTTTTTATTCATAACTATTAAAATTAATAATGTTCAATTATAAATATTTAATAGACATTTATTAGACAGATATTATTTAATTTCATTTTTTGATGTGGTAAACTTGATTATTCTATATGAGTTTCCCAACATCATTATCAATACACATTATTTTATTCAAGTTAATCATTACTATATTGTTAAAGTTACTAGTATTGAAGTTCCCAAATAATTAATATGATTAAAATATCATTCCATTAGAGTTTTAGTAAAGATTCATGAAGATCGAATCAGTGGTGAGTTTAGTTTGGGCCATTTACTAACATTAACTAATTACTTTATAATGATTATTATCTTCATTAAAATCATTCCAAAATATGAAATAGGTTTTTAATTTACTTCTCAAAAGCATACCACACCCTAAATTTATTTATATATCCTTCTATGAACATAGTGATAAAAAAGAAAGACATCATTAGTGGAGGCGATTGTCAATACACAACACGAAAAACATTTCCATTTTCCAAAGGATGTGATTATTGAAAGAATTGATCATTTATATTTATAATACATTAATAATAACATATATATCAATATTTATATATTAAATCCATTTTTATAACTATTAGTGAAAGGTAGTGGGAAAAAATAAAAGATTTTATTCAAGGAGGTTGTAGTCCACATATATGCATAGGCAGTGTTTCCATTTTTTTACATATAAAAAGAATGAAAGGTAGAAAATAACTATTATAAAAACATTATAAAATATCATATTTCTTACCATATTGATTTAATAATTTTAGTAGGGATTAACATGATTTAATAGGAGTAGAAGAAGAAATTAAATAATAGGACTGAAAAAATGATTGAGTAGGAGACTGTTTACATTACTCCTCTGAAAAAATCCTTGATATTTATTATAATGGTAAATTGTTGACACCAGTTACTCTAGAACATCGGAGAGATTGTATAGAAGTGGTTTTGGAAGAATTTTATTTATTTCTAATTATTGTGATGCCTGGAGAAGTGGGGTGGTGAACAGATCCTTTATAAGTGAGAGTGGATGAACTTTTTTAAACAACCATAACTTTATATAACATTTTTTAAAATTTTTAAGGAATGTGGATTCTAAAGTTGACAATAAAATATTTGGGAGGTTTTTTGGTCGAGACACAACTCATACATGAAAAACTATAATTTTTAACATCTTTTATGTTTTCCCATCAATTAATCATTTTACCATAATTTACTTTTACCAAGGTAATTTATTTTTTAAAGTCAGAAACATATTTCAATGAATAAAAATAAAATATACTTATTCAATTATATTTTATATTCTTATAAAAAATATTAAAAATATAAAATCATTTTATAATTAAAAAATTTTAGAATTTATAAAAATAAAATATTAAATTAGAAATGTATAATAGTTAAAAAGCATTTTAGAAAAATTATAATATTTTTTATAATCTACAAAACATTCATTGATAGTTTAAAAATGATATTTTTAAATATATTATTTTCATTGTTAAACATATATTTTGTTCGGAAAAAAGATTAATAACTTTCTATTTCATTTATATATGAAAATGATGTCACAAAATTCATAGTATTTGTGAAAACAATATTTTATAATATTCCCCAGAAAATTAATCTTTAAGGAAAAATAATTAATCCCTCCTTATCTAATATTAACATGATGAATAGAAAAATGTAGTTAATTTTTGAAATTAATTATCTAAAATTTATTAATTTATCATTAAATATAAATTTGAACTTTAATAATTAAATTTTTATATGGAAATATATTTTTTAAATATTAACCGTCCTTATTATTATTTTATATGAATTAAAAATTAAATTTGTGTTAATACACTAATAATATAAATAGTATATCTTATCATTATTTAAACACAATATTTTTTGTTTTTTTAAAAAAAATTTATAGCGTAAAAAAATATTTTGTTTATAGAAAATTTTAATCCTAAAATTATCATATTAGTTATTTAATTGAATAAACTGAATATTATCGATAACATAGTGTAAAAAATAATGATTATATCTATGTTTATATATAATTCAAAATGTTTTTACTTCTATTTATACATTTGAATTAAATAGCTACATTTTTAAAAGTCAGAATTAATATTTAAAATTTTATGTAAATAAAATTTATCGCGGTTACATTTAAATTAGTGTTTCTTGAGAAGAAAGAACATTAGAATACTAATTATTTAAAGGAAAATTAAATATTAAAATATATTGGTGGTACATTCTCCCCCCAAAAATAAATATCATCCAAGCAATTTTTTATCACTATAAATAGAAAATGGTTAAGTGTATCTGACGAATAAACATAACCCCAGACATAAATTCAAGTGTGACATTAACCTTACTAACATTGCTAGGACTAGTAAACTCACCTATTTCTTCAGTATTAAAACCTATATAATGGACTAATATTTATAGGTTTTTCATATTAAGCCTAGAAATGATAAATTATTGTTGTTTTATCTGAGATAAGAAATATGAATTCCCTATTTTGGTAACAAATATGGAGTCTTTGTGGAGATAACCCGTCTATTTGAAAAAAATATCTAACAAATTGATAAATTATTTTCCCAATGTACATTAATATAAAATTCACCATGTGATAAACAATCATAAAACTATAATTTATATTTTAAACTTTAATATGAAAACACTAGAATGAGGTTTTAATGTTCTTATAAAACTCCATAGAGAAACTAGCTTGGTAAAAACCAAAATAAGATAATACATCTATAAATCTATAGTGTAGGTTAAGTGTACACTAATTATCAGGATCCACCACAATTATTTTCCTAGCATAAGGACTTAATTGTTCCTTTAGTCTAAGAGATTTCTAGTGATCATCATCATTTTAGCCCTTGGATTATTGAATTGACTTGTAAAACACTTGAGTTACCCACAATTAAGACATTGAACAATTAATGGTACCTTAGGATGAAATTTATTCCCCTATATAAAAATTTACATTTTACTTGGAAATTAGATGCTCTTTGTATTCCTTCTCTATAAATAAAACATTTTCCATTTCCTTTGAGATATTTACATCGATGTTTTTCCCACATGCATGATGTGTATGAAATTTAATCTTATTTCATCGATGGTCTTTATCATAAAATTACCTTTGAGACTATATTATTCTCTTTTTTGGTGTGTTTTGAAATTAAAATATGTTTCAAATTATATTCATAAATCACAATATATTGATATAAATTACAAAAAAGATTTTTGATAGTAATTCACATCCTATTTGGTTATTTATTTGGATAATCACCACATTTCCTACCACACCCTACATTTACATGGTACATCATTTCTCCAGACACTACATGTATAAACAAAGTTAAAGACATTAATTAAATAATATTATGAAAAAATATTATCATAAAGGAATAAATCATAAATGATATATGTACAACTACTTATATATTTATAGGTTTCAATTTAGGTAATCTATATTCTTTTTCATATTGGTTTCTCTAACTATACTATAATGTTGTGATAAATTAATTCAAAATGGTTCCTAACTATCCTATGATTCACTTAATAATATCCCATAAGATTGTCAAATTAGTTGTCCAATTAGGCCTCTTTTCATAAACCAAGTGAATTCTGAGTTACCACCTAACAAGTATTTTCAATATTATTACCCCTAGGTACATATTCTCTAGAGCCTTTATCCAATTATTTAGATCTATATATGGAGTTCATTTCTAGAAAAACCAAAATCCTTTCTGTATGAATGTTTTAGGATTATTTTGTACATTTAGATTTATCCTAAAGTATTTAATTAATTTTCCCTAGTCCTAATACCTAACAAAAATACCGATGATATCTAAATGCACATAAAAAATTCATATAGGAAAAAACCCCTAAATATCTGTATTATTTTCACTATAAAAAAGTGATAAATAAGTTGGTAAAAGTATAGTGGATCATGTGATCCTTTGGAAGAAACACTATCATTAGACATACATAAGTTCACGTGAAGGATCCATGTACAACATATTACCTGATGCAGATCCCTCAAAGACCCTTTTTCAAGTCATTCTATTATTGTGAAGGAATCCCAAAAAAATCATTGATCACACATCAACTACTAGAAGAGTACCCTGAGGTCACGCGAATTATCAAGTGGTAGAAGACTACAATCTATCTAAAAATTCATTAATAATAGGGAGAAAATATCAATGAGTATGGGATCCTCATGTGGTCATAAACCTCACACAACACAACACCAATGGGGAGAATTTTTTTCCTCAACAATAATCAAGAAAATTCACGATATCCAAGGTCCCTATAATATAAAAAAGGAATAAAAATGGTAAAATTTGGGAGCCTATTTAATTTGTAAACATCATAAAACATGCCAATACTGGTTCATAAGACACCAAAAATTCCCATTTTCATCTCACCATCACCACGTGAAGGGGTTCAGTCATGTTATTGAAGTTTCGTGCCCCCCCTTTGGCACTAAAAATAGGCAGAAGGGTTTTCCAATGATAATTATTTCACATCACTATAAGACCACTGATTTTTCAGGTGCCACATCATAGGTTTGGAAACTTATTTTCTTCTACAACACTAATTAAATCTCATTAAATCTCCAAGACGTTGAAAAATAACGTAAGTAAATAAAAGAGAGATGGTGGGAGCACCTTGTGGTCTTAAACATGATGAGATGTGCTTGTGAACTCCAAAAGACATCATAAAATACTTTTATAATAACCATATTGATCTCATGAAATACCCCAAACCATATTTCTATCACAAAATGTCATTGAAATTTTGTCTCAATTCATGTGATAGTCTTTCAGTAGGCATCACGATCTCACAAAATCCATTAGACATGTATTGTTAACAATATGGATTTCCCTTATGATATTTTCATGTTTTGGAAGGACCCCCTTAATTTCCATTAATATAATAAATGAGGAATTGACAAGATGATATCACGGTCACTAAAAATCAAACAATTCCCTCAGAATAACCTATGATAAGACCTCATGAAAACATTTTATATCAATGCCCTCCACCATCTCCATCCTTTATTTGTGCGATACGCACCCTATAAATTAGTGAATAATAAAGATGGTGAGGCCTATAAATCCACCAATAAGGCATCAGAAAAAATAGATCCATGGTTTCTTGAACCAGTTCACCCATGCATTCGAGAAAATTTCTCAGATAATCTAATCTCATGATTATTTTTGTTTTCATATATGTAAAATATAGGGAACCACCTAAGTATAACATGAAACATGCATAAGCACTTTTCATGATCACTCATAGATCAAGAGAAGGACGTTGGGTAGATTAAGTTTAGAAAATACCACATATTTAATTATTCATGCAAGATTTAAATAAATTAACACTAAAAAATATAAGTAATATACAATAAAAGGATAGAAGAAATACTAAAAATATGGGAGAATTATGTGATGAACATACATTTTGATCCTCATTAACTTTTCATGAACCCACCTTATCATGCCACAACACTAGGAAATTTCGTCTAAATCATCGGATTCCCCTTTGGTGTACTATTTGGATCATGTGATGTCCCCTAGATGTGTTAGTGAATGTGATATGTCAACCTCTAAGCTTGTCACCTAGGTCCCATGAAACCCTATGGGCTCACCATCTAGACCCCAAGATGACCTCTCAACATATCATCCAAATCATATAGAAGCACTAGTTTATGTCATCAAAGTCTCTCCATGGCACCAGGGCATGTCAACCGGCTATTGCGCTGTCCTCCAGACTAACCATCAAAATCTCATGATTCCATTAGTGTATGTCAGATGGATCTTTTTTACATCCCTCGTACATGTCTTATGGCTTTTGGGATGACACCATGACAATTCAACTAGAACATTTAGAACCATCCGGACATGTCAAATTGACTATTAAGACACCCTCTAAGCATGTCAGCCATTTTTTATAATGACACTGGAGAAATTATACTGTATTATATGATTCTATCCAAGAATGTAATCTATTATCATACGATGTATTCTAAAACCAAACATCTAGGTCTAACAATTTCCAATGGACAATTCATCCATTGTCATGTGGTAACATTAAGAAACGTCATCAATATTTTGTGACATCGCTAAAAAAAGTCAACTAAATCATGTGAATTTCCATGGACATATAAGGATTACATCCTCATATATTTAATGAAGTTAATAAAGGAATTTTGACTAGAAAATCGATGTATGTTAGGAAGAAAGTCATGTTTGTTCAAGAAGACATCCTTGGAATTGATTACCTTTTCTAGAATACATTAAATGGAATCCTTAGTATGTAAGTCCTGACTTAAAAAACATAGATAAATATGATTCCAACCATAATTAGGATACATATGACTCGTTCCTAAGGATCGTTATTTATATCAACACACCAAAGGGTGTCCTTAGTGTGTATGCCCTGACTTAAGAAACTATGACAACTCTGATTCCATCTATAACTAATATATAAAGGACACAATCCAATGGCAAAAGCTCTATATCAATCCTTGAAAAGGAAACCTCAATATTTAATCATTTATCAATTACATAATATGATATGTACCATATACAAGGGAATCCTATGTGTATAAGTCCCAAACCAATGAACTGAGGAAACTTTTATTCATTACATACCTAGGATTTGTCGGATGCCTTCCAAGGCCTGATCTAAAATGGAAATCGACATCAATGTATGTTCCACCATACCTACATCATTTCAACCAACATGGCCCAATATATCTCATGAGATGATCATAAATCCTTATCTAGTAGTGGATTGAAATGTCATTCAACTACAATGACTGTGATTTCTTCCATAACTAGTATACATTGGATTCTTTCCCAATGCCCAAGATCTATATTAATCATACAATGGGTTATCCCATAATATAATCTCCGCATCTATATAATATAATGATGATTAATTGCTATAAGATTTTTCTCACACTATTCATAGTTGATGTGGGCTTAGGGATTTTAAATTATATTTTCATTGGCATAATGAATCTCCACTAGTGAGGGAATCCTTATTGTGTAAGGCTCGATCAGTGCAATGATACAACTACCCAATATTCGAGGGTTTCTAAATTGGTAAAATTCATAGGTCATGCACAAAATTTGAAATCTGTGATTCATTCAATAAATAGGATACATAAGATTCCTCATTATGAAACGAACTCAAATATATTTTTCAATACCAAATATATGCCATTTTCATACAATATTAAACTATGTGATTATAAGTAACTACACGTGTTCTGATTCCTCTTATACGACATGATACATTGGATTCATCATAATGTGTGAATACCATACTCAAAATATTAACCACCTCTCTAGCTAAATAAAAACTCTGGAGTGTTAGGTTATACATATCCAACATATATGATGTTACCCATCAAATGGATATGGATTAAGAAACTCAGATAGATATAGATGGATTCAAAAAATCTCCCTTCTATCTGCATATAAAAATACCTGACATATGATCATTTTTTGGGTAAATAGTACCCTATCAGGATTAGGAATAGATTAACAAACATTTATTAAATCTATAAGAGAGTCCTGAAGTAGGAAAGAGTTCCCCCCAAAAGGGATTGATGAGCCCGAGCTTTCATCCTCTGAACCAATGTGATTTCCCAAGCATAATTTTGTATAAATCCCCAACATAACATCTACCATTAAAATCCATGTCCATTACTAGTTATGTATTCGAGGTGAATTGGTAGTTTCTATGAATGGTTAACATATAATTAGACCTACGCAAATGATTGTGAAAAAAAATGAACCCACCAAAATTAGAACACTGAAAATAGCCACCAACATCATTCAAATGAAAAAAATGGAGAACCCAACATGAAACCCTCAAATAACAAAATGATTGGGTTATTGTCAGTTGGTCCATTTTTTTACTTTCCTACACACAAAAATAGTGGACCTAACCTGAAACTCTCATATATAAATATAATCATTTTTCCGTAAAAAGGATCATATTATTGGAACACTATAGCTAGGGTTGTCATGATATTAGTCAATACTCACATTGACAAGTCAATGTGGGTAGAATGGCCTGACTGAGAGTAAATGGACAATTGTGTTACCCATGTATATTTGATTGAACACATATAATGCATACAATGGTATAATTATATGATACCTTGTTCCTTGTTTTCTATTTGACTTAAGATATTTCACTTATCAACAACACCACAATTTGAGATAATCTCTTCATATAGAAACAATTCCAGAAAAATAACTGCAACTGTAACCCTTGCGGGATTCAGAATGACCTCACCTTTCCAACATCATTACAGTGGGGTGGATAATGGAATGGTATGGGAATACCATCAACATGGTATGTTCCCAAGCATCGAGGATACCTGAAAAGGTTCTTTATCTACAGAAACATAAGAGTCCCCATCATCCATATAAATACGCAATAAAGCCAATATCATTCATTACAATACCAATAATATTTTGAATTTTTTCCATGAAGTCAGAAAACCACCACCTATAGTATCTGATGGTGGTGGATTAAGGATCTGTCTATGGATCCTTTATATTTTTCGGGATAATGAGGTTGACTCATTCTATCCAATGTGACTAGTTTCATCCCATTGGCACCCATCATTCACTCACTAAATGTACCACCTTAAACACTTCAACCTCTGACACCCATGTATCGGAAATAAGGAAGACGAATTATGTATTAAAGGATTTGGATAATTATTAGGGGGATCACATCCTTTCTCCCACTGATGATGTCTACCAGTATATTCCGAAAGTAACCGATGGGGAGGCTCATATCCCTACTCATAGATAACAAGTATATGGGAACATTCCTACAATAGGAATGGGGAATATATTTATTCATATCCCTATTCATGATGTCCATCGACATATTTTGGTGACAAGGTGGAAAAAAGTGAAATCATATCATTGATTCAATAGATGAAATCTACTAGTATATAGTGCAGAGGGAAAATCCCCGGGATTATATCCTTGTACACACATTGATAAAATTATGTTACATCATAGGAACAACTAAATAACTACACTAGAATATTCTGACATGGGTACAAATACATAGATAAGAGCATATTCCTATCCCTATAGCCAGGTAAACTCAACACTCTAATCATCGTGAACAAGAAGTTTATTTGGATCAAACACACATTCTTGCTCCTATCGAGGAGGATTATCTTCACACACCATTAAATAATGAGGCATCATACCAGGATCATATTAAAATTATAACCGTGGATTACCAAGTGATTGTGGATGATGACTAAACATAGGGGCACATATCTATCAAAAATTATGATGAAATATGAAAAAGCTATAGGATCGAGATCAGATGCCCATTCTGGATGTAAATGACTAAGTTAAAGGGGAACATGTCTCATAGAAAAGCTCATATTTCTATCCAAAAAAATTAAACTACATACCTCAAAGGCCAAGTATCAGCCATATACCCATTCTCGATGGGGCTCAGAAAGTGAGAATGGAAAAGGCCATGGGACATGATTAGATTTCTATTAGTTAATTCAACTAGAATATTCTATTATATCACAAAATCTAGGCACATATTCCTACATCAATGAAAAAATGGCTAGACTAGTATCTTTATATGTAAATACAAGAGGAGTCTCATATCCCTTACTAATTCCAAAGTTCCATCAAAATATTCTAGTGGGGAATGAATTTTTGGACCGAGCTCAAATTACTGTTCCAACTAGGGATCACCAAGTGAGAGAAACATATGCCTTAGAGAAGGCTTATATCACTTCCAAAAAAGACCATATATATATACAAAAGGATCAGGATCGGGCTTATGATCCAGTTTAGATCATGGTTCACCATGTGATAATGAAACATTCATTGATAAATGATCATATTTATATAAACAACATAGTAGGTCTTTAGCACATTACATACGATTCTCAATAGTGGTAACATAATACTATAGCACAAGACGATTATAAATAATATCCATAAATAAGAATATGGTAATCTCATATCATTACACAAATCTTGAAGGTAGGTCAAAATATTTCAGCCACAACAAAGAACAAGGCTTGTTTCCTTAATATGCACAATGATAGTATCCTTGAGGTTATTCAGGACACATTCTAAACACCCCCATGGTTCATAAACTCTTTAGTTGAAGAAGAAGATGATCATTACCATTATTTTCCTCCACATTGTAGTGTAGATATGAATAAAAAATAATCTAATCCTGACATCCCCCATAGTCAATCGACTCACAGTGATATCTCTAACAAATAAGGAAATAGTCCACTATTTTAGATGTCTACATTTAAATGTGTGTTCAAAACATATACACCATCATATAGAGTAGTTCATGAAACATCACAGTCAACTACATATGGTTCCCCATCCACTTCTAGCATCACTCTGCTCTAGTAAGTAGGTGATACCAAGAATCATCTTCTACGGTTTGATCGGATAGAGACATGTAATTTTGATTAAGAGGAAGCATGAATTGACATATAGAGATAGTTAGTTTGAAAAAACATCCCCATAATGTTTTTTCCTCTTTATAACTTAGACTATGAGATCCCAAAAATGCTAGAGGAAGCGTTTTTGGATAATCTATTCTAAAATATGTGGGTAATTCATCTGTGACTTCAGAATAGACACCTACCATATTTAGGATATGCGATTCACATTCATCCCATCATGATACTTTATTTCCATCTAGAACATGAAACTATATCCATGGAATGGGATACAAAACTAGAAAACCACAGTGTTAGTATGAAACATGATTGTCGCTATTTCATCACAAATATTCATAAATTGATAAATTAAACCACATCATATATTAGTATGTAATTATGGGGATATTAGGGTGAGATACAGTTCACTAATACCTTGGAATAGTTAAACAACTTAGATATGTCATATTGTAATGGCATAACATCCAAAAAAAATCAAGGGACCAGGAAATTATCGTTCCCATTGGTCACTACAAAAAAATGAACCCACTTCAATGATTCATATATATCATGAACAATGTAAGTGGAAAACATTTAATTCTTTTAATTGGTCCCCTCGATGAAAATGTAATGAATTTTGGAAACATAATTCATTGCAGCACTCATCCTGATAGTATCCTGTAGAAATTGATTCTCATCATGGATTTGTATTACACCTAGATCCTATGCAAGCACAACTATACCACATCAAACATTACATAGTAGAAGATCTCATCCAAGAGTGGATCCATCTCATTTCTTGGAGGGAAAATCTACCACCACCTCCACCTCTCTGATCGTCACATACTAAGAAGATTCAATACATATAATCAACAACTTCAAACAAACCCCATCTAATTGGGTTAGGGAAATTCATATATCATGTGCCTTCACTAGGTCCATCATCCTTCGACAGGGTCCTGGGAAAATCAATGAAGATTATAGGTAAACCCCAGCCTACTGGGTTGGGGTAATTTATAACTAATATTCCATACCAGGAATTATCAAATACTCAGATAGAAGGATAAGATCCTCAACAATAGCATCAATCAATTCTATGTGTGTCCTCAGATAACCGATATACATTAGGGCGGGGGGAAAATTCATCATCATCGTCATCATAATCATCATCACTATAGAGATAATCAATATTATATAGGTTGGGTGGTAAATATTGATTGTCAACATCTGATTCATTCCTCCCTCCAGCCTCAACTATTTAGGGCCCATTCATAATACACAACCAAAAAAATACATCAAGGTCATTACTGATAGTCTAAGATCAGAGGAGAATGCGATGAAGGAAATTAAACCCTACCCGGTTTTTAATCCAAAAATGGCCCAATATGGCCAAGAGTTAAATTAAATACCCTAAAACAAGTTGTGCATAATAATTCCTCTATATTGAATGTAATAGGACAATCACCATTTCCTAGTATTCCTCTTTGAATGTATTCAATTCCAACAGAACATATATGGTGGATCAAGATAAAAATATAGAGGTTCATAACACAGAAAACATTCCCAAATAGGAGGGTGATTTGGATGCACCAACTCAGGCCGCATGCACCAAAAACCAAAGAAGGATTCAAAATCAAGCACCTTTGAATATTGAGTTTCCATCACTCTGGTAGAACATCGACAATGATAATGGGAGTAGTACGGTTAAATCATAATTACCACCCCGAATATTAAAGGTTACATATATAGAGGAACAATTTCCACAATATGAGAATGACATACAAACTCTTAGACATCTCAATGAGGATATATTAAGGGAAAATATTCCAACTAAGTATCATCTTCTGGAAGTGAAGAACATTATTCATCCAATAGATGAACCACCAACAAAAGTGGAATATGAGTTTTAGATTGAAAAGGGATCAAGGAATCTGGTTAACATAAATGAGTAATTTGAATATGACCATGAATTCCCTCCATTATAATGATAATAAACCAC
Organism: Viscum album; assembly: GCA_963277665.1. NCBI lineage: Eukaryota > Viridiplantae > Streptophyta > Magnoliopsida > Santalales > Viscaceae > Viscum > Viscum album. Next base: position 381,592,541 of record OY728125.1, read on the forward strand.
TTTCTAGGGTAATAACTCATTCTTTACAGAGGTGGAGAATTACTAGGAGACAAATAAAAGTCCACTATGCTAGTCATGTACCACTTCGTGATGATAAGAGGTACTTCAAATAGAAGTACCTCTAGAACTCCTCAATTACACTATGTCACCATATAATAAAATGGAATCAATGGAATAGAAACATGCACATATGAAGTATGAGAGGAATCAAAATATAGAATAGGTGGATGAATCATTCCATTCACCTAATTTATGAAATACTACCTTCTCTAATTTTTATGGTGTATGAGACCCTGAACAAGATCTCACAGACTTTTTATCTCAATGTGCGATGGTGATGGGACCTCATGATCAATAAGAGGAAACAAATATGAGGTATTATATATAGACTATGATAGGGCCATCCTTTGTCTGGTACTATATCCTTCTAGCAGGTTAGTTATAGGACGGGAGTTCCTTAGTCATCAATTCTATTTTCAGTTAATCTCAACATTAAGGTAAATGAAAAGTGTTGACCGAACAAATGTAATCAATAATAAAATGGGAGGTTTTCAAACTTCCTAGATAGATGGAACAGTTTTAAATATTCACTCGACATCCCTCTCTCACAGAAAACAAAAATGATGAATTCTAAGATGAAAGAATATAGGATGAGTTTCAAATACCTATGAACCCAATGAAGTATCCTGGTGGGTTTACTGAGTTAACAAAAATAGAAAAACATCTGTAGGATTCTATTCTATGAAGATGAACTAAATAATGACTCATGACTTTATTATAAGGGAAAATTCAGGATGAGGAAGAAGCTGGTGTTTTTAACCTCAAAACACTATTAGTGCCTATTCAAGAATCTAATTAGGTCCCAAACTCCGTAGTGGCTCTTTTTGGGTATCAAAAACTAAAAAAAGTCCCTCAGAATGAAGCAAAATGAAATCAATGTCCCTGGATATTTGAGTAAGGGATTAATAAAATATACTCTTTACAAAATTAACATGTCCCATGTTATTTATTAGTAACCATGGACAATAACATTCCCACGAAACGATGTCCCATGAATCCTAATGAGGACAATATCTCCAACCATAACAACCACTTCCCTTTCCATATAATTTTGGGTCATAAAATCTAGGACCAGTTCATATTCAAAGATATCCTTCAAGGAATGATCGACTCTAGACATATGATTTTAGATAACTCTTTAAAGAAGGTGGCATACATAACCATCACCATGTCAACTGAATAGGGTGATTTTCATAATATTCCATATATGCATATGTAAAAAAATTCACCAACTCAATGACTCTGAAAATAATTGATCGATCTCATAACACACTGAGAGAATAGTTGCTCTGACTCACAATATCTCCACCACCCTAGAAGGTGAAATAAGATATATCTCTTGAATGTGGACACAACCATCAGATACAAGAAGAGATAGAATAAGACGAGTCATATTCAAATCTAAAGAAATCTCTAACTCTTGCAAATTTCATCCCTACAATATATGAAACATGGGAACAACTGCATAGAATGGAACCCTCATTAGAAGAAGAGATTATATTTGGTTATGTCAATGTGATACACATAGAAGATTCCTTTTACTATGATGAATATTACTCTGAGCATGATTTCCCTTCACCAAACCAGGGAACAAAAGGATGCATGTGTAGGAACCAAGGATACAGGGGAAAAAACGGGCATGGTTTGACCCAATATTTCAGTAACATACCATTGAATAACATATATGAAGCTAAGTCCCGTGGAAAATCACTCCATAATACCTAGAAAATATATGGAAGTATCTCATAACCCTTTAGTAGTCATCCATTCCTAGTTTTTGAGAATGATCACCTAGTGAGGGTTCAATTACTTGATATTCCTAGATAACAGGGAAGGACATAACGACCAGTGCCACTAGCAGTAGATGATCCCTCATTATATAAACAAGCACTAGACCTGTCCAAAACAAATTCCATGGCTGGTTATCCACCTTTCAAAGAGAAACCCCATCTCAGGATGTTCCAACCTCTGACAAAGAAGTACAACATTCCAAAACAGATGGCGATTGTCGAAACTAAGATATCAATCATCGATGGGCGCCATCTTTTTGAATATCTCATTGAGGCAGTTAATAAAGCCCTCTAAATCCTATGGGATTTCGATAAAGAAGTATCTATAGCTGAGGGATGTTGTGTAGATACCATATTAGTATAATTCCTTGTCACTATCTCTTTTAAAGAGAATGATCAGAATGAGGTCATCCAGGGACACATCAGACAACTATATGTTTTTGGTAGACTTAATAATGTCGATATTTGAAGGGATTTGATTGAAAATGGATATGGAAACCATCTCATATTGATTTTCACCATATGAAATTTATGATATAGTAAAGGTTATTATTTACCAAAGAAATATTACAATTCAACACAACTGAAAAAAGGGATATTGCCACTGTTGAAAAATGCTGCAATAGGCTCCAAAATGGTGGCCATAGGCTATTTCCATGGTTTTGGCCAACTATGGACACTATTTATGTGTATTTAGGTCCCAACATGTTTCCATAATTTTTAAAACCATGGAAATATGCCTCTAATTTTGAAATTTTCGTGGTTGACCTTAATCCAGGATTATAACCGTGGCAAAAGCCTCAAAAAACTATGGAAATTGCCTTAATTAAAAATGTACACAGTGGGTTTCGATCCTTGCACCTACACATTGAAATCCAGTGCACATACCAATACAACACAACAAAATCCAGATATATATATATATATATATATATATATATATATTAATAAAAACTATGTTAATAGACTCTAAACTGTGGTTGTAGGGCTTCTCACGAATTTTTTTGGCTGGAATTTTTGTTCCTGTGGAAGCACGAGAACTCTATAGCCATGATATTGAAAAACCATGGCTATAGGAATTGAATAAATTGTCTTTTATCCGCAGTCTGCCAAACAATGTCCATAGGCCAAAAAACTGTGACTATAATCATGGGTTGTTGCCACGGTTCTAAAAACTATCACTATAGGACACAGAATATATTCATATAGCCATGATTTTAAAATCGTGGCTATAGGTCCATGGAAATAACTCTATTTTATATTAGTTCAATGGTATGATAACCGTGAAAATATATCTCTTATGAAGATCAAAATCAAAGCTCAGTTTGGATATCTAACATATAATGTGGAGTTTATGGTTATATGGAAAGATAACACATACAATTTTCAAATTGTAAGGCCCTAGATCTATAGTCACATGGTGGTACCTTAAAAATTCCATCAGTGTCTCAAATACCGCATTTATTTAATGTTTGGAATACTTCATTGTGATAGTACATCCTTTGATAAATAAAAATCGAAATATGAAGAATCATGTTTCTATAAAAGGAGAGGAAAGCAACCCATTGTGGATGATGATATACAGGTTGAGTCCCCCAATGACTTGGGGACCGACCCAAAAAATATATAGATTATTATTAATTGTCCCTATGTGCTCCACATAAATCTGGTTGTTGTAATAGGTCTATTCCCATTGTTTGAAGCCCCTCATATCCCTAGGGATTGTGTAGAATAACTCATCTCTAACATCTATTAGAAACAACCTTGGAAGTAGGCGATGATAATGTCTCATATCATGGCATATCTTATCTTGAAAGGGATAAGGACACCTCCAAATTTATATAACCATTTTTGAATACCTCCAAAGACACTAGGGTAGATGATGAAGAGGATGAACTTAGGAATGCATGTCATACATTTGAGGAACGTTTCTTCAATACCATCAATGAGCTCAGGAAGGTAAATCTATGAGCAGAAGAAGGCATGTGGTCTACACTAATTAGTGATTCCATGCCCCTCTAATAACAAGAGATGAAAATTGCATTTTTAATGAAAAATAGATATCTATTCTCATGGAAATATACAGAAATTTATGCATTGACTCTAGATGTGGCCATGCACCATCTTAGCTGGTTTGATGAGAATTGATGCCTCAAGAAAGCAACTAGGGGGATGCACCCCTACTAATCAACAAATGTAGAAGTGTAATTTAAAAAATTGATAAAATAAAACATTTTTTGATAAATGAAATACCCACGATGGATTTTCAATATTGTCTCCATCAAGAAAAATAATGGATATATTAGCTTCTACATCGATTTGAGATACCTTAATTGACATTTCCCAAAGGATGAATGCCAATTTCCGATTATAGAAACCCTGATCAATATTACATCTAGATTCCAATATATTTCCTTCATGGGTGGTATTTTGGGAAAAATTCTGTTAAATATAACACCTAAAAATAAATAATTCACTATCTTAGATCACCCCAAGGGATTAGTTGCTAACAGTTTATTCCCTTTGGTTTAAAGGCCTTTGATTCCCCTTATCAATGTTCTATTCATAATATCTTTAAGATATTATTGGAAAAAATAGAAGCATGTTAAATATTTAAAGTACTGTGATCACTTCATGAATCAACAAACAGTCTTTGAAAAGATATGATTACATATTCTGGAGATGAATATATTAAAGTGAAAATTTAGGGTAACATCATGTATATTCTATGGCTTTGTGGCACACATCCATGACATCCAGGTTGACCCAAAATAGATTTCTTCTATTTTATAAATTTCATCCCTAGAAATATCAATGAACCAAGGGTACTCCAAGGTAACCTCACCAATATTCATTGATTTATAACCAAATTGTACAAAAAATATACCCCTTTCACCAGGTTAATGAAGAAGGGAATAACCTACAAAAGGGAAGATGACTACCAAAAATCCTTGTAAATTCTAAAGAATTATCTACTACACACACCAATCTTAATTCCAATAGGGTATGGAATGACACTCATCTTATATGTGGATTCTATGGAACTCTCACATGGAACCCTCCTCACACAAAACAATGATATAATGAGTGAGAATAGTCTCTATTACATCAGTTCATTAATGATAGGATCTAAGTCCCAATACTCAAATGTAGATAAGAACCACCTCACACTATTCTTTGTGGTGACTCATTTAAGGAATTGCGTACAACAACACGAAGTCCATCTAGTATCGCATATTGATTCACTCAAGTACAACCTTAGACACACTTTGTTATCTGGTTTTTTGGCCAAATGGTCTGTCATTCTACAACAATATGAAATCTAGTTCATGCCCAAAAAGGTTAGTGAAAGGGAAAACCCAAGATGATTTCCTTATTTTATGTCCTGCCCCATAAAATACACCAATAGACACAGAAACCCAAATGGGGATTTTTTTTATGCCCATGAAACTCCCATAACATAGGAGATGTATTTTGAGGGTGCATCAGAATTTCTTTTGAAAAAAGGATTGAGAATACAAGGATCAATTGGTCTATCATATGGATTTTATTTATTTCCCTAAACAAAGCAATTTTTTTCATACTCCTCTCTATCCGAAGGATTCAAAAATAATGATGCAGGATAACAAACCCTTATCAATGTATTAGAAATATCAGTATATCTATAAATAGGCTATCTAAATATCAAAGGGGATTCAGAACTATTGATAAAGAAAATCAACGTTTAATATATCATAAAGAAGGGAGAAAGTAAAATTTTCGTAGTCTATGTCAGGGGATTAATGAAAAAATTCTTTTTTTATCCCCCATTTCATTATGTTATTTGATGAAAGAATGCTCATGCCAATGCATTGGCTATTACCACCACAGTCCTGGATGACCATGATTAGGAGGAATAAATCTTCTGTATCACGCATCGATGAATTGTCGCATAGATCAATATTTGTGATATGAATGAAATAAATCAGGTCAACCCCACCCTAGAGCATGATGAATCGATATACACCCCTATATACACAGATCCAATAATCATTTATCTCCAAAATGGGTCTCTCCTGATTTACTGAACCAGAAGGGAACAAATTTGGAGCCGTGTAGGGAACATTACCCTATAGAGTGCACCAATTGAGAAAAAACCTTCTACAAACAATAATTTAATGAAATCCTCCATAGATTCATAATATAAAGAGATATCTAAGTCATCATGGAATAAATCCATGTACAATCAAATAATGATCATCAATATTGGATCATTCTCCCCAACCAAATTAAGAGGTTGTGATATTACTGGAAAACCATGATACAAGACTATATGTATTTCACTAGTAAATTTCTTGAATTATAAATTCATATAAAATTCATCCATAAACCCTCATAATTTTTAGATAATGTTAAATATTTATGGACATTTGCTGCATGGGGAATGAATGATGTGGGTCTATCTCATCCATCCATAGCTAAACAGTTCAAGTACATCCATACTACTACCTAATTCATCTCTAAATTGGTTTTTGTAAAAACCCTCAAGGAGTTCGAGATGAATAATATCATAAAATTCATAAATTCCCATTTGATAATAATGTTTTTGGTCCACTATACATTATTGATAGACAAAGACACAAAATTTTGTTTGAAGGAATTGAAGAAATTGAACTAGGAGTAAAACATTGAGTCCAACCACTCATCCAGATATCATGTAATAGAAAATGGATAGATATAGGACTTCAATAATACCTTGTAAAACATTCTACATAAGATGGTGAATAAAAAAAAGTAGTCCTGGAATGATAAAATCCTCTATACTATATGGACCTATCGTACCACCACAAGTACTTTTATATAAGAAACTCCATACTAAATGGTGTACAGGACCGATGTAGTATTTCCCATAGAATTATAGTTCCCCTCACTTTGAATTTCTATATGTAGACATATCTCAAATGATGAGAATTCAAAAAATTGTCTGGATGACTGTGAATTTCTTCATGAAAATAGGTTCCATACATTTCACAACCTTGCAGTCCATTATAAATAGATCACATGGGTCTTCAATAAAAAGGCCCACCATAGTTTATTCCTCCAAGGAGAATTTGTGTTGGCTCTTACAACCCCAATTATATCAGGAAAGTATTCTAAAAATTAGGAACCCAAACGGTAAGGGCTATATATCATACATAATTTCATTCATAATAGAACTTAATCATTAGATACAATGGATGGGGAATGTGTCACACCCCCCCCCCCCACAAATGCGAGGTTTCTTAAGAAATAATGTGAAAAATTATCATAAAGAACCATGTCCCGATAGTACGAATTTAAACTGAACAACATGTCATGTCCTAACCACATGATGATAAAATCTATGGAAAACATCCTCATTGCATGATGTAAAACTACATAGATCCCCCAATTCATCATCTTCATTCATATCGGGTGACCCAATTCCTAGAAGTAGGACACTAAACTGAACAATGTCTCATGTCCAGACCATGTGATGTTCAAATATATTGGAAAGGTCCTTATATCACTATGTTAAATTGAATATGAGATGTCCTCACCACATGACATTAAACTATATGGGAAGAACCATATCACTAATGACTCACCATGAATGAGTTAGATCTATGTTTAAAAACGAAGAAATTACCCATACTCATGTGAGAGTTATCTCCACATATGAAATCCCTCCTTATATGAACTATATTTGGCTCGATTTATTCCATAAAATACTATGTATTAAAAAATTAACCACTATGTTTTGGTCCAAACATATTGTTACGTCTCTTTAACATTGGGTGTCCCTCGTCCCCACCGTCAGACAGTAAATTGAATGAATTATGTCCTCACCACACAATATTAAATTGAATGGGTTTATAGAACTATGTACAACTTGATTCTCATTTTAATGAGATATTTAAGGATTCCTTGATCCTATATCTTTGTTCATCCCCAACATGATATAAAATGACCCATTCTATCCTTAATCTCATCTGTTTATTGAGAGGACTCATTTGCATTATCTATTTTTCACACTAATCATAGATCACATGAGATTAGTAATTTCACAACATGTTTCCCTACACAAACAAGGCATATCATCTCAAAATATGGTTATCATGGTTCTTAATTAACGAACATAAAAGGCATACAATGATACCTCACACCATGATGTTAAAATGCATAGATGATGTCACTTTTACAACATAAAATTGTGCTTTCATATGGACCTCTCCCTAGAGGATCAATATTATTGGTGTTGGTCTCTTACCATACCTGCATTCAAGAACAATGTGTGGCTTGATTCTTGACATCACATGATACACAGTGAAACCCAAATCTCAAGCCTCAAGTCTCGTCACAAAAAATAAATATCATCTCCCCATCTATTCATATATAAGATAATTGTATAAGAATCACATATTCAATAACTAAATATGTATTTATTATTGATACCATAGTATACATAGTGACACCTAGATTCTCATCCATGGGCCTAGTCATAATACTCATTTTTTACATTAAGAAACCTACACCCTTTGAATATGAAACAAAACTAAACTGTTCCTCAATAACAATTAGTGTATTTATTACAATAATCATAGGATATGTAGTGACACCCTAATCTCCAATCGGGTTGCCAATTACAAAAAATAAATGGAAACAATGTCAGCATTTTCATAGGGGTCAGACCCATATAGAGAGTTTCCCATTCATATACTACGGGTGGCTTGATTCATCTCATAATAAGATATGTTATGAAACTACTATCTCCTATCATGGTACAAACTATAATAGTTGATAAAAAATTCACCTCTACTACAGAAGGGCTAAGCCTTACAATACTATTTTACCTATGCATGATCACATATCTGTACAAATTTCTTGTGCATGTAATATATCTTTCAAAAAAATTTACATTATTTCCATATCAATACCCCATACGATTAAACTATAAGGAAAAAATCATGTTTGCATGACCTTAAAACTGTACAACAAACACATCCTTACCACATAATGTTAAAATGTATTGAAAAGTATCTCACCTGAAGATGTTAAACTCCACAGATGAAATAATTTCCCCTATACCCAATGTTATACTATATAGACCATTATCCATTATCATATCTCATCATGGGACCACAAGATCCTTACCCAGATCAACTGGAGTACATAGTGCAGCCACCATATTTTAAGTACCTCAATTCGTAAACAGCTCTTCATGTAATGAGAACCTAATGTTTTTTCAAACCTTTCAGGACCATTGGAAACAAAAATGTTCTTCTCTATTTGACCATGATATTGATGCATAAAAACATAGACCAAACAATTAGAGAAATTGTGGCTATATATGGACGGATTTTTAATCCTTTTGAGACTGACGTCACCGTGGAAGTACTCGGCACCAGAAAGAGTTTTTGTCCATCACTGATATTATTTTCCTATACCATTTTTCATGACATAATATCATCTAGGCATGATTATAAAAAATGTCATCTCTCTCTAGGAAGGATTTTGGAATGCTCTTAACCCTGGGAATCCAAATTTGGCTCTTATGTATCATCCCCAATATTAGGTCCTTGGGTGTCATGAACATAAACTAACTATACTTTGGTAAAAACAATAAAACCATAAATTATATGAAATAATGGTCCTAACCCAAAGACCGTAAACTGTGTAGTGAAAGATACACAATACTTGTCACATTGAAAACCCACAAAGGGAGGCCTGAAAATAAACATGTATTGACTCTCTAAACACTTCATCTTTATATATAATGAAAAACAATGTTTGGAAATAAATAAGGCATCAAACACATAAGGCCTACTTTGTAGCCCTAGTAAAATCTGTAAAATGATTACTAGAGCCTCTAGTTCAAGAAAATGTTGGAGTAATGATTTTCCACATCTATTTGTTATGAGAAAATGTTCAATAGGTGGTAACACAACATTTAGGGTGATCTAACACTTCATGAATATTACAATATTAATAAAACATATATAATGATTGGAGTTACTCAGAAAAAAAATCTTACATGGTCCTTGAAAAAGGATATCCATACTAAAGGGTCTTTTTTGTGAATATGCATGTATGCCTATGGATCTGGCATATGTTTCTATGGTCGTCAACCAAATGCATCACTCTACCAAAAGAGATTTCTGATCCTTATGAGACCTGACATCACTATGGAAAAACCCAACACCTCCGTGTATTTTTTTCATTTCCCATTTTGATTTTCACATACTATCCTCATGAGTAGGGCACTTTGAACTATGATTTATGATCCCAATAACCAAAATTTTCAACCATATTTGACATTCTCAACGTTACATTACCCTGTTTTGTACCATTTATCAAACAAGGAATGTGGCACTCCTTTCCCAAACATTAGGCACCCCCCGTACCATGATTTGAAACAACATGTTTTATTTATTGAGGTTCATAATTAAGAGCTGAACTACCTTAGATTGAAAAAAAATTAATGGATAGCCTTCCTAAAATACCCAAACTCATCATTTGGACGTCTCAGACATCACAAATATTTAATGGCCCTTGTAATGGAGTTGGTTTCATTGTTTCATGACCATGTGGTTGACACGTAAGGGCCTTGTCCTACAAACCAGAGGCATATCCTCCTTGAAATAAAAGTGCATAAAACCTTGTTATCCCCGGAAAAACCATGTTGTTACCTGGCATCTCATTGTGTTACACCCCATCTCTATCATGTCTTCCCAATTCCAAATTTACTTAAATAAACTTTTAGATTCGGAATTAAATCACCCATATTCCAAATATCCTGGTGGGCCTAGCTTCCATATTATATCAACCTCAACCAATATTACTCCCATAAAAATTACTTTAAACTTTTAAAAGAGTAGAGAAACATCTGTTTGACAGTATAACTGAGGTTTAAAGACTATGACCTATGAACCAGAGGAATTTCCTCCTTGTTGTAAATATCTTTAATCCTCACGAGACTTGGAAACAGCAGGACTAAAATAAAAAACCCTAGGGTGTTTTGGGTCATTTGTTCAATGTTTATACCATATTCCATGATCATCAATCATGTCTGGGTAGAATTACTATATATTGCACAACATCATAATGTCTGATATAAAAGACTATACACAAAAATAATTGATGGTATTAGTTGAAATACCCTAAAATACAGTGATATAAGTTCCAAGATAAAAGACCATACACTATAATGATATAATTTCAGAACTAAAATACCATAAACTATAACACATCAGCGATTTAATCTGCAATATTGGAAAATATTTGAAGGTCCACGATATGGCATTTGTTTCCAATCTGATCAGCTTATAAAAAATATAGAGTACTCTATCAATGAGACGGATATTATTCCCAAACTAATTTTATGAATTAGGTGATCTCAAGATAACTTGTATATAAATATCAATAAAGAATTCCATATTGGTGGGAACTCATGGGCACTCATGAAGATGAATCTATTATAAATATGTCATTCATGTCAAAATATTCATTTTCACTAGATATTATATAAAGGATGGGTATCGTTGTTGATTAATATGATACTAGATTAGAGAATAGTAATTTAAATCATTAATGAAAAAAAACATGATCAATACATATAAAAATAAGAAAATCCATTCATTGATAGTGTGCAATTGGAGGAATCATAGCATTTTTGAGTCTCTTCATGAAACTCATTCAATAATACATGTTCGATATCAGACAAATGTAATAATCGATCGACTAAGCCATAAGAGTTGGAAAGATTATATTGAGAAGCATTAATTGATTGATAAATTGTCACCCCCCCCCCCTTTATTTCTACCTGAGGAAAATTTGAATTCAAGTAAGTTGTTAGATCATAAAGTATTTTTTTGAGGGTTACCAATGATAATGATGTTGCTGAAAGGTAAAACCATAGGAGAGAAATGATTTCCCCATATATTTATATATATTTATAGTCCTACCAAGTATACAGTTTTTGAAATTAAATATAAACTGGGAAATACAATCCAATTACTCTAAGGGATCCTTCATCTATTTTAGAAGGGAAGCCTCATCTTTAAGATCATGCAAGCCACTCTCATTGATGTCCAAATCTTGCCAAGTCCGGATAATTTGTCTCATGATTTCATATAGTGGTTTCTAATTAAATATATCAACCCAAAGTCATTTATATGAGTATTAATTTATTCCCTTTGGTTATGAAATGTTTCCAATGGATTGTTATTAATCAAGGGATGAATCAGCTACCATATCATCCAATTTCATGTCAATGGTTCTATTACAATTGGGATGAGCATTCCAAAAGTAGAAAAACCTGGATAAGATGTTAATAAAACATGATAATAGGACCCATAAGTCCTTCCCTCAATATATTCATCACCAATTTATTATGTCGGTGGGATTATTTCCTCTACATATATTGTCATGTAATTGGAAAGATGTCAGAATGATAAAGTTTCATCCATAATGTATTTCCCATATCTAGAATTAACACCATCGTTGCTATGGTCAGAGGGGTCGATGAGGAAAATGGATTGTCCACATGATAAATAGTCTTCTTATCACACCATTTGGGTAGGATAATACCCAAGAATAGGAATAATCATGAGCATGAAAATAAGGACCATGAGATTACAAAATAATAATCTCAGTATCAGTGTCTTCAAACACCTAAATCATCAAATGATGTAGGATTATCCTACGGTTTCCCTCTCCTCACGCACCAACCAAAGGAATAGGGGTTATCCTTTGGGTGTATTAGAGCTCAAAAGAAAACGGATAAGGTTTATACCAATGGAAGACGATCAGATCAAACTTCATATCTTTAAGAACCCCATCCCGAAGGGAGATATTGTAAAAAATTTCATCAAGAGAGCTACAATCATTATCAATGATTATCCCAGTCAGTGTAAGATAAGTTGTAAAATCAAGTAAATCAGGTTGAATCAACGCATCTATAATTTAGTTAGAGCCTATGGACATGGTAACAACCCCAAATATGTTTGACAATGTGAGACAACATAAGGCACTAGAGATCCTAGTGATACTGTAGTATTCATAACAATAAAAATAAACCCATATCCAAAAAAATTAAAAATGGAAAGGAACCATGATCCAATATGGTATGAGTCCTTTTTGGTTTTTCCCATGATTTGGTAAATTTGTGAAAGGGTTGGTATAACTATATTAAGGCAATAACCATCCACTAGCAATACATCCATCACCAGAGTACTGACCCAAATTTGTAAACATGTGACCCTAACTGGGAAAAGTAACATGTTCAAGAATACGTCCATTAAATCAAACAAATATAAGTCATGGAGATATATTATTATTCACTCAATATCCCGAGGAAGTATAATCATAGCTTCAAAAATTTCACGATAAAAACCAATACTCTATTGAACCATATAGGAAGGGAACTAATAGGGGAATTTAGTAGTCGACTTAGATTTTCTATAACAGAGGAAAATGTTAATTCAATATTTGAAAGCGATAAATAAATAAATAGTAATCTACATTATTAAATTTTCCATTGCAATGATGAGCATTCCCCTCAAAAATACCAGAGTCTGAAAAGGGTCATTCTAGACAACTACGGTAGGAAGGAACTCAACGTACAACTTTCCAATAGTGGGTATACAACCCAATTGGTAGATATAAAATAGGATGATTCCCACCTCACCATGGGAAAGATTAAATGTGTTATACTAGAAAACCAAAAACTAAACATTTCTCAATGAATATAGAGCTATAAATAATCAATAAATTGGGGAATCCACATTGCTTCATAATGGTGTATGGATTATAACATGTTAGTGAACTATAATTATCTTTTCGTGACCCATAATGAATGCACACATTCAATAATTTTTGTTCCAACAATACATAGATCACATTTCAAGCTCTATATTCTACTTGATCTATTAAGAGTAGAGACAAATATACTCAAATAACTCTAAGTGACGGGATGGTAAAAAAACATAGTCACCCAGACCTAAGAGGGAGTTTTCCAACATATAAGACAACCCTTGGATTAAGCTGTTACTAGTCTTCCATCTTCGGAAATTGCCATATGAATACAAATAGTAGATGTTGATACCAAATATGAAAAAAAATATTCCAAATAAGTAATGAAAACATCATCAATTAAGACAAACCAGTGAAAAGAAATCCAGTGTGATAAAATATAATTCTGGGGATCAGATGAAAGAAACTGTTTCAGAACCTCATTATCAGAATTTAGATGACATCGAGGGTCAATAGTATAGTATCTTGAAATAATGAAATATTTATTATTAATATTAATGGAACTATGAAAAGATCATGAATGCAGATGAAAAATAATAATGTTTCATATGTTATGCACATAAAAATAAAATCTAGTCAAAGGAATGCCATCAAAATTTCTACAGCTTCACGAGAATCACATGAATCAAAATGGAATTAAAAAATAACATACTATAATAAAGAATTACCCTTTTTATGAAAATATAATTGACTATATAAACCCACAGAACATTAGGGAACGAAGTCACCCCTCAGAATACTCATGATTTAGTGACCATGAAATGGGCACTCGAGCCTCACAAGTGTCAAAAAGTATAATATTATTATGTCAAAAGATTCTTAAAAATAATCAAAGGTGGACGTTCATCCATATGAATTAATTTCAGGAAATTACCAAAATTTATATTGTAGTTGATTTGAATAAGAACGTTGGAAAATCAGATCATGTGAAGCAGTTCATGTGGTAAGGACTTGCAATATGATACCATGATCGATTCATATGGAAGGGTCTAGTGAATGTGATATGAAATGGAGTTAGGGCATCAGATATTTCAGAAGTGAGGTATTCAGTGAATGAACTAATATCAAGAACCATTTTTATAGAGAATTCCATAGAATACTTAGTGTAACCAAAAAGAAAAATCATTTCCCAAATATTTTGATTGAAGGCAGCACCAAAGCCTCATTTAAACATTAACTTTCCTTATATGCAATGCATTGTCCCTATGGAAATCATTCATGAGTGGGGGGGGGGTTATTTTTTGGATTCCACTAAAAGTGTATCGAAAAAATCACAAGGGAATAAATACCTATATAGAGGTATGATTTTTCTCACCAAATAGGAAGAAAATGGTTGTCAAAATCATGCAGATCAGGTGATCCTCTGGAAGACACACGATCACAAGACCATTAGAATGTCAGAAAAAGGAGTCTTGAATATCTAATAACCTATAGTTGATCCAATATAACCCATTTGAAAATTCCTTCTTATGTTCTGAAATTGTCCTATATTGTCAATGATCTAGTGGAAGCATCCAAATGAGCACCCTGAGGTCATCTAAATATTCAGACATCATGCGCCTGACAAGCCATCCAAAAGTCCTTGGATAATAGAGAAAAAATATCCAAAAGATTGGGAGCATCTTATGGTTATAAAAAAATAATGATGCACCACCATTGAAAATAATGATTGTTCTTAGAAACACTCATGAAAAATCATAATAAACCATGTACTTGTAAAATAAACATTGAATACAAAATGAGAAAGGTTGGGAGCCTCTTATTGTCACAAAGATCATGTAACTCAATCCTAGAGGTTAGAAATACACCAAAAGAACCTATTGTCATGTCCCCCATTTGTAGAGAATGCTTCAAATATGTCCATGTTATATCGTTCTCCCCCATATGCTCTAAAATTAATCATAATTTGTTTTCCATGTTAATTCTCATACATCACAATCATTCCTTTCATTGGTCACATGGAACATCACCAGTAAGGAATGTGAACTTCATCTGAAACGCTTGTGCAAGAAAAAAAATCCCCTAGCCTTTGAAAAATAAAATAAGGAAATAAGATATATAATGTGGGAGACTATTATGGCCATAATCATCATACGACATGCTCGTGCACTATTTAAGTCCTCACAAAATCCCTTTGGCATTACTATATTGTTCTAATGAAAGGCCCTTGGAAATATATCCTTTTCTATCGAATGTTTGGGGAAAAGTTGTCTCAGATCATATGAAATCCTTTTAGTAGGAATCTTGATATATTAAAAGTCATTAGACATGTTTTCTTGACAGTATGAAATTATCCTGAAGGGTCCTCGTGATTTAGAAATAATCATTTAATTAGACATAATCTGATAAATAAGGAATTCACAAGATGATCTCATGGTCACTAAAAATTAATTAATGCTCCATTATGAAATATGATTCAATGTGATGAAATCACAAGAAATGAAATCCCTCCATCATATACATCCTATATTTTTGTGATAAACTCCACCCAATGTGGTGAATAATCTAGGTGGTGAGGCCTATAAATCCTCCATCCCAGAAAAAAAATTGAATCCATGGATCGTCACACTTATGTACTCATGCAACATAGTGGATTTCTCAGAGTAGTTGGTCTTAGAATCAGAAAGGTTTCCTAGTAAGTAAAATTTGGGGAACAATATTGGAATCTTCACCTATACCCATGGATCAAAACTATAGACATAACACGAAATAATATGGTTATAGGATATAATGACAGTTTTATGAATATTGGGTTCTTAGGAAATTAGGGTAGACCTACACCCATGGTCCTTAAACTGTTGGTGTAGTAAATTTCAAAGGAAATACCTTTACCCATGGTTTGGTTAGACGGTGGGTATTAGTCCTTATTTGAAAAAAAACCTCCACTAGGATTTGATCCCAACACCTTCTGCTTACATCCCCAACAACATTACCACTGTCCTATAAAAATATTCTATTATTGTTTTTGAATTTAAATATTTATAGATTTATTTATATCAAATCATTTATTATTATTATTATTAGGTAAAAATAATGGACCAACCATTACCCACAGTTTGGTAAAACCAAGGGTATAGGAACCCATGAAAATATCTTAACCCACAATTTGGTCAATCAATGGGTATAAAATTTCCCATTTCCTTCCCACAATAAAATATTTTTTCTCTAGAAACCTATTTCCATATTTAAAAAAAATTATTATCATAGTGGAAACTTGTGCCCATGGTTTTTAGATAACCATTTTTATATGTCATTACTTTTTTTTTCACATAAAACAGATTCCTTTTGATTAAAAAAACCTTCGATATTGTGGTGACCTATACCCATAGTTTTTGGAGAATTGCGGGTATTTGTCTTTCTTCTGAATTTTTTTCCCCGTAAAGCCTATTTACATGGTTTAAAAATAACATCAGTTTAGGGGTAACCTATACATATGGTTTTTTAAGAACCATGGGTTTAAAATTATTTTCTAGTAGTGTAATGACCAAATACGATCATGCAACATGAATAGGCACTGTGCCTAATCACTCACAGATCACACAACGGAGTTTGTGTAGGCTATAAAAAGGACATCCCACATACTTTATCCTTCACACAATAATTAAACAAATTAATAATGGAAAAATCTATGGCATATAGTATAAAAGGTTGGAACAAATAATAAAAATACATGATAATTATGCTAAGAACATATACATTAATCCTCATGGACATCGTATGAACCACAAAGGCCATGAGACATCATGAGAACATGTCACTAAGATCATGTGACACTACATTGTTAAACTATTTAGGTCATGTAAAGTCCCCTCAATGTTATAGATCAATTCATATGGTGCCCTCTAGGAACACCAAACATGTCTTGATAAACCCTCCACGCTTTCCATCCTAACCTCACGATGATCTCTAGACATGTCTCCCAAAGCATAAAATAGCCCTATTTTTTGTCATTTAAGTCTCATGATGTCACTAGGGCATGTAAATTTCGATTAATATTTCATCCAGACAAGCTATCCAAATCGTGTAATTCCCACTGAGAAAGTCATCTATTTCTTGCAACGTCCCACAAACATGTTTGCAGAATTTCACGATGACACCGAAAGAAGTCACCCAAAACATGTGGAAGCCTCTAGACATTTCACATCAACACACTCAACACATAACATGAATTTAAAATAGCTTTCAAGATGAAATTGGGGAAAGTTATATATATTATGTGATGGCCTCCAATAATGTCATCTAATATCATTTGATGACTTCTCGGACCAAATAGCATGGTCTTATAATGTTCTCCAGATAAGTCATCCTTGGTCATGAAATGGCCTCTAGACAATGCATCCAGATTATGTGAAATCCCATAGGGTAGTCAACTGGATAATGTTATTTTCCACACACATGTCAGGTAGACATCCTTTGATATGTCAAGTAGAAAATCAAGGAATGTTGAGTAGACAATCGATGCATGTTAGGAAGAAAAGTCTACCAGGTCAAATGGGTATCCTAGGACATGATAACCATGTCCAGCCTACATATGGGAAGCATCAATATATAAAAAATTACTTAACAAACTATGCAAACTATGATTCAAACTGTAGCTAGGATAAATTGGATGCCTTTATAAGGATCTACCTATGTATCAATCCTCTAAAGGTAATCCCCAGTGTATAAGACCTGAATTAATGAACTATGATAACTCTTATTCCTACCATAATTCGGATACATACAACACCTTCCTAAGGCTCGACCTCCATATCAATCCTACAAAGGCAGTCCTCATAATGTAATCCCAGATCAATAGCATAATATCATATATCCCACATTTAAAAGAAAACATAGTGTCTAAGCCCCATCTCAATGAACTATGATGACTCCGACTCCTACCATAACAAGAAATCATGGGATTTATTCATAATTCTCAAACTCCAATGGGAATCCACTTTTGTGTAAGTACCTCCATGTCTCCAAAATTAGAACTATTAGTACCAAATCAATCACATTGGATGATCATATTTCTTTATCCACTTGAATATTGATAAGTCACTAAACTACGATTAATTTGATTCCTTCCATAACTAGAATAATTTGGATGCCTTACTAAGAGATGGTCTCTACATTAAGAATCCAATGATATTTCCAGGAACATAATCCATACATCCATATTAAATGATGAAAATTACTTACAATACCTTATTTCTCAAATGTACCACAGTTCATGTGGGATTATGGAGTTGCAATCATCACCTCATTAGAATCATGAATCTCCACCATCTAGGGAATACATAGTGCGTAAGTCCCAATTAGTGGCATGATATAACTACCATACATATGAGGGTATCTACCATGAAAAAATTCCTAAGGTCATACATGAACATTAATAACTCTGATTCTAGCCATTACTAAGATTTGTAAGAAACCTACCCAAGGGTCGATCAAAAATATCTTGTGCCCTAGTGTACCCAAATATGTCCTTTTCCATATGAAATTTAACTAAATGTGTTTAATAATCTACATGAGTTTTGATTACTCTTATAAAACATGTTACATAGGATTCCTCATAATGGATCAATACCATTCTCAAAATATTATCCAACTCCACTAATAACAACAATCTCTGGAGTGCCAGGTTATAAGAATTTAACAAATATTCAACTATTCATCATAGATAAATGCGTGAAGAATCTCAAAAACATACAAATGGATTCACCAAATGATCCCCCATTATCTATTTATATATATAGACTTAACCTATAATCATTTTTAGGTTAACAGGTCCCATATCAATATTAAAACGATATTATCAAACAAATCTTATCTCTATAAGTGAATTATGAAGTAGGAAACAATTTCAAAAAAAGGGTGTGATGATCCCAAAACCCCATCCTCCCAACCAACGTGGGTTCCTAAGCATCATTGGGTCTGAAACCCCAAATGACCGCCTACCATTGGAAAGAATCACTATAGCCAGTTATAGATGTGTGAACCACTGCGAGTTTCTATGAAATGTTAAAAAATGGTATGCCCGATGTGAATGAATATGAAAAAAAATTGATCCCACCACAATATGATCTCTATAGAAAATACACTGCCATATTTTTGCGGAAACAACTATTAAAAAAAATACTAATCAATATAAATCTTAAACTTTTATAATTTGTAAAAATATTATCATTTTCAAAAAATAACTAGAATTTATTTGACCTAATATAACATACCAATCCTATGTTCTACCTGTGTCGTAATTATTTACTCTTCGTATCCTCAAAATTTATCTATGAACATATTTGATACCAATTGTGACACATTAGGCTTTATTTACTATAATATTGTGTGAATAACCGTAATAATTTTATACTAGATATGAAAACTACTAATTTGGCCCACATTTAAATATCCATTATTACATTTTAACCAAAAAATAGTTTTTCACTTACACACCAAATATCTTTTAGGATTACAGATTTGGAGAGTTAGGAAAAAATATTTATCTTATAAGACCCATATTTTTCCATCCAATGAACATTAAACCCATTATACCATGAATTTTTTATTCTACCATAATTCATTATCATCTCCCAAAAAATTAAACACACGTGACAGTATTATTGACATATAATATGTATTTATATCCATGTTAACTTGGGGAAATTGAAACATAATAATGGTTATCTTAAACACTATGTGATGGGATGTGTGTACTGGAAGATATAATTTAATATAAAATGCATGAATAATATGATAATAACAAGTAAATTGAATAATTCAATATAATTGATCATACGATATTGAAATAAATTCATGGATGATATTATAAAAAATATATTGACATGGATAACCGTAATAGGGTTCATGGTGATGAAAAGAAAAATGTAAAATATCATAAATTTACCAATATAGTCTCAACAAAGGAATTATTTTTACCGACATGACCACAACCAACACATTATTCTTACATTCTAAACCACAAAAAAAACATTATTCGTACCCTTATAACCACAACCAATAAATTATTATTACTATCATTACCATAACAAAGGCATTATTAATACCATCATGAAGACATATGGGACATTATTCATACACCATGATAATAACAATGACATAATTATTACAATTATGACCACATGAAATATATCATTAATTAATTGGGTTGAATACCATATATAGACAAACTGGTTTATCCTATGAAACATGAAAATGTACGAATAGTCTATATAATTATGGGTCCCACATTCCAAATACACATTCCCAATATTTCCATTATTTATTAAATTAAGCATATAATACATAATCATCAAGCCTTAAAAATTAATAAACATCGGTATTGGAATAATGAATATAAAATATGTCTATAATTTTCTAATTAATTAAATGGAATAACATGAGCATAAGCCATCTATATAAAGTACCTAGTTGGTATTATTAGAGTATATCCGTAGTAAAACATAGTAAAATTTTAAAGATGTTGTCATGTATAATAATGTCTTTTAAAGAATAATTAAAAATTTTCTTAGTCATCAATAAAAAAAATACATGTTTAAATATTAGTAATCATTTTAGAAATCATTTATAAAAAAGGGAATACGAATTTTAATGTAAAAAATTAAATTATTTGAGAGGTATTTTCTTAAGGAAAATGAATAATTAGTGAAGAAAAACTTGTTATAAGAAAATATTTATGAGAACATTTATGTCATATTTTCAATATAATTTGATGTTAAAAAAAATGAAGTCACATTAATTTTTTAAATATAATTTTAAATAATATGACTTGGAAAACCATTTGATCCATTATTTAAAAAGCTAAAAATGGATCTTTTGGATTTAAATAAGGGCTTAGTAAGAAAATATGGAGTTGAAGATAAAATATATGGTTCTGATAAGAGGAAAATAATTTTCTATATTTTAATGTTCCTTTATTTAAATTTACATTAAAATAAGGATTGAAAAATTTCCTTTTTAATGGAGGTAAATATAAATTAGAAGATCGTATTGGTTAAAAAGGGAGGAATCCATCAATGAAGAAGAATTCAAGTGATAATAATTTGAAAAGAATTTTATGACGAGAAAATTTAAATCCATAGAAACCTTAGGTTAATTAAAATATAATTAAATCTTAAGGTTTTATATACCAACGATAGAATAATAAAACTCAATAAGAACTCTGATAACTCAATTAACAATAATTGAGTATGCCAAAACAATTAAATCTACAGTAATGTTTATATAGAATACTATTAAATGAGATAACATGAAATAGAAATTTGAATTATAAGAATATAAATAGAATCCAGTAATATAATTTTAAAATGAAGTATATACGCTATATAAAATACCATAGACACATAATATGAAGCATGTCTTGAAGTGGTAAAATTTGGAATGAGAAACCCTTACCATAACTATTGAAATTCATGAAAGTACATTCATCTCTAATCTAATGTATAATGACCTGGCCAAAAAACATTACATAATATTGAATTAAGTTTATAATTCACATTGACGATTTTTTCAGTATTATAGTTTTAGAGAATTAGGATATAAATATTACATCTCAAAATATTACAAAGTAGAGACTTCTATATAGTTTCCATTTATTTCATAAAATGGAAACTCTTGAAAAAAAACAGTCATGTCTATTTCTAGGTTTTAGACAGCATGACTTTTCCTTGATTCCATCCATGACCCTATTCATCATTAAGTCATGTGAATACATTTCAGAACATGGGATGAGCATAAAAATCACAGTAATGGTTATAAAACAAGTAATGAAAACATTTATTCAAAAATACATACAAAAAATGAACTCTTTTACTTACCTCATGAAATAATTATATTTTATGAAAAACACATATAAGTCAAAAATATTAAAGTTGACTTGTGGAATCCAAAACATACATATATTGTAGCTATCAAAGCTACTTAGGGATTTACATGAGAATACCCATCATAGTATATTCCCTAAATATCTTAGGTGAAACATTCATGTTTACCTCCGTCATATTATCCAATGAATTGGAGAGCTATCTCGAGCTCACCTACACTAGGTTTATCACAGAACAACCTGTATACATAAATAATTCCTAAGAACCATATCATGATCATTACACGTAACATAAGTATAAAAGAGAGATAACCTTTCCAAATTGCAAAAACAAAATATAATTTGAAGATATTTATATAATAAATCCATTCTCAAAATCATTTTTAATACCAAAATACATAAAAAGAGTATATGGTATTTATTTTTCCCTTTAAAAACATTAAGTCTTCTTATGAAATAAAAAGATCAAAGAATACTCCAGCCGACGAATGGTCATTTTCACCGCTTATGATAAAAAAACATTCATTTTTGATGTTTAGTAAAACTCTTCATATAAAAAGATTTCCACTGAATTAAATGAAATGTCAAAGGGGTTTATAAACCATATAATATAAAGTCGTGTATAAAACTAAATATTCCTCAATGAATGGAGATTGAGATGAAGACTCTTACCTCGTTTTTGGCTTGACTGGATCGTTCTTTAATGTCATGAATATTAAAATAAAGTTAATTTATACTTATATAAGAACCTTTTTAAAGTTTATTATTACATTTATATAACATATTACCATGTTATAAATATTATGTAATCATTTAAGTTAATAAGGTTTGTTTTGTCGATATTTGGTACTTGAGTCAAAAATGAACACATTATATTTACAAGTTGTCCATGTTGTCAATAGTCTATTATATCTAGAATGATATTCATTATTGATATATCATTCATATCATATATATATATATATAACTGTACATATCATTTGGAGGTCATAAATGAAATTCACCATTCATATCGAGTTAAGTTCTGGACGATGAAATGCGCTCTCGACGATGGAACCCTAGGATCATGATCGAAGATGGATTTCCCCCCCTCCCAGGAAGAGGGAGGGGGGAGGATGGTGTGGTGGTGAATCCTTCAATTCTATAGATTCCTTTTATTCCATTCTATAACCCTAATTTTCTCAATAATTTCCCGGTGATTTCTTTAACCCCTTACGTTCCAGATATTCACCTTGGTGCCCCTCAACTCCCAATCTGGTTGCCGGACTTATTTGAAGTCTCCTGTTTGTTGGATCTGACCCTGGTGGCTTGTTTCTTCCAGCAAAGACAATCAGTGGATGTGTTTGATCTTTTTTTTGGAAACAGGGATCTGCAAGAGCGAGAAGTCATGGGTCTTCTGGATAATCGTCATTCGATGATTAACATTGCTTCGAAAGAAGATCTTGTTTGTGCATGGTCAAGGTATCCCCTTAGATTAAATAGTTGAAATTTCATTCATCATCGTTGGTCGTACACACCTTGTATGAACATGGAATCACCCTCCGTCGCAAAATAGGTAAGTCCTCCTCAACCTCCTTTTCCTTTTCAAAATACAGCTATCTTCTATATGTTACGAAATTTGGTGGTCCGTTCTCTCTACTCTGATACTCGCACATCTAAAGTGAGTCATCCAATTAATATGCGGTTTTGTGCTGAGGTGAAAGTCTCATGGACACCGGTTGAGTGGGTTTGGATTTTGGTTGGAGAGGAATTTAGGTGCAATCAAGCTATTGTGTTCGAATCATCGGTAGATTTTTGCTTGACCAGTTGTCGGTTGGGTCACATGGCTTCTAACTGTAAAAGAGGTGTCTCAAACAAGAGGACCTATGGTCTAGGGGAGAGTTGGTGGAAGGATGTTGTGGTGCCATGTGTTCAGAAGAATCAGGCTCTAGACATTGGGGAGCTAGTGCAGTCTCGCTCTGGTAATGCAGTGCTGGGATTTCTGAAGGAGTCATCGGAAAGGAACCTGAGAGTTGATGTGGTTTTTGAAAGGCTGAAAAGTGACTTGGTGTGTGCAATCCAGGGGTAATGGTGACTATGGATTTACAATGCTCTTGGATGCTGGAATTGAGGGTGTGGAGACTCAGCAAGGCATAGTCGGATCTTCAGGCTGTATTGAGGAGATGAGGGATGGTATTGCTAAGGACTTACAGGCGCCATGGAAAGGTGGCTCCTTTGATATCATTGGCAAACCAGTGGATACATGTAATGGGGAGGCTGTAAATGCTGAAGTTATTATGTATGCTTTGTATGTTGAGGCTGTACTTACTGGTCTGGGCTCATCTAGAGAAGAGTACCATCAAGAGCCTGAGTCTATGAATAGGCCTTGTCCAAGGAGTGGGTCTCTAGTAATCAAACTGGGTAACCGCTTTGCGAGGTTGGAGGCTAAAGGATCTGATAAGGATATAGATTTTCCCTAGGAGGCATTTGATGATGAGTCATCAGATCAGTATGATGAAGAAAGTGAGATAGAATTTCATGTTAAAGATATCCGTGATCAACAGATGAGGAAGAGGGGACACGGAAGTAAGAAAGGCCAAAAGGACAATTCTTATTTACGTTCACCTATGGAGACTCGATCTTCTAAAAAGAGAAATCATAGAATAAGGTAATATTTCAAACTCTGGTGGAATATCGATTAATTAGGAGGAGGGGGCTATGGGGCATGCATTCTTTTGGGTGACGTGGTGGTGTGTCATTTGGAGCTGATACTGCATTCTGCAGTGGATATGGAAGAATGATATCTTGTGATAAATGCCTCTCTAGAGGATACTGAGAAGATGATGGGAAGACCTATTCGGGTGCATACTAACAATGAACATGGCTAGTGGATTGAAAAGAAGAATATGATTTTAGTAAGTGGTTTCAATGAAAATAATATCACACTAGAGGATATCATGAAAGTGTGGGATCAGATAATTTCTCACATTGATGGCCTGCTTGATGCTGTGCAAGAATCAACGGTAACTTCTATATATTGGAAAATATTTAGGGATAAGAATGTTGAAAGGGTCATGTTTCATTTAAATTTATATTTTTTTCATTTAGTGCATGTACTGGATAATCTTGGGGTTTCTCACTTTTTCCATAAAAGTGTTTTCATAATAAAAAATTTAATTTTCAGTCAGCCAAATGCATCATTCATGGAGGCGGTAAGCAGTACGTACACGTGAACACTACATTCATTTCTATTTTTTATTTTAAGGGAATTAAAACATAATGATACATAGGTATATTATAATTATAGTAAAATATCATCTATAATATCATTAACCCTTCTTTTATACATCCCACATATCTTATTAATGTGTCATATCACTTTGAGGGGGCAGTAGTCCGAACATATTCAAATGAAATTTTCCCGATTACCCATAATGGAAACCATACAAGTATGATATAAAAGAAAAATACAGAAGCATTAGTAAAAACATAAAAATATTATATATCATATATAAATATAGTGTCATCTTAATGGCTACCACGATCGACGTTAGGAGAAAATTGAACAATCATCGTCTCGGGAGGCGTTATATTTCCATCAACGAAAACAGAATGTTCTCTACCCATTAGATTTAGTTGTGTTTAAGTGTAGTTCAAATAAATTTTATAACAACATCCAAGTTTATTGAGGATACTTTTGTTCATATAAAATAAAATAATAAAAAGATTTTAGGGTTTGGAGAAGTAAAACAAAAGAAAATAAGTTATGAGAAACAATTACCATTAATTTGGACATCTTCCTTTGGTTTGAACAAAAAGGACTTTTTCATGTGCCTAATTCCTAAGGAAAGGATTCTAGGAGGAGTATAGGGATGTATGGAGATTAATTGGGCAGAGTTTGGATGATCCTAAAGGCTTTACAGGTGTTAGGAGTTGGTTAGAAGTGAGGGATGATTATAATGTGGAGGATGGGCTCTTTAGAAAAGTGTAATAATATTATTGTATTATATTATGATATTTGGTTTCTAAAGGTCCTTAACTAATTAAAGATGAAGATAAGATGACTCATGGTCAAAATAAAATCCTCAAATAATAATTGGATAGGTTTCTTATTTATTTTTAATATTTATAATATTATTTATTTAAATCATTTATTAATGACGTAAATACTGCATCATTATTGTGTCATAAATAATTAAAATTATTTGATTTCTAAAAATTATAAAAATAATAACATGATTTAGGAAATATTTTTATATTTACAATGAATATTTATAGTCAAAATGATAATTTATATAACACCTTGTAAAAATTAATTAACTAAAAGATATTTGTCTTTGTCGTTTTTGCCTTTACTTTAAGTTTATTAATCTAAATTGTCATTATTACTCCCATGTGGCTCAATGGGTTTCCAAAATAGATCCAAAGATGTTCATGGTCGTTAATGACTCAACCAATAAGGTTTGGGAATGTGTTAAGGTAATTTGGAATTATTATAATAATCTTTTTACCTTGAATTACCTTATTTACCTTTAACCGCGGTAAATAAAAGTCAAAAGATTCTATTCACAAAAAAAAATATTTTTATTTATTTGAACCACATTTTACATACTAATAACAACCATGTTGGTCTGATTTTCAAAATGTAATTCATAGAAGTGGTAAAATTTCATTTAAATGGAAAAGTCAGTTTTTTTAACTTCAACTACATGGTTTCACTATTCATAAAAAATTAATGTTTATCAGAAAAATACAAAAAATTCATCCTAATCTATATTTTATATTAAAAATTCAAAAATGGAATACATTTTGCAAAATTAAAAACATAGAATATGTATTAACTGATTTATAATTAATTCCTGTTGTTAAAACAAATAGCGTGTTTATAAAAACCAATAACTATCAAAATATTTGCACTTTTTTATGTCCACTTTCAAAGGGGAATTAATTCCAATGAAAAACATTGCATTAAATGATAAAAATATATTCTAATTACTCGTTTAAGAAATTGAAAATGATAATCTCACCATATCAATAAATTATATTAATACATATTTTTGAATTAAAATACAATATTTTTCACAATTCATTATGAAAATGAACATTATCGGAAAAATTCCAAAAATTTACACAAATTAAATTTTGATGTCCCCATTATAAATAAGGCTTTTATTTTGTCAAATAGAACATATAAACAAGTGAAAATAAAGATTTAAATATGGTTCCACATTAAAAGGTGGTAAATCGAACTTTTAATGTAAATTATGCTTAAAAATAGATTCATTCATATTTTAATCCTCTAACTTTTTATTGGATAAATGTAAATACATTTAACAAACATGTTTAATTATATTGTTTTCAGTTTCGTTCATTCCCACTAATACAACATCTAGGAGTTAACTACAATTTAAAATAATATTATTATTTTATTAGTGTGCAATGTTAGATTTCAAAGAAACTCATTGATGCGTATCAGGTACGCTATCGAACATAGAAACCCCTTTAAATTAAAATTTATATTTAATTCAAAAATATTAATAAACATAAAATGTGTCTTTTTCTTTTTTTACCTGTGATATTACATCCTTCCACCCTTTGGGGAATTGCATCCACATAATTTTACTTATCAAAATAAGTTGGGGTATTTATCCCTCGTAGAATTTTCATATTACCACGTTGCCTCTTCAACCATATGGGTATTTCACAAAACCTTTACCTGGTGAATTACCTTATTCCACAACACTTGCTCTCTACGGTCAAGAATCTGAGCAAGTTGTTCTTCATAAGGGTAATTCTCTTCCAACTAAACTACCTCTGGGCTCAAAACATGAGATGGATCTCGCAAATACATTCTAAACATCAAAACATGAAAAACATTGTCTACATGGGATAAACACGGAGGTAAAGCCACTCTATACGCAAATGATCCAAGTTTCTCCAGAATTTACAAAGGTTCAATGAACCTCTGAATCAACTTTCCCTTCTTATCAAAACGCGTCACACTTTTTCATGGAGAAATTTTGAGAAAGACAAGATCACCTACCTCAAAAGAAATATCCATCCTCTGGTTATCTGCATAACTTTTCTGCCTACTTTGAGCTATTCTCATCTGCCTATGAATCAACTAATCATTCTCTGCCATCTCTTCTACCAATTTCATTCCCATCATCTTCCTTTCACCTACTTCTTCCAAAAAAGCTAGAGTTCAACAATGCTTTCCATATAAGGCCTCAAATGGAACCATCTATATACTGGAATGAAAAATGTTATTATAAAAAAATTCATCCAAATAAAGATATTGGTCGCGGCTTCCCGGATAATCCATCAAGCAAGCATGTAATATTTCCTCAAATTTATGAATTGTTCTTTCTGATTTCCCATCTGATTAAGGATGCAAATTTTTACTAAAATTTAATTCAGTTCCCAACGACTACTGAAGGCCTTTCCAAATGTTAATGTAAACCTGTGATGACGATCAGATACAATGATGATGGGAACTCCATGAAACCTGACTATCTCTTTAACATACAACCCAGAAAGCTGATCTAGAGAAAATGTATCTCTAATAGGAAAGAAAATGAGTAGATTCAGTCAATCGATCTGCAATAACCCAAATTTCATTATTACCGCTAGATGACTTTTGGAATCCTATAATGAAGTCCATGGATATATTTTTCCATATTAACTATAGCACTAGTAAAGAATGAATCATCCCTTTCGGTAACTACTGCTCTTCTTTAACTAGTAGAAAAGTCAAACACTTCCTAGTAAAATCAGAAATATCTCTTTTCATTCCATCCCACCAGTAATACTTTTGATGATCTCTGTACATCTTAGTACTACTAGGATGAATTGAGAACGGGTCACTATGAGCTTTACATAACAACTCATTCTTCAATAGTGAATCAAAAGGAACACATAAGATCTTTCCAAATATGAAAACACAATCATTTTCAATGTTAAATTGAGGCAGCTTACCCTTCTGAACCAACAATACCTTTTTTTAACTCATTGTCTTCCTTCTGTGCATGCTTAATTCTTTCTAATAGGGATGATCTCAATAACACCTGATAATAAACAGAAGAATTTTCCACACCAATAACGTTTATGACAATGTTTATCAAATCAAATACCAATGGATATTATTCAAAATGTAACATGGTTAATGAAGAATTAATTTTTAGACTCAAAGAATCAGCCACTTTATTTTATTTTCCCGGATGGTAATGGATCGTGCAATCATAATCCATGATTAATTCTATCCATCTCCTTTATCGTATGTTCAATTCTTTTTCAGTGAATATAATCTTTAAACTTTTGTGATCAGTATATATTTCACATTTTACTCCACACAAATGATGCTTTTAAATTTTTAAACCAAAATAATAGTAGATAATTCCAAATCATGTGTAGGGTAATTTAATTCATGTGGTTTCAAATAACGTGAAGCATAAGCAATTACCTGATCATTTTGAACAAGGACACATCCAAGGCCTTTCAATGAAGCAACATTGTAAAGATCAAAATCACCATTTCGGGAAGGGAGTTCCAAAACTGGATCATTCACAAATCATTATTTCAATTACTGAA
This sequence comes from Viscum album, assembly GCA_963277665.1. Classification (NCBI taxonomy): domain Eukaryota; kingdom Viridiplantae; phylum Streptophyta; class Magnoliopsida; order Santalales; family Viscaceae; genus Viscum; species Viscum album. Next base: position 381,622,592 of record OY728125.1, read on the forward strand.
AATAGTCATCACATAGTTTTTTCCAAATGAACTTAACAACTTTTCGAGTTAACTTAGTCATTAAACTAGATAACCATGACAAATTTTCAACAAACATCTAGTAATAACCTTCCAAACCTAGAAACTACAGATATCGATTATATTTGTGGGTCTTGGCCATTCTTCACAAACTTTTATCTTAGCAGGATGAATAGTTATGCAAATTTTTGAAACAATGTGACCAAGGAAAGAAATTAATTGCAACCAAAATTCACACTTTCAGAATTTCAATATAGTTTATTTTCTTTTAAGTATTGTAAGACAACCCATAAAGGAATTTCATGATCTTCTTTACTTTTGGAAAAACCCAATATATCATCAATTAACACAACCAAAAACTTATCCAAGAAATCATAGAAAATTCTATTCATAAGATCCATGAATATATCAGGTTCATTGGTTAAACAAAAAGGCATTACTACAATTTCATAATGGCCATATCTAGTACGAAATGTGGTCTTCAGAATTTCTGATTACATTACCTACAACTGATGGTACCCTGACCTCAAATCAATCTTCCAAAAATAATGAGCTCATTAGAGTTGATCAAACAAATAATCGATATGAGGCCAAGGATACTTATTCTTAATAGTGATGTTATTCAATGATCCATAATCAATTCAAAGTCTCATTGATCCATAATTATTTTTAACAAACAATATAGTAGCACCCAATGGTGATGTGCTAGGTCGAATCAATCCTTTATCTTATAACTCCTGCAATTGATTCTTTAACTCTAAAAGTTCAATTTGATCTATTCGATAAGGGGGTTTTGAAATTGGATTAGCATCAGGAAATAAGTAAACAACAAATTCAAATTCTTTATCAGGTATAATACCAGGAAAATCGTCATGAAAGTTACTCATTTACCACTAGCACATCATTAATCTAAACAGTTCCTCTGTTTTCAACAATATGTGAAAGGTAACATTTATTTCTATATTTTACGAGTTTCTCTGCTTCCTGATATGTTATCAAAAGCAGGGGTTCATTCTTGTATACAATCTAATAATCATTTTGAAAATAAACCTCCTTAGCTATGTAGTAAATCTTATAATGATAAATAAAAAGCCAATACTTATTGAAAATAACATCAAACTATACTTGAGGAAAAACAATAAGGTTTGTAGTTATATTATTTCTGCACAAAAGGACATGATTGCTATTATGTTATCTTTATGTCTCAAAATTTTTTCCAGGTGTCTTTACTATAAGATCTGTATACATATCTTATGAGGAAATTCCCAATTTATTAGAAAACTTTTCCAATATGAATGATTGTGTAGACCCTAAATAAAACAACAAATTGGAATAATCTGAAAAAAATAGAGTACCTGATACTACATCATTTGATGGTCCAACATTTGCTGATGTAGTTGTAAAGGATTTCACCACCCCTTTCTGCTTGTAGTCTAGCTTCATTCCTTCAGTTGAGTGCTTTGTTAGAAACTCATTTTTATAATGAGACATTTCATTGCACTTAAAAACATTTTACTAACTGTAAATCAGATTTTTTCATACCATTACCATGGTCATTTTTAGTGCAATTACCGGCCATATGTCCTATTTTACCGCATCGGTAGCTCTTACCAGAATTTAAAATTCAAACCCCATAATTATTTTTACCACAATTTTCATGGACTATAAACTTATGTTTCTCACCATCAGTCCTTTTTGAAGAGTTATCCACATTCCCCTGCCACCTAGACCACTTATTCTGTTCTTTTTCCAAGAACATCTGATCATCAGCAAACACTATTTCCACCTTCTCCGCACAACGAAGAAGTTTTTCATAACATTTGAACTCATGAGAAGATAAATCCCTTGGATACTTTGGATTTAATCCTGAGTAAAAATTTTTGAATTTACTATCAATATCTCATATGAAATTTGGAGCATACATTTCAAGTCAAGTGATTTTTGCATCATAAACAGCCCCTGAGTCAACCTCCTGCCTCAATTCACAGAATTGTTTTTCGATACTAAGATGAACCACATTAGGAAAATATTTATCAACATACATAAATTTGAATTCTTCCTAATCGAGAGCACCAATATCCTCACTATCCCTGATATTTTTCACCATCGACCACCACTGACCAGAGTCACCTGCAAAGTTGTAAACAACGAGGCTAACCATTTGATGTTATGAATAACCCATGTCATCGAAAATATTTTCAAGTGCATTAATCCACCGTTTTGTAAGCACCGAGTTATATGATCCTCTGAATGATGGGAGATGTTACCTCATGAAATTCTCCACAACTGCCATATTCCTCTAGGGTTGATCTGACTGATATCATACATGGATACAATCACAATTTATCACCACTGTCTATTGTGCCATCACTGAAACAATTTGTTCTGTTCTGATTCTGACCATCTCAGACTGCTGATTTGAAAGGTTGTCTTCCTCCCGATGTCATCCCAACATAGCTGCCTTGATTCCTCTATTGAAAACCATTCAAAAAATTATATCTTAGGCGAAGCAACATGGTAATCTATAAATAATATATGATTTCTATATTAACATAAATTACTTTATGGATATTAATTTAAGTATACCAGAAAACATAAATTTATCTAAACCTCCATCTAATTCCAACAATAAGGACTCGACCATAAAACATTACATAATATTGAATTAATTTAATAATTTACATTGAGTATCTTTTCATATTTAGAGTTTTAGAGAATTTGGACATAACTATTACATCTCAAAATATTTCAAAGTAGACACTTCTACACAGTTCCAAATTTTTTAATAAAATAAAAAATCTTGATAAAAAAGATTAATGCCTTGTTCCAGGTTTTAGATATCATGACATTTCCCTGATCCCATCCTTGACCCTATTCATCTTTAAGTCCAATGAAAACATTTCAAATCATGGTATGAGCATAAAAAGCTCATTAAGGGTTATAAAACAATGAAATAAAACATTTTTTTCATAAATACATACAATACAAGAACTCTTTTACTTAACACAATAAATAATAAGATTTTATGAAGAACACATAGAAATAAAAAATCATAAAGGTGACTTGTGGCATCTATATCATGCTTATATTTTAGCTATCACAGCTACATAGGGAGTTACATTGGAATACCCATCCTAGTATATTTCTCAAATATTATAGGAGAAACATTCATGTTTACCTCTGTCATGTTTCCCAAAGCACTGGAGAGCTATATCAGGCTCACCTGCCCATAGTTTATCATGGAACATCCCTTATACGTAAATAATTCCCAAGAACCATAACATGATCATAAAACATAACATAAGAATAATGGAAATATAATATTTCCACATTTCAATAACAAAATATGATTTAAAGATATTTAAATAATAAATACATTATAAAAATCATTTTCAATGCCAATATATGTAAAAATAGTATATGGTATTTTTTCCTTTTAAAAACATTATGGATTATTGAGGAAGCCAAATATCAAATAATTCTCGCTACGGCAGAAAGGTCGTTGTCACCGATTACATTAAAAAATATTCATTTTTGTCATTTAGTAAAATGATTCCCATTCAATGAAATGAGAAGTAAAATGAGTTTATAAACAATATAAAATATTTTCATCTATAAAAATAAATAAGCCCTAATGAAAGGAGATTTAGACGAAGTCCCTTACCTCGTGTCCAACTTGACTGAATCGTTCTTTATTCCCCAGGATAATATACTAAAGTAAATTTCTATTTGCTTAAGAACCTTTTTCAACATTATTATTTCGATTATATCACTTTTTACCATGTTATAAATATTATGTAATCATTTAAGTTATTAACATTCGTTTTGTCGATATTTGGTATTTGTGTAAAAAATGAACACCTTATATTTACAAGTTCTCCATGTTGTCAATAGTACATTATATGTTAAATGATATTCAATATTTAGATATCATATATATCATATATATCTAGTATATATATATATATATATATATAATAGTACATATCATTTGGATGTAAAAAATGAAATGCACCGTTCTTGGAGATGGTAAGCCATGCATACGCATGAATGCTACATTCATTTCTATTTCTTATTTTAATGGAAATAAAACATAATGATACATAGATATATTATAATTAAATTATAATATAATATATAATTTCATTAGTTCCATCCATTATGCATCCCACATATGGTATTAAAGAGTCATATCACTTTGACAGGGCGGTAGTCCGCAATTCCTCAAATAAAATTATCGTGTTTACCTTTAATGGAAACCATTAAGGTATGATATAAATGAAAAATACAGAAGAATGAAGAAACCAGAAACATAATATATCTCATATATAAATATAGTGTCATCTTAATGTCCACCATGATTGGCGGTAGGAGATAATCGAACAATCTTTGTCTCATGAGGCGTTAGTTTTCCATCCTAGAAACAGTATGTTCTTCAAACATTAGATGGTGGTGTGTGTAATTGTAGTTATATTAATTCTCTTAAAAAATTCCTAGTATATTAAGGATACTGGTGTTGTTATAATATAATGTAATAAAAAGAGTTTAGGGGTTGGATAATTAAAATAAAATAAAAGAAGTTAAGAGAAACTGTTACCTTTAATTTGGGTAACTTCTTTAGTTTGAACCAAAATGACATCTTGAAGTGCCATCTGCATAAAGTAAGGCTTCTAGGAGGAGGAGAGGGATGTATAGTGCATAATTGGGAAGATTTTAGAAGACCCTAAAGGCTTGAGAGGTGTGATGAATTGGTTATATGTGAGGTCTTTTTTTAAGGTGGAGGAGGGGCTCTCTAAGAAACTGTGATAATATTATTTTATGATATAATGATATTCAGTTTTTAAAGGTCCAAAAATAATTGAAATATAATATAAGAGGACTCATGGAAGAAATAAAATCATCCAATAATAATTGGATATGTTTTATGTATTCTTTTTAATATTTATAATCATATTTTCTTAACTGTTTTATAAATGAGGTAAATACAACATCATTATTGTGTCATAAATAATCTCAATTAATTGATGTATAAAAATTATAAAACAATTACCATGATATAGGAAATATATTTTTCTTTTTAGTAAATATTTATAGTCGATAAGATAATTTTTATTACCCCTTTTAAATATTGATTTTCAAAAAGATATTTTTTTGTCATTTTTGCCTTTACTTTAAGAAAATTAATTTAAATTGTCATTATCACTACCAAGTGGCTAAATGGGAACCCAAAATCGACACAATGATTCTCATGGTCATAAATGAATCAAACAATAATTTTTGGACAATTGTTAAATTTTTTTGAATTATTATAATAATCTTTTTACCTTGAATTACCTTATTTACATTTAACCGCGGTAAATAAAAGTCAAAAGTTAAGATTTAAAAAAATTATTTTCATCGTAGTGAACCACATTTTACAAACTAATAACAACCATGTTTTTTGGATTTTTGAAATTCAATTCACAGAAATAGTAAAATTTATTTTAAATGAAAAAGATAGTTTTGTAATGACTACTAAGTGGTTTCACAATTTATCAAAAATTTATGTTTTTTAGAAAAATACCAAAACTTCATCCTAAGATATATTTGATATTCCGAATAATTTTTTTTTTCTATTTTTATATATTCAAATCATAGAACTGGAATTAATTTATATAAAATTAATTCATGTTTTAAAAACAAATAGCGTGTTTTTAAGAAACAATAAATATCAAAATATTGACACTTGACTAAGTCCACATTCAAAGTAAAATTAATTAAAATGACAAATTTGGATTAAATGGTAAAAATATATTATTATTTACTTTTAAAACCAATTAAAAATATAATCTAATCGTATAAATAAATTATATTAAAACACAGTTTTGAATAAAAATACAATATTTTTTACTATTCCTTAAAAATGACATTGATCAAAACAATTCCAAAAATATACACAATGTAAATATTGATGTCCCCATTATAAAGAAGGATTTTATTTGGTAAAATAGAACATATAAAAATGACCAAAACAAGATTTATCTAGGGTTCACAATTAAAAATGTGTAAATCGACCATTTAATGTAAATTATGCTTAAAATTAGATTCATTCATATTTTAAGCCTCTAAATTTTTATCAGATAAATGTAAATAAATTTAACAAACATGTATAATAATATTGTAGTTATTTTTTTCATTACCCCTAATACAATGACTATGAGTTTACTACCATTTAAAATAATAATGTTATATTATTAGTGTGCAATGTATGATTTCATAAAACTCGTTTTTGCATATCGGGTACGCTATCGAGCATAGAAACCCCTTTAAAGTAAAATTTATATTTCATTCACAAATATTAATAAATAAGAAATATGTATTATTCTTTATTTAACTGGGATGTTACATAATGTACATAACCATATTAAAAATTTATCGAATAACCTTATCCATACCAATTACCTTTTATACTATTCAATTAAAACAATTCAATATATATTCATTATCTAGATATTGTATATTTTCATTATATAATGTAGTGACTTTGATTATTTAGATTGAGTTTCATATGTCAATATCAATAATCATTCATGGATAAAAGTTAATAATTAATATACTATTCAATTAATTAGAATAAAATTTTCCTAAATAATTATATGTTTTTGATAGCATTCTATGAGAGGTTTTGTTATTATTCATGATGATGAAATTGATAATCAAATTATTTTGGGCCATTTTCTGATATAAATAAATTAATTGAGAATGATTATTAATTTTTTTACATCCTTATAGAATATAAAATATGTTATAATATACATAATATAATTATATTTTACCAAAAAAATTATAATAATTAATGAATGTCCTTATTAAAAACAAAACACAAAATCTATGGATGTGGTAGTTTGCATGAAACATGAGAAACATCTTGTAACACCCCGATATTTTATGAAAAATAATTTTTTTAATTTCATTAATGTCTCGTGTTGTAGGCTACACCAAAAGGAGCAGGCACAACACGCATCATTGACTTTCCTTGCATTACACGCAATCGCGACCTTCCTCGATAGCGTGTGTAGTACGCAATACAGAGTTTCACTAAACAACGATATACTATTAAAATATTATTAAAACTATCCGTTATGAATAGTAATAACCACTTTTTCAAATTTTGTAAATTTTACTTTTCAAAATGTACTTCATTTTTGGATTCGGAATATCGAAATTAGCTTAGTGAGAAATTTTGGTTCTTTTCTGATAACTTTCATATTTTGATGAATAGTAAAAATTACTAAATTGTAATTAAAAACAAATTTTTCAATCGAAATATTTAATAGTGATAAATTATTAATTATAGTGGTATTAAAATATATTTATAATATATTTTTACAATTTAATACAATGTTGGTCATTGGATGTAATTTCACATTTAAACCAGACATAGACATGTGTCAATCTTTTGATAGTTATTATCTCTTAAAAACACGATATTTGATATGACGACGAGATTTAATTTTTAAATTAATTAATGAAACTGATATGTTTTTTATTTGGTAAAATAGGAATCATTTTTGAATTCATAATATCAAATATATCTTAGGCCTAATTTTTTTATTTTTCTCGAAACTTTCATTTTTTGATGAATAGTGGAACCACTAAGTGGAAGTTAAAAAAATGATTTTTTCATAAAACTTAATTTTACCACTTCTGTGAGTGGAATTTCAAAAATCCGAGAGACACGGTTGATGTCAGTAAGTAAAATGTCATTCAATGAGATGAAAATAATATTTGTTGAATAGTAACTTTTTACTTTTTTTAGCACGGTTAAAAGTAAATAGGGTAATTACGGGTAAAAATGATATTATTATTACCCTAAAACATGTCCTCATTCTATTGGATAAGTTTAATTCGACAAAAAACAACCTTAGGAATAAAATATGATCATTTAAGCCCACATGGATTAGATTAGGACTCTTATTATTAATTTATTTAAAGAAGGTTTAAAATAGTTAAAATCAAAGTTTAATAAGAAAATAATTTTTAATATAGGGTTATACGTAAGATAAATTTGACTATGAATATTCATTAGAAATATAAAAATATTTCCTACATAATGATATTTTTTTTGTAATTTTTAGACATTAAATAATTTTATTTATTTCTGACACAAAGATGATGCAGTAATTATCTTATTAATGAAATATTGACATAATTGATGTTATAAATACCCAAGTAAAAATAATTTGAGGCTTTCTATGAATTCCACTAATTTTATAGGTTAATAGGACATGTTAGTAATGATTTAATTAACTTTTTTCGAAATAACCATTCTGTTATGAGTTTCACAAAAATCAATTACTAAATAGTGTCAAAATTTACATAAAATAGTTTTTAAAACAAATATTATATTATTGATTGTTATTTTATTCCTAAAAATCTATGGTTCGGCCATGATACTTATATAATGATAGGTGTATCATTAATGTTCCACTTGGGGGGGGTCTTGGATGTATATGGTATGTTTATTAACTATATAATATAAAAATACATAGTGACATGGTAAATGTCAATCTAATTAACTAAGAGTTTAAACTAAACGATATGGTTAATATAATGACCTAAAATTATCTAAATTCTATTTTATGAGATGATTGCGACCCATCCCCACCTTATCTTTGAAATAAATCAATTTGGGTCTATTTAAAACCGAATTTGGCTTAATAATAAAATAATATATTTAGTTATTCCAATTGTGCCCCTCTCCTACCTTATAAAAGGGAACCTCCTCCCTCTCTTCCTCACACCACTTTGAGCCTTCATGCTCGGCCAACCCATACCAAATTCTCTTATCCACTTCCCTAGAAACATCCTAGAGGTCATGGTATTCTTCAAAGACCAATTTTAGTGCCCTAAGGGGAAGACTCAAAGAGGCGCTTCAAAGAAGAGGTAATGTCTGTTACCGATTCTTTCATCTTTATTTCTTCTTCCACTTCATCTTCTTAGGTTGTTTCAATATGAAGTAATAACATAAGTTTCACTCATATACTGATATGTTATTATAAGTATGAAACAACCAGATTTCACCATCTATCCATCCTACAGAAAACGAAATCACCGCACGTGCGTACGTTCGGAATATCGTCTCCACACCGTGGTGTAATCTATTTTCCACCACCACCTTACTTGGATGGGTATAATGGTGTACATAATAACTATATATGCTTATTTTAAAGTGATATTGATTCTGAAATAGTATACATACACTCCAATACAATTCCACGATCATGAGAATGATATCATCACTCGTGCGTACGTACGGACTACCGTCTCCACGACGCGATGAGATTCATTCACCACGTTAACCATTCATGAATGATTATAAAGTATATATAATAAGTAATCTTGAAATATATGAAATAATAATGATACTTTATTTATGTTTATATATTTGTATTTCATATACTTAATTCCATTCAACTCAATATGGAAAAGAAAACAACTGTCATGCGTACATACAGTCTACCGTCTCCATGAATGGTGTATTTCTTTCCATTTACTGATCTATTATATATATATATATACATTATGAATATATATTATATATTAATCATGTTTTATATTCTGGAATTATGTAATCATGATCTATGTAATCATATGAATAATTACAAGTCAAAACACGGATGACAAATGAAATTTTTTTACCCAGAACTCTCTTTAAAATGGAATTTACAAAAGAACGTGTAATATAAAGCCATAAGTGAACCATATATGATATCATATCAATGAGTATTATTCTGGAATAAGTCAATGACATTATTTAAATCATTATACAGGAGGTTCGGACACTTACGAAGCAAATCAGACCTAAGGTAAGTGAAATATAACAATCTCATTTTTATCCGAGATTATTTATACTTCAGAAATTACTAGGGTGTATTTTATCATCCACATCCATGTTTCCAAAATATGTAATATTATTTCCATCCACCTACAATTTTTTATATCCAATTTTACCCTTTTCTGAGTTTTTAGTAAAATATATGAATGGAATCTTTTGTCGTTTTTCGTACGAGGTACTTTTTTGACTTTTCTGACAAAAGTACGAGAGGAATATTTTTTTTAACTTATACGGCATGAAATGATTTTTACTGTATTATAAAGACATATTTTCATGAAGCTTCCTCAAAAATATTTCATTACTATTTTCAAGAAAATCCTTTTCTTTTAAAAATTCATGACATTTTGTGAAAAGAAAATGCTTTTAAAGAAGAAAGGATATTTTCCTCAAGAATTCATTTCAAGTGTTTTATCAAAACCATTTTCCATCTAAAATGATATTATTTCATATGTGTATGTATTAAGTATAATTTCTCTTTTATTTACATGGTTTTACTCTTATTATTATGATATTATATCAATTTGTTTTATATGGATTATGAAATGATGGGATGATGTTTATGAAACCCATTTTATTCTTTGGGTTATGATGAATGTATTAAGTTTATTTTGTGGCACAAGTAAGAATGATTTCACTATGATATGGGTGGGACTTATATCTCCATCGAATTAATTGGGTAAACATTTATATCTCATGAGATATACATGGCTGTAATGGCATGTTAAACCGGTTCAGTAATATAGGACTGGAACGAGGAGTGAACTCGATTCAGAAAGGGACTTTGTCCACTAAGATGGTCTTGGAAGCAATTCCTTGGATACTATGGAAACCATATCATGTGATTAATGGTTGCTACAATTACATGTTTTATTCCCATGCTATTTTATCATTCTTAATATTTCATTATGATCTATGCCTTGCATACTTCCATGTTTTTTGTCATTGCTCATGCTTTTGATGTTTAAACATTATGTTCATGTTTTTATGTTCAAATGTATATGGTATGTTTTAGTTTATCCACGCATACCCTTACTGAGCATTTGAGCTCACCATTTTTATGTTTTCTTTTCCCCATGATATAAATAAAGGTTTTAGGTAAGAAAAAAAGGGTAAGATTGTTATGGGAGATGTTAAAGATCTTTCACCATGATTAGAAAATTATGTTCCAAGTTTCCAAAGACACTAAACTATTATGATCCTTGTGTGTCTGTTTTTGTTATTAAGTATTCTGGTAATGTAATGTAATTTCCATGTACGTTAAGATTCGGGTCTCTATAGTTGGTATTAGAGGAAAGGTTTAGTCAACCTTTGGAATCTAGGATGCGAAAACATTAGTGAGATCCCTAGAGATATTTCTAAGGTATGTCTAGGGATGTCCCTAAGGATAAGTATACGTATAGGATATAGTCCTAGAACTACGGTAACAATCTTAGAATTTAACCTATGATTTTAGATATTGAGGGTACCCCCCTTTTACAATGTTTCTTTCCCTAACATGATTTTTGTCTCTCACATTATTCTTTTCGGGTTTTAGAAAATGGCTAGAAACAAGAAGATTCATGATAATAGAGGATATGACGGAAAATGGAATGATATTTTTCATGAGAAACCAAATGAAACGGGATTTGGAAGTCCAAACATTGTTATTATACCTAATCAGCAATCTCATAATATGATCAATAATCTCAACTCTGGTATGTTTCCCGACTATGATAATAAGAGAAAGATGGAGTTTCCTGATGATCATAGAGGAAATAAAGTTCAATTTCCCTCATGTAAATCATGTGGGAAGAGGCATTGAGGAGATTGTTTCAAGGGAACTGGAAGATGCCTTGGGTGTGGAAAAGAAGGACATAAATCCAGTAAGTGAAAATGAAAAGGTTCAGTTTACACCATGGATGAGGATAATGTTATTGCTACGACATCAACAATGATTAAATGTTTTAAATGTGGAATGTACGGGAATTATGCAAACCAATGACCCAATGTAAAGTCTCATGAAGAGAATCAATATGGTCGTATGGGTAGTATTTATGTTGTTGATGATGTAGAGACTACAAATGATATATGAGATGAATGAATTGTTGAATCTCGGTCAATGGTTTAAGAAGGTAGTGGAATGATTACATGTTTATCAAGAGTAATGTTGTATAAGTAGTCTAATGGTACTATGGAATAAAGAGACATCTAAGGATTGTTACACTATTGTCTTTCCTAAGTTCTTAAAGTGTATGATAAATGGTATTAGTAACCATGAAAGGCTATTCAGATATTTTTGGAAAATAGATGATATGCGCATAATGAATGGATAACGAGAAAATTAAATGTTTGATATTATTCATCAGCTCATGACTGATATAGGGTGAAGGTTATATCATGGTTTGAGTATATAGAATTTTTGGATTTTGGAATGTGGAAATAGTTAACATTTGAAAACATTCATGTTTTCACTAAGGTTCAATGGTTATTCGTTTTTTCAAGAGAATACATGATTAAGGTATTCACATGATTGGAATGTGACCAACAATATATATATGGGGGATAAATGATGGTATTCACATGCTTGGTTGATAACATTTCAAGTAATCATTTTCATTATACTATGATCTTGGACCGAAGTATTTTAGATAAGCCTAATGATTGGAATGGATTATGTTGGACATATGCCAGTATTGTTTAAGGATAGAACTTTTTTGACATTACTGATGGGATTTTATAGTAATTTAGTTTTAGAAAAAGGACAACCTATAGGACGGGAGACAGACCATCGCGTCGAACAAGGATGTGGGAATCAAACCCACAACTGAAGTGCGACTAGCCTTTATTGCATACCACTAGCCTACAGGAAGTCCTTGATTAGTAGAAACTAGTTTTATTATATTAAGAAGTATAATATAAGAAGTATAAGTCCATTTTAGGAACCATATATGATTAATCTCACTATAGATAGACTTATGTTTTTTTTGAAAACTTTTATAACATTTTGTTTGAGACAGATGGAATGACACATCGTTCTATCACATGATCTGCTAACATATCATGAATGAAAAATTCAAATTCATTTCTTTAATAGATGAAGTGGAAATTTTCCAAAGAACGACCAACGGTGAGACTATAACAAAATCACGAAAGTATTTCTTCTAATTCCAATTTCATCAACATTAGGGAAATGATCATGAAAACCAAAAATATTGTCCTATTGCTCTTATATCTGATTAATTAGATGGTACCTTAAATCATCACAAATCTATGGATTTGTGATTGTTGGCTTTTTCATAGCCATGTTCTCTACCACTCTCTATCAGAACATGATGGTTAGATTTCTCTTCCATATCCATATTTTCACCTATGTTCTCCCATGTGGAAACCCAGTGATTAGTTAATTTGGGTAACCATTACGTTTCATACATTAGTTTTTAAAGCCAAGTTTTGGTATTCCTTTTTATGATGTGGGTTTCTATTAAAGAAACATTCTAGTAGTAAACCATTTACAACCCTGATGAATTTCGAGGGCGAATTTCATTTTAAGGGGGGTAGAATGTAACACCCCTAGATTTTATGAAAAATATTTTTTTTAATTTCATTAATGTCTCGTGTTGTACTCTACACCAAAAGAAGATTTCACAACACACACCATTGACATTCCTTGCATTACACACAGTCGTGACCTTCCTCGATAGCGTGTGTAGTACGCAATAACATGTTTCACTAAACAACGATATGCTATTAAAATATTATTAAAACTAGTCATTATGAATAGTAATAACCACTTTTTGAAATTTTGTAAATTTTAGTTTTCAAAATGTACTTCATTTTTGGATTCGGAATATTGAAATTAGCTTAGGGAGAAATTTTGGTACTTTTCGGATAACTTTCATATTTTGATGAATAGTGAAAATTACTAAATTGTAATTAAAAGAAACTTTTTCAATCATAATAATTAATAGTGATAACTTATTAATTTTAGTGGTTTTAAAATATATTTAGAATATATTTTTACAATTTAATATAATGTTGGTCATTGGATGTAATTTCACTTTTAAACTAGACATAAACAAGTGTCAATCTTTTGATAGTTATTATCTCTAAAAAACACGATATTTGATTTGACGAGAGGATGTAATTTTAAAATTAATTAATGAAACTGATATGTTTTTAATTTCGTAAAATAGGCATCATTTTTGAATTCATAATATCAGATATATCTTAGGCCTAGTTTTTGGTATTTTTCTGGAAACATTCATTTTTTGATGAATAGTGAAACCACTAAGTGGTAGTTAAAAAAATGAATCTTTCATAAAACTTAATTTTACCACTTCTGTGAGTGGAATATCAAAAATCCAAGAGACACGGTTGATGTATGTAAGGAAAATGTGGTTCAATGAGATGAAAATAATTTTTGGTGAATAGTAACTTTTTACTTTTTTTACCACGGTTAAATGTAAATAAGGTAAATAAGGGTAAAAATGATATTATTATTATCCTAACACATGTCCTAATTCTATTTGATAAGTGTAAATCGACCAAATTCAACCTTAGGAATAAAATATTACCATTTAGGCCCACTTGGATTAGATTAGGACTTTTATTCTTAATTTATTTAAAGAAGGTTTAAAATAGTTAAAATCAATGTTTAATAAGAAAATCATTTTTAATATAGGGTTATACATAAGATAAATTTGACTATAAATATTCATTAGAAAGATAAAAAGCTTTCCTGAATAATGATACTTTATATGTAATTTTTAGACCTTAAAGAATTTAATTTATTTATGACACAAAGATGATGCAGTAATTATCTTATTAATGAAATATTGACACAATTGCTGTTATAAATACCCAAATAAATGTAATTTGAGACTTTCTCAGAATTACACAAATTTTATCGGTTAATAGGACATGTTAGTATTGATTTAAGTAACATTTTTCGAAATAATAATTCTATTATGATTTTCACAAAAAATCAAGTACTAAATAGTGTCAAAAATTACATAAAATAGTTTTTAAAACAAATATAATATTATTGATTGTTATTTTATACCTAAAAATCTAAGGATCGGCCAAGACACTTATATCATGATATTTGTATAATTAATGGACCACTTGGGGGACTATTGGATGTATAAGGTATGTTTATTAACTATATAATATAAAAATACAAATTAACATGGTAAATGTCAATCTAATTAACTAAGAGTTAAAACTAAAAGATAAGGTTAATATAATTACCTAAACTTGTCTAAATTATATTGGATGAGAGTAATTCGACCCATACCCACCTTAGCTTTGAAATAAATCAATTTTGAGCTATTTAAAACCGAATTTGGATTTATAATAAAATAATATTTTTAGTTATTCCAAAGGTGCCCCTCTCCTCCCTTATAAAAGGGCACCTCCTCCCTCTATTACTCGCACCACTTTGAGCCTTAAAGCTTGTCCAAACGCTACCAAATTATCTTATCCACTTCCCTAGAAAAATCCTAGAGGTCATGGTATTCTTCAAAGACCAATTTTAGTGCCCTTAGAGGAAGACTCAAAGAGACGCTTCAAAGAAGAGGTAATGTTCGTTACCGATTCATTCATCTTTATTTCTTCTTCCACTTCTTCTTATTAGGTTGTTTCATTATGAAGTAATAACATCAGTATCACTCATATACTGATATGTTATTATAAGTATGAAACAACCTTATTTCACCATATATCCATCCTACAGAAAACGAAATCACCGCGCGTGCGTACGTTTGGAATACCTTCTCCATGCCGTAGTGTAATCTATTTTCCACCACCACCTTACTTGGATGGGTATAATGGTTACATAATAACTATATATGATTATTGTAAAGTGATATTGATTCTGAAATAGTATACATACACTCCAATACAATTCCACGATCATGAGAATGATATCATCGCTCGTGTGTACGTACGGACTACCGTCTCCACGACGCGATGAGATTCATTCTCCACGTTAGCCATTCATGAATGATTATAAAGTATATATAATAAGTAATAATGAAATATAAGAAATAATAATGATACTGTATTTATGTGTATATATATGTATGTCATCTACTTAATTACATTCAACTCAATAAGGAAAAGAAAACAACTTTCATGCATACGTACGGTCTACCGTCTCCATGAACGGTGTATTTCTTTCCATTTACTGATATATTATATATATATATATATTATGAATATATATTATATATAAATCATGTTTTATATTTTGTAATTAAGTAATAATGATCTAAGTAATCATATGAATAATTATAAGTCAAAACACGGACGACAAATGAAACAATTTTACCCAGAACGCTCTTTAACATGGAATTTACAAAAGAACGGGTAATATAAAGCAATAAGTGAACCATATATGATATCATAACAATTATTATGATTCTGGAATAAGTAAATGACATTATTTAAATCATTATACAGGAGGTTCAGACACTTACGAAGCAAATCGGACCTAAGGTAAGGGAAATATGACAATCTCATTTTTATCTGAGATTATTTATACTTCAGAAATTACTAGGGTGTATTTAATCATCCACATCCATGTTTCCTAAATATGTAATATTATTTCCATCCACCTACAATTGTTTAGATCCAATTTTACCCTTTGGTGAGTTTTTAGTAAAAGATATGAAAGTAATCTTTTGTCGTTTTTTGTACGAGGTACTTTTTTGACTTTTCCGACAAAAATACGAGATGAATGTTCTTTTAACTTATACGACATGATAAGATTTTATGGTTTTATAAAGCCATATTTTCATGAAGATTCCTCAAAACGATTTCATGACTATTTTCAAGAAAATACTTTTCTTTTAAAAATTCATGACATTTTGTGAAAAGAAAATGATTTTAAAGATGAAAGGATATTTTCCTCAATAATTCATTTCAAGTGTTTTATAAAAACCATTTTCTATATAAAATCAAATTGTTTCATATGTGTATGTTTTAAATATAATTTCTCTTTTATTTACATGTTTTAACTTTTCTTATTATGAAATTATATCCATTTGTTTTATATGGATTATGAAATGATGGGATGATGTTTATAAAACCCATTTTATTCTTTGGGTTATGATAAATGTTTTATGTTTATTTTTTGGCACAAGTAAGAATGATTTCACTATGAGATGGGTGGGACCTATATATCCCTCCAATGCATTGGGTAAAGATTTATATCTCATGAGATATACATTTCTGGAATGACAAGTTAAACCGGTTCAGTAATACAGGACTGGAACGAGGAGTGAACTCGATTCAGAAAGGGACTTTGTCCACTAAGATGGTCTTGGCAGCAATGCCTTGGCTACTATGGAAATCATATCATGTGCTTAAGGGTTTCCATAATTACATGTTTTATTCCCATGCTATTTTATCATTCTTAATGTTTCATTATGATCTATGCCTTGCATACTTCCATGTTTTATGTCATTGCTCAAGCTTTTGATGTTTAAACATTATGTTCATGTTTTTATGTTCAAATTTATATGGTATGTTTTAGTTTATACATGCTTACCCTTAATGAGAATTTGAGCTCACCCGTTTTATGTTTTCTTTTCCCATGGATATAAAGAAAGGTTTTTGGTAAGAAAAAAAGGGGATGATCTTTATGGGAGATGTTAATGATCTTTCACCATGATTAGAAGATTACGTTCCAAGTTTCCAAAGACACTAAACTATTACTGGCCTTGTGTGTCTGTTTTTGTTATTAAGTATTCCGCTGAAGTAATGTAATGTCCATGTACATTAAGCTTCGGGTCTCTATACATCTTGTATTTCCAATGGATGGTAAATTTTGTTTGAGTACAATTTGATGTTAAGATAACACAATCATGTCATAAATACCATATTAATATATAATATATACTATTAAAACAATCCATGGAAGGTGGTGGTGAAAAATGATAGACCTCATTCCTGGAGTTGGTAATGAGCACATAATAATTGATGTCGTTTATAATTTTTAATGATATGAATGAATTAAAGGTAGAAAATTATTATTTATTTTGCATAATAATGTTTCGCAATAAATATAATATTTATTTAATTATTTTAGTGTAGATAGAATAGATCTCGAGGATGTATACGATGAAAGAATGGAAAATAAATTAAAATGGATTGATAAGGAGTTTTTTTACATTTATCCAAGGAAAAATTATCAATATTTATTGTAATGTTATTTTATTAAATTATAACCTCTAAAACTTGGTAGAATATTTTTTAAAGGGTTTTGGAATGATTTGGTTGGGCTAGAAGTCTTGTTTTCCATGGATAATGAGTGTTTTGGCCATTGTTGAAGTTTTGGATGGGTCGTAACCAACTTAGGAAATTAATAGAAACAATTAAGAATTTATGATATCCATGATGAAAAATATTCACGAACAATGGAATTACTAAATATACTAATTAAAAAGAACTTATAATTGAGACAATAGTATTTTACCCTAAAAATTATAATTCATCTAATAAATAAATGAATTACATTTTTTAAATTATTTCTTTATTTTTGATGATCAGATAAAGACCTCCTTTCCTATCATCATTGTGTTAGAGGAAAGAGGGTAGAATTCCTCTATCGCGGATCGAAAAATCCACCAAGAATCACTGATAATCTCTAATCAAAATGTGAGTTCTCTCATAGAGGGTTCAAATACTAATGATGATCGATGTTAAACATAATTAAATCCTTCATGTGATAAGGTATTTGACCATGTAATGGAAAAAAACCCCTCAGTTCTTTAGAGAATTATAACGGAGATATCTCTATGGATTTATATAATCCTCTATATAACTCATTATGAAGAAGAATAGAATATGGATCTATCATTTCGGGAATGTCAAAACTAGGATTAAAAATGTTTGGTTAGAATATAATAATTTCAATAGGGATCATATTATTTTATCAATCCTTCAAGAAACCCATTTCTAAATATTAATATAATAATTATTAATTACCGGATATGCACTAATCTTAATGAGAAAATAAACAATATTTTTTAGGAATAAATTAATAAATATTTATTCAAATACTATTTAAGAAGATATTTCTCATCAAACCATTAAATTTTGATCATCCTTCATGAGCAATAGTTATTAGGTCTGGGATAAGATTATTTATTTAAATAAATAAATACCACTGATTTAATCACCAATGTATAAGTAAATATTATATTAAACAAATTAGTGATTAAATATTTTTTAAATATTCACATAACTAAATAAATAAATATTTTTTACATTATGGATAAACCTAAATAAATAAATATTATGCCTTAATGTAATTATATATAAAATTATATAGTGAATAAATATTTATTACATTTCAACTCAAATATATATTCTCTTGAACATTTGGTTATTGAATACTTGTGATCAAACTAAAATGAATAATTATTAAACAACGAATGAGAATAATATTTATCCATAATTTTAAAATAATATGGAAATAATATAAGGTTCTGAATATAGTTTGTGTTGGACCCTCTAGGATTTTTTCTTAGTGGAATTGGATTACATTTCCAAGAGTATAAGGTTAGCTTAAAACAAAATTCCAAGGATCTTTTGGAGAAAGAAGTTACAGTTTTAATTACATGTAACAACCTATTAAGGTACATTTTGTAATATAAACTCTTTATCTCTATATCCCCAATCCATTATCATTAAATCTAGTGTTAAAAATATATGTGGCTGTTGTGTCTTTATTATTGTTTTTTTTAAACGATCATATTGAAAACAAAGCCATGGACACTAACATAATTATGCATTTAAATTCCAATAAAAGGGACTAAGATATCCAATTCCATTAAATAAATAATGGATAAATCATTTCCTGAAATATTTATTAACACAACATCACTCTGGATGTTGGGTCCAAGTTGGATGGATCCTGATCTGGTGTTAAAAGAATTTTTTACTGATTGTTTTGTTATTTGTTGTCAAGAAAATAAATAACCTTAATTTGTATGTTTTGATTATCAGATTAAAATAATGGAAGGTTGTAATGAAATCATAAAATAAAACACATTTTTATACCAATTTCATAGGTTTTGGTTTTCTATTCTAATGATTTTTTGTGAATGAATTTATTTTTTAGAGTCAACCTCTATTCAGAAAGAAAATATTGATTTGTATGGAAATTTTTATTAGAGTCTGAAAGTATACCTACTAAATATGAATTTTTTTATTGGTTTTGTAGTTCCCATAAATCCTATTTTTTTAGGAAAATTGTGTCGAAAATTTTCGAACATAATGTTAGGAGAGGAGTCCATGTTTTTCAAATACGTTTTAGGTTTTGATTGAAAAAATATAAGATGTTTCATGGATGAAAAGTAATAGAAACATTATAATGTATGTATGATGATGATATATAGTTATTGAAAGTTTCCAATGTAATGAGGGTGTCATAAGTATAAGAATTAGTTTGTGGAGAAAGAATATCTGCGGATGTTGGATGTTTTTGACGATGAAGATTGCTTTGTTATAGAAATTCATCCATCATACTCAGTGTGCGATTGATCCATTTGAGTTTTAATTGTTTTATATAAATATTTTTGGGACTTGTGAACAGTTAACTAGGATATTTTTGGAAGGATAAATTATATGATAAAAAATGTAGTCAACAATTTTCGTCAGGTTTAATTTTTTTCATTTTGTAGAGTTATAAGATAAGAATTGGTGTTGATACTTTAGACTCACGTTGACACCGAGTCATGAGAGTAAGTTAGAGATCGATACATCAGAAACTTGATGACTCGGATAAGTCATCACATTATAGAATTTATCAGACATAGAATTATTTCTCTAAGGATTCTAAGGAAATGAGAAATACCTTGAAGACATTTCATATGTAACTTCAAAGAGATTTTTTCTGTAAAAGTATTAATAAATAGGGTTTGAACTGTTTCAGAAGTTTAAACCATATTCCAGGAAGAAAGTTTTCTAATTTTGATTTTCTTTTTTTAGTATGGTTCTTCAAAATGAAATGTGATTTTATTTTATAACCATTTGGTTGGAGAAACATATTGACCTGTCTTCTTTCTCAAAAACATTTCTATCATAATGAAGACAATAAGAAGTACATGTGTATTGAACAAATGAATGGATAAAGAGTATAATGAATGATATGGTTTTGAGAAGATTCATGATAGTTCAAAAATAATTGATAAGTGAAGAGAATAAATGAAATAGTGAAACAATATTTCCAAATGAACATCAATTTCTGGGAATTGGAAATTTTATAGAGTAGTGAAATGAAATTAAGTTTCTTTAAATAAATTTTTTTAAACACATATAAAAGGAAGGATGTAAATTGTACATTATGATGAATTTTTAAACTCTTCCTATATAGATTAATAGGGAGAAGTCTTGAGGATACAGTGACTAGACATTTTTAGAAAGATTTTACATGATGATGTTTTCTAGAAAGAAGAAAGTGAGTGGTCATAGTTTCGAAGATTGGATTCGGTCATCATACTGATCCAACAGATAGGTAGTTTTCTGGATAGATAAGGAAGCAGGTTATAATTTTTTAGTAGTATTTTAGTAGAGAATTATTTTCTTACTAACAAAATTTAAAAAATAATCTTATGGAGGCATCATACTCATCTGTTTTTATGAAGGTTATTTATATGTGCTAATGTTTAGGAAGTGAATAATTGTTTTTTAATGTTTTATTATTGAATTTTGATATGGAATCATTTTAATGTATTTTAATCTGACTATTGAAAGTTTTATTATATATAATACAAACTTCTATTATTTTATTTATTCTATGAGGGGAATATAAACAGTTGTTTTGATCATATTGCTACACAAGTGTGTGGGTATATGAAACTTTTTGTACCCAAAGGAAAGTATTTTTTAGTGGATTGTATGGTATTATATTATTTCAAAACCATTACAAATATATAGATAATATTTTTGAATAGTTAACCTTGTCAGTAATTATGTTCCTATGCATGTGTGATCATTTTGTTTTTAGAAAAGAGATAAATCTTAACAGTAGGTGATGGTTGTTTAAAATTAAAGAAAACTTATAATAAATGGATATATCTAATTCTACCTCTCCACATTTCAATGATACATTGGTCGTGGCTGGGAACTATCAATACGTAATGGGGAGAAGGTTCCCTTCATTTACTTCTTTTTGATGTTTTTGATGATAAGATGTTATGGAGAATCCAAATTTTGTGAACATTAAGGGGATTATAGTCTTTGAAAGAAATAACTATCATATCTAGAGATATATAATTATTCCATAAATTATGTTTTTTGGGTATGTTTTGGAATATTCTATAGATTGATTTTTTCCTTTTTAGGATTATGTTCCTCTCATATCCATATATAATACGAATCTTATGAATGATAGATGATCTAAGAATGATTTAATCTCATCAATTTCTAAAAGAAAGTTTCGAAGAGTAAATGGATTTTATAATAGAAAATTTATCTAGGAAAAGTTTAAGAATATTTACGAAATAAATATAATGGTGAAGAAGGAATGATACAAATAAGATGGTTGAAGTATGGTTATCTGAAAATAGGTGAGTATAAATATGTTGGAGAGTTATTTACCAGGGTGAATGATATTGTGAGAACTATAAGACTTGTTGGAAAGAATTTCGAAGACTCAAATATTGTAGTAATGATCTTGTGAATTAATCTATGACAAGTTTTACGCCTAGATTTCATCTTTGGCTGATAGATGTCCTAAAACACTATATGTGGATAACCTTCATAATAGTCTCATTACTTATGAAATGTTAAGGGAGAAAGTTATCAAAGGAGAAGTAAAAGTTTATTTAGAAATTTCTATATAGGATACAATGAATGGAAATTATAAGAATATTAGTAAAGAAAAATAATATAGTGAATTTTAAACAAAAAATGAGTTATATAACTATCTTGAGGAGTTTTTTGTCCTTGTTTTCTAAAAATGTGAAATGTGTTATAGGAAAGTATAAAGGGAAACATACCATAACATTTTTTGAATGTGGTGCAGATGGAAACATTTAATCATATTTTTCAAAAAGAAATTGTGAATTAAATAATGATGAAGGTGATAGAAGTTAGATAAGGTCTTGAACGAAACATAGTGATAAGTCTAAACCCTACTCAAAGGGAAAGGATAAAAAGTTCTTCAAATCCAAAAGGAGAATATTTTGTGTAAAAATGATGAAGATGATGATATTTATGTTAAAGATGAAATTTATATTTATATTTATGGATAAAACACTTTCATTAAAAAAGATAATAGTGAAGAACTCACAATTATTAATACCGAAGAAGAAGAGAATAATTTTGAATTTTATTTAAAGAGATAAATGAACAAATTTTTGGGAAATATTTTTATAATTCAATGTGAGAACAAGCATTTGAAGAAGTAAATTACTATAATAAGTAATAAATATTATATTCCTAAATATAATGTTAATTTACTTGAATAATTTTATCGTTTTAAGATACCTCTATAGAAAAGGGTTTTAATGAACACATTGAAGTTATGATGAGGTAAAATGAATAATAGTTAGAATTTATTTAACAATAAAATTCTAAATCAAATCATATATTAAAAAGATTCAAGAATCATATCTCTAATGTTGGTGAAATTTTTAGGATTAGTGATCCTGATAAGTATTAGTGGTTTCATTTAAAAGACTAAAAGTATATAAAATATATCTCTATGAAGAAGAAAGCTAGGAATGTCATGTATGTGGGGAAAACCAAAAAAGTGGAGAATTTAAACAATTATAATGATTTTGAGTCCAATTTTTTTAGTATTTCATATAATTTTCGGATGCAATATGAATTAAATATATAGATTTGGAAATATGAAATAATTTTTGGGACTCAATAATGTTCTCTTGTAAAAGATATGAAAGTTACTGAGAAACATGTCTAAATCTCTAGATAGTATGGATGTTACAAAGGAAATTATTACCTATTTTGGTATTTATATTATTTTGGTATATTTGGGAATTCAAAAAATAGGTAATGGTTTCATAAAAAACATTACAACCATTATAAGAATTATTGAAGGTAATGTTTTATGGGGTGCTAATCCTTTAGAAGGAACAAACCTATAAAGGATGTTCTGAAAGTAAAAAATAAATTCTAGTATTTAGAAACTATTTTTAAAATATGTGAAATTCATATACATCTTCTAAAAGACAATATTCTTTTATTACAATAAAAAAGTGTTATAGAATTTCTTAAAATCTATAGATGATTAAAAACAGTAGGAATGAAAAATATCTTAATGTATAAACTGCTATGAAAGCTACAAAAAGTGAAAGAACATTGATCCAGGATAGTGGGTGTTCGTATCATATGAATGGATATTGGAAATTGTTATAAAAATTAAAATATTTCAAATAAGGATCAATGACATATGGAAATTATGAATCTCTCATAATGAAAGAATTTATATCCGCTATTTTTGTAGAAGAGAAGTTGAAATCCAAGAAATATTTTTTTATAGGTTAAAACACTAATTTTTGACAATTTCAAAACATTGTGATGAAGTTAATAAATTGTTCTTTAGAAAATATGGGTTTTTTATGGAAAGAAAGGATGATGGAAAATCTATCACAAGAGGTGAAGTCACAAATGGAATCTTATATCAAGTGGGTGAAGTGAAAAAATAATATTACCTAAGTACGATGGAAGAAAATAAGATATGGATTTACAGGTAGGGACATATTTTCCAGAGAAACATTAGAAAAGATTCAAAGTGATATATGGTATTATTGATATTTAAATAAGAATATATTACTTTTGAACAATTTTTTAGGAAGGTAAGATTACAAACTCGGTGCATAAAAAAGTTGAAATTTGTTCAAGACAACCCCTAGAACTTATTCATTCTGATATTTGTGGGAAAATGAGAAAAAAAATTAACTCAGATAGATAATTACTTAATCACTGTAATTGATGAATCTACTCCCATTAATTATGTTATATATTTAAAACATATGTGAGTTTCTCTAAATATGTTTAATAGTTTCTTTGAGAAAAGCTGAGAAGAAATGCCGGTATTTTAGGAAGAAGCTAAAAATCGATAATGGCGGTGAGTATAAGAATGAATGCATTTAACGTTATCTTAAAAACCATCATATTAGACATGATTTTAGTACACCATACACACTAAAAAATAGTATTGCAGAAAGTTATAGTAGATTTTTTTGTTAAAGTTGGTAATAATATATCACCTGAACATAGTCTCTCTCTTTACATTTGAAGGCAATCCATGAGTACCACTATTCATATCAAAAACTGATGTTTCTCTAGGACAATTTTTAATATAAATCATTATGATTTTTTAACACACCAATTTTGAAACACATAAGTGTTTTTTGGTGTCCTTGCATTATAAATAACAAAGGTGGATCCCAGGAAGGATTGACAAGAGAGGTGAAGATGGAATCCTTCGTGTCTATGATTTAGATGGAAGAGCATAAAAATGTTTCCTCAATGAGACATAAATATTAGTTGAATATGTTAACGTGAGTGTTATTGAAAAAAAGAGTATGATTATAAAAATATTCATGATTATAAGGAAGATTAATAGGATGAAAGTTTTTTTAGGAGTTCTGATAAGGATTCAAACAATTGCAATTCTATACAAGAAGAAGAATCAGAATAAACAATATATAGTGATGAAGAGGAATATAATACCTACCACCCTAGAATAAGGAGGTATGTGGAAGCCTAATAAACAATCGGTGATCAACGTAAAATTGTTTTAAAATGATGAAAATCAAAAGTTATTACACATACATTATTGTATTCAAGAGATGATCTTAAATATGTTAATGAATATTTTGGGAATTTTCAATGGATTGATGATATGAATGGAGAGTTGGAAACAATTTAAAAGAATGATACATTGGAAATCATACCTAAACAAAAAGGAATGAATTTCAGTGGTACAATGTTTCTATTCTGTAACATTTTGGATGAATCTAGTGAAGTGATAAGAATAAAATGGTTAGCGTGAAAAAGATAATCACATATTGAAGGAATTGAATTTTATGAGACTTGTTATCTAGTGGAAGGGTTATTAAAAAATTAGAATATTTATTTCTATTCTTTCAGAATGAAGTTACAAATTTTTTTAGATGAATGTGAATTCAACATTTTTAAATGGATAACAGGAAGAAGATGTTTACATTGAACAACCATGTGACTTTATTGTTGGGAACGATAACAGTTATGTGTCTATGATGACGAAATAATTGTATAGTCCAATGCAAGCTCCAAGGTAACGATATTCCAAATTGGATACATACATAAAAAAGTTTATCTTTAAGAAAATAAGACTTGTTTACAATCATTATGTCAATGAATGTCAAGATATTTCCATTATTGTAACTATACATGTTGATGAAAATATATTTACTATTAGTGTTGAAGAATCAGGTAAAAGATTCACTGAAGAAATTAAAATGGTTTTTGGGATGACCACGCTCAGAGAGATGAAATACTTTCATAGGGAATAAATCTCCCAAAATAATAATAAAATATTAATTTCTCAGGAAAACTATGCAAAGGACCATTATAAGACGTTTGGAATAGAAGAAAAAAACCCTTTTCCACATTAATTTAGTGGGAACCAAGTTGACCAATGTTGGTTAAGGTAAATATTTTAAGTCTAAATAATTTTTAAAGGATATTAGAAGATTTTCATATTTGATTTCATTAAGGGAAAAACATTTTATGCTATTACCTTATGTAAGATATTCCAAAATTATTTAATAGAATAAAAAATATTAGTTTGGAAAACAATTCATAGAAATATCAAAATCATAAAAAATTAATAATTAGATAGTACATCTAAGGAAAAAAAATTTTGTATTTAGATACTATTTTGTTAGAATGTATTGATGAAAGAATATCCACTTGTTGTTGAGTCTTATTTCTAGGGAAAATTTGTTTTTGGTGGCATGTTAAGAAACAAAATTCATTTTATATTTTAATTTCCAAATATGATTATATGTATACTGTATAAGATACTACCTAACTAATGTGGATGAAGACTGAGTTGTAAGACTTACTTTTCCATCTAAAGATACCCTTCTCCTAGGTTGTGATAATCAGATTTCCATCAATAGTGAAAAAACCCAATAAGAAATTCTTTTTCAAATAAATTTTATATCAAATATCATTTAATAAAATATCACATAGAGAGGAATGAATTAATGATAGAGTATATTCCAGCATCCAAACAAGTTGATAAAAAACTCTCAAAACCATTAATAAAGGAAAATGTTTTCATGATGACGTTGAACATGGGAATCTATCCTCTTTCTATCCAAGTATGAGGTATGCATATATATCCCCTCTCTCATATTTACATGGGAAAATTTTATAAAGTGGGAGAAATGTATCATAAATTTATCCATTTGTATGTGCTAAAACATTTAAGGAAGCATTTATTTATGGGGAGTAGTGGGTAAGATTTGATCTCACCACGTAAGTGTGTAATCTTTTCTTATAGTTTTTGGAGTGGTTTTAGGAAACTTTTGTTCAAAGGAATGTGAAATATGTTATCTAATAATTCATGAAACATGCGATGGGATGTGGTAAATCTTAAGAAGTCTCTCAATTCATTACTTTTAGAATACATGGGTTTTCTATCAATAATTATTGTTTCCTATAATGAGTTTAAAAACATAGTATTTGTAATTATTGATATGAAATCCATAACTTGTGGTTAAAAATTTATGTGATTTATTACCCTTACTTGACCAAAAAATCTATTGTGGGATACTGTTGAGACCAAGTTGTCTAGAAGTTGTTTGGATGATGAAATAAGTTTGTGTGGATTGTTTCATCTTATATTATCACGAAAATACATCAAATTACTATGTATGTTTTGATTATTAGATGAAAATAATTAAAGGTTGAAAATTAACCATAAAATTAGACACATTCCTGATAATAAATTTCCCTGGTTTTCGATTTTTTAAGATGTTTTTTGAATAAAGATATTTTTAGACTCACCCTATGTGCTAAAATCATTTTTTGATTAGTATAAGAAAGTGTATTAGATTGTAACATCTCCATACTAAATATGTAGATTCATTATTGGTTTTTTAGATATTATAAATCATATGTTCTTTGGGAAGCTTGTGATGAAAGACTTATGAAAGAAAAAGAGAAAACGTGTATGAGTTTTAGAAATCGTGTTGAGATTTGGATCAAAGGATAAAAGATGCTGAAAGAATTGAATTTAATAAAAACATTAAAATTTATTTGATAATATTATTTTAAAATCCTAAATGAATACAATGTTTTGAGGGAGTCATGGTTACAAGAATAATATTGTGGAGTAAAAACAAGATGAGGATGTTTTAGGTTTCTGAACATAAATTTTGTTCAGCTAGTGAAATCGGTCAATCAGACCTAGTGTTCCACTAATCTGTTAGAGGAAAAAACATTTAGGTGGAGATTATTTGTACTTGTGAAAAATTAATTTCGATTTGTTCGGAATTACCAATAAAATAATAATCTATAATGTAGTAAACAATTTTACTCAAGTAAAAATGTTTATCATTTGGATAAAGAGTTATTAGACATGAAGTAGTGTGGATTCAAAAGACTGGTGTTGACAATAATACAATAGATTAAGTCAAAGAACAATCCATCTAGTGTATGTTTACAATGATAAGTCATCAAATGATGGACATCATCAGACACAAGAACATCGGTTTGAAAATTTAAAGAAAAGGAGAAATACCTTAAATACATTTTAGATTTGTTGTCAAAGAGATGTTTTCTTCTAAAGTATTATTAGGGGAGGTTTTGAATGATTCAAAGTTAGAAACTTTTTTTATAGAAGAATGTTTTCATGTATTTATATTCTTATGTTTTTAAATATTGGAGGAATGTGAAGTGATTTGATTATCTTACAAGTTGGTATGGAGAAACATAATGATTAGTCTTGAGTTATAAATATGTTTCCATCATAATGATTAAAATCAGAATGATATGTTTATCAAACTGAATAATGGATAGATATTATGTATCATGAAGGTGTTTTTAGAATATATTAGAAGGTTTTAGAGAAATTGATATGTGAATAGAAGTGATGAAATTGTCAAATATGAGTACGAAATGATAGTTCATTTTTAAGAATTGGAAATTTCTCTTAGCAGGAAAATGAAATTATGTTCACACCCTTTCTAATTTTTTATCACCTATAAAAGGAAGGAAGTACATTGTACATTCTAACATATCATAACACTATTCACATGTAGGAAATGTGGGAGAAATTTTTATGTTATAGTGAGAAAATGTTTCTCAATAATGTTTTTATAACAATGTTTTCAATAAAAAAGAAAGTAAGTAGAAAGAGTTTCTCAAATTAGACTTGGATATTAGATAGATCCATCAGGCTAATAGTTTTCTAGACTGGTAAGGAAGTTTTTTATAATTTTTAATGCAATTTTGTCAGATTTTTATTTATGGTTTGAGAAATCATACTGAATAATCAGACTGAGCCATCAGACTCATTGTTTGTATGAAGGTTGTTTCTACCTGCAGATGGGTAGGAAGGTGAATAATTGTGTTTTTACAGTTTTATTATTCATGTTCATAAGGAATAAATGTAACTTGTTTGGAATCAATAAGGTAATTTTTCATTACTTATTACAAAACATTTATTAGACAATTTTTTCTATGATATGCACATTCTATATTGTATTGATCATAATGCTAGAAAATTTTAAGGTTGTATCCTACATTTTTTATCTTCATAGATGGATTGTTTTCTTATATATTTTGTGGTATTGTATTTTTTCCAAAAAATTATAAGGACATAACTACTCTCGTTGAGTAGACTACTTTGTAAATTATTGTGTTCCTTTGAATGTGTTGTTGTTTTGTTTTTATTAAAGTGATAAATATTTAATAGTAGGATAATATTGTTTCAAAAGAAAGGAAACATAATACAGAAAAGGTATCACAAATTCATGCCTACCCCTCTCATTGATACATTCATCCTGGATATTAAATATCACCTGACACGGTAAATTTATCCTAATTTTCCATGAGCATGTGTCATCATGTTTTTCATTAGTACATCTGAGTATGTTACCCATAACATTTATTACTAATATTTTTAAAATATAAGTATCATTACAAATATTCACAAATAGGAATGCCTAATGACACATATAAATATAAATTTTCTATTGGAGGTTAATGATCTTAAAATCTTTCACACTAAAGAATTCCAAGGGAATACACCATGAAAACGTATCTCAAAGTCTTATGAGTCGCCCCCCAAAATCACATATCATTTTATTGGTTTTAAAATGATTTCATTGAACTATAAATCATATATTTAAGAATTTAATCATAGACCTTTTAGGTTCACATCATTGTATGGAACTATAATGACATTTTAGTGAGATGAGTACGGATATGACATTATCATATTTTACATTACATAGAAGAATAAGCATGATGTTATAAGATATTTTATAAATATTCAAATACGTGAATACAAGTAAATATAAAGTATATAACAGTTGGTTCTATGTAACCAACTATAAAAGACTCCGATTTTCACTAGATCCAACTACTAATTTTTTTTTGTCTTTAATCTCTCACATGATATTCACTCATCTAATGAGATAAAATTTTAGTCATGTGGTATGCCAAATTTTCTTTTATGGAAACTTTTCTCATAGTGACATTAACCATGTGAGAAAAATCACTCAAGATGAGATATTTTTGGTGTATGTGCTTCGACCATTGAAGTGACTTTGGATCTTCTGTGAGAGACAACATTATAACATTATAATAATTAAATGTTATTGGATATCTAGAGAAAGTCACAAAATCATGATACTAAATAAATTATAAATCCAAAAAAAATATTTTGCTATATCAAAATATTATATATACCGAAACTCTCTTGTAGTATTAGAGGAAAGTATTTTATTTAAACTCTTCTATCTCATGATACTCTATTGGGACTGAAGAAATATGTTGAGTATGAATTATGATATATTTACAAACTAATATTGGTATATCCCATGATGAATAGGTCCTTGTATCCTCCAAATACTAAGAAAATGTCCTTAGAACAACATATATACCTAAGGATATCATTTTCAAAAGAACAATGTTGTTATCCTGGATTATATTGGTGTCTACACACCATTAGTAAATAATAGGAAACTATAATATTAATAGAAAACCAGACAAACATTATAGATCATATCATATATGGACATGGGATCATACTCATTCTCTCTCTATCTCTTGTAGTGTTTGAGGACACATTGTCATAGGGAAATTTATACAATGTGATACAGGAAGTAGTCCACTCTTGTATTTTTTCGAACTATGTATCTTTGGTATTTCTTTGATTTATCTACTCTGACATAGTTAAATAAGACATATTTTTATCTATCATGAATGATCATGATTCTATGGATATATGCTGCAACACCTTAGTCCTACAAGGAGATGCACTTATTTAACTAGTCATTTACTAGTTTTAAGATTGGTATATTATTTATAAAAAGATACATGTCTTAAATATACCGTAATAGGAGAAAGACCATACTCATACTAACCCACTTGTAGACACATGGCCCACATTCCATATTTGTGAAAAAAAAATTCTCTTATTGATTTAATCAATATAATGTTCATTGACCAAGATTTCTATTTTAACACATAAATATATTTTTACATATTTTATATCTAATTGGGATTCTATAGAGTATTAAATCCATCAGGTTGGGATATAATGAATTCATCCTTATGTTTTCTATAATGGAAATCTATTTTGACATCCATATTTCAAATCTCACGTAAAACCATAAACCACATCATAGGTGAATATCTGTCTAAAGGTTTATAAACCCATGTATTTCAAGTGGTTGTCCAGGGGGATGTGAGTGAATCGAATATTGTTTTAAGTGAATCATGATATTCTATAGATGAAATCGTTTCATAAAATACCCAATATAATGAAAACCCTATGGGTCATGTTGTGAAAGTTCATAGTAGAGGGAGGATCCCACACATGAAAAAATGGTTAAAACAATTCAGTCACTCTATGAGATAATCCTCTAATAGAAAAATGAAAAAATAATTTAAATTTGTGTAAAATATGAATAATTAGAACTCGGAGGCATTTTACATGGGAGAAACATACAAATCCTACATCCCATTATTGTCTTCAAAGTGAGGGAAATCCATCATTTCTTACTGTATTTTGGTTCTATTCATCCTTGGTGGTACCTAAGGTTAATTATAAACATATGAATTTCTTATTATTTGGATTCAATTTCATATTAAAGGTATTTCTCCATTAAAAACCATTAAACCTTATTTTTAGGTTTTTTATGTACATAGATCATTCATGTTATTTGAGATTGACTTTTAGAATGATTTTTGATGTGTAGGATTATATAATCCGAAGGTAAGTGGTTCGTCAATTTCTATTTTTTTAAACACTGTTCTATGTAATGCATAGTATATGTGCATGAGTTGGGTGATTGAGTGATAATAATTGTGTAGTTATTTTTGTTTCTATTATTTGTTGGAGATAATTGAGGGTATTATATTATGTTAAATTCTACAATTAATCTTTGTATAGGATTGCATGAGTGGAATGGGATTCCATGGTTGGTTTGGAATGGTGGAAATTTAATAATATGTTGTTATTGCTTAGTTGGATTCATGGGAACACACTACAAATGGTCCCAGAAATTATGGGTGATTGTTATCACCAAAAGTTTGGAGATATTTCCATTTAAGATGATATGAATAGTTATACCCATGCTGAATTTGGGTTAAACTATTTTCATGTGGTGATAGAGGTCCTTTAATGGTTTATCCAATGATTATAAGTGATTTAATCTCATTCATTCAGGTTTATAGTTTCATTGGGTTCATGTGCACATAGAATTGGCCCCAACAATGAGATGTGGATCACTAGTTTTTGGTGGAGGCCTCCATAGTGTATGATACATAGAGGATAGTGGTGAATATCATTATAGAGGCGGTGCATCCCATATAAGGATAATTTTGATGGTGAGTGAGTCTATCAGATATGGGTTGAGGATCGACACTATGTGGGGTCAAATGGGATGGGGATTTGGGGTATGAGAATCATTATGCCTTGAAATATCTGGAGATAGATCTAATGGTATTTGAAAAATTAGATGTCTGAGGGACTTGTAAAATGGCTTATGGACCAGCCTTTATGGCATTATGATGAATCAAAATGATTATTTGGAAACAATTAAAATTAATGTCACGGTCTTTTTGGTAATGGTTTTTGCATGATACTTTGTTCTATGGGAATAAATTGATTTTTGAGGGCTATATAGGTTTGATAGGAAATGGATTCATCGCTCTAGTATGGAATTGGATGAGGACTTTAAAATGGTTTATTATGGCCACTGATAATAAGGGAATTGATTTATCTGATGTCTGTTTATTTTTATGTATTTATTGTTTTATATAAAATTTTATATGTTGGGATGTAATACTATGTCACAACAAATAGTGTCCCAATGGGTTCATACTCATAACCAACATAGTCCCTTTGAGTCGTGTAAAAACATTATGTTTTTTAGTATAGGAGAGGGATCCATATTGAGGCATGGAGCTTAGTGATAAGACACTTTTAAAGGATCATCAGGATTGATGGTAATGTTTTCTGTACATTGAACGGGTGGTTCCTCGGTATAAGGGAGGTAATATTTATGATTATTTGTTCATGTATATATATGATTAGCTAATTCCCTCAACTTTCATTCATAATTTAAATCATTTTAATGGATACTTAAGAACATTGAAGAATGATTCCCATGTATTTCAATATTTTTTAAAATAATTGGGAAATTATAAATGTAAATGTGAAATTATTTAAAATAAATGAATTTTATGTTGGATTGAATTTCATTATTTCATAAGTTGTTTATAATTTTTTTTTAAATTCTGAATACAAATTGCACATCCAAAGGTTATCCTTCAACAAACACCCCACAACCACTTATCTATTATTAGGAAGAGGTTGGTTGACCAAGCATGCCACCAGGAGAGCCTACCCAATGTGACAGGAAGCATGAGGTAATTAAGCCCATGTAATTCATAGCATAGCCTAGGTCCATAAGAGATCACCAACCCATGGTGGTAAAGATAATTATGAGGTTATTGGATGGATTAATTGTGTTGGAGTGGCATATGAAGGTGGTGGGGGTCCTTTGAAAACCATCCCACTACAAGGTCGAGTGAATGTGATGACATGATTGATATAAAAGCTGGCCTCACCCACCTTCTTTCAATGTGGGATGAATAAACCGTGGGTATTATTCACACCAAAAAACAATCTCTCTGGATCCACTCATCTCCCATGCACATAGTACATAATGATCCACTAAGATCCACTTCATACCTAACCCGCTCGATGCTGCCATAGTCTGCAACCACTAGAGAACTGCCATGGTCATCCAACTGCAACCTCAACCTCATGCCCCTATGCTATTTGAAGGTCTGGGAACTTCATTGATCATCACCATGTTCTGTTCCAACCACCATGAAGGTTTCATCTTACCACTATAAATGCTTGATGATTTCAGGGCTCAATAAAGGGTACTCGCCGCCACATGACATTGCGGCTCGCCGACTTCATCCCCAATGACCACCACCTGAAACTATCGTGAAACTCTATGGATGACCACCCATAAGCTCGATATAAAAATATTTTCCACTTATAATGCACACAATTTTACTAGGATCCCTTAGGATCTGTGGGCGACCACCATTAAGGCTACATGAACATTTATCCAGCCACATTGAATTCCTGAAGTATGAGAAGATCCCACTATCATATTGTCATGCGCCTTTGAGCCCCTACATATTAGTGAGGCCGAGAACCCCCATGAACCATACTAAAATCCTAATATGTCTTCCCTATAACCAACTTAAAATATAATTTAATCTTCTCTTGATAATGAAACTACCTACATCCATAATGAAGGCCGAAGGGATTGATGATGGTTGTTTCCACCATGACCACAACCTCCAAAGCTCAGTCACTACCAAGGCCTTTCATGAAACTGTTGGAACCCATGGTAGTGCATGAAAATATTGGAAAAAGTGGATGAAATTTTAATCATTGGTCAAATGGTATAATATGCTACCATTGATTCAACAATAACCTCTGGAGAAGCCACCACTGATCGCCCTCCCTTCTCACTATGATCATTGTTACTTCCTCCGGAATCCTAGAGTAACTAATACTCCACAACTACTACAAAAAAAACAACTCTATCCACTACTATTTCTTGGATCTAATTTGAATAGTGGGAGTGACACCCTAAAGAGATTCAATTCATATGAGACGTTCTTCCATCACTTGAAGGAGGAGGCCGATTGAAAATGTGAAGTATGATATGTTATTGATCATTATAACAAGGAAAAAAGATGAGGTTTGGTTTCCTTGCATATTCTAATAATTTTACTAAAATGTAATGGGTATTTAGAGATAACACATAATTTAATCAAAGGTTCATCTTGAGGATGTTCATCCCATAAATGATGATGCAGTCCACTATTCATATTGTTATTCCCAAAATTTTATGTATGACAATACAAGGAGAGAAGATCTGGAATGAATAAAAAAATTTATGTTAGTTTCTATCAATTATAGTTGTGATCAATATTTGTGGCAACAATAGTTGTCGCTACTACCACTAAGGAATTTCACCCCAACACTGAAATTTTAAAACACATGGTATATCAGTAGATTTAACAGTGAATATCTTTAAGAATATGCACTCAATGCTCACAAAGTTACGAAAAGATACATCCATGCAATACTTTGATGTAATCTCCTTCTATAAATACAATGGTCGTGACAGAGAAATATATTAGGGGCTTGGGAGAATATTTCTACTTGATGATCTATTTTTTAACATTATTTTTCTTCTATAATTTTGTTTGATTATTGTAACCCATCTTTTTATTTTAATCAAAGTGTTTCATTATTCATATTTCCTCTATTATTAAATTATCTCAAACATCTCTCATTATGACTTCCATTCTATTTTTCTCACAACATCCACCAAAAACTATTGCACTTGACAATAATTGACTCACCATAAGATTGAAATAAATGGAGGATAGAGTATTGAGAATTATTTTATTTAGTTAAAAATGTTTTATTTATGTTTTTGGTGAGAAAGATTGAAGTGTACGAGTGAGGTGATTTCACACAATGACATGGAACTGGAAATAACTTCTATTTATTTTATTATCCATTTTCCCATCATTCCTTTATGCATAAAATCATCAAATGATGGATTTCAGATGTTCAAGTGATAAAAGCATATATGAGGGATACATGTCCTATAACGTGTCACACTCTTAATTGAATTGTTCCATTAACCATGTTCATTGAATACGAAAGATATAATTTTCTTTGAAATGAAAGTTTTTAATATTAATAAATATAAGAATAGTAATTCAAGAGTGAGATTTAAAATATTAATTATAAGGGTAAATTTTATTAATCAGCATGGGTAATGTTAGGAACTCAAATCCAAACTTAAAAGACCATGTTTTTTCTTCAATTTTAATTTCATTTCATGTTAATCAAGATTTGAATTATTTTCCCTATTCCCAAAAAAACATTAGTTAAGAAAAAACATAAAAAAAGAATTATTTTTTTGGTGGATTAGACTATGTAGGTATAAAACTAAGAAGATACTCAAGTGAGATGACCCTGGTTAGCCCCAATGTTGAATTAGAGAAATAAATTTGTTTTTTCCACACCACAAGATAAGAATGTGTAAAAATTAACACCATTTATGGGGATTTAACTATTAGTTTTCTTAATAATTCTATTTTTTCATTGTAGATATATTTTATTTTATTTAAAAAACAAAAATATTATAAAACTTTATCTTTTACATGATTTGTAAAATGAAAAATGTTTCAATACACAGAACAATTAATCAGGGGTAAGAGATTAAATAAGTGCGAAAAAATTATGAGAAGGTTCTTATAAAATGGATCTGTGAACTCAATGACCTGGATAATCATATAATGAATGGGAATTAAATAATAATTTCATTGGAGGAACTTATAGATATGATTGAGGAACTGAAAGTTGATTATCATAGACTAAAGGACAAGGAGGAACTACAAATAGAGATGACCAATTTTACTAAATATATATATATATATATGTAACTAAGAACCAAATCAAATACAATCAACATCCTAACTATTTTAGGATACAAATAAAATATTACCATGATGAGATAGAGTGAATTCAAGATGAGTATGATTTTCCTACTGATATATATGTTGGACATCAACAAGATTAAGATAATTTGTAGAACAAGTAGGAGGTATAACATGATCTTCCCATTACATTCTCTGTATAATACCCAAATCCAACATACATGTATCTATAAATTCATGATTATAAAACCTCTTATGTAGTATAATTTGACGAAATTTTATATGATCCGGATGAACTACCTCCAATTATAACTATCCAATTCCAAAAGGAAGTCACTATTGAATAATATATTAAAACTAAACCAACTAAGGAGTTGATATTATCTCAAAATATATAACATTTTATTTTATTCAATATAAATATAGTATTAATTTCCACTTATTTGAGTATTCAGGTTTGTAAAATCTTTGCTATGCCTCAGAGGAAGATGAATAAATAATACATGCATTTTATGCAAGACACATGGTGCACCCTGATTTTATTGAACATGAATATGAGGAATCCTATGAGGAATTCAAAATGTCTTGGCATGATGAAAATAATATACATGATTATTAATTTAAAAGGATTAAATGTTATTTAAATGTAATTTTTTCCAAGTGAAAATTCCTGATTACATTCCCCTCTAACATTAAATTCATGCAGTCCATATTGAGATAGTACTAGAAAAGACATTGGTGGTTTTACAAGTTGCATCCAAGAAGGAGGATGATCCATACATCTTCCTACCCCACTATGAAATAAGTACATAATTATTAATGGGTATTATTTTTTATAATCTATCAATGGATCATTACTCACAAAAAGGAAAATTTGAATGTTGGGAAAAGGCATATGTGGTGGTTCAAATATTAAATGACGAAGAAAACAACTGACTATGGATGATAGTTA
This sequence comes from Viscum album, assembly GCA_963277665.1. Lineage (NCBI taxonomy): Eukaryota > Viridiplantae > Streptophyta > Magnoliopsida > Santalales > Viscaceae > Viscum > Viscum album. The sequence goes on from OY728125.1 coordinate 381,660,676, forward strand.
GTTCTTACCTATGGTGGTAGTAAAAATCTAGGGACCACATGGGGAATCATACCATGATTTATCATTACTGATTTCTTAAAATTTCAATTTCATTCTTATATTTATTTTAGCATGAATCCCAAATCTCTCTTTTATTATAGAACATAAATGACATGATTTTTGTGATTAATTGTTTAATTTACTTTTATAAGACCATAATGGAATATGGAATCCCCCAAAATATTGAAGAAGTTGGATAATGATAATCATTTCAAAAGGGAGTTGAAATTTAATTCCTATTTTCAAACTCCCTATGATTTTTTCCTTGAAAACATGTTTTGAGCTTTAGACTGGAAATTATGTGACCACACTTGAATTTGTTCTTTAATTTCATTATCTTGGAGACAGATTATCATAGTAATCCTATAAAACCTTATTTTAGTATTCAATGTTAATGAAATTGATTTTGTAAAATGGATAATTAAATTATTAATGTGAAGCATGGATATTAAAATGTGGACCCATTATTTTCGGGAATTAGTTGATTGTTGTTAGTTAAATTTGAAAAAAATTTATCACACGTATAATTAATTAAATTTATCTCAATTAATTTATAATTATAATTCCTGAATTTTGTGATCACAAAATTTTATGATTTCTAGTCCTGATAGGATTTCAAGACAAAATATTTTTTGTTTTATCTTGATATAATTCTGGAGTGATATTGGGACATGTCACCTTTTTGAACATGCATTCAATATTTTCAAAACTATGAATTTTAAAAAAATAATTTCAAATGATTACTGAATATTTTCGAATCCCCTTATCATTGAGACCACCTTTACATCAATTATTTAATAAACCAATTTATACCCTGAGTGAAATTGTTAGTAATGAGCCATGTCCCAATCCAATATTATCCCCTACATCCCTCCCCTTAGAATTCTTATGATATTTTAAAGTTAAATTATGGGGGAGATGGGAGTCAAGGTTAATGATATGAATTAAATTATAAAGAAAAAGTGTTGGGTGCTTAATAGCGGGTGTTGACAAGGGTTTTTAAATTTAATTTTTATTGTTTTAACATCTTCAAAAAAAACAAAAAAAGTAGGAATGCATTGTGAATTAGAAGAATAAAAAATCACAATTACTATACTGATGATTTTTATTATATGTGATTAGGTAGTGTATATGATATAACTTCAAACCATAACATTAAAAAAAATAAAAAGGAATATTGAAAAAAAGTAAAAATGTAGATAAAAATAAATGGTGTTTACATTATTCATTATTCTTTAATTTGTCATAACATTTACTTTGACCATGGTTAGTGAGAGCTTTTATTTTGAAGGGGATAATTTCATTGGTCCATTGATTTTGATATTATTCTTATTAATTTAGAGATTAACCTCCTTATTGAGAATATTTTTTTTATATCAATTCATATCGTCATTAATCATAAGAGTAACATGAACATTTATTGCAAGAAGTCATGATTTTATGTGACTTTTGACTTTGAAAAGCAGTGAAAAGTGTTCCTCTACATGGCTATGGATAAGGAACTTTTTTTCATGATATTAGAAATACTCTACTTGAATTTTATCATGAGTGATGAGTGAAGAGATTCAAAAGATATGTAAATAATTATTTGGAATGTTTAATCATAGTAAATTTAGAAAGTTGAATAGATTAAAGATGACCTACCTCCATTTGAAGAAGAGATAAAGTATAATACTTGAGTTTATTTTTTCTTTGAAAATTGAGAAATTAAATTTATATTTTATATGGTATTATAAACTTTTATTAGATATAAAAATTTATTTTATTTTATTTTTTTAAAATTTGATTAATGGTATTATTTCTAACCTCTTGAATTAAATGTTGAGATTTAATTATTATATAAAATAATGGTCTAATTTTTGGGGTATTTGATGCACTCAATTATCATGAATAATTTTAATTTTTTAATGGATTCTAAAGTATTTTAAATAATAATAACCATGTATTTAATTTTTTTATTAAAAAATTATAAATTATTAATATAGGACCAAAATGATTTAAAATTAATGAATTTGAATTTTGATTTTATTCAATTATTTCATATGTTATTAATAAAATTTTAGGAGTTTACCGAAAAAAGTGTCCAGTAGAGGTATTTAACTCAACTAGCACCCAAAAACTATTAATTATCTTCAATAACAGGCCATCCATCTAGTCCCCCCCTCCTAGAGAATCTATCAAATATAGTATGAACCAAATGGGTTATTGGAACATGTGAAATATAAATATCCCTAGGACGATATGTCTGAGTCCACTCCGGGTGGTAAAGCGCAGAATTTATAACGTGGAGGGATTCACCAGGGCAGGGTAGTCCATGGAAATGGTGGCGGCTCTCTGACCCCTAACAGACTTCCCAACTGAGTGGATACCATGACTTGATTGATATAAAAGGGTGGATCTCCCTTCCATTTTTTGTGGGATGTCTCAAATCCCTGAATCATTCATACTTAACAAAACTACATCCCTTCAAATCCACTTCTCTAACCTAGGCCATAGACATAAGGTGCCAATGAGACATGTTGCCTTCCGTAGCTGCTCAATGTCGCCACAATCTATAACCACCAGTGAACCATAATGTCTGAATAACAAAAATATAAACATTGATCCCTTAATTTATGCTCTGACCTGAAAAATCCACTGATTATCCCCATGTCCTATTCTAACCACCATGAAGGTGTCATCCAACCACTTGAAAGGATGGACGCATCATGGTCTTGATGAAGGACACCTACTACTTCCCAACACCATCGCTCACTGTTTCCACACTCAATAGTCAATACATATAACTACTGTGAATTGCCTTGGTCGATCAACCAAAATCTTGATATCAGGCCATTGTCCAATACCAATTCCCACAAACACTAGGGATGACCTTAAGAACTATGTGGAACCACCATGAAGGATATTCAAAGCTATATCTGGCCACATCAAAGGAATTATATAGGATCTCCCACTAATATGTCGTTATGTACCTTTGAGTGCCTACACATTTTTGAGTCCGCAGAACCCCCTGACCAATCCTAGGTACCTCAAATGACTTCTCTACCCCAACATTCAAATTGAAATGAGACCTCACAAAATAATGACTATCCCAAAAAACTCTGTGAAGGAAATATGGATTGATGAAGGTTGTTTCCACTGTGACCACAACCTCCAAGGCTTGGACACAACTCTGGCCTTCATTTCCTATTGGAACCAATGGTATAACATTCCACATTTTTCACTAATGGTAGAACCATTAAGCACTTGCATCTATGGTCCAACATGCCACCATTGGAACATGTAGAGACCCGAAGCTTGACGTACATGGACATTACATTACATTTGCGGAATACTTAGTACATAACAAAAACACACACTAAAGGATCGTAATAGTTTAGTGTCTTTGGAAACTCGGACTATAATCTTCTAATCGTGGCGAAAGATCTTCAACATCTCCCATGAAGATCTTATTTTTTTTTAACCTAAAACCTTTATTTATATCCTGGGGAAAAGAAAAAATAAAAGGGTGAGCTCAAATGCTCAGTAAGGTAACCAAAAGAAATATCAATCACATAATATTCATAAGAACATAACATTTTGGAAATCTTATCTTGCAAAAGAGATCATAATTTCATAACATGGGGTAAATCATGGCAGTGAAATGTAATCACAATAATCATAACTTAAAAATGAAACTTTGTGGCATTCACACATAATCATAGAGAATCATTTCTTGTTAGTCAAGACTCATTGCCAAGACTATCTTAGTGGACAAAGTCCCTTTCTGAATCGAGTAACCCTCGTTTCAGTCCTGTTTCACTGAACCGGTATAACCTACCATTCCATCCATGTCTATCTCATGAGATATAAAATCTTTACCCAATGCATTGGAGGGAGATATAGGTCCCACCCATCTCATAATTAATCCTTTCTTATGTGTGCCACAAAATCATAAACCATACATCATTGCATAACCCATGTAATAAAAATGGGATTCTTAAACAACATGACATCATAAAACCATTTATATAAGATAAAGGAATTCATAAACATAATTCCATCAAAAAATAGTCAAATCAATGTAAAAATATGGATAGAAACAGAACCCTTTATTATCTTAGATGAAAAATAATTTTGATAAAACACTTGAATTGAATTCTTGAGGAAAATATCATTTTTTCTTCAAAATCCATTTCTTTTCACAAAACATCATGCAATTTTAAAAGAAAAAGATTTTATTGAAAATAGTCATGAAATATTTTGGAGGAAGGTTCATGAAAATAAGGCTTTATAAAACCGTAAAAATCCGTTCGTGCCGTATAAGTTAAAAAAAACATTCTTCGTACTTTTGTCGGGATAGTCAAAAAGTACCTCCTATGAAAAACGACAAAATATTCCTTTCATATCTTTTACTAAAAACTCACCAAAGGGTAAAATTGGATTTAAAAAATTTTATGTGGATGGAAATAACATTACATATTGAGGAAACATAGATGTGGATGATAAAATACACCCCAGTAAATACCAACGTATAAACAATCTCGGATAAAAATGAGATTGTGATATTTCCCTTACCTTAGGTCCGATTTGCTTCGTATGTGTCCGAACCTCCTGTATAATGATTTAAATAATGTCATTGACTTATTACAGAATCATATTCATTGTTATGATATCATATATGGTTCACTTGTGACATTATATTACCCGTTCTTTTGTAAATTCCATGTTAAAGAAGCGTTTTGGGTAAAATCGTTTCATTTATCGTAGGTGTTTTGACTTGTTGTTCTTGACATCATTATTACTTATATCATGATTTACTTACTTCCAGAATATAAAATATGATTTATATATCATATATATTCAGTATATATATATATATAATAGGTAGATAAATAAAATGAAAAACACTGTTCATGGAGACGGTAGTCCGTACGTACGCATGAACGTTGTTTTCCTTTCCTTATTGTCTTGAAATGGAAGTAAGTAGATGACATACATATGTATATATATATACATAAATCCAGTAGCTTTATAATGTCATATATTTCATAATTATTTCTTATATATACTTTATAATCATTCTTAAATGGTTAACATGGAGAATGAATCTCATCGCGTCGTGGAGACGGTAGTCCGTACGTACGCACGGGCGATGATATCATTTCCATAAATATTGAATTGAATTGGAGTGGATTATACAATATATCAGAATCAATATGATGTTGTAATAACTATGTATAGTTATTACATACACCATTATACCCATCCATGTAAGGTGGTGGTGGAAAATAGATTACACCACGGCGTGGAGACGGTATTCCGTACGTACGCACGCGCGATGATTTCTTTTTCCGAAGGATTGATAGATGGTGAAATAGGGTTGTTTCATACTTATAATAACATATCAGTATATGAGTTATTCTGATGTTATTACTTCATAATGAAACAACCTAAGAAGAAGAAGTGGAAGAAGAAATAAAGATGAAAGAATTGGTAACGGTAATTACCTCTTCTTTGAAGCGCCTCTTTGAGACCTCCTCTTAGGGCACTAAAATTGGTCTTTGAGGAAGACCAGAACCTCTAGGATGTTTCTAGGAAAGTGGAGAAGAGATTTTGGCAGGGGTTGGCCGAGCTTGAGTGCTCAAATTGGTGTGAAGAGGAGGGGGAGGAGGTGTCCTTTTATAAGGGAGGAGAGGGGCACCTTAGGAATATCTCAAAATATTATTTTATATTAAACTAAAAATCGGTTTATAATGGTTCCAAAGGGTCTTATTTCGAAGCTAAAGTGGGGATGGGTCGAAATCCTATCAACCAATAGGATTTAGACAAGTTTAGGGTATTATTTTAGCCTTATCAATTATATTTAACTCTAAGTTAAATAATTTAACTTTTACCGTGTCTTTTTGTTTTCTTACACTATATGGTTAATACACATACTATAACATGCCAAACGAACCCCAAATTGTTTATTATTAATATATATATTTTTATCTAAGTCATTTGGCCGAACCTTAGATTTTTAGGAATAAAATAAAAATTAATTATATAATATTTGATTTAAAAACTATTTTGTGTCAATTTTGACACTATTTGATATATGATTTTTGTGAAAGTCATAACATAATTATATGTTCGAACCAAGTTGATTAAATCAACAAACATATATCATAATAACCTATAAAATTAGTGTAATTCATAAAAAGTCTTAAATTACATTTATTTTGGTATTTATATTATCAATTATGTCAATATTTCATTAATAAGACAATTACTGCATCATCTTTCTGTCATAATAAATTATAATTATTTAATCCCTAAAAATTTTAAATAAATTCCTATGATGTAGGTAATTTCATTAGCTTTCTGGAGACTATTCATGTTCGAAGTTTCATGAAGTTTATCACTAAATTAAAATTAATATACTTATAAGATTTAAGAGAGTGACATGTTGTCACTTTCTTTGGTTTTAATAATAATTAAGTTATTTTCATGGAAAAATGTCCATTAAATGATTCTAATCCGACCCTTAGGTGATATGGGTCGTTTTTTAGTCATCCAATAGGATTTTGACATTTGTTAGGGTAATTTTAAAATATTATATTTACCCTTAATTACCCGATTTACCTTTAACTATGGTAAATAAAATTTACCGTAGTTACTATTCATAATTCCCAAAAATAAAAAGTAGCTTATTAACATAATTTGGACCCACTGATTCCAAATATGGAATCCATTTTTACAAATTCAATACACAAAAGTGGCAGAAATTAAATTAAAATTAATCACGTTGTCGAAAGAAAACGGGTTTTTCTTTAAAACATTGCAAAAGATAGAATTGATTTAACCTACGAATTCAAGGTAAAATCAATGCTAATGACATACATTATATTAAATGGTAAAAATATATTCTGTTTATACTTTAAAACCATTCAATATTATAATTTAACCACATAAGATATTACGATGAAAAAAGTTGTTTTTAATTAAAATATAGCGTGTTTTTAAGAAACAATATCTATCAAAAGATTGACACTTGATTATGTCTGGTTTAAATGTGAAATTAAATTCAATGACCAAAATTGTATTAAATTGTAAAAATATATTCTAAATATACTTTAAAACCACTCAAATTAATAATTTATCACTATTAATTATTTCGATTAAAAAGTTGTTTTTAATTAAAATTTAGTAATTTTCACTATTCATCAGAATATGAAAGTTATCCGAAATGTACCAAAATTTCACCTTAGGCTAAATTCGATACTCTGAATCCAAAAATGAAATCCATTTTGAAAAATAAAATTTACAAAATTTCAAAAAGTGGTTATTACTATTCATAACGGCTAGTTTTAATAACATTTTAATAGCATATCGCTGTTTAGTGAAACTCGTTATTGCGTACTACACACGCTATCGAGGAAGGTCGCGATTGCGTGTAATGCCAGGCAAGTCAAGGATGCGTGTTGTGCAAGCTCCTTTTGGTGTAGCGTACAACACAAGACATTAATAAAATTAAAAAGAATAGTTTTCATAAAATCTCGGGCTGTTACATTCTTCCCCCCTTAAAATGAATTTTGCCCTCGAAATTCGTCGGGGTTATAAATAGTTTACTATTCAAAAGTTTCTTAAATAGAAACCCACTTCTTAAGAAGGAATACCAAAACTTGGATTTAAAAACTAACGTATGAAATGTAACGATTACCCAAATAAACTAATCACTGGGTTTCCACATAGGTGAAAATATGGATATGGAAGAGAAAGCTAACCATCATGTTCTGATGGAGAGTGGTAGAGAACATGGCTATGGAAAAGCCAGTAATCACAAATCCATAAATTTGTGACGATATAAGGTACCATCTGATTCATCAGGTATAAGATCACTAGGACAACATTTTTGGTTTTCATGATCATTTCCCTAAAGTTGAAAATTTGAATTAGAATAAATACTTACTTTATTTTGGTACAATATCACTGTTGTTCGTGCCTTGAACAATTTCCACTTCATCTCTTAAATAAATGAAGTTGAATTTGTTATTCGTGATGTGTTAGAAGATCATGTGATAGAATGACGGGTCATTCCATCTGTCTCAAACAAAAGGTTAGCAAAAATTATATACATAAGTCGATCTATAGTGAGATTAATCACATATGGTTCCTAAAATGGACTTATACTTCATATATCATACTGCTTAATATAATAAAACTAGTTTCTACTAAACAGGGACTTCCTGTAGGCCAGTGGTAGGCGATAAAGGCAAGTCGCACTTCGGTTGTGGGTTCGATTCCTACAGCCTTGTCCGACGCGATGGGCTGTCGCCCGTCCTGCAGGTTGTCCTTTTTCTAAAACTATATTACTATAACATCCCATCAATAATATCAAAAAAACTTCTATCCTTAAACAATACTAACTTATGTCCAACATAATCCATTCCAATCTTTAGGCTTATCCATAATACTGCAGTCCACTCTCATAACATAGTGAAAACGATTTCCAGAGATTTAATACCATCGTTGATCCCCATATATCATAAGATATATCTTGTTGGTCACATTCCAAACATTCAAAGGCCTTAATCTTGTGCTCTCTTGAATACCCATTGAACCTTATTGAAAACATGAATTCTATTAAAATTTAACTCTTTCCACATACCAAAATCCTCAAAATTCTATATACTCAAACAATGATATCACTTAGTCCTTATATCAATCATGAGCTCATGAATACTGTCAAACATTCCATTTATTCCTTATCCCTTCATTATGCGCATATCATTCACTTTCCAAAATATTTGAATCACTTTTCATGGTTACTGGTACCTTAAAATTATTGAAAACCACAATAGACCAATACATAAATATTTCAATACACCATAAAAGTACCTCAACAACATTATTCTTGAATACCAATACATAAACACTTCAGTCCATCCACTTCAATGATTTTCCTGGAATAAGTCCTTCCTTGATTTAGAAGTACCTTTTTAGGTCCGGGCATTGAGTTGGGTAATGCCCGTGTTCTCCACAAATGATACATTGAACTCCATAACAGTCTATCACTCTATGACCCTTTTCTCCACACAGATAACATCGGTCCCTCCATTTGAGGTATTCCTCAAGGTTCTTCTTCCCTTCTTTAGAAATCTCAATCTTCCTTTCTTTATGCTCCTCAACATGAGAACATGAATAATAGTTTATCTTCCTCTTCTTTGATGAATTAGGCATACCACTAAATTTCACCTTGTTAATCATATATCGCGATGACTGATTCGGCATAATCACAATATCTTTCTCTCTAGGAATTACACAATTTTGTTGCTCATAGTCACCAATTTGTCCATTGGATTCAATGTTAACTGAATTCCTCCGGGTTCCCTTCATTAACTAAAACACAAAAAGAATATTGTGAGAGGCAAAAATCATGCTAGAGAAAACAACATAATAAAGGGGGAGTACCTTTAATATCTAACATCTTAGGTTAAATTCTAATATCTTTACCGTAGTTCTCGGACCATATCCTATACGTATACTTATCCTTAGGGACATCCCTAGACATACCTTAGAAATATCTCTAGGGATCTCACTAACGCTTTCGCATCCTAGTTTCTAAAGGTTGACTAATCCTTTCCTCTGATACCAACTGTAGAGACCCGAAGCTTGACGTACATGGACATTACATTACATTTGCGGAATACTTAGTACATAACAAAAACACACACTAAAGGATCGTAATAGTTTAGTGTTATTGGAAACTCGGACTATAATCTTCTAATCGTGGCGAAAGATCTTCAACATCTCCCATGAAGATCTTCTTTTTTTTAACCTAAAACCTTTCTTTATATCCTGTGGAAAAGAAAACATAAAAGGGTGAGCTCAAATGCTCAGTAAGGGTAAACAAAAGAAATATCAATCACATAATATTCATAAGAACATATCATTTTGGAAATCATATCTTGCAAAAGAGATCATAATTTCATAACATGGGGTAAATCATGGCAGTGAAATGTAATCAAAATAATCATAACATAAAAATGAAACTTTGTGGCATTCACACATAATCATAGAGAATCATTTCTTGTTAGTCAAGACTCATTGCCAAGACTATCTTAGTGGACAAAGTCCCTTTCTGAATCGAGTAACCCTCGTTTCAGTCCTGTTTCACTGAACCGGTATAACCTACCATTCCAGCCATGTCTATCTCATGAGATATGAAATCTTTACCCAATGCATTGGAGGGAGATATAGGTCCCACCCATCTCATAATGAATCCTTTCTTATGTGTGCCACAAAATCATAAATCATACATCATTGCATAACCCATGTAATAAAAATGGGATTCTTAAACAACATGACATCATAAAACCATTCATATAAGATAAAGGAATTCATAAACATAATTCCATCACAACATAGTCAAATCAATGTAAAAATATGGATAGAAACAGAACCATTTATTATCTTAGATGAAAAATAATTTTGATAAAACACTTGAATTGAATTCTTGAGGAAAATATCATTTTTTCTTCAAAATCCATTTCTTTTCACAAAACATCATGCAATTTTAAAAGAAAAATATTTTATTGAAAATAGTCATGAAATATTTTGGAGTAAGGTTCATTAAAATAAGGCTTTATAAAACCGTAAAAATCCGTTCGTGCCGTATAAGTTAAAAAAACATTCTTCGTACTTTTTTCGGAAAAGTCAAAAAGTACCTCCTATGAAAAACGACAAAAGATTCCTTTCATATCTTTTACTAAAAACTCACCAAATGGTAAAATTGGATTTAAACAATTGTAGTTGGATGGAAATAACATTACATATTGAGGAAACATAGATGTGGATGATAAAATACACCCCAGTAAATACCAACGTATAAACAATCTCGGATAAAAATGAGATTGTGATATTTCCCTTACCTTAGGTCCGATTTGCTTCGTATGTGTCCAAACCTCCTGTATAATGATTTAAATAATGTCATTGACTTATTACAGAATCATATTCATTGTTATGATATCATATATGGTTCACTTGTGACATTATATTACCCGTTCTTTTGTAAATTCCATGTTAAAGAAGTGTTTTGGGTAAAATCGTTTCATTTATCGTAGGTGTTTTGACTTGTTGTTCTTGACATCATTATTACTTATATCATGATTTACTTACTTCCAGAATATAAAATATTATTTATATATCATATATATTCAGTATATATATATATATAATAGGTAGATAAATAAAATGAAAAACACCGTTCATGGAGACGGTAGTTCGTACGTACGCATGAACGCTGTTTTCCTTTCCTTATTGTCTTGAAATGGAAGTAAGTAGATGACATAAATATGTATATATATACATAAATCCAGTAGCTTTATAATGTCATATATTTCATTATTATTTCTTATATATACTTTATAATCATTCTTAAATGGTTAACATGGAGAATGAATCTCATCGCGTCGTGGAGACGGTAGTCCGTACGTACGCACGAGCGATGATATCATTTCCATAAATATTGAATTGAATTGGAGTGGATTATACAATATATCAGAATCAATATGATGTTGTAATAACTATTTATAGTTATTCTTTACACCATTATACCCATCCATGTAAGGTGGTGGTGGAAAATATATTACACCACGGCGTGGAGACGGTATTCCGTACGTACGCACGCGCAGTGATTTCTTTTTCCGAAGGATGGATAGATGGTGAAATAGGGTTGTTTCATAATTATAATAACATATCAGTATATGAGTTATTCTGATGTTATTACTTCATAATGAAACAACCTAAGAAGAAGAAGTGGAAGAAGAAATAAAGATGAAAGAATTGGTAACGGTAATTACCTCTTCTTTGATTTGCCTCTTTGAGACCTTCTCTTAGGGCACTCAAATTTGTCTTTGAGGAAGACCAGAACCTCTAGGATGTTTCTAGGGAAGTGGAGAAGAGATTTTGGCAGAGGTTGGCCGAGCTTGAGTGCTCAAATTGGTGTGAAGAGGAGGGGGAGGAGGTGTCCTTTTATAAGGGAGGAGAGGGGCACCTTAGGAATATCTCAAAATATTATTTTATATTAAAGTAAAAAATCGGTTTATAATGGTTCCAAAGGGTCTTATTTCGAAGCTAAAGTGGGGAGGGGTCGATATCCTATCAACCAATAGGATTTAGACAAGTTTAGGGTATTATTTTAACCTTATCAATTAGATTTAACTCTAAGTTAAATAATTTAACTTTTACCGTGTCTTTTTGTTTTCTTACACTATATGTTTAATACACTTACTATAACATGCCAAAAGAACCCAAAATTTTTTATTATTAATATATATATCCTTATCTAAGTCATTTGGCCGAACCTTAGATTTTTAGGAATAAAATATCAATTAATTATATAATATTTGATTTAAAAACTATTTTGTGTCAATTTTGACACATTTTGATATATGATATTTGTGAAAGTCATAACAGAATTATATGCTCTAACCAAGTTGATTAAATCAACAAAAATATATCATAGTAACCTATAAAATTAGTGTAATTCATAAAAAGTCTGAAATTACATTTATTTTGGTATTTATATTATCAATTATGTCAATATTTCATTAATAAGACAATTACTGCATCATCTTTCTGTCATAATAAATGATAATTATTTAATCCCTAAAAATTCTAAATAAATTCCTATGATGTAGGTAATTTAATTAGCTTTCTGGATACTATTAATGTTCGAAGTTTCATGATGTTTATAACTAAATTAAAATTAATATACTTATAAGATTTAAGAGAGTGACATGTTGTCCCTTTCTTTGATTTTAATAATAATTAAGTTATTTTCATGGACAAATGTCCATTAAATGATTCTAATCCGACCCCTAGGTGATATGGGTCGTTATTTAGTCATCCAATAGGATTTTGACAATTGTTAAGGGTAATTTTAAAATATTATATTTACCCTTAATTACCCGATTTACCTTTAACTATGGTAAATAAAATTTACCGTAGTTACTATTCATAATTCCCAAAAATAAAAAGTAGCTTATTAACATAATTTGGACCCACTGATTCCAAATATGGAATCCATTTTTCCAAATTCAATACACAAAAGATGCAGAAATTAAATTAAAATTAATCCCGTTGTCGAAAGAAAACAGGTTTTTCTTTAAAACATTGCAAAAGATTGAATTGATTTAACCTACGAATTCAAGGTAAAATAAATGCTAATGACATACATTATATTAAATGGTAAAAATATATTCTGTTTATACTTTAAAACCATTCAATGTTATAATTTAACCACATAAGATATTACGATGAAAAAAGTTGTTTTTAATTAAAATATAGCGTGTTTTTAAGAAACAATATCTATCAAAAGATTGACACTTGATTATGTCTGGTTTAAATGTGAAATTACATTCAATGACCAACATTGTATTAAATTGTAAAAATATATTCTAAATATACTTTAAAACCAATCAAATTAATAATTTATCACTATTAATTATTTCGATTAAAAAAGTTGTTTTTAATTAAAATTTAGTAATTTTCACTATTCATCAGAATATGAAAGTTATCCGAAATGTACCAAAATTTCACCTTAGGCTAAATTCAATACTCTGAATCCAAAAATGAAATCCATTTTGAAAAATAAAATTTACAAAATTTCAAAAAGTGGTTATTACTATTCATAACGGCTAGTTTTAATAACATTTTAATAGCATATCGCTGTTTAGTGAAACTCGTTATTGCGTACTACACACGCTATTGAGGAAGGTCGCGATTGCGTGTAATGCAAGGCAAGTCATGGATGCGTTTTGTGCAAGCTCCTTTTGGTTTAGCGTACAACACAAGAAATTAATAAAATTAAAAATAATAGTTTTCATAAAATCTCGGGCTGTTACAGAACAAATATAAGATCATGATGTTTTTGGTCCAATGGTAACACATTATAAAGTTGAGGAAATAGTAGCATCTAGAATATCCACTACTGATCACACTCCCTTATCACTGGGAACCCCATTTCTGCCACCTGAAGCCTTGAGCCACTACTTCTCTACCACTACTTTCATAAAAAACCACCATCACCCCAGCTATTACATAGCTCCACTATGAAGAGTGGGTGTTCCTATCTAAAGGGATTCACCTCATGTGGTACATGATTTCATAGTTAGGAGGTGGTGTCCAGATGCACATGCAAAGGTGGAGTTATTGTTGATCATTCTACTATGGAAAAAGATGTTGTGTGGTTGTGTTGACAGTGCTGATGATGTAACTTCCATTTCATGAATATTTGAAGATAAAACTATTTATGATCAAATTAGGAGGATTAAAAATTTTATCCCAATCATTATAAAGCATCCCACTATTGAAATTTCTATGCACATGCTACCATATAGTACCATTCAAGGAGAAAGGAGATGAAATGAATAAAACAACTTTATGATGTCAGTTATTTATAATGGTGGATGTGATCCACTATTTTTTCAACAGTGGATATGATCCAAAATTAGACCAATGGTATATGTGATCCACCTTTTGTCCAATGTTAAATGATTCAACTATCCATAAGTAATTATATCTCAGCACAAATTTTTTGAAAAACCTAGGAATTCAGCAGATTAAACATTGAAAATCATTAAGAAGATACATTCAACCCTTATTAAGATAAAAGAAGATACAAATGTGTAATATTAAGAAGTTAAATACCTATATAAATACAAGGAGGTTTTACCATAGAATGGGATCAGAGGATCATGAGTGGACAACATTTATATGATCTATTTTGATACTTTATTTTGCTTGTTCAATTTAATTTAATTCATGTAACTCATTATATTTATATTAATTAAAATTTTCTACTCTTTGTATTACATCCACTATTAAATTATCTCAATCTTTCCTCTTTATTTATCTCTTTATATTTTCTCATCATTTATACCATGACCTCTTCCACTCAATAACGAGTTATTAACTAGAGGATTGGACTCTGAGAAGGATTAGGTGTCCCAAATTCTATTATTAAATTCAAAATGTTTTATTTACATTTGTTTTGAGAAAGAGTGAAGAGTATGAGTGTGATGATTTACCACCATGACATGGAACTCTAATTCACTTCTACTAGTTTGTTTAATCATTTTCCATTTCTTCCATTGAGACCAATATATTCACACAATAGAGTTGAGATGTTCAAGGGATGAAAACACAAAAGATGGAGTCAGATCCTTTATGGTGTCACAATCTCTATTGAGGTGTTCCATCATCCTTGATTATCGAAGGAGTTGATATCTAGTTTTCATAGGATATCATGGTTTGTAAATCCATAAATAAAAAATAATAATTAAAGAGTAATATTTCACAATTTAATTACTATAATAAATTTAACCAACCCACACAAATAAAGTATGTAACCTAAAGAAAAATCCAAAAAGTCAAATTTATTTCATCATTATATATTTTAGTTCATGTTAATATTGATTTTAGTTCTTTTCTACACTCCAAAAATAATTATTTATCACATTACAAGAAAAAAGAAATAAAAATAAATATTTACTAGGTTAATTAAACTAAGTAGTTAAATAAATGGGAGTATCCTCATGTGAGACAACCTTCGTATACCACCGTACTGCACTAGTAAAATAAATTTCCCTTTGAAACACTACATAAATGGAATGTTTCATTATTTCATAGTGATCATGATTACATAAGTATGTCTAGAATGAGATATAGATATTAATTGTTTTATTGAAAGTATACTTTTTTTTATTATTGTTTTAAATTTATCTAGTTGATTCAATAATACATTCATAGTATTTTTATTATAATTATTATAATTATAACTATAGGGTATAATCTCCAATATCACCCAATATACCCTCATTTATAAAATTAATCCATTGGTATATGGGGAGGAGAACCGATGGTCCAATAATTCTATACTATGGTAATAGTTCATAATGGACAAAGGCTGGTACATAAAATGTCACGACCTGACCCTACCCGGGCTTGAGCCGCAACTACCCCAAGCCCACCTCCATAGGTCAGGGGCTGGTGACCAGCGCCGAAGGCACAAAAACTCGGGGAGGCCTTTGCCTAAGCACCTGTACACACACACGCAGCAACCTCAATGCAACATTGCGGAGTAAAAGTAAAAACAAGAATAGAAAAGGAAAGAGCAACTACTATATAAATACCACAAAGTGCATCGACCTCTACAGGTACAGAGTACAAACTGAAAAGAAAAGGGGCAAAACACGCGCCCAACCAAAAAGTGCCACAACACGGCTACAGGTAAATAAAAGAAACTACTGACGGGTCTCCCACCTGGAACCCGGCCACAACCACCGCACGCAGTCCAAGCTCCAAAGCTCCTACTCTCCACTGAAGTCACGCTCCACCTGTCCGTCGTCTGCAAGGGCACACCAAGTGTGGGAAAAGCCCAAGTATTGGTGAGTATAAAAATACTCAGTAGGATAACCCGAAGGCTCGAGGGAGAAACAAAGGAGGTACCGAAGGGTGAGCAGTATAATGAACAAGAAATAGGAAGGAGTATAACCAAGGGTGCAGTAAAGAGTAACAACTCAACCCAACAAGATGAAAGAAGGTAGACTCATCCAGACACAAGGAGCTGGAAACGGTGATAAGATGAACTTCCCGTCGAGTCTTCACTACCTATAGTAGGAGAGTAGACTCATCCCACTATGAGAAGCTAGACACGGAAATCACGTGGCATACCCCGCACATCTTCACCTCTCCTGGAAGGAGAGTAGCCAAACACAATAAGTGGGTACTGAAAACAAGGTATATACATATGTATGATCCGTCAAGAAGCCTGAAGAAACTCGTAAGGGGATCTCCGTCCCATAGCTCAGCCCATGAAAGGGTAGCCAACAGTCCCAGAAGTATCATCATCGATTCCCAGCATCCCGCAACTCTGCCCCGAACCACAAGCAAAGGGGCTCAATCACCACACCTCGACACTATCCGCTTTGGGTGGAACTGACTCGCCCACACGGTTTTAGGTCGCGTCACAAGGACGCGTCTCAGTGGGGTAAAGTGCTCCTCATACGTGAGAGTTCTGGGGGAACATCAACCACAACTCGTCACTGCACCATAGTCGAGAAATCTGCTCTAAGTCGATAGGTGACCCCCTGCCAAACCCCGCTGGAGGATCCCTGGAAGTCAACGGGTACCCACTACAGGGAGACCCGGAAAGTCGACGGGTGCCTCACTGCCCAGTCCCGTAACAGGGTAATCCACTGGAGGGCGACCCGGCTAAAGTCGGTGACGGGACCACTGCCCAGCCTAGCTGGAGGTAACCCGGTATCGGGGACCACTGCCCAGCCCAGCTGGAGGTAAGCCCGACATCGGGGACCACTGCCCAGCCCAGCTGGAGGTAAGCCCGACATCGGAGACCACTGCCTAGCCCAGCTGGAGGTAAGCCCGGCATCAAGGACCACTGCCCAGCCCCACTGGAGGTAAGCCCAGAACTGCTCTGGCCATCCCTGCTGGATGGTACTGCTCGGTAAACACCACTGTACTAGCCATCCCTACTGGATGGTAACCCACTGGCGAGTCCTTCTCGAAACCACCTCAGCTCTACTGGAAACAACCTCAGCCCTGCTGGAACAACCTCATCCATGCTGGAACAACCTCAGCCCTGCTGGAACAACCTCAGCCCTGCTGGAACAACCTCAGCCCTGCTAGAAAAACCTCGTGGGTAGAGGATCGGTGCCCGCGTAAAGTGTTGGTAACACCGAAACCACAAGCTCTACTAGGGAACACGGAACAACAGGATATACTCCCCAGGCCTCACAAGGCAATAACTCTACAATCAGCTGAGTCACTGTCGAAGCGGACCGAGACACCTCATCCCAGAAAGTGTGGAAAACACCCACATTGTACGAACACCCGTAGTCGCAGACGGTGTCACAGTCCGGTGAAAGGGCACAGTACTGAAACCCCTCACAGCCAAAGAAGCAGAGGAACCAAACCATCTCTTCCAGCCAAACCATCGAGCACAAGACTAGGGGAAGACCGCTCAACCCTGCTGATCAGACAAAAGTGCACCAGGCTAGGGGAAACTCCACCCTGTTGGTCAAACAAACGAGCGCAGAGGAACCCTCTACGTCGCGAGATGTCTAAGTACGCAATGTAGATCATGGCACGCATGTGGGGCCCACATGACATGTGGCCCCAAGTCAACCCCAACTGAGCGCACAAACATCCTCAGGTACGAACAACCACATGTACCTCCAAGCGCTCCCGTATACACCTGGAGTTTACCCCATTCCAGCCCAAAGGCTATCGTGCACACGACACCCAGCGTCAACGCGAAGGCGTGACGTAACAACTCCACCTCAAAGGCCCAGGAACGGCCAACCACATCTCGTGAACCATTAATATTACTCTCCCAAGAGTGCGCGATCACACGCCAAGGGTCCGCTACAACAAGGTAGGGCGAACCACCACTGGAGCACCTTCCATGCTCAACATTCAACAAGATCGCGCAAGAGGCTCCGCACAACCCAACATATCACACCGTTGAAATCCTCGCGGAAAAACACGCGATATCTACTACTTATTTGCCTCAAACAGATATTCGACGAAAAAGTCACCCACACCGCCTCACGCCCGAACGACGTCCCGTGATCCCGAGCCTCGGCCCCGAAAACAGTCGGGCGCATCGCACCATTGCGATTCCCTCTGGAAAACACATTAAAAGAACTACTCAATTGAGTACAACGGATATCCGGAGAAAAAGGTGCATCCCGGCGCACCGCACATGAGCAGTGTCACGTGGGACCCGCATCCCGGTCCTGAAACTCAACGAACGGATCGCACCGTTGTGATCCTCTCTAAAAATCACACAAGGTGGACTACTCACTTGCCCAAAATGGTCGCCCGGTGATAAAGCTGGAAATCACCGTCAACTCCTGAAGCATCCCTCGTGGGGCCCGCACCATCGTGCAGAATTACAGCGGGCAGACTGCGCCAATTCGTTGCCCTCGGAAAAACACCCAACATCGACTGCTCGCATGCCCCAAATAGACGTCTGAGGAAAAAGTCGCTACTAGCTGCACGCGACTCAAAAGACGTGCCGCGGGGCCCGTGCCTCATCTTCAGCCTCAACGCCTGAAACCGCCCTGGAAACCTCCTCCTCGATTCCACGGTCCCAATTCCACTGACGGAACTTAATTCGGTCGTCGGACGCGTCCGAGCCATCCGAAACAAAATCCCCCGGAAAACTTCAATCACTTAAAGATGTGTCGTGCCTCCGAAGCCCCTCGTTTCAGGAATTAAAAATTCCCGAAACCATCTCAAAACATTCCTCTCATTTTAAGGGACGCGTCGTCGCTAACGGCACACGAGACTGACACCCGGTCTATAATTTATATAAAATAATAATAATAATAATAATAACATTATTATTATTATTTTAAACTTATATTTTATTTTCAATTTTCTTTCTTATTTTTCAAACCCGCGGCCCCCGTTTTTTTTTCAACACTTCTCTTTTTTTTTCTTTCGCCTACTTTTGAAGGTCGCCCCCGACCGAGACCCGCTATCGCGGGTCTCTTCTTCTTCACCAGGGTCGCGCGACCCTGGTGTTCCGGCGACCCCAGCACTGGCCATGCGGCCGGTCCTCCTGCGCACTCCCGAGGTCGACGCCTCGGGCTCCACCGCTGTCCACGCCAGGCCGGCACACGGCTGCTCCCTCGCCCGGCCGATGCCACCTGAAGCCCCCGCCGACCGCTGCCGCAGAAGGGAGCCGCTCCGGCTGAGGATACCCCCTCTGCCGCGTCACCCGCCGGAAGCCACCTCCGCCGTCCTCCTCTCACCGCCTGTGAGCCCCGACCGATAGCCTCAGCAGACCGAGGCCGAACACCCCAAAGCTTGGTTTTTCCATTTCAAAATAGGCAGTGGGAAGCTCAAAAAATTTGCTATGAAAATATGTGCTTTGATTGCAAATTCGATAGAGGTTTGATACAAGAATTCAGGCTCAAAGTAGATGCGGAAATGAAAATTGAAACCGTAATGGTCCTACCTCGTGGGCGTTGCCCGAAGCTTCACGGGTGATCCACCGGAGTGGCACCTTGCCGGAGAGGAGGAGGAGAGGGGAACTCCCTTTGGTTACTGCCTTCCGCCAGAGAATGAACAAGGGAGGAATATGGGATGGGGTTAGGTCTTTAAGTAGGAAAAATAATTAATTAAAACATTAATTAATTAAAACTCCCAAAATATCCCGCATCTGAAACACCCGAAGGGGTCGAGGTTAAGCCTCCCCTAGGGTAAACAACACCTCCCGAGCACAACGGCGGTCTCAGAATTTTAATCCGAGACCCCGTTCAAAAGTTATAAAATTTACCGTCCGAAGCCGCTAAAATACGGAAACGCCCCTGGGGCCATTTTTCACAAACGGCCCGCGCCCGCGAAACTTATACACATATTAGGGTAAACGGCACATTCCAAACAAAATGGTGCCCTCGGTTTCCCAATCTGAGCCACCGTTTAAGAGATACTTGCGTTTTCTCTATTAAATCAATCAATTAATTAATTAATTAATCCGTTTAACGTTCCAGAAGCGGGCGAGGGGTCCAAAAATCCCGCGCTGACAAGTTTTATGTCATTCCTTGAGTAAAAACCCCATTCCGGACCCATACATACACTTGGATCCCTGATCCGGATCATCATTTAGGAGTTATCCCATTTATTTAGCATTTCCAGTGTGAACGCACTGAAAATTTAATTCCGGCCACTCCGGGGCCCGAAATCGCACGCCGTCTGAAGGCGCTGCTCTGGAATATCATCAAGAATATTCCAAAGTCTTTCTTAGCAAATCCCGGGTTCTAACATCATTCTCTCCTTCAAGCTTTTCGTCCTCAAAATGCAAAACTAGGGAGCAACACAGGGTTCTAAGCCCACACCTGGCTTCCTCATACCTAGAAGAACCCACGCACCGCTCTACGTCACTACGCACAGACCAAAGGATTGATCTGTTCACGCTAGGTCAGCCCATGACGGCGTCGTTCACCCACTCCAGACTTTGGGGTTAGGGCAAGGCGGTAGGGTACCTCACCATCCCTTTGCACGGTCTCAAATGGCCCGAAGGCCCTCGGGGGTAGCTCACCTCCCCTACCAAACCACTAAGTCAGATGCCGCGACTGGAATCACCGCCCGCACCTGAAACAAGGCCCGGTGATTCCCTCCTTCAGAATATCCATATGGTGAAACACCCAAGGATAACTGGTCATGCTAGGATCCACAGCCGATGCTCTCTTACACACTCAAAAGGCGAAAGAGTCAACATCATCGACTAAAGGAAAAGGTCTCACGCCTTTTTCCTTACCAACATAGGGTCACAACCAACACCCTGCGTCACCCTGGTAATAAATCAAACAAGGAGCAGGGAGGAAAGTACATCACACACAGAGTCTAACAATTCTACTGCACAAAGGTAGAAGAGCTGTAGAGCATACCGCTTATCTCTTCATGCTCTCCAGGATCGTAGACATCCAAAGCTCACGGCTGCCCGCGGTCCCAACAGTCAGCTCCTGGAGCCTGACGTGGACAAGCTAGTGGTGATGGGGGGACCTCGTAACGTCGTCCCCCACCTCCAGCTCCTCCCGCTCCTCTACTCGCACCACCTCTCTGGGTACCACTCCGATCACGGCAATGCCTCTGCCGTGGGGGTGCACCTGCTGCCTGCCCGAAGCTCCCAGCAACTCGGGTTGGGCAGTCTCATGCCAAGTGACCTCGCCCATCACAAGCATAGCACTGAATCTCTCTGTGCTGCACTGGTTCCCTCAGGGGCCACTGTGGTGTAAGACCACGCCCCTGTGTTCGGTTGTCAGAAAGTCACCTGCGTCGAGGTCCTACTTGTCGATGCCCACTAGCTGCGGCAGACGTCTCGGCTCCAACGTGCCTACTGCCACCACCAACACTAGAACGCGAAAGGAATCCCTCTATCACCAGCTCCTGATCTAGAACCCCGGCATATGTGGAAATTCCCAAAGGTTCTATGATAGCACGAATCTCTCGGCGGAGACCCTGCTCAAACTTCCGCGCTCGGAGGTTGTCATCACAGACCAAGTCCGGGTAAAAGCGTGCACGATCTGCAAAACTAGCCGCATACTCGTCCACCGTTATCCCTCCCTGCTGAACCTGCAAGAGCTCCTGAATCCAAACAGAGCGCAAGAAAGAGGGGAAAAACTCCTCACGAAACAAAAACTGAAAGTCGTCCCATGAAAGTGACGACTCGTCATGAAACTGAGTCACCAGACTCCACCAACGGCAAGATGCTCCATGAAAAAGGGTGGCTGCCAAAGAAACTCTCTGATCTGTCGGCGTCTGCACAAGCCTTAAAAGGAGAACCACTGCCTCGAGCCAAACCTCTGCTGCCTGAGGGTCTAGCTCACCACTGAACCTCAGCGGTCTCCACCGCTGGAACTCATGGAGCGCGCGCAACCTGCGCTCACGCTCAACCTGTTCTGCTAAAACTGCCTGCTGCTCAACAGGTGGGGTGCTGCTACCGGCCCACCCGGAGAAAGGGTCTCACACGATGGGTCATGGACTGTGTCCTCGTAGCTCATAGGGTCATCGTCACAAACCAGAGCTGGTATCCTGGCTGGCTGTCCTCGCAGAGACATCCTGAAAATTATCAAGGAGTGCCACGGTCAAATGAGCGTATATGTATATACCAACAACAACGATGGGGAGCTGACTCAAGAAGGAAAGTTAAGACTCAGTCCTATGTGATGCACAAGAAAATTTCCCTGCAACATGTTTCTCAGCATGCCGAGTCGACAAGCGGGTTATCAAGGTCCTGGTGAATTGATACGTCGGTCGCCGCACCATCACTGGAATCCCTGGCCTGAGAGCCACTCTCGAGACACTTTAACACTGTTGCACTAAATCCCAACCAATTCCTTTTATTTTAGGGACGTCTGCACAACGTCCCAAGGAACGAACCACCTCTTATACCACTTTGTCACGACCCGACCCTACCTGGACTCGAGCCGAAACTACCCCAAGCCTGCCTCCATAGGCCAGGAGCTGCTGACCAGCACCGAAGGCACAAAAACTCGGGGACGCCTTTGCCTAAGCACCTGTACACACACACGCAGCAACCTCAATGCAACAGTGCAGAGTAAAAGTAAAGACAAGTAAAGAAAAGGAAAGGGCAATTGCTATATAAATACCACAAAGTGCATCGACCTCTACAAGTACAAAGTAAAAACTGAAAAGAAAAGGGGAAAAACATGCGCCCAACCAAAAAGATCCACAACCCGGCAACAGGTAAACAAAAGAAACTGCTGACGGGTCTCCCACCTGGAACCCGACCACGACCACCGCACGCAGTCCAAGATCCCAAGCTCCTACTCTCCACTGAAGTCACGCTCCACCTATCTGTCATCTGCAAGGGCACACCAAGTGCGGGCAAAGCCCAAGAAGGGGTGAGTATAAAAATACTCAGTAGGATACCCCGAAGGCTCGAGGGAGCAACAAAGGAGGCACCGAAGGGTGAGCAGTAGAGCGAACAAGAAATAGGAAGGAGTAAAACCAAGGGTGCAGTAAAGAGTAATAGCTCAACCCAATAAGAGGAAAGAAGGTAGACTCATCCAGACACAAGGAGCTGGAAACAGTGAGAAGATGAACTTCCCGTCGAGTATTCGCTACCTATAGTAGGAGAGTAGACTCATCCCACTATGAGAAGCTAGACACGAAAAGCATGTGGCATACCCTGCGCGTCTTCTCCTCTCCTGGAAGGAGAGTAGCCAAAACCAAGAAGTGGGTACCGGACACAAGGTATATACATATGTATGCTCTGTCAAGAATCCCGAACAAACTCGTAAGGGGATCTTCGTCCCATAGCTCAGCCCAAGAAAGAGTATCCAACAGTCCCAGAAGTAACATCATCGATGCCCAGCATCCCGCACGTCTACCCCGAACCGCAAGCCAAGGGGCTAAATCACCACACCTCGACACTATCCTCTTTGGGCGGCACTGACTCGCCCGCACGGTTTTAGGTCGCGTCACAAGGACACGTCTCGGTGGGGTAAAGTGCTCCTTGTACTTGAGAGTTCTGGGGGAACGTCAACCACAACTCGTCATTGCCCCGCAGTCGAGAAATATGCTCTAAGTCAATAGGCGACCCCCTACCCAGCCCCGCAGGAGGATCCCTGGAAGTCAACGGGTTCCCACTACAGGGAGACCCGGAAAGTCGACGGGTGCTTCACTGCCCAGTCCCATAACAGGGTAATCCACTGGAGGGCGACCCGGCTAAAGTCGGAGACGGGACCACTGCCCAGCCTAGCTGGAGGTAACCCGGCATCGGGGACCACTGTCCAGCCCAGCTGGAGGTAAGCCTGGCATCGGGGACCACTACCCAGCCCTGCTGGAGGTAATCCCGGCATCGGGGACCACTGCCCAGCCCAGCTGGAGGTAAGCCCGGCATCAGAGACCACTGCCCAGCCCCACTGGAGGTAAGCCCGGAACTGCTCTGGCCATCCCTGCTGGATGGTACTGCTCGGTAAACACCACTGTACTGGCCATCCCTGCTGGATGGTAACCCTCTGGCGAGCCCTGCTCGAAACCACCTCAGCTCTACTGGAAACAACCACAGCCCTGCTGGAACAACCTCAGCCCTGCTGGAACAACCTCAGCCCTGCTGGAACATCCTCATCCCTGCAGGAACAACCTCAACCCTACTGGAACAACCTCCTGGGTAGAGGATCCATGTCAGCGTAAAGTGTTGGTCACACAGAAACCACAGGCTCTACTAGGGAACATGGAACAACGGGAGAAACTCCCCAGGCCTCACAAGGAAATCCTGCTCCAATCCACTGAGTCACTATCGAAGCAGACCGAGACACCTCATCCCAGAAAGTGGGGAAAACACCCACGTTGTACGAACACCCGTAGTCGAAGACGGTATCGCAGTCCGGTGAAAGGGCATAGTACTGAAACCCCTCACAGCCAAAGAAGCAGATGAACCAAACCATCTCTACCGGCCAAACCATCAATCACAAGACTAGGGGGAGACCGCTCAACCCTGCTGATCAGACAAAAGAGCACCAGGCCAGGGGAAACTCCGCCCGGCTGGTCAAACAAACGAGCGCAAAGGAACCCTCTACGTCGCGAGAGGTCTCAGTACGCAAAGCAGATCATGGCATGCATGTGGGGTCCACACGGCATGTGGCCCCAATTCAACCCCAACTGAGCGCACAAACATCCTCAGGTACGAACAACCACATGTACCCCCAAGCGCTCCTGTATACTCCCGGAGTATACCCCATTCTGGCCCAAAGGCTATCGTGCACACGACACCCATCGTCAACGCGAAGGCATGACGTAAAAACTCCACCTCAAAGGCCCAGGCACGGCCAGCCAAATCTCGTGAACCATTAATATTACTCTCCCAAGAGTGCACGATCACACACCAAGGGTCCGCTACAACAAGGTAGAGCGAACCACCACTGGAGCACCTTCCATGCTCCACATTCAACAAGATCGCGCAAGAGTCTCCACACAACCCAACGGATCGCACCGTTGAAATACTCACGGAAAAACACGCGAGATCGACTATTTATTCACCTCAAAAGGATATCCGACAAAAAAGTCACCAACACCGCCTCACGCCCAAACGACATCCCATGATCCCGAGCCTCGGCCCTGAAAACAGTCGGGCGCATCGCACCATTGCGATGCCCTCGGGAAAACACGTCAAAAGCACTACTCATTTTAGTGTAACAAATATATGGGAGAAAAAGGAGCATCCCGGCGCACCGCACACGAGCAGTGTCACGTGGGACCTGAATCCCGGTCTCGAAACTCAACAAACAGATCGCACCGTTGTGATCCTCTTGAAAAAGCACACATGGTGGACTACTCACTTGCCCAAAACGGTCACCCGGTGATAAAGCTGGAAATCACCATTAACTCCCGAAACGGCCCTCGCGGGGCCCGCACCATCGTGCGGAATTACAGCGGGCAGACTGCGCCAACGTTTTGCCCTCGGAAAAACACCCAACATCGACTGCTCGCACACCCCGAACGAACGTCCGAGGAAAAAGTTTCTACTAGCTGCACGTGGCTCAAAAGACGGGCCGCGGGGCCCGTGCCTCATCTTCGGCCTCAACGCCTGAAACAACCCTGGAAACTTCCGCCTCAATGCCAGGGTCCCAATGCCACTGACGGCACTTAATTCGGACGTCGGACGCGTCCGCGCCGTCCAAAACAAAATCCCCTGGAAAACGTCAGTCACTTAAAGACGCGTCGCGCCTTCGAAGCCCCTCGTTTCGGGAATAAAAAATTCCCGAAACCATCTCAAAACATTCCTTTCATTTTAAGTGACGTGTCGTCGCTGACGGCACACAAGACTGACACCCGGTCTATAATTTATATAAAATAATAATAATAATAATAATGACATTATTATTATTATTTTAAACTTATATTTTATTTTCAATTTTCTTTTTTTTTTCAAATCCGCAGCCCCCGTTTTTTTTTCATCAGTTCTCTTTTTTTTTGTCTGTCGCCTGCTTTTGCAGGTCGCCCCCAAACGAGACCCGCTGTCACGGGTCTCTTCTTCTTCACCAGGGTCGCGCGAACTTGGTGTTCCGGCGACCCCAACAACGGCCATGCGGCCGGTCCTCCTGCGCACTCCCGACGTCGATGCCTCGGGCTCCCCCGCTGTCCACGCCAGGCCGGCACACGGCTGCTCCCTCGCCCGGCCGACGCCGCCTGCAGTCCCAGCCGACCGCCGCCGCAGAAGGGAGCCGCTCCGGCTGAGGAGACCCCCACCGCCGCGTCACCCGCCGGAAGCCGCCTCCGCCGTCCTCCTCTCACCGTCTGTGAGCCCCGGCCGATAGCCTCAGCAGACCGAGGCCGAACACCCCAAAGCTTGGTTTTTCCAATTAAAAATAGGCGGTGGGAAGCTCACAAAATGTGCTATGCGATTATGTGCTTTGATTGCAAATTCGACAGAGGTTTGATACAAGAATTCAGGCTCAAAGTAGATGCGGAAATGAAAATTGAAACCGCAATGATCCTACCTCGTGGGCGTTGCCCGAAGCTTCACGGGTGATCCGCCGGAGTGGCGCCATGCCGGAGAGGAGGAGGAGAGGAGAAATCCTTTTGGTTACTGCCTTCCTCCAGAGAATGAACAAGGGAGGAAGATGGGAGGGGGTTAGGGCTTTAAGTAGGAAAAATAATTAATTAAAACATTAATTAATTAAAACTCCCAAAATAACCCGCATCCGAAACACCCGACGAGGTCGAGGTTAAGCCTCTCCTAGGGTAAAAAACACCTCCCGAGCACAACGGAGGTCTCAGAATTTTAATCTGAGACCCCGTTCAAAAGTTATAAAATTTAACATCTGAAGCCGCTAAATTACGGAAAAGCCCCTGGGGCCATTTTTCACAAACGGCCCGTGCCCGCGAAACTTATATCCCTCCTAGGGTAAACGGTACATTCCGAACACAACAGTTCCCTCGGTTTCCCAATCCAAGCCACCGTTTAATAGATACCTGTGTTTCGCCATTAAACGAATTAATTAATTAATTAATTAATCCATTTAACGTTCCAGAAGCGGGCGAGGGGTCCAAACATCCCGCGCCGACAAGATTTATGTCGTTCCTATGGTAAACACCCCATTCCAGACCCATACATACACTCGGATCGCTGATCTGGATCACCGTTTAGGATTTATCCCATTTATTTAACATTTCCAGTGTGAACGCACTGAAAATTTAATTCTGGCCACTCCGGGGCCCGGAATCGCACGCCGTCTGAAGGCGCTGCTCTGGAATATCATCAAGAATATTCCAAAGTCTTTCTTAGAAAAACCCGGGTTCTTACATAAAATCCCATTGTCAATGATATATTTTATGGAAAACAAAATTATGATGGATTTAAAATTGTAAAATGAAGAAAAGGGTTCTTCATAGTAAATAATTTGACACTATCTAAACCATTTAGGCACTAGCCATTTTAATTGGTACTCACTCTATGTTCTATATGTAGTTTTCTCTTGAATACCCATTTTTTACCAATGATCATAAGAACAATTGGAGGATCAACTAGAACCCACACATGGTTATGATAAATTGAATTGATCTAAAAATCCATAGATTATTTTTTTCTTAATGATTCTGAGTTCTCTACTATCTCTTTATTGGAAAGATGATAGTTATTTAAGACGAATAATTTGACACCATATTTATGACTATAAAACTATATCTTTCAGGTTATTTAAACTATTTAGTTCTCCAATGATGTAATCCTATTTTTGGAATGACATCATCTATAGGGGACGTGGAACCTTTTCCTATACTGACTCTTGTGTATCTATTATATCAACTTCATTGAAGTCAATATTTCTCCCACTATCCCTATTTATGAGGTGCTCCATATTAATAAAATTGTATTATCATAGGATAGTAATCTTCTTTTCTAATGGGGTTTTAGGTATCACATCCTCTTATTTCTTTAGGATACTACATAAAGATAAAATCCATGCCTTGGGGTGCTAGTTTTTTCAAGTGGTAGCTTTAACTAATGCTTCACAACCTCGTACATGAATACAAATAAGTGATATGTTTAATCAAATAAAAACATATAAGGAAGTATAATAAGTGATATAAATTAATAAATTAAAATTAAAATTAATTAAATGTAATATATACTGATATAGATGAAAAGAATTATTAGAATACAAAAATATATTGAAAATGTATTATTAAAATAATTTCATATTTTCTACAAAATCATAAAATACATAAAGTATCCATTTTATTAAAGTAAATAAATATAAAACTATTTTGATAGATATAATATTGTATTACAAAATGGTTATATATTAAATAGATTAATATAAATAAACTATTTCATAAAAAAATATGTGTAAGAGAGAAAAACAATAATCATGAGAAATCTCTAAAATACATTTTATAATTTTTGGTGAGGTTGTCGTAAAAATCTAAAAGTATTTGACTTTTAATAATCAATTCAATAGGTGATAGAAATGAATATGAAACATTAATTTTTAATAAAAAAGAGAAAAAACAGTACGGGTAATACCGCTAATGCATGGAATGAGTATTAAGGCATAATTTTTGATAATTTTGAGATAAAAAATAAATTTATTCCTAAGTATATATAAAATAAATATGATAAAATTGATGTCTTAGATAGAAGAAACCCCTACCTTGAGTCTGGTCTCTCACTAGATGTCCTCAAACCTGTAGAATAGATGAATTGGATAGTCTAATTACACAATATAAATAGTTAATAACACTCATTAAATATTTTTTGCCTTTTTATTTTCATATATTGTTCATTTAATAGTTTTATATTTCTCATGTTGATTATTTGGTGTTATTCTATCCATAGTTATATAAAAATTTAGATTCCTTCAATGTTTTCATAATCAATATTATGCTAAATTTATTTACCATTTTGAAACATCAAAATTATAAATTGTTCTATTTTTTTCAAATTTAGGGATGATTCATTTAGTATAACTATTATAGTATAATGTTTTATTCATTTTGAATGTTTTATGGGCCATGTTGAATATAATTAGATTTATTATATTGATTATTATTTAACAATTATATAACATTATATAATATTATTATATTATTATAATTAAATTATTCAACAAAAATTTACTTATTATAATTTAGTCACTTAAATCATAATTATACATGAGTTACATATTTAAAACCTCAATGTTGTAACTGATAAGAAAAAAATTATATCATCCTCTGAGGTGGAGAATTGGTCATAATATGAATGATGTTTTAACTTTAGAATTTACAATATTAGTGTTCCATCCATCCTCCACAGACCATTGATTGGTGTTTAAACCGATGCTTTCCACTATACCATCGACACATCCCCTTATATGCCAGAGGATTCAAACTAGAAGCATGGGTCTATGGTGGTACTATAAGGAGACTATAGACCATATACTAGAGTGTAAAATAATTATAAATAAACAATTATTATTTAAAGGTAATTTCCATTAGATTACATTGTGAAATAAATTAATTGAACATGCCATACTAAAATGAAATATTATATAAACACCTGAATGATCATGCTCACATACAGTAAGTAGTCATGCAATGTATTGATCACATACATAAGAAAAACAATAACGGAAATAAAAGTCTACAATGCAACTGAGAGAATAAAATACATACCTAGATTCATGAATGTTAAACTTATATATCCTGATCTAAGAATTAACATGACTAGATCCTCCCAATCATGTAACAATAGGACTACAAACTATCCATTGTACATCTCATGCTCAACCTGAATGTTGACATTAGGTCTACATATCAACTATCATTCCTGAAAAGGGGGTGAGAGAAAATACATAGTCGGCCACCACCAATGGTGGAAATATAATCTACATTAATAATTGAATTATAATTTAATATTATAAGCCTAGTAGATACATATTAATAAGTAATAAATAAATAAACAAACAAAAAACTAAACCACCACAAAGGGGGACTAAGTCATACTCTAAAAACGAATTGGTGTGGATCCGTAGGTTCGATACCATGATTGAAGATACATTCTTAGTCCAGTGTGGGGGTGTCTATGGGCATGTTATACGGAATATGTTAACCACATAATTGAGTTGGGTCTCCCTGGTGTATAATTAATTAACAAAAAAGTACCACAACACGAGTCTTCTCATCCTAAGCATAGGACTATAAGTAACAAAAACATGGGGAATTGTCCTAGAATGATCTATCCTTGTATACTATGTAAACACTAGGTTCAAAATCCTAAGAATCTCAAAAAATAGTGTCACAAACAT
This sequence comes from Viscum album, assembly GCA_963277665.1. NCBI lineage: Eukaryota > Viridiplantae > Streptophyta > Magnoliopsida > Santalales > Viscaceae > Viscum > Viscum album. The sequence continues at coordinate 381,691,527 of OY728125.1, forward strand.
CCCATATGAGAGTTTTCTCATCAAATTCAGATCTCATAGTAGTTTTTTCCATACATAATAAATTATAACTCTGACATGAGGTTTCTCAAACACATATAAAAGACCCCCTTTGTGTTTTTTCCATAACATAAAATAAAACACTTTCCGTAAATATAATTTCCATAGAATAAATAAAATTTATAACTTATAGGAATTTTCAAATTTTCATCCAAAACATCCTAATGTAGTATACAATTTAAAATAAATAACCAAGACCACCAATGGATATTTCCAAAAAATTAGTAAAATGTGAATGAAATGATTATCTTCACACCCAATACAATTTTTATTTTCCAGGGCCTATCATCTCACATGAATGATATGGGTTCGATGCTAAAACTCATGTATATCTCTACACATCAAAAAATATACATACTCTCTAGTGTCCTCACATAATTGGGAACCAACAATGATTCCCCAAACTACATCATAGTCTGGAAACCCCATATGGGTAGCTCAATTCCTAACTGATTTCATTTAAATCTACGTGGACCCAATCCATAACCACCACAATATGAGTTCAAATTATTGTGAAGGATCAAATGAATATGACCCTACAAAATAAGTTTATAATCATCAAGAAAATGTATCCAAGGATACAAACTATACAAATCATGATAAATAGGCAAGAGAATCTACTTCAAGAAGCCACTTGATATATACGTCTTGGATCCATTTGAAAAGAACCTAAAAAAGTCACCTTCAATCTTAAAACCATGGATGGAAACACACATTCGACTATCGAACGAGTGTCACAACTTGTAACCCACACCACAAAATGTTTTTGAATTCAATCAACAATGAAATAATCATACCAATTCATAATCAAACCAAAATAACATCAATGTAGCCTGAAAATGATGAAATGATTACAACACTATGATCTATGTTGAATGATCCTTATAATTAAAAATTCACAGGTCTGATTCTGAAAATAATATATGAAAATATAAAAATACACATCTAGGTATTATATGATATGTACATAGTAAAAGGTGTGTACCCTACACGGGGGACTTCCCTTGATCCTCTACCGAACTCAGTATACATTATGCTTGATTATGTGGTACGCACTGAAAAAACACGACATGTCTTACACATGGGGTACCTGGACATGTCACCCATAGAAGTTGATGCCTCATATCCTACATTGTCTTAGGTAATGTACTACATATGGTCTCTGGTCATGTATTCCACAAAAACATGAGCCCCCATAAAAGTTTTCAGGTCATTCCCTGACCACACCCAAAGCTACTCAGAGTAGAATACCTTGAACAAATCCAATATATTGACCCTCAAGGGTTCCCCAACAACACATATATGAAATAAAAGCATAATAATAATGAATATATAAGTATTTTAAAAATGAAATATTATAATACAATCGGATGAACCCATTTCTACTTCAGTCTGATCTACATCCCATAGTTTCAGCACTTGATGAGGCAGCTCTCAAGCTCCATAATGGCACCCCCTCCTTCCGTGTCTCTTTCCTTCTTTATCCCTCACAACTATCCCCTATCTCAGTTATGAAAAGGAGAAACTCAAGGGTTTCTTGTTTGAATGTATTTATTAATGGAATGGTTAAAGGATATGGGAGAAATGAAATTGAAAAATTAAAATAAAAGGGGCAGGATTCTTACCCCAATACTCATAATGGTTTTAAACCACACCTTTCTAAAACTCCCCATTTTGAACTCAAAAATGATGTCCAAATTTCAATTTGAGACATTTTTCACTAGATACCATCATTATAATTAATGATAATAAGTTAATATTTAAATAATAAAATATTAAATGATTCACCAAAATTAAAATGGTTCTGAAATCATATAAACACATATCATAGGGTAGACAACCTATTTTGATATAGTTAAGGTAATTCGGAAATTTATTCAAGATTTATAGATTTAGAAAATGATAAATTTCCCCTTAGAAAAATTCAAAAATAAAAATCAAATTTATACCCATTTTGAAATCAAAAAAATGTGTGGGTTTAGAAATTCTCTGTCAGAACACTTTCCATCAACATGAATCCTCAAAGATAAACTAGGAGTTATGATTTCGCCCCATGAATATACAAAACTGATGTTATCTTGAACTTTTATGATCAATCTCATTGTTCCCATAACCCTTGACCCACACGAGATATATTCGACTAAAACCTACCTAGTTATCCCATCTATAAGAGTATCTTTATCTTCTCCTCACAACCAAAAACAAAGCTACATGGCCCATTCCACATCCATCACCAAATGCAATGACTGGTCATGGTCATACCAGAAACATTTAAGTAGAAACATGATAAAATTAACCACATATCCTTCTCTTAGTTAGAATGAAATTCTAAATACTCAAAAAACCACTTAAATGGAGGATTGAATGGTCCATAGTGCACTCCTCCCCATTAGGATTTCCTATATCAATCATTAAGTGCTGAACAGAGTTGGTTCACCATAGATAAAATGATCCGGATTCCTCTATATTTGAATAAGAAAAATAGACTCAATCATGGACCAACTATAATTTATTATTACACATACAAACATTCCCACAATCAATAAGATTTTATCTGAAAAACCCATTCCAACCACCACTATCATTCTAAAGGAAGGTTGATTCACCATCAAATTCTTGACAGTTTTTTTGAAAAATTGAAACATTGAACCAAGAACCTAGGATAACACACCTAAAAAACTAACCATTTTCACCATTTAGGGTAGTTAATACAATCCAAAGTACTATTATAATTCTACTTCAAAATCAAGCATAACTCTCTGCAAATCATAACCACACACACATGGATACCAACTAGAGATATAACAAACCATAATCCTTTACCCATTCTTTAACATCAAATTAAAATCACATCATATTCAATTAGTTATGGTACTAGAATAGGCATTCCCTTCAAATCCATTATCAAGTCACAATTCTATCATTGAATACTATTGATCCCAAAAAACAAAGGCAACACCATACCCTAATCATAACATCAATATCAAATCCTATTAATAAATCTAATCCCAAAGATTCTACCTATGTTTTTGTTTCTAAATAACTCAAAACCCCGAGCTAACCCCTCACTCATGTTTACCTCAAAATAAGACTAAACACTAATCCACTAAGTTCTAGTTCTTGTATAGAGGTCTCTATGTCTCCCATGCCACCCAAAAACAATTTATTATAAAAAATTAACCACTTAATGGTAATATATTTGACATTCAATAAAAATTTAGTCTGTAAATGCTATCATCATTATTGGTTAATTACTATATCAGCATAATCATGTTTCTTACAAAACGTCTTATAAAATTTTACATATTATAAAATTGTTACTTTATTTCCCCAAATGACAGAGTGTTATCTTCATCATATATAGAATAATATAAATTTAAAGAATAAATTAAATGGTATTCACAATATTTATTCATAATTAATGTTCAAATCCATTGAAAAGTGTTAATAAAACAATGTATATATTTTTTTTCATTATTCATAGATCATGTTTCCACACACTATCTTTCACTATAATTATAATTATATTTTCTTATTCATATTAATATTCTATAATTTTTCAAATGGTAAAATATATACAATATATAATAGAAACTCTTTTAAATGTTAGTTCAAGAAAAAAATGATTAATGATTTGATACTAAATATTGTCCCAATATAGAAGATTCTAGAGGTGTGAAATGATGTTTTTAAAAATTTATAATGTTTACAACTTCTTAAAAATGCATTTTTCAGAATAATATAACTTTTAAATTTTAAAAAGTAACAAATTAATATTTTGAGTAGAAAAAAGTAATTTGGAATGTACATACATCGAAAATTAAATAAAATAAGTAAAAAAAGGTAAAAATAACGAACATTATAAATATATTAAAAGTTGATGAGGTTTTAGATAAGAATATATAAAACGCTAACAAAAAAATATTGATGATTGTATATATAGTTTTTAATCTCTAAAATTATACACTCTAACTGCCATGATGCTTTAACTGATATCGATGATCAAGCCTATCTGCTCAAGGAAGATTATTTGAGGTCAAGCTCTTGAAAATGAAAAAGGCAATGAATGATCAATATGGTTATATCACAAGACATATCATGAAGACTCATAAACATAAAGACTATTCTAACATTTATAGAACAATTTTCACTATTTATTTTTCTTTTGGGTCATGCAATCCTGACTCTTCTTCATTTGATGTTTAGGATGATATCTTCGTCATAACAACTTTTGATGAGGATGTGAAAGATTTAATTCTTGATGAGGATTCTGATCCAACATTAAAATGTGCTTATAGAGTTATTATAGGTGGATATGGGGATTTTTTTCATGAATGGAATAACATTATGAAAATTTTCTACAAAGATACATGGATTGTGAAATCCTTGGAGATACATATCCTAAAATAAGAAAAATAATGCTCTCTAAAATGTAGGATGAACTAATGAAAAATCTAAAAATAAAGTATAAGGAAATTCCCAGAAAATAACTCTGTTCCTTGTTACTTTTCTTATGTTATGAATATAAAATTATTTTCTTTTGGATCCTCATTACTCTTCTTGAAGATTCTTACAAAATTGGGTCTATTTGTTGAATGTTCCTAATTTTTTTAATTTTTAGAAAATATTGGTGCTCAAAACATAAATATTATCATTATAAGATGGTTTTATGCATGTCGTCCTCTTCGGTTATTGTCTAATTTTTATTACTCTACTTATGGATTATGGGTTCAACTCATCATATTTGTTCTATCAGTAAATTTCATGACATTGAGGGACTTCTATACACATCTAGAATCTTTCTACTCTAGATTCCATGACTTTTAAGTAGGTTCACTATGTGCTGGATTAGAATGTTGCTAGATGTGTTTTTTGATGTATCTCAGTCTCTGAAAATTATTCTTCCCTCAATCCCATGTTGGTGTAATATTATTACACCTCATGATTGTACTATTAAATTTTTCTTTTAATAATGTTCTTAGGTGCATGAATTGGGGAACCAATACATGAATCAATTTGTATTTATGATTTTAAAGCAATATAGATGAAGGATTTATACCCAATATGTAACCACACCATGTTCCATAATGGAACCTCATAGATGTAAAATATTTGAAGTATAAATTCATATCCTCAATCATATTATATAAAAAATTAGAATATAAAGATCCTAATAGATAAATTCATTACTCTTGATGATTTATATCACCACGTCCTTTTATCAAGGTAGTAATCCATAATAGTATATTTAAAATGACACTATTACAAAATTAAACTATGTTTAAAAAAAAACCTCCCAAAACAAAACCTTTAAGATCAAACTGATAAATAAACAAAGTCCCCCAATCACAATGTTCATGATAATATTTTTAATGTCTGTAGATGATCAACCATTACTTGAATCCCCAATACAACAATTATATTAATTAGTTAAAATACATGTAAACAATATTTTGATATATTTTAGATGAAAGATATCTCAATAACTATTTTGGTCTTGCCTCAATAAGTTCTTTTGTTTATAAAAATATTATTTTTATTTATTAAGTGGTACTAAGAAGATTCATATTTAAAATCAGTTATTTTTTATGATGGTATTGGAGAAGATAAAATTAAACATAGAAAAATAGAAAAAAATTATTTTGAGTTAAATTAAATATAAGGTGTATTTTAATTTTTAAAAATCATCGATTTTATTATTTTATTTTATAAAAAAGACTCAATATGATAGATAAAAATGGATTAAATATTGTCAAAAATATTTCAAAAATAGTCCAAAATGTTGAACATGATATTCCAAAGACATCAAGTACATGATAATGTCATCAATGAACACTACCTGAAATTGATCTACAAAATCATGAAATAATGAGCCAATCTATCCCATAACAATCTGTTACTTTATCCTATATACATTGTTTAAGAATATTTAAATATTTTTGAAACCATGGTCATTGGGTACACCCAATGTTTTGGAAACCATGGAAGTCAGAGACGTTGTAGTAGTGGTCATACCTATGGCCATGATTTAAACCATGGTCATACGGTACTTATTTCCACACATCAAAAGACTATGGAAAATTTATATGTCAGCATTTATAACCTATATATATGGTTTAAAACAAAAATATAGGGTATATATTTCTATAATTTCAAAAATTGTGTCTAGAGGATATAAAAAAATAAATTATATATCCAGGATTCATCCACAATGCCTTCTCTATATTACAACAAACACTTTACAACTACACTACATGCTGCAGTATAAATATATATACATACATGTTTAAATATAATATATAATGTTGTAGAAATTTTAAAGAATTATATTCAAATTGAAGGTATATTTCAACAGTTTTAAAAACCATTCTCATTGGTGATGCCATATTGGACCTACTTACACGGTATTAAAAACCATGGCTGAAGGTGTTGTCACATTGAACCAATTTCCACAGTTTTAAAAATAGAGTCCATAGGTGATTCTATTTTGGAAATATTACAACATTTTTTAAATCCATTGTTACAGGTGATTCCACATTGGATATATTGGCGATTTTTTTAAAATCACTTCAATATGTGTTCTCACAAAATTTTGTTTGAAAAAGGGTGTTCATTCCACTTTTTTTCATCCACCTATTGCCACGATTTTAGATAACTATATATATATATATGTTCCTATTTCTCCATATATTGAGAAAATAATAAATATAGGATGTCCCAAAGTGATTGAAGACCAATGATTGTTAATAACTATTGCAACAGATGACCCTATATCTATTGTTACATTTTCTAATTCTGAAAATAATTGAGAATTGATGACCCTGAACATCACATATTTGAATTCAAAGTGTCTATGGTAACACATGAATGCAATTTTTAGAATATAATTATCTTTAAACCATATCAAATTCTCTTTAGAACACAAATCTTCCTTCGTGAAAAATTTAGATTCCATTATCTAATCAAACAATTTATTACTCCTTTTTAGGGGAAAGTGTTTCTCCAAAATTTCCTTATTCCAAATACCATAATTTATTTACAATCACAAACTAACACATTCTTTATTTAAAAAACTAATATACAACAAGGTATTGAACTTATTCACATGAAACCCTACTACAACATATCATTCATCAAGATCTACTACTCCATTATCCCAAAGGGTTCCTTGTTGGATACATAGTGATATGATATATTACAGGTCATAATTGTGACCAAAAGTTGATGTCACGTTTAGTGGTTAATATTACAAACTATTCAAAAAACACACATTAATTCACTCATACACTACCCTTACAAGCACTACTACATGAACATCAAGAAATCTTATTATAAACTCTTATGGTTGTGAAGAAAGTGTCCATATATGTATTTTTTTCCGTTCCTTGATCCATCCCACCATCAGCCACTTCACATTCACATTCAATATTTAGGAAATAACCCTCAATTAGAAGATATAAATAATATTACGCACCAAATAAAACTATCCTATATTAAGGATGAAATTTTATGGTTATATTTTCAATAAGTGGAACTCCATTATAAATTGATTATACCTTATCATCATATCAGTACCCTGAAAAAACTCAGAAGTTTATGATTAATGTTCAAATACTGTAGTTGATGAGAAGGTCAATGTAATTATATCCACCATGATTCCTAGATCATAGACAATGAAATTTTCAATAAATTTGTCAGATGATATTGAATTACAATAATCATAAACAATTGTATATTATAGAAAAATAGTACATCAAAAAATATATAACCTACATGTCACTAGAAGCTCTATAATGATCATCTAACCATTCCATTATCATATGCATCACCGACCCTCATAGATACCATATGCATAAAATTATTAAAATCAATGTCCCTAAGGATGAAGGCCAATTATAGATTGTACTATATTTTTCATATATTCTCTCTATTATCTATTATATTCTTGAAAATAAAACAAATCCTGATATCTTGATAGATTATAAAGAACATCATTATCATAAAAAAGCTATTATAATGAATAAATTTTACCCTCAATTGATTAGAACCTCCACTGAAAAGATAAACAATAACCTTCATCCACAACATGACTTCTAAAAATGTTAACATGACTCCCATATTGTGTTCTACTAGTCTAAACTAATAACAAATTTATTAAGTCATCCTTCATAATAACCTCAATATATATCAATAATATAAATGGATGTAAACAATAACTGAATATATGGATATAGTACCAACTTGGAATTTCATGGATAGGATCCAATAAAATTGTCATTGCTCCCTCTATAAATGGATGGACATCTTGAAATGAAGAATGAAAAATACAATGAAAGGAACAATATATTTTCCATCGTGTATAGATGTTATTTAATTCCAGCTCCCCAAGCCCTTGAAGTCCAGCAAATTTCATTATAAAAATTAAACCACTACACTCATCCAATATGACAAATCTCCCATTCCCAATATATCATTCCCAAGAACAAGTATGCACTACAAATTCCATACAGAACCCTCATATTGGAAATTATTTATTCATTAATATAAATCTGACCGTATGAGTTACTCATTTGGATAACATTGTAGCAAAAGTTTCAACCCATGATTTTATTTTCAATACCTATATATCCATTCAGTAATATTGAATAATATTAATACATATGAAAATTTATATGAAAATTAGGGTAATGGGGTTACCAAAGGATTAGTTCATTAAAAAACATCATAGGAGACCACATTCTATTTCCTTTAAAATGTTTTATATTTTTTTATAAGAATATTTGAAATTTAATTTATAAAATTTTTAGAACTTTTACATCATGAAATTAACCATTTTATGAAGTCATTATATCAAAATTATCTTATGGGGAATTTCTAGGATTTCTGAAAAAGATTTATCTTCCAGTGATTAGTGATAAGTATTTATTTTTATTGAAACTCGTATTTTTGTTTCAAGAACATAAAAATGATAAATTATTTTAAAAATATTTTAATGTGAAATTTAATATCATATATTTTTTAAAAATAACTTGGTTTGTTAGAATCAATTTTTTGTTTTATATATGTGTAAAAACATTTTTAGACATAAAAAAATTTTCTACATTGTTTTTTGTGTGAAATGTTTTTAATAATAAATCAAATTAATCACTATTGGTGAAATATTTTAATGAAATGAATTAATTATTTAATATCTATAATTTTTTAACATTCTTTTAATATATTTATAGGCATGATATTAGAATAAACATAGTTTTATGATTGATAATGTAGTTTTTCTAAAAACAGTTTTCATCACATTTTAAATGTTTATTTTTAAATTATTTTATGCCACTTATATGTATAGAATTTGATAAAATATATCCCATATTTGGAATCTGGAAGTTCAATATTTTAAAATAAGAATATTTTTTTACCAGAATTAATAGTAACTGCGTTAAAATTTCTCACCTTAGTAAAGGGTAAATCGAGATAATATTGGATAAAAATGACTGATAAGGCCATTATAATTCATAATTATTTTATTGGATTAATGATATTGGTCAATTAAAACTATATTATTGAATTTTTATAATTTAATGTATATATTTCCCAGAAAATGATTGATATATCATTTAAATCAAATAAATTTTTAAAATGTAACTATTATAGTTTTAAATATCATTTTTCTGTTTACATAGAGACAAACAGTAGTTATGAATGAATCCAAATAGTAATTGTGTTCACAGTAATTTTATATTAATTATGATAATTTATTTATAATTGTTATCTAATATATAATTTTATTAAATACTTATACAACGCTGAAACAATATTTATTCAATTAATGGATAAATAAAATAAATGATTTTTAAAATTTTAAAATTCATATAATTTAGGAATTTTACATTTTTATGTAAAATTTAGTTGTTTATATATTATATTATTATTCTGACAAAATATTATATTCAAATAAAAAACATTATCTATATTTCTTATAGGTCAAACTAAATGAATATTGTCGAAATTGATAATAATAAAATTTATCAAAATAATATATTATTAAATTAATTTTAAAAAATAAAAAAATTCCAATAAGACAATGTGGTTTTGATATGGTATGAAATTACATAACTTGGATATTTATGGGCCAATCATCACATTATTAGTAAAATCAACAACATTTTATTAATTAAAAATATGTTACTATAGTTAAAATTATAATCAAATCTAAGAGTTAATCAAAATACTAAGGTTTAAAATGACCTAAAAACTTATCTAAAATATATTATCTTAATGGATTACAACCATATTCTTTTTATCTCAAAATCGCTCATAATTTTATGGAAATTTTCATGAGAATGAATTTATTATAATTTTATATTTCCTCTTACTGGGCATATGATCTAGTGAAACCATCATTATTCTTTACCTTGATGTGTTATGAATGTGATGGCACAATGTTTATGAAACTCATTTATTTTCCCCAGTTTATGATATGATGAAATTAAGAATTCTTTATGAAACCCAATTAGTTTATAAGAGTTATATCATGGTTAAATATTTATGAAACCATTTCATTTCAGGTGCTCTAAAATGATTAATATTTTATGATCTGGTGTCATTCATTTGTTTTATTTTCATTATGTGAAGGTTAGATCCTATATATCTGTAATGACCCGAATATTCATGAATTAAATTACGTTTATTTTATTTAACTAAATTTCTTATATATATAAAAAAAACATGCACACTTTATTTTATTTAATCTAATTTGATTTAAATGACCATGAAGTATCAGTACTGTTGATAATGCAGTCACTAAATAGTGATCACTTTGATAGTTAAAATATATTTTATTAAAAAAATCCATTCGAAAAAGAAAAAGAAAGTTATGGCCTCATCCAATAGACCCATGACATGCAAAGAAATTTTTTTGGATCTTACGAAGGAGGTAGAATCATTGGTCTTTACTCTGGACCAATACCAAGCCAGTCTTCAACACGTTAAGCTTGAACAGAATCGCCTACGGGAGAAGAGGATGTTAATAGAGATTACCACCTGAGTAATATTATCTGAGCCTTCCAAAGAGTCTATCACTATCCCACACCTTACCCTTCCATATTATTCATGTGTTACAAGAGATTATGTAACAAGGTGTTAGTAACCTATTGTATCATCCTTTTTATAAATAAAATAATTATTCCATCAATTCGTTTAGGATAATAGTTTTTCTTAAAATTATAATGATATAGATAAATTTATTTTTTCAGGTAAAATGGTACTTTTTAGAAATATATATATTATTATATTAAACTATTTTTTATTAAACATTTTACAATAATAGTGTTATAATAGAACACATTTTAATTATAAATTATTATTATATTCATTCACTGTTGTTTTTACTCAATAAATGATTAAGTATAATGTTCTATAATAATTATAATTTTGTATGATAAAATTGTATTTTTAATTAAATACTTTAGTTTTTCATATTAATGAATTTTTTAATTAATTAATATTTTAATAAATTATTGTTATCAAATTAATTTTATGAATAATAAATTAGTATATAATTTGTATGATGTCAAATGTAATTTTTATTAAGGCTGAAAAAGTTTTTTTTTCAAAACCCATCAATATTAATTAAAACTTGGTTTTATTTTAAAAGTGAAAATTCATTTATTTATAAAATATTGTAGATAAAATAAATATTATTTTTGGAATCAGGATGTTGAAATTAATCTATGGTTAATTTTTCATAAATATCCGAGACAGTTGAATTTTTGGGTAAAAATTAAATACCAAATAAATATATAATGTGTTTTATGACATCATAATGACCCAATAATTATGTAAGAAAATACTATAAAATTTATCTTCTTCAAAAATATGTTTTAACTTTAAATATTGTGATAATATATTTTTTTTGATAAATTTTATAATGTCTTAGTTGTCCCTCCAAGACTTCTAAAATATTTTAACAATTTAAAATGATTTCCTTGATAGTGTGACTCAAATCCAAAAAAGAAAGACTAATATTTTTATTTTGTTCAGACCATGTACTTATAATATATTGTATACCACTTCCCTTTTGCTGAAACCATGGGAAAAAATATAGTATGGTTTGTGATTTTGGTTAGTTTAATGTGTAGTGTCCAAAACCTAAATAATAAAAAATTTACACTCATTTCCAATATAAAACAACTCAATCTACAATTCCTCTTGCCCCAAACCATTCGTAGAAAAAAAATCTTCCCTCCTAACTCTTTAATACTCTAAAGGCGGCCCAATATCCCATGAATCTTGTCTTTAGCCTCTCTCTTGCCTTTGAGATCACACCGTCAAGAAAGGGATCCTCACTTTCCTTTCTTGCTTTCAAATTCACGAATCTTATTTAAAGTAGTTCTTATAATTTCGAATGATTATAATGTTATTATTTTATCATAATTATATTAATGTCCATTTCATGTTCTTTTAATTATTTATTATTTATCCTCCATTATTTTTACCTTTGCTGAATCCATTACTAAGTCAAAATTTTGAAAGGGATTTGACTCTTCTCATCTCCATTTAAGATAATATTTTACATTATGATTCTTAAGTTCCATATTTATATTTTGTGTTATGATGTTTCACAGCCCCTATACTATATATTTCATGTATATATGATGATATCATCCTTTCCCTCTCATGAATCCCTCCTATGATCCTTTAAGCACAGTCGTTACTTTCCCAAATTCCATATCAAACATTCTTTTCATGTAAGGTCTATGAATTTATTCCAATGATGGGGTATGTTATTATATGCCCTCCTAACATACCATTTGATTTATAAATTATGATATCCATGTTCACCCTCATTTTTTCCTCTTATGAACCCTTATATATTCTCTTTACAATGCCGAATTTTCATAAGGGACATCTTCCATTCTCATTTTATCCAGGTTTCTTTATGATATAATTCTATTTTAATTTCAGTTAAAAATGTTTTTGTATGATTTATTGCCTCCCCAATACTACTATCCTTATGTTATAATGATGATATAAAACTTTCTCCCTCATTAATGCTTTCTGTGAACACTAGTTACCATGCTGAAATTTTATAATGGATTTCTCTCTTCTTATTTCTATTCAAGTATTTCTCCCATATTATGTATCTTAATTAAATATAATATTTTGGGATACTATGTTCCATGATCCCCTTACTGTCTATTTCATGTTTAAATTACGACATACACATCTCTCTCTCATCATCCTAAATTATGAATTTCCATAAGATGGTGTTATGATTCCGAAATTGCACTACGATTTTCCAGGAAAAAATCAGCACGTAGAGAATACCACTCCCATGTCTCTATCAACTATACTCACATGTATTCTCATATACTTATTTAATGGTACAAGCCTATATATATTCCACATTAATTAATCGTGGAATATCTTATGATGTTGAATTATTCCATCTTATATGATCCATGTGGTATACTTATGCATGAAATGAAATGTTTATAAAGGGTGCACCCTGATAGTGCAAAAATGCATTGGGTAATGTTAAGTATCCTGATACTCCATGTACAATGAGGGTTTAATCATTATAATTCATGTGAAATGAGGGTTTACTCATGAAAATTCAAGTACAATGAGTGTTGACTCATGCTATTTCATGTGTAATGAGGGTGTATTCATGTAAATAAATGTGAAATGATGGTTTCTACATTCTCAATGTTCAATGAGCCCCGAATCACACTAATATATTGTTAAATGTTTTTGGTACATTTCCATGTTATGATAATCATTATATACCGTGAATTTATGTTCATTTTTTTCTTATGCTCTATTGATGTAACTATTGCCTAACATTTATTGTATTCTTAATGTTATTCCTTGTTTACTCCCTTACACATATTTACAACTCACCCTTTTCTTATGTATATCATTATGATTTCCCATTAAATTCTAAGTAAAATGTCATTATTCTGGAAAGTAAAAAAAAATTAATAAGGATGTTGTATTTTATGTCTTAAGTTTTCATTTAATGTTGTTAATCGCATAGGACACTAGACCTTTCAATCATTAGGGTTTTGTTTACTGAATGCTTATGTAATTAATCATGTTTATATATGTAATAAAGCACAATGTTTTTATAGTTGGTATTAGAGGATAGTATTAGTTATATTTGGTATTATTATTAGAAAACAATAGATAAAACTTTAGGGATAATAATAATTATAAGAAAAACATCCCTAAATTTTGGTGAGTATTGAGAAAGTGTTTTATCAATAAACTACATCCATATTTAGATGTTATTAAGTTGAGGTAGCTCTGGCCCCGATGTATCCAAGGGTAAAACCAAAAAACACCACTTTGAGCTAGTTTTTAATTGGAACTAGTTCATGATAACCAGCCTTACTGAACTCTTTGTTCGACAGTCCCTGAGAATATGCTTTGGTAAATTTATAAACATAGTATGAACCATTATTAAGTGAATAAAAAAATTCCTCTAAAATATATACTAGTAAATAGTCCATGGATAACATAAATTGAATCCCTGAAATTTATAGGTTACTGAAATCAATTTAATTTATAATTTACCTCTTTTTGTCATTGGATTAACATTTATGTGTGAAAATGTATAAAACAGTCATATTTAATTTTCCTTTTATTCTAGCCAATGTCCAATAATATGAGAAATATGTATAACAACTAATGATAATGGAAATGTTATGAATGCCCCCAATGATATTTCAAATTAAATGGGAGCTCAATTATAGCATAAATGATGATTATCAATTGACAGTTTGTTGAATTCCTAAAGAATTAAAGGATGATGTAGTTGAAATATCATGAAAGTCCATCTGATAATGTTGATAAGTGGAAGAAGACCTAATATCCATTTTGTAGTATGTGTGGAAATAGGGTCCAAGGGAAATGTCACAAAGTTACTAAAGAAGTCTTAAGTGCAAAAATTAAGGAAAAAAGTATCCAATTTCAACAAAATAATGGATAATGTGAATGATGGAAACAAAGTTCCATCTAATTGGTCCTTCACATTTCTATTCTACAAATGTGGAGAAGTCCAAAATTACCCAAGAAAATGATCTATTTCAAGGGTTCAAATGTATGATGAGCATCAATAATCACAATGATCAAGGGGGGATGGGAATTCCTATGGTAACATATATAATGATGGATGGATTACATGTAACTAATACTTCAATGTAGTGAATATCGTAATTTATTTCAATTCTTGACCTATTAGTATATCTTTTATGTTTTCTAAGAACATTGATTCCCCAATAGAAATGATATTACTTCATTAGGGAAAAACATAAATAAGGATTTTATCACATGTTGAAGATTGTGGGAATATTGTTTTTGAAAATTTTATAAGCCTCCCATTGAAAAAAATTTGAGGCAAAAAGGAAAATTCATTTCCTATAACTCAATGTAGTTGAAAATTAATGAGTAAAACTATCCCACACATGATCTGGAGCTGGTGTAAGTGATCTTTGAATTAATATCATGGCGCATTATCCCTTTGGGGATAAGTGTGAAATATATACGGATTTAAAATTATCAAATATATATTCACATATAAAGAGTTGACTATACCCCTCTGAAGATGGTTAGAGCTGATCAAAGACTATAGCTGGTCAATCTATTACCACCCTAGGAAAGAGAAAAATGTGGTAGATTATCTATATAGAAAGAACCCAAAAATTCTACCATTGATGAGAATTTAAAAGGATATAATCTTCTTTTATTTGATGAAGGAGTACATGGGAATCATAAATAAGTGATCATAATCAATCCTTTCACAAATTACTGCTTATACATGTATTTTAGAAAGGTAAAAGGATGTTCACAAGGATGATGTGGGAGTTTTGAAGACAGTGAAAACTATAAGAAAAGGTAAATCCGTAGATTTAATTGTTAATGAAGAAGAAATTATTTGATTTTGGTCAACACTATGCGTTCCATCAAATCTAGAGTTAAATAAAAATATGTTGGTTAATGCAGGTAGTTCAAATTTCTCCATTCATCCAGAAATCAAAAATATGTATTGAGATCTTTGAGAGCATTTTTTTGTGATAACTTGAATATTGATATCGATGAGTATCAGCCAAACTGCCTAATATTTTAGCATGTGAAGGTTGAGTGGAAATAGTATATGGGGATAGTGTAACCATTTGAAAACCCCACATGAAAATGGGAAACATAACCATGAAGTTTTTCTTCATAATTCCATTGAAATCCAAAGGAAACAATGCTATATGGGTTGTTTTGGATCATCTTACAATGACTAAACACATCATTGAAATTAGAGTGGATTCCTCATTGGATCAACTATCATAGATATACATTAGAAGTGTGGTAAGGTTGCGTGGAGAACAACTATCAATTGTATCTGAAAGAGATCCAACATTCAACTCTTGGTTCTAGAAGAGTCTCTATCATTCTCTAAATACTAAACTAAACATCATTATGAATTATAATCCTCAAGGTAATATCCAATCTGAGTGGACTATCTGAACACTTGACGACATGTTGAGATCATTCTTAATGGACTTCATTGGTAGATGGAATCAAAATAATTTTCTAGATGACTTCTCTTACTACAATGTTTCCACTCAAGCTTCCAAATGGATCATTATGAAACCCATTACGTGAAGAGGTGAAGAACATTAGCATGTTTGGATGAATTTGTAGGGTGAATACTTCATGGTTTCGAAATGTTCGATGAAATGGTGGAGAATGTTATGACTATCCATTAGCAAATCAAAGGTGATCAGAGTAGACACAATCGATATGATGAATGTTGTCAATGAGACCTAGTTTTTGATGTCGGAGACAAGGTATTCCTCCACATATCACCATGGAATGGTGTTAGGAGATTTAAAATGAAGTTAAATCATAGTATATGGTAGATAGTCCCTTTTGATATCCTTGATTGCATTAAAGTATTATCATGTCGACTAGCACACTCACTGAACCTATCTCATATACATGATTTATTCCATGTATCACTCTTGAAGAAGTGAATAACTAACCCATCACATGTACTCAAACCAGAGGTGGTTCCATTGGAGAATGACCACTCCTATAAATTTTAGCCAGTCAAAATCATAGAACATGGAGAAACTTTTTTATGAAATAAGTCAGTTTCCCTCATCAAAGTCTTTTGGAGAAACCAAAAGTTAACCTCATTAGTTTTAGTGTGGGAAAATGATATTTTCAGGGTGATGTTTCTTGAAGGGGGGAAGGTTTTATCAACCCTAACATTCAGGAATATAATTCCCTTTCTATTATTTAATTAAATTTCTTTTGGATATAGAAAACAGATGAACTTTTTATAATTTTATCCAATTTTATTTAAATGATATTGATGTATCATTATTTTTGATTATGTGGTCATTGAACATTGATCACATGACTATTACAAATATATGGTTTTAAAAAAATTATTTCTACATAGACAAAGGAGGTGATGGCCTCATCCAGTAGAGTTAGGTCGTACGAAGCTCAATTTACAGAGCTCGAGAAGGAGATATCATCAATAGGTTTTTCTCTCAACCAAGACCAAGAAGAGCATCAACACATTATGCTTGTATGGAATATCCTACGTGATAAGTGGAAGTAAATAGAGATTACTACCCAAGTAATATTATCCAAGCAGCCCCAAGAGTCTGTCAACACTGCACGCCATACCCTTAGGTCTTATGAGACTATTATAAGGGATTATATAATAAGGTATTAGTTACTTATTGTGTAATACTTTTTATAAATAAATTTATTATTCTATCAATTAATTTATGAGAATATTTTTTCTGATAAATATAATGATTTAAATAAATTGATTTTTCAGGTAAAATTGTACTTTTAAAAAATATATTAATTATTATATTACACTATGTTTTTATAAATAATTTTATTATAATAGTTTTATAAAAAAAATTAAATTATAAAGGATGATTATATTTATTCTTTGTTTTTATTACTCTATAAATTATTAACTATTCAGTTTGAAAAGAATTATAATTATATATGATAAATTTGTATTTTTAGTTACAAAATTTACTTTGATGAATTAATGAATTTTTGAAATAATTACTCTATTAATAGAAAATTATTATAAAATTACTTTTGTGAATAATAAATGAGTATTTAATTTTTATAAATTCAAATGTAATTTTAATTATCGTTAAAAACTGTTTTTTTAAAACCTTTCAATTTTAAATAAATTTCAGTTTTTATTTTAAAATTAAAAATTCACAATTATAGAAGATTATTTAGTTAACTTAAATATTATTTTTGGAATAAATATATTGAAATTATCCAATGGTGAATTTTTCATTATTTTCTAAGACAGTCGAATTTTTGGGGAAAAAATTAAATAATGAATAAATATATATTGTGTTTTATGACACTATAATGACCCAATAGTGATGTAATAAAATACAATAAAGGTAATATTATGCCAATATATGTTTTATGTTTAATTTATTTCGATTTTTTATTTTTATTAATTTTATAATGCATTAGTGGACCCTCCAGGACTTAAAAAATATTTCATCTTTTTAAAATGATTTCCCTGAGATTGTGACTCACCTCCACATTTGCAAGCGTAATATTTTTATATTTTAGGCACATTAAATTATATAATATGGTATAAAACGTCCCTTTTAATTAAACCATGTGAAAAAACCATCGTATGGTCTGTGGTTTTTATTATTTTAATGTGTAGTGTAAAAAACCTAAGTAATTAAGTATTCCCTCTCCTTCCCAATATAATCCCACTCAATCTCCAATTACGCTTCACTAAAACCATTTGATGATCGACTAGCCCTAGAAATAATGTTTCTGGAATCCTCCCATGGTTTTCCAAGCTCCCATGAAGTCTCTCTCATGTCTCTTCTGTGCATTGGGTCTCACACATTCATGTAAGGGACCCTCACTTTCCTCTCCTCCTTTCAAATTCAAGAATCTTATTTGAAAGAAGTTCTTGTAATATAGATTGTTTATAATGTGATTATATTATAATAATTATATTACAGTCCGATTGCTATTATTTTAAATAGGTATTTTTTATTCTCCCTCATTTTTACCCTTACATAAACCATCACCATGCAAAAATCTCGCAAGGTATTTCAGTCTTCTTATTTCAATTCAAGAAACTCTTTTACATTAGGATTCTTATGTTTCATAATTATATGTTGGGTTATGATTTTCCATGACCTCTATACAATAAATTGGATGTATATATTATGATATCTTCCTATCACTCTAATCATTCCCCCCTATGATCCTTTAAGCACACCCGCTTCTTTGTTGAAATTCCATAAGGGATATTCCACCCTCCTCTTTTATCATGAATTATTTTCAAGTTATGTCTTTGAATTTATTATTTTTTGGGATATGTTATTATATATTCTCATTACATAAAATTTTATATATAAATTATGAGTTCCCTATTCACCCTCATTTATTTCTCGTATTAACCCTTATGTATACTTGTTACCATGCCTAATTTTCATAAGGTATTTCTTCCTTTTTCATTTTTATCCAAGTTTTTTAGGTCCAAATACCCTTCTAATTTCAATTACAAATGATGGGGTATAATTTATCACTTTCCCCATTCTTCCCATACTTCCATATACATCCCCATACTTCCCTACATATTCTGTACGTGATTTCTCTCTTCTTATTTATATTCAAGTATTTCTCTCATATTATGCATCTAAATTCCATTTCATATATTGGGATATTATGTTACATCATCACCTTAATGTCTATTTCATGCACAAATCATGAGATAACCATTTCTCTCTCATCATCCAAAATTATGAATTTCCATAATATGACATTATGCTACCGAAATTGAACTGTGATTATCCAATCCATAATCATCATGTAGTGAATACCATACCCGTGACTCTATCAATGGTATCTAAATTTAAACACATATATGTATTGAATGTCACTTACATGTATGTATTCCACATTTCTTAATTTAGGAATATTTAATGATTTTGAATGATTCCTTTTATTTGATCCATCTGGCACAAAAATCCATGAAATGAAATGTTAATAAAGGGTGCACCCTGATAAAGATCTAATGCATTTGGTAATGATTAATGTCATGATACACCATGTTAAATGATGATTTACTCATTATAATTCATGTACAATGATGTTTTTATCTTTCTAATTCATTTGAAATGAGTGATGACTCATGCTAATTAATGTGCAATGAGGGTTTACTCATAAAATTCCTGGGAAATGTTGATTTTTCCTAGTCATATATCACTCTATACAATTAAAAATATGAGAATTGGTGAGTTTGGGAAATAACTAAAAAATTAAATATTGAGCATTATAAATAATATAGATGAAAAAAGATTTATCATTCAAAATATCTATAATGTGGGAAGAGTCACTCAAATGGATGTCACATAGGAATGGGGAGATTTTTTGAGGTGTAAAATAAGGACACATAACATGTAATTTCTATAGAAAATGAAATATATGGTTAAATAAATTGATGATAATATTTTTCTCCAAAAGGTATACTTTATGTTTGAATGTTTGAAATCTTTTAAGCATCAAAATAATGAAAATATATGTTCTATGGGGATGTTTCTAGAAGATAATCATCAAGGTTTTATGAGTAATGGTTTTATTTATAATGATTAAAAGAATATGAATGATTTATTAAAGGAATGATCTAATATAACATTATTTATTATATTACAAGTAACAATCATTATTAAATTGGAGTTAAACAACATTAACACGTGATTCGTATTTCATATTGTAGGATTGATGTATTGGGGAGTAAGATGATAAACCCATGTTAATGCTTTAAGAATGAGGTCGTTTGATTAACATGATTATGAATGTAGATTCAAAATTATGTCATACAAATGTTATACTAATAATAACATAGTAATTAAATAATGAAAATTATAAGGATTATTGCACAATAGTTTTTCTTTAAGGATTTGAAAACATATTTTTATTGGTACCAGTAAACATGAAAAGTGATTTAGTGGTAAGGTGATATTTTTTGAAAACACATTATTAAAAAAAAGATAAGCCATAATATGTGTATCATGTTGATTATATAATGTTAATTTTTGATAAGTATATGTTTGAAATTAATTGTTTTCGAAACCTTGAAATTGGGTTGTGATTTTATAAAAAGTGATTTAGGTCAACTTTGATGATGTTTATTAATTTTTTGGATTTATGAAAAATATTCAATAGATCTAGACATATTTAAGGAATAATCATTTTGTTAATTTTGGATGAATATGTGTTTATAAAAGATCTTAAATTAA
The DNA here is from genome assembly GCA_963277665.1 of Viscum album. Classification (NCBI taxonomy): domain Eukaryota; kingdom Viridiplantae; phylum Streptophyta; class Magnoliopsida; order Santalales; family Viscaceae; genus Viscum; species Viscum album. The sequence goes on from OY728125.1 coordinate 381,712,907, forward strand.
ATTTTAGGAATACTCTCATGGTTTTAGAAGTTTATGGTTGATCATAAGTTTAAAGGCATAAATATCTCATTTTTAATGTTTTATGTGATTGGGATTTTATACTCTATTTAGTTTTAAGTATCCTTTTGGGTTGAAATATGATTTTATGATAAGATAGTTATATACTATTGGATAGTGGAATATAAAAACTTTTTATGGTTGAAAATCTATTCATTGAAAATATGGTATTTTCATAGATATTTTGGGTCAAGATAATTATGAACTTTCAGGGGAGTATCTAAATTTGATTCATTATATTTTGGTGATTTTCACTACATTAAATATTATATTGTAATTTATCATAGAGAGTATTGATATTTGGTTGATATTTCATTGGATTGAGTTATAGATAACCCTTAATTTTAACATGTTATTTTAAATAAAATATTGATTGGGAAGAATGTATTTTTTTGAAGACGTATTATCACGACCCGCCCTCGGGGCCCGTGCCGTGACTACCCCAAGCCTGCCTTCCATAGGCCAGGGGCTGGCGACTAGCACCAAGGCGCGATTCTTGGTAAAAAGGGAAGGCATTTCCTTTGTAAAGTAAAAAAGTACCATAGAGTAAGGAAGCGGAAAAGTAAACACTAAGAAGAAACAGAGTACAACTGAAAGTGCGGAAAAGTAAATTGGCCAGTATACAAACCCAAACTGAAAGTAATGTACAACTCGAAAGGGAAAACAACAACTGTAAAGTAAAAGCCGCTACACCGAGCTGTCCACTGGAAATCCCACCTGAAGGGTGGGTACAGATAGCTCCACTGCTCCTCGGGTCCCGCCGTCCGCTCCGAGCACGTCCCGCCCAGTGGTCCACCTCCAGGTACCGTCCTGCTCTGCAAGCCTCAACCACGATCAATGTTGTCCATCGTCTGCAACCAACACAACATCATGCAGGCATAGCCCGTGCAGGGGTGAGTATAAGCTACTCTATTGGGACCCCGAGACCCCCAAAGGTCTCCCAAAATCCACAAAGGATAAACCACAAAGGGAATATACAATCACGAAGTAACAACTGACACTGCTTAGGTACATGCCCATACATATACCTAAGTCATCAATTCCAATACGCTCAAACCTCCGAGCCCATGTACAACTCAGTCCACACAGGAAAGTATACGTATTCCACATAGGAAAGCAAAACGAAATCCACACAGGATAGCACAACACAATCCACACAGGAAAGCAACAGGATTCAGCTCACACATGTATACTTCTTCGAAGATGATAGAGATGATCACTGATCCATCTAAGTCGTCAGACCCACAAAGGATCAATAGGTACCAACCCCGCAAAGACCCGCACAGGATCGGACGCACACAGGATCTGTAGGCGTTGGTTCACACAGGACCGCTGAGCGCAGACCCACACAGGATCGGACCCACACATGATCAGTAGCACTGATCCACACAGGATCGCTGAGTGATGTAGTCGTCATCGTCGAATCCACTGTGTATCTCTGTACAGTAGTCGTCGCAGTCACAGTTGCAGTCGCAGCCAGCTCTAAGGTTCCCGCATACAGCAAGCTCGTTCGGGAGGGTCCGCTCCACGAGACGAGAGGCTGATACATCAACTGTCACAAAGTCCAGAGTTGATGTATCCAAAAGTTTCGTATCGTCAACAGGAACTCAACGCAACAGACGACGCGTCAATCGGACGCCCGGTCTGAGAGTAATTGGTTTTGTTCCAAGGGCCCGGTTGGTTTTTAAGGAAAAACCTTCCCGACCATACTCCACCTGTGTCCAAACCTCGGGCGGAGTATTCCCAACGATCCGTCTCACTAAGAGGTACTCAAAAAAGCTGACGGCACGTCATTTGGACGTCCGAAGCTCAAGATATGAGTGTTTCCGCTCCGAGGGCCCGGTTAGTTTCGTGTACGAACTAACCCAGACGGACTCAATGTAATCCGAAACCTTGAGTGCGATATACCAAAACGACCATCTCGATCAAAGGATCGCATCGCCGCTGACGGCGCGTCGTTTGGAAGTTCAAAGCCTGAGTTATGGGCATTTGAATCCAAACCGCTCGGTATCGGGGGTTTCGGTCCCGGGCCGTCCTGGCCCGAGACCCCCCGGTTGGCCCGAACCGGGTCGACCCGGCCCGGCGTGGCGCGGCATGGCGCGACGCGGTGTGGCCCGGCGCGGCGTGGCCCGGCGCGGCGCGGCCCATCCCGGCCGACCGGCCAGGCGCGCCGGTTTGGCGTAAGGCAGCGCGCTGGGCGCGCTCCCAGCTCTGCCGAAGGCCGAGCTGATTGAAACGGGGGGGGGGGGGGGGGGCGCCTGCCCCCCTTTGTGAGACCGCGCCCCCCCCCCCCCCATTATGGGGGGCCGTTTTCGGCTGGCCGGGAGAATTAATTTCCCCCCAGTTTCCTCCTTTCCGGCCGGCCCGACCTGGCCGGCCAGTTCTTCCTCAACAGGACCGGCAAGGCCGGTACCCTTCCGGCTTCCGACACCGGCGGTCCGGCTGGCCGCCGGTCTTCTCATTCCGCCGCGGCCCGGCTCCGCTCCGGCTGCAGCGCCGCTCCGGCCGCGGCGCCTTCGGTTTTCCATCAACGCAACGCGACGATGTCGCGTCCATGAAATTCTTTCAACGGCGTGGCGCGACGGCGCCACACAATAATTGTCGTGCGATCCCCTCGTGGTGCGACGACACCACACCATCTCATTCCATCCGCAAGAAACAGTCAAGAACCAATGAGGGGGGTTCGGCCATGTTTGTGCGGTCCGACCCCCCTCTCGTTAACGATAACATTTAATCGTTTATCCTCGAAGTCCGTCAAGATAGAACCAAGAACGGAAATAATTAAAATAAAACAACAACAAACCCCTACCTCGGTTTCAAGTGCGGAGCACGTCAAGAAACCGCAGAAGACAAGCATCGCGGTGGTCAGGCGTCGCGGAAACCGAACGTCGTTTCCATTGACGTCGAGGTGCGTCCGAAGAGGTACGTCGTTGGAGAAGCTTCGTAAGCTGACGGAGAAAGTCCGAGGATGAAACGACGTCTCCTTTCATTGACACGGGAAGAAGATCGAAGATGCGGCGTCGTCGATCTTCGAAAACACACCGGCTACGAAGAAGAGAAGCGGCGTTCTTCGTCGGAGCTTAAGTGTTCTTCGTGTTCTTTGTCAAGGATGAAGAAGATGGAGAGAACTTTCCAAATCCTCTCAAGGTGGAAAAGGATACCAACCAAAATAAAATAAGCTTAAAGCTTATTTTATTTACAAAATTAAACAACTTGAATTTTAAAAGTTTGAAATTAAACAACTCAACTCATTTAATTAAACAAGTTGTCAAGATTAATTAAAGAGGAGTTATATGGAGTTTAAAGGTAAGATGAAGTGTTAGGGTTCGTGTGGGCCCCACCACACTTATTCCTCTCAATGGAGGTTAAGTCGATGTGGGTCCCACCCCTAACTACCTTTGGGAGGTTATAACCAACTTGGATAAAAATAAAATGTGTTTCCACATTTTATTTAACTTCATTTTAAATTCCCAAAAACTAACTCTCAACCCGCATAAAACGCAACCTCGGAAAAGATCTCCTTAAGAAAATATTGGCGCTGCGAGTTAATCGGTGCCCTCGGAATTCGATTCCGGGCACCGGTTCAAAAGTTAGAAATTACCGCTCGTTCGTTCACTGAACGTACCCGAGCCAAACTTTGGAAATTGATTCCGGGCACTCCGGGCCTCGGAATCAGGTGCCGTCAGAAACCGCGCTCTTGTAAAATTTTAAATAAAAATAAGAAAAAATTTCCCTTGAATTTTACGGGTCTTTACATTACTCCCACCTCAGGGATTTACGTCCCCGTAAAGATACATCAAAACTAGAGAAACAAATGAGGGTACTGAGCACGCATCTGAGCCTCCCGCTCCCAAGTGCTCTCCTGGAGGTTCACATGCTGCCATCTGATGCACATTAGAGGAATCAACCGTTCACGTAGGACCCGCTCCTGTCGATCCTCGATCTCCACCGGGACCTCAGCAAAAGTCTCCCCATCGTCAACGTTAAGCTCCCCATGGTCAATGATGTGCGTCAGGTCATGAACGTATCTCCTCAGCAGAGATACGTGGAAGATGTCGTGCACCCGGTGCAACTGAGGTGGTAGAGCTAGGCGATAAGCCACCTCGCCAATCCCGCTGAGGACTTGGAAGGGTCTGATGAAGCGCGGAGATAACTTTCTGCCTCGTCCAAATCTCTGTATACCACGTCGAGGTGAGACCCGCAAGAAGATGTGGTCGCCATCCTCGAACTCTAGTGGCCTCCACCTCCTATCAGCATATGACTTCTGCCAGCTCTTAGCTGTCCTCATCCTCTCTTGGATGACCTGGACCCTCTCTGTCGCGGCCTGGACCATCTCTGGTCCCACAAGTACTGACTCCCCAGGGTCTTTCCAGCACAAAGGAGATCTACAAGGTCGGCCGTACAACGCCTCGTACGGTGCCATCCCGATGGTGGAGTGGTAGCTGTTGTTGTACGCAAACTCCACCAGGGGTAGGTGGTCCTCCCAGCTATGACCAAAGTCGAGGACACATGCGCGGAGCATGTCCTCAGGAGTCTGAATTGTCCTCTCCGTCTAACCATCCGTCTGAGGGTGAAAGGTTGTGCTCAGACGTAGCTGCGTCCCGAACGCCTCCTGAAATCCCTTCCAAAGCCAGGAAGTACAGCGAGCATCTCTATTGGAGATGATAGATGATGGCACACTATGAAGCCGCAAAATCTCCTGAATGTAAAGTCATCCCAAGCTCTCCACTAAGCCCTGCTCTCTGATGGGTAAGAAGTTTGCCACTTGGTGAGTCGGTCGACAATCACCAAGATGGAGTCGTGACCTCTGGAAGTGCGTGGAAGTCCAATCACCAAGCCCATAGATATCACGTCCCACTTCCACTCCGAGACCTCCAAGGGTTGTACCAAACCTGCTGGTACCTGGTGCTCAGCCTTCACCTGTTGGCATGTGAGGCATCGAGAAATGAACTCTTCTACAGCCTTCTTCATGCCTGGCCACCAGTGCTGTTGTCTGAGGTCCTGGTACATCTTCGCCACTCCAGGATGTACCGCCAAAGGAGAAGTGTGAAACTCTCTCAGAACCTCCTCCCGTAAAGCAACAGGTTCCATGGTACGTACTCTAAAAAGGATATCGTGCTCTACTCCAAAGGAGAAACCATCAGGTGCCTGTCCTGAGGATATCTGTGCCAGCCGTGTCTCATAGTCAGTGTCCCCTCACTGTGCCTCTCTGACCCGCTTTAGAAGTGGAGAAGTGACTGTGAGAGACTGAAGGAAGGCTGCTCCATCTTTATCCCCAAAGGATAACTGCATATAGGCTAGCTGCTCCGTCGCCTCCTCAAGTAGCTGAATGCCCGTCCTCCTGCTGAGGTCATCGACCACTACGTTCCCCTTCCCAGGAGTATAGACTATCTAAATGTCATAGTACTGGAGGAACTCGAGCCATCGCCGATATCTCAGGTTCAGGTCCTTCTACGAGAAGATATACCTGAGACTCTGATGATTAGAAAAGACTGTAATGTTCTCTCCCATCAGATAGTGTCGCCATGTCTTCAGAGCGAAGACCACTGCTGCTAACTCCAGTTCATGGGTAGTGTAGTTCTGCTCATGCGGCCTCAAATGACGTGATCCATAGGCGATCACTGCCCGCTCCTGCATCAGGATGCAACCGTGTTCGTTCCCTGATGCATCGCAGTAAACTGCATATCCAACTCCCACCTCAGGAAACCTCAAGATAGATGCGCTGGTCAATCTCTATCTCAGATCCTGGAAGCTCTGATGACATCTGTCTCACCAGACGAAGGGTTTTTTCTTCATTGTCAAAGCTGAGAGTGGGGCCGAAACTCTAGAGATGTCTGGCACAAATCTCCGGTAGTATCCAGCTAGTCCCACGAAACTCTGCACCTCCGTCACGCTCCTGGGTGGCTCCCATGCTAACACTGCCTTGATCTTCGCAGGATCCACTGCAACTCCCCCCTCAGAGATGACGTGTCCCAAGAAGTGGACCTCATGTATCCAGAACTGGCACTTCGAGAGCTTACCATAAATCTGGTGCTCTCGGAGTGTGTATAGTACAACCCGTAAGTGGTAGGCGTGCTCCTCCTCAGTCGTCGAGTAAATCAGAATGTCGTTGATGAAGACCACGACAAATCGATCGAGGTATGGTTGAAAGATCATGTTCATGAGGGACATGAACACTGCTAGAGCATTGGTTACGCCAAAGGGTATAACTAAGAACTCATAGTGGTCGTACCAACATCTGATGGCCGTCTTCTGCACGTCCTCATCTCTAACTCTGAGCTGATGATAGCCTGACCTGAGGTCTATCATCGAGAACCACCATGCTCCCTTTAGCTGATCAATGAGGTCAGAAATCCTCGGTAGCGGATACATGTTCCTCACTGTCACCTGTTTTAGGCGACGATATACAACACAAAGTCGCAAGCTCTCGTCCGCCTTCTTGGAGAACAATATCGGGGAAGCCCAGGGTGAAACACTGGGTCGGATGAACCCCTTGCCTTGCACGCCCTCCAACTATACTCGTAGCTCTCGATGATCGGCGGGGGCCATCCGATATGTTGGAGTCGATATCGGGGTTGTCCCGGGGTACAAGTCAATATAAAAGTCTCCCTCTCTACGAGGAGGTAGCCCTTGAACGTCGTCAGGAAAAACATCCACAAACTGATCCAACACTGCAGGAAAACCAGGACTCCGCACGTCAACTGCTCCAAGGATGAGGCTAGCCAACGGATGAGTGATGGGCTGTCCTCTCCTCCGGGGAAGTCCATCCTGTGCTGCTAAGGCTCCCTTCTCGCCGGTGAAGGTGAACCTGCTCCCTTCGGTGCGTACACATCCCACCTTGCGCCTAAAACATTCAATCTGTGCATGGACCATAGATAACCAATCCATGCCCAAAATGACGTCGTAAGGCCTCGACGCTGCTACAATAAGATCCCAGCCGAAGCTCTCGTCTCCTAGAGTAAGCTCACACTGGCGGCACCAGTGCGTAATCGTCGAGTCTGCTCTCGTAGGAGTCTCTAGCCGTAAGGATCGAGCCGACGGCTCTGTCGGAATCTCCGAGCTCCGAACAAGGGCAGCGGCTATGAAGAGTGACTCACTCATGTGTCTATAAGTACTACAACAAGGGTGAAATAGACACAGATAGTACCTTGAATAATCTCGGGCGCACCGTGGTTGTAGGCCTCTGCTGCCTGGAGCTGTGCCTATCTCTGCACGATAGCTCCCTGTGGTCGAGGTGGACCTCCTGGTGGTGGTGGTGGTAGAGCCTCAAAGAATCTCCCACCACCTACTGCTCGGCCAGCTCCCCTGCCTCGTCCACCTCCTCCCTTTGGACCGCCACGGTCGACCCTCTGCCTCTGCCTCAGTGGTCCCTCAACCGTCTGCTGCTCCTCGGCATGGCGGGTCGGGCAGTCATGAGCCATGTGGCCCTACCCACCGCACGAGTAGCACTATCTGCCTCTCGAAAGACTGGATCTGCGCTGTGTGCCCCGCACTGCTGAGCCAGTGTCCTGAGGTCGTCTGCCTGAGGGTCTGGTCTGCATAGACCCCTGAGTCATCCGTCAACTGCCTGCTGCATATGACTCTGCCACGTACCGCCCTGCGGTGGGTCGCGGCGCTGGTGTAGACTCAGCAAGAAAGCTCTCGATCAAAAGGGCCCTCTCCAGTACTCCTGTCTGAGTCGGAATGCTGAGGGAGATCAGTGATGCCCAGATCTCATTCTCAACCCCTGCTCAATGGTCCGGGCCCGGAAGAATGGGTCCCGTACCATGTCAGTCGAGTAGCACGAGAGATCGGTAAATCTCGTCGAGTACTGAGCGACCGTCATGCTGCACTGCCGCAGCTGAAGAAGCTCCTGAATTCGCACCGCACGGAGGGTGGCTCGGACGAACTCCGAGCGGAAGAGTCTCTCAAAGTCCGTCCAAAGTAGAGATGCCTCATCGTGCACCTGGAGCATCAAGCTCCACCATCAGCCCGCTGCTGTGTGCAGTAGGCTCGCAGCGAGGATCACCATGAGGTCTGCTGGTGTCCTCACTAGTCGAAAAACTCGTACCACTGCTTCCAGCCAGTCCTCGGCTACCTGGGGGTCCGTCTCCCCACGAAACCTGGGTGGTCACTAGCGCTGAAACTCATGCAGTGCACTGAGGCGACGTGCATCGTCAGCGGCTGGTGCTGGAAGTATCGGGGGCTCGGCCGGTAGTGCTACCGCCGGTGCCACAGCTGACAAAGGGACCTTCACTGAGGCCTCGTCGCTCGGTGGGTTGTCATCATGATCGACTCTCAGAACCCTCACTGGCTGCCATCGTGGGGCCATCCTGAAAAGAATACAGGTGCGCCACAGTCTGAACAGTATACCTGGTGAGCTGATACAAAGTAATCACAAAGAAAACTTGAAACACACATGCAATCAATGTTTTCGTGCATTATGTTGGAAATCAGAAGTCAGGGTCCTGGTGTACAGATACGTCGGTCGCCGCACCAACACTAGACTCCCTGAACTGATAACCACAATCAATACACTAAAAATTATTGCTTCACATAGAAAAGATCAGAGATCGCGGTAGAACCAAACTCCTCTGATACCAATTTGTCAAGACCTGCCCTCGGGGCCCGTGTCGTGACTAACCCAAGCCTGCCTTCCATAGGCCAGGGGCTGGTGACTAGCACCAAGGCGTAATTCCCGGTTAAAAGGGAAGGCATTGTCTTTGTAAAGTAAACAAGTACCATAGAGTAAGAAAACGGAAAAGTAAACACTAAGTAAAAACAGAGTACAACTGAAAGTGTGGAAAAGTATATGGGCCAGTATACAAACCCAAACTGATAGTAAAGTACAACTCGAAAGGGAAAACAACAATTGTAAACTAAAAGCCACTACACCAAGATGTCCACTGGAAATCCCACCTGAAGGGTGGGTACAGATAGCTCCACTGCTCCTCGGGTCCCGCCGTCCACTCCGAGTACGTCCCGCCCAGTGGTCCACCTCCAGGTACCGTCCTGCTCTACAAGCCTTAACCACGATCAACGATGTCCATCGTCTGCAACCAACACAATGTAGTGCGGGCATAGCCCGTGCAGGGGTGAGTATAAGCTACTCAGTAGAGACCCCGACATCCCTGAAGGTCTCCCAAAATCCACAAAGGATAAACCACAAAGGAATGATACAATCACGAAGTAACAACCGACATTGCTTAGGTATATGCCCATACATATACCTAAGGCATCAATTCCAATACGCTCCAACCTCTGAGCCCAAGTTCAACTCAGTCAACAAAGGAAAGTATATGTATTCCACACAGGAAAGCAAAACGAAAACCACATAGGATAGCACAACACAATCCACACAGGAAAGCAACAGGATTCAGCTCACACAGGTATACTTGTTTAAAGACGATAGAGATGATCACTGATCCATCTAAGTGGTCGGACCCACAAAGGATCAATAGGTACTAACCCCGCAAAGACCCACACAGGATCGGACCCACACAAGATCTGTAGGCACTGGTTCACACAGGACCGCTGAGCGCAGACCCACACAGGATCGGACCCACACAGGATCGGTAGCACTGATCCACACAGGATCGCTGAGTGCTGTAGTCGTCGTCGTCGAATCCACTGAGGATCTCTACACAGTCATCGTCGCAGTCACAGTAGCTGGCGCAGCCAGCTCTAGGGTTCCCGCACACATCAAGCTCGTTCGGGAGGGTCCGCTCCACGAGCCGAGAGGCTGATACATCAACTGTCACAAAGTCCAGAGTTTATGTATCCAAAAGTTCTGTATCGTCAACAGGAACTCAATGCAACAGACGACGCGTCAATCGGACGCCCGGTCTGAGAGTTATTGACTTTTTCGTTCCAGGGGCCCGGTTGGTTTTTAAGGCAAAACCAACGCGACCGTACTCCACCTACGTCCAAACCTCGGTCGGAGTATGCCAAAAGATCTGTCTCACTAAGAGGAACTCAACAAAGCTGACGGCACGTCATTCGGACGTCCGAAGCTCAAGATATGAGCATTTCCGCTCCGAGGGCCCGGTTGGTTTCGTGTACGAATTAAACCGGCCGAACTCAAAGTAATCTAAAACCTTGAGTGCGATATACCGAAACGACCACCTCGGTCCAACGATCACATCACCGCTGACAGCGCATCGTTTGGAAGTCCATAGCCCGAGTTATGGGCATTTGAATCCAAACCGCTCGGTATCGGGGGTTTCGGGCCCGGGTCGTCCCAGCCCGAGACCCCCCGGTTAGCCCGAACCGGGTCGAACCGCCCCGGAAAGGGTCAACCCGGCCCGGCACGGCCCCGCCTGGCCCGGTGCGGCCTGGCCCGGCCTGGCCCGGCGCGGCCTGGAGGACCTGGCAGGCGCGCCGGTTCGGCGCAAGGCAGCGAGCTGGGCGCGCTGCTAGCTCGGCCAAAGGCCGAGCTGATTGAAACGGGGGGGGGGGGGGGGGGGGGTGGCTGCCCCCCTTTGTGAAACCGCGGCCCCCCCATTATGGGGGGCCATTTTAGGTAGGCCGGGGGAATTAATTTCCCCTGGTTTCCTCCTTTCCGGCCGGCCCGACCTGGACGGCCGGTTCTTCCTCAACGGGACCGGCAAGGCCGGTCCCCTTCCGGCTTCCGACACCGGTGGCCCTGCTGGCCGCCGGTCTTCTCATTCTGCCGCGGCCCGGAACCGGCCGTGACCTTCGTCGTCCATCGTGGTGCGACGGCACCATGCCCCTCCGCCGCGGCCCCGCTCCGGCCACGGCGCCTTCAGTTTTCCTTCAACACGGCGCGACGACGTCGCGTCCATGAAATTCTTTCCACGGCGCGGCGCGACGGCGCCGCGCAATAATTGCCGTGCGATTCCCACGTGGTGATACGGCACCACTCCATCTCGTTCCATCCGCAAGAAATAATCAAGAACAAAGGAGGGGGGTTCGGCCATGTTTGTGTGGTCTGGCCCCCCTCTCGTTAACGATAACATTTAATCGTTTATCCTCGAAGTTCGTCAAGCTTGAACCAAGAACGGAAATAATTAAAATAAAACAACAACAAACCCCTACCTCGGTTTCAAGTGTGGAGCACTTAAACAAACCGCGGAAGACAAGCGTCACGGAGGTCGGGCTTCACGGAAACCGAACTTCGTTTCCATTGACGTCGAGGTGCGTCCGAAGAGGTACGTCGCTGGAGAAGCTTCGTAAGCTGACGGAGAAAGTCCGAGGAGGAAACGACATCTCCTTTCGTTGACACAGGAAGAAGATCGAAGATGCAGCATTGTCGATCTTCGGAAATACACCGGCTACGAAGAAGAGAAGCGGCGTTCTTCGTCGGAGCTTAAGTGTTCTTCGTGTTCTTCGTCAAGGTTGAAGAAGATGAAGAGAACTTCCCGAATCCTCTCAAGGTGTAAAAGGATACCAACCAAAATAAAATAAGTTTAAAGCTTATTTTATTTACACAATTAAACAACTTGAATTTCAAAAGTTTGAAATTAAACAACTCAACTCATTTAATTAAACAAGTTGTCAAGATTAATTAAAGAGGAGTTATAGGGAGTTTAAAGGGAAGATGAAGTGTTAGGGTTCGTGTGGGCCCCACCACACTTAATCCTCTCAAGGGAGGTTAAGATGATGTAGGTCCCACCCCTAACACCCTTTGGGAGGTTATAACCAACTTGGATAAAAATGAAATGTGTTTCCACATTTTATTTAACTTCATTTTAAATTCCCAAAAAATAACTCTCAACCCGCATAAAACGCAACCTCGGAAAACGTCTCCTTAAGCGAATATCGGTGCTGCGAGTTCATAGGTGCATTCAGAATTTGATTCAGGGCACTGGTTCAAAAGTTAGAAATTCTCGCTCGTTCTTTCACTGAACGTACCCAAGCCAAACTTCAGAAATTGATTCCGGGCACTCCGGGCCTCAGAATCAGGTGTCGTCAGAAACTGCGCTCTTGTAAAATTCTAAAGAAAATTAAGAAAAAACATTCCTTGAATTTTATCGGTCTTTACACGTATGATGAAGGATATGATATATCCATTGAGATTAAAACAATATTTATTTTTTAAGCTATTAAGGTAATTTAGATCTTGGATATTAATGTTTTATTTTTTTATATGGTGGTTTATTCATTTTGACAATTATATTAGGCTAATTTTTTTGGGTTAATTTCTTAATATATTAGTAATATATTCATTAAATTTATCCATTAGAAGTTTATTTTTGTGATTAGTTTATAAAATATTCATATAATATACTCATCGTTTGGCGCAAGAAATTATATTTTGTGTAAAAATTGACCAAAGGATGAAAATATGCTTTCAAATTAAGTATATTTACAGATATTGTTAGTCTAGATAGAAATGTTATGCATCAAATTTATGAAAATGAACTAAATAAAAAATAATCTTATAACCTTCAATTCCAATGAATTTATGTTCTTTTAACCCCTACTGATTCATGGTTTTGTGGTTGTTAACATTCTATTCACTATGTTCTATATAACTATTAATTATTCATTGGGAATTATTTTGTTATTCAATTTACTTATATTCATTTCCCTCTTATGTACTCATATTTGGAAATATATTTTTTGGTGGCCTTAGTACTTATGTTTTCATATTTATTGGGCATTTCTATTAACCCTTTCTATGATATGGGTTTTCAACAAAGGAATTTTCAAATCTCAAACCTTAGATTGCAATGATAATGATCAAATAGAGAGGATGTATTATATTAAATGTGGGGAGATTGTGACAACCAGATATTATTGAAAAAAATTCTCTTTTACTAAATTTATATCTTTGATATCATATATTACATGCAACAATGAGTTTAAACAAGCCATGATATATTAATAAAATATTATTCTATATCCGATATTACATAGTAGTTATTTTTTTTGGAATATGAATAAATACATTATAATATAAATAATAATATCCTACTTAAAAAAATTTCATTTATTAATACTCATGAAATAAATATTAAATTATTATCAATGTTAAATTATTCTTAAAAAATGTATCTCTATCAAAAAGATTTTTATAGATTTTTGTGAGAAAATATGAAATTTTATTTTTATTACCATTAAATAATGAATTTTAAAAAATTAATTAATTATTTTTAATCATTATATCTAAGTTTCCATAGGGTAATGTGTTTTTTGAATTTTCAAAAAATAATTATTTTCTAGTGAACAATGAAAATATATATTATTTATTGAAAACTATATTTCGTTTTCAACAATGTAAAAATTTATATTTTGAGTTAAATTTATCTAAAAGTAAAATTAGATATATTATATTTTTATCAATCTAAATATGTTAATTTCAATCCATTTAATGTTTTAATTTTGTGTGAAAACATTTTTATATGTAAAAAGGAATTTTCCTTTAATCTATTTTAACAAGCACGATGTGTTTTTTTACTAATAAATTAAAATCATCAATATTGGTGAAATATTTTAAAAAAATTTATATATTATATATTAAATAAAATTTCTTAACATTCATTTTATATTTATTTAGTATGATATAAAAATAAACCATGTCTGATGATTAAAAATTTATTTTTTTCTATAAAAATTGATTTTCATCGCGTTTTTCACGATTATTTTCAATTTATTTTCAAAAACTTATATTCAATATATTTGATAAAATCAAATAAATATTTAAAATTAGGATTTTTATTTTTTTTAAATATATCCATTTTATTTTTTACCAATATTAATATTAACCATGGTAAAATTAACCACCTCGGTTAAAGATAAATCAGGTCAATCTATGTTAAATCTTATAGATATGACTATAATTGTTCATAATAATTCTTATTTAATGAATTTAATATTACAATTATCACCATAGACTCCTGTTTTATTATTTTTATGGAAATGTTTAAAAAATAACAACTTATATATTATTTAAATAAACGATAGTTACAAAATGTAACTCTCTTAGTTTTAAATACGGTATATGTGTTCACATAGTGAAAAGAACTAGTTACGAAATAATATTAATATTAATTTTTGGAATAATTAAATTATATTAATATACCTAATGTATTATTTTTTTTGGGTATTTTATATGTACCTTAAATGTTTACACAATATTGAAAAATTATTTATTCAACTAATTGATACATATAATAAATTATTTTAAAAATAGTAAAATTGATATATTTTAAGTAATTTATAGTGTTCTATGAATTTTATATTTTTATATGAAATATTAATTTACTGTTAAAAAATTATATTTTAAATAAATTTTTTAATTTATGCCTTCTAAGTCAAGACAAATTTATAGTGTCATAATTGACAATTACAATATTTTATCAAAATAATAGTTTAATAAATTATATAAAAATTAAAAAACATGTTTAAATTAAATAATAAGGATATTATATGTTCAAATTTTCTTATAATTTTTATTTATGTTCCAATTATTCTTTAAAAGTAAAATTACAACCCTTAATTATTGAAAATGTAAATGTAGTAGTAAAAATTATAATTTATTAACTAAGGGTAAATGGAATTATAATGTAAAAAATGAAAACCAAACATTTCTAAATTATATTTTTTCTGGTATTACAACCCTATACAACAATATCATTTAATTCTCGGTCATTTTGAGTCATTTTGTTTGAGATGGAATTTATTATAATTTAATCTTTTGAGAAATTTCAAATGTTCCCATCACATCAATTATAAAAGGCACAAACCCCCAAACTTCTTAAACCAATATGATCCTTATTTAACCAAATACAAAAATACCAATTTTTCTTATAAGCATTCCTATAAAAATTATACAGGTTTTTATCTACCAAAAAAACCAACCCTAGACCATAATAGAGGAGATCAATTGAGTCATTTCAAAGAAGAGGCAATCACCATAACCGATCACTTTCTTGTATACTATTAATTAACACTGATAAATATATGGTAGTTATCATAAAATAATAAATTTAATATCTTAAATTCTTTCAAATTTTATTATGATTATGAAAGCACCATTATATTCTTGATTTCCCATCAAATGATATGTGAAAGCATTACTGATGCATAAATATGGGATATCATCATTACGTAGTGATACCATTCATTATTTTCATTACCATATTTTATGGAAAGGTATCATGTTGCGTTGAATGATTATATATTATATGTATTAAATAATTATACTCACATATTATAAAATAACATCTACCTACTTTCCTTCCAAAATGTTGTAAATTTACAATATCGATAGTTTATATTTGTGGATCATCACCTCCATGAAGTGATGTGATTCATTTTATATTTTTTTTTACTTTTATGGTAATAAGGGTGGGTTTAATGAATATATATTATATTTATTATATAATAATTATTCTTTAAATGCGATTAATTATTTACCATTCTTTCATTTCATTCGTCAAACAATGGACACAATGCTCTTGTGTACACGCGATCTGCTGTCTCTATGGATGGTGTAGTTCGTTTTTCAATATCAATTTTTATAAATCGATATAAACATGTATTTTATATATTATTATTGTTATTTAATAAATTTAGAATAAAACTACATTTATTATAGATGACATTTCAATTCATACTAAGTGAGTCATACATAATATAAGGGTTTAACGTCTCACTTTTACTTCCATAAGATATATATCATATTGAAAACTTATTTCATTTTTATCGTGTATATACTATCCATTTTATTTGGTATAGCATGATTTTATTTATATTTATGGTATATAATTTTCTATTTTAGGTTACTTTTCCATGGGGGTTATGATTCAAAAGTTTCCAAAATCGTAAGTACTTTATTTTACAATTTCATTATTTTACATGATTGTTTATAATTAAGATTTGACGATGAATTATAATAATCAAACTCTCAATAAATTTTTTAATTTCTTATCCTATGATTATTTATTTAAAATACAATATTTTTTCTTTAATTTTACTCATATTATGTACTTATGATACCAAAAATACTTCATTATGGAAATAAAAATTGGTTTCTCTCCTTAGATGAAAACACATCATCATCAATATCCTTGTTTTATAAAACTATATTAAATATGGGTTTTACTATTCGACTATGGTTTTTTAAAATCAATTTTAACCATGTTTGTCCTTTTACTTTTTTTCAAAATGAATCTTCTGGTCCTTTTCTAAATGAGGTAGTTTGTTACTCTTCCAATGAAAGCATGGAAGGAATTTTCTTAACATAAAAAATGAATGAATTTTACCATCATCAGGAATAATTTTTTATTTCATGATCCCCTTATAGTATTATAATATCCATTTCAAGGGAAAAAATTTCCTTTTAAATTTCGTAGTTTTTTAATACGTGACTTCAAAATTGAAAGGTTTTTTCCTCAAGATTTTTTAATGAAATTTGGATGAAATATATATATATAATTGATTAAAACCATTAATTAATCTTTTTCATTACATGAGATATGATCCAGGGATACCATACTTATTCTTTCTCTAGATGTTTTAGGAATATTGTGAAACAATCTGTATGGTGACAATTTGTATTCCATGTGTTATGCCATGATAAAATGACATATTTTTTATGAAAATCAATCCTTTTAACCTGGTTATATTATGATCAAATTATTATGAAACCAAATTATTTTCACTGGTTCTGATATGATGGATGTTTTATGATCTTTTGGAGAACATATGTATTATTTTCATCATGTGATGGGCAGGACCTATATCTCCCTCCAATGTAGTGGGTATAGATTTATATATCATGAGATTAATAAGACTACAATGGAGAGTAGAACCAGTTCAGAAAGGTACTTTTTCAACTGTGATAGTCTTAGAAGTGAACAGTGATTTTTATGAAGATTTGGGGACATAAACAATTACACTATGATTTCATTATTAATGAGCCTTGACTACTATGAAAAGGAATTTTTATGGTTATTTTTACACCAAATCATATCTCTTATGCTAATGTTATTCTCTCATGACTCATGTTTATTAAATCCTTTCTGATTAATGCCATTGTAAATCCCAAAATATTGATGCAATGACTCAATATTATGATTTATGATATAAAGGGTATGATTATTAAATGTTAAGATCATGTTCGCATACCGTTATGTTTGTTTTATTTTCACAGATAATTAATATGTCCCATTTTTACCCTTATTGATTATCTGATCTCACACTTTCAAATGTTACATTTCACTAGATTATGAATAAAATTATTGAGTATTATATGTCTATTAAGACTTATATTTAACAAGGACATAGTGCGAGACAATGTAGATATTTTTTGAACCATTTGTTTATATGTCTATTTTTCTAAAGGAACTATAAATAATAAACTTTGGCATGTATCATTATATTATAAAATTAATGTTCATATATTAAAATTTGATATCTATGATTTACATGTTTGGGTATCTATAATGGCCTCCTAAATAACATATATATTCATGTGACCTTGGCATACACACAACTATGAACCATTCTGACCATGTAAACACATGATAAAATATACTCTGGGATTATCCACCAGGACAGATAAAACCCTTAGAGTGATATCAATCATGAATAACCACATCCTTCCCCTACTAAAACCCCTTAATTATTGAAAATTTATAGATATGTTAAAATAAGGGACCACCTCAAATTGAGACTTGTTTAGATACCAGCATCGAGGGAATCTTTCATAATAATGGGAGGTACTACACACATAATTCCTTGGAGAAAATAATAAAACCACATCTCTACACCCAATGAGTCCTGTGAAGAGAATATTGATTCCTATAACACTAATTAAATGACTATACATTTTATTTTTATTAATTTTGAAGATAAAAAACATTAAGACAAATTTTAGAGCCATACTAGAAAAAATTAATTGATATATATATATATATATATGTAGGAACATAGCAAAAAATCTTTATCATCCTTAAAATATAACCATGATACATGAATAGAAACTCTAATCTCTCTTAAAAAATATTTAAGAAACACATAAGATCCTATTGGGTGGTCATAACATGGGATTACTCAGTGGGATCATATCTCTATGAAATTCTATATCAATAAATAAATAAAGATTATAATATAAATTCATAGAATCATATAAACATGAAACTACCATGACAATAACTAATAAGTATCATCATACTTATAGACTATTCTTTTTTAAGATAATCACTTATAGATATCTTATAATATAAAAAAAATGAATTATTACAAGCTAGAAAAAAATATGGATTCAATTGGTTATATTATAATTTATGTAGAAGTCAATAATATATAAAAATCATAGAATAAAATTCTATATAACAATACTTTCATAATATCAAGGACAACCGATATTTAGATATAGGAGAGCCTAGATCTCAACCCATTCCATTCATCTGATCATCACGCCCCTGAACCCCATGTAGCCATATCATATCCACATGATTGAACACTGAAAATCGCATCATTAGATAATTTCACCCCATAATGACAAATAAACACTCATCAAGATGTCCTAAACCTCAATTCATTATACCCTAAAAAATAAGCATCAGTCCTAAGCAGATGTCATTACATTCTATAAATATATTTTTATAAATTGAATACATACAAACATGAAAACAAAATATATTAATGAAATAGTCTATATATATGAAACACATAAGAGTAATTTAATAAAAACGAAAATATACAATGAAACTAAACAATCACTTATGATTGAGTAAATTCACTAAAATAACGACATATAAGAGGAAATAATAATAAAATATCAAGTCAACTAGTCACCCAATTTAGTGATTGTTATATTAAATGAACTAATTATTTAATGTTACCTATATACTCACAATAAAATATATTTACTATTACCTTATATTATTTTTTTACAGACTTCTTGTTTTAAAAATACTCTAAATTAAATTATACTTATTGGACACAATTTTTGTTTAAGATCCCCTCCCATAAGTTATAAATAATTTACCTCAACTCTATGAATAACCCATATAAAATTTTTTTATTCAATTTTTATGTTATCATTTAAAAAACCTTATATTAAAAAAATCAATGTTCTAGTTTAATATATCATTCTATCATGATATTTTTTTTTAATTTATTATTTCAACAATATATTTATAACATAGTACATTAGAACATTCCTATCAGACTTAGCATAAGATTATTAATTTACACAAAAACATGTATTTACATCAATTCATATTCTAATATATTATAATAATCACTGCGTAATAAAAACCATAAGGAAAAACCTTAGACAACGACACACCATATATCTGATATGTATTTAAATATATATTAAAAATTTCTAAGAATAATATCATGCACAAATATTAGTAGTATGATTTTATAAATCATGCCAAATTCCATATCTTCTAAACCTAGACATGATTAATTTTTTATTTAGTATTCATCTTACTTCCCATTCAATCACATAATTCCAATCATAGAAACCTCAATAAAATGGGGCCGATATATGCACATAAGTTGGTAACATTAATTTACTATAGAAATTGTGAAAACATATATAAAACCATAATGATTTAATCAAAAATAAATGTCACACTATAATGAAATATACCTATTCCAATTTGTTGAAATTTCCATAACAGATCAAATTTATTTAATTTCTAGAATCTTCTCTAATCCCATTGTAATCACATAAATTATCACATATTCATAAATGCAATCATTGTATGGGATAAATGGAAAACAAATCCATCTTCAGTTTAATTAACACCGTCATTCATGGTTTTACTTGACCGATTTTCATTTTCCAGTCTCACATTGCCCCTTGAATTACAAAGACATAACAGTTAAAAAATGTATTAACTATCAAAAAAGTATATTTTAATAATAAAATACCATCCCCAAGTAGATTAAAAATGAAGGGAAATAAATTCAAGAACCCTTTACCTTAATCCAAACAAAGGCCCAAGATAATTTTCATATAGTGAAAGAATCAAGTAAAAAATACCCTTCCCCTAAAATTTAATCTCTACCATTAAGAATTATGAGAGAGAATAATAGTATATTAACAATTAAATCACAACCCATCCCATTTGAATAAAAAATATATACTAATCCCAAATGGATAACTAAACATACCTCAATATCAAAGGCTAAAACAATGTATATTAATATATTATATAGATTTTCATGCAGTTATGACATAATGAAATATTGGATTATTTTCGATTGAGAGAACAAGTAGGTTTCTCTTCACACATTTCCAATGGTTATCGATTACGGTTAAACAGTGATAATTTTATTAAATTGATATCGGGGAAATAAAGAAAAAGGATTTTAATGTTCATGAAGGATTATAAGTGATATTTTAATATCAAAAATTTGATATTTCAAAATATAAATAAAGTTCAAAATCTAACACATTAATGATCTATGTAGTGACACATGGAGAGAAGTTCAGTCAAACAAATAAAGATGCATCCACCAACCTAAATTAATGAGTTTCATATGTTACAAAGGGAAGATAGATATGTGAAAAAATCATTAAAATAATTAGGTAAAGTACTAGATACTCAAAACCATTCAAAATTATCTTTATGTAATCTCTGGTCATGAAACACTTGAAGGGAAAGCAGACTGATGGAAATTTAAATTATTTTGTTTGAAATATAAAACTATATAAATTCATTATATTTTTGAATCACATAGTATATTTAATATACAATGCATGAATTTTCATGTTTCGGTTTCTCAAAACCCATTTTAAATATCACAATATTGAAATTCAGGGGATTACTTTTAATAATTCTAATTTAAAAAATAGAACACTTAAATTTCCATCATAACATTTTCAACATTCATTAGGTCTCATAACTTCCTTTCCTCATTTTCCCCTCATACCATTATAGAAATTTAAGAGAGAAGAATCACTTTAATTTTTTATATTTATATATGTGTTCCAGCTTACCTAAAAATGAGGCATATTTTAAGGAATATATATATATATATATATCTGTGTTTTTCTATTCAATGTTCAACTTTTCCCATGTTTATAATTATCATTTAAAATTTTATATATTTATTTTATTATATTCATCTCTAGATTCATGCCTGTAAATTATTTAAATCATATCATTTTTACTTCACAGTTTAAAATAACTATTTATTATGATTTTTTGTTCAAGATACCCATATTACCCTGAATAAGTAATTGATGATCGTTATAGGGTAAAAAAAGAGAAAAAACAACACAATCAGTTTACATATATGAAAGGGAAGGGTTTTTCATATGGGTTAATAAGTTTACCCTTATGAAGCACTAAAAGAATAACATACATAATGGTAGTCCACATTACCCTTACACAGTGAATGATAAGAGATTATATCTAATGACTTTATTGAGGTACCCTTACTGGAATTCGAATTGGCCTTTAAAGAGAGTGGTAATAACAGCTGGATATGGGTACTTTCATCTTACTCTTACATGGGATTTAGAAATAACGAGCGACCCTTATATAATATATGTATTTTTTTAACCATCATCATGGTTATTAAAATAAGAAAACCAATACATATCAGTCCAGATTTCCTATACATAGATTAACAACAAAATTAACTTTATATAGTAATAATAAATCCATTTCTATGATTTCTAAAGGAATTATAATTGTATTTGATTAATGTTAAACACTTTTTACAATATAGCATGGTTGGGGTCCAGTGTATGGGAAACATTATATTAATAAAAAATTAAATATTGATTAAATAAACATATAGAAATTATGAAAAAGGTTATGAAAAAAATTGGTGACACCCTAAAGAACCATAATAACACGAATGGAGGGATTCGTAAATTTATACCCTTAAATTCGATACCTCATAAAAATTATCATCCTTGAGATTTTAAAACCATACATTAGTGGAAAATATAGAATTATTTTCCTGGAAATTTTCAAGATAGATCTCAATCAAGGATATAGTAACTGATGAAATCAAAACACATATATTAAAACTTGATTGAAATATTTACACCATTGAATAAACCAAATATATAATTTTTTTAAAATATAATTTTATTTTCTTGAAACAAATTACGGAAATTTGTTTTCTTATTTCATTCAGAATCCAACCAATTACAATGAGAAACAAATCCAAATGTTTGAAAAAAAATCAAATACCACCAATTTATTTAAAATTTAAACCAAAAGATCAAATAATGAATATATATATAAATTCAAGAAATTATTGAAATATTATAAAACATTTCTTGTATGAAAAAAATTATCCTTTAAAAATTTTATGATGCTAAAATTATTTATATTACGAACAATATTTCAAAATTACAATACACACATTTTTTACATGAAACATAAAATATCTAGATTACAATTAAATAAAATAATCTATTTTCATTAATATAAATATTCAAACATCCCATTATTTGTAACAAAATATATATTTTATTCGATAATAATCGTATAATTTTATGCTAAAGGAATAAATGAATCAACCTAAGACACATCTTACTTACAAAAAATATTCCTTTATGTCTAAGATACTCAATGATCCCATAATATAACTATGGTTACTCCCCCAAAAAATTTGTAGAATAATATCCTACCAAGTTTAAGACTTATTTCACCATCCATATCTATGTAGTGATATTTTATCATCCATCATTTCATATTCTACTCTCAAGGAAATGAAAAAGGTTGTCACATGTCTAATAAATTACATCAATCAACCAATTTTAGGTTCCCAACATAATATCAAAAAAGGGGTTTGAATCTTAGAATATAGGGTTATGTAATATTAAAACTAGAAATAGTGAATATCAATACCCAAAAAACTTTATTACATCCAATTAATTATTCTTGAAACAATTATGGTTTGGTTTTAGTCAATTTTCATCATTAATATTAGAAACAGAATTATTTTATTTACCATTTTAATTCATTATTATCATCTATGTTTATGTATTAGGAATAAACCATTTACAAATAATCCATAGTACTAATATACATCAGATAGATTTAAAAAGGTCCATATTTTAAATATTAAATAAATACAACATACAATGAAAAGAAAAGAAATCAAACATAAGCTATAAAAAAGCATCCCACAAAAAACAAATAAGATTAATGGAGGCTATCCAACAATCCATTAATATTTATCAATCATAACAATCCCCAATATCATGTTAAACATCATAATATCCTAAAAAATTACCATACCGACAATAAATTTTCAAAAAATAAACCATATCAAATCCTTTTAAGGATAAAAAATACAATTCTATTATGATGGATTTTACAAAGCATTAATATGGGAGAATAAGTCATCATACACAAAATCAATCTCATAGATTTTAAGAAATTATATTATAAACTGGGAAAACCAATATCTATGAAAATATAAATTCCATGGATGGTGTACACAAAATATTTATTTTTTATGGATCCCATAGTTATCACACATATTTTTCACTATAATTTTATAATCATATTGATTTCATTATTGATATTTATCATGAATTCAATTTACAAAATGTATTCTACAAGTTTATTTTTCATTCTCTATACTAAATTAATATTTTCAAAATAAGTCATGTAAAAATTTAGAAACTATGAAATAAATTAACAAAAGTGAATTAAAATCATATTGAAATTTTTGGAACCTATCAAGATTGTCTTGGAATTTCAAAGATAATATGTCACATAATTTAACATGAATATAAAATAAATCCTTCATTGTATTTAGAAATATTTTATATTGTATCAACCATATCCCACCTTAGTATATCACATAACTTATTTATTTAAAACATAATATAATAAAAATATATTAATTACTACATGGAACTAGTATTTATCAATTTCATAACAATATAATTCATTTTAAGGAAACAATATCATATAAAAAAATGAATTAAATTTCAATACATTATCAAAATTATTAATCTAGCTTATCACTTGAAATTATATTTAATTTTAATAAATGATATCATTTTTTGTCGTTTTTCTAAAACCTGTCTTTTTCAAAAACCATAAAATTATTCAATGATTT
Organism: Viscum album; assembly: GCA_963277665.1. Lineage (NCBI taxonomy): Eukaryota > Viridiplantae > Streptophyta > Magnoliopsida > Santalales > Viscaceae > Viscum > Viscum album. The sequence continues at coordinate 381,736,976 of OY728125.1, forward strand.
AATAAATAATTATTAAATAGGGAATTCTTCATAATATTTCTATGTAAAAAAATCTTTTAGACAAGATTTATTATTCCTGAACAAATATAAGAACTAATTTTAAAAATATCACTTTTAGATTCATATTTTTTTTATGTTTATTAGTCATACGTATAAATATTAAAATCCTAAATCATAAGAAAAAATATATAAATTCTATACATGATTTCTCAATAATGACATTATACATTCAGAAAAAAATATAAATTTAAAGTAACAAATTATATTTCTAACATGATAATACTAGTATTATAATTAACTTATATTAATTATTTATGATCAAATTTTATTATAAAATGTTATGAATGAAATATTAATCCTCCCCATTTCAATATTTTTAAGATAGCCTGTATCATTAGTGTAACACTCCAAGATTTCACGATACGCTTCTCTTTCAATAATGAAATAGCTTGCATTGTATGCAAGTTCGTGATTCTAACACACCTCGACCAATCAAAGTAGCAGTTATGAATAGTAATACAACTTTTTGAAATTATATAAATTTTATATTTCAAAATGGACTTCATTTTTGTATTCGGAATATTGAAATTATTGTCAGTTGAATTATTTGTAATTTTCTTAGAACTTCCAATTTTCTATGAATAGAGAAAATACTTAAAAAAACATTATTAATCAAAATAATATATAGTGATAAATTATAATATTGAGTGGTTTTAAAGTATAATTAGAATATATTTTTACCACTTTATCCAATTTTGGTCATTATAATTAATTTTACTTTGAAATTGGACATAAACAATTTTCAATCTTTTGATATATATAGTTTCTTAAAACACGCTATTTGTTGTAACAGCGGGAATTAATTATAAAATTAATTAATGAAACATATATGTTTGGAATTTTGTAAAATAGACATCATTTTTGAATTTGGAATATCAAATATAGCTTAGGGTGAAATTTTTGTGATTGTTATGAAAAACTTCAATTTTTGATGAATCGTGAAACCACTAAGTGGTAGTTAAAAAACTGATTTTTTTCGTTTAAATGAAACATTGCCAGTTCTATGATATGATTTTAAAAAATCTGACATACATGGTTGTCATTAGGAAGTAAAATTTGGTTCAATGGGATTAAAATAATATTTTGGTGAATAGTATCTTTTAAGTTTAATTAATCTCGATTAAAGGTAATTAGTGAAATTTAAGGTAAAAATGATATTATAAAAATATGAAAATACCCATAAAATTATCCTACCCCTATTGGATGAGTCATTTCCGAGCATGAAAATCCATGGGTCAACTTGGGGACCCCATGGAGCCACATTGGTAGGAAAATGACATTAAAAACTTTTTATTTAATGTTAAAATAAAAATGTCTCAAACATGAGTTGTTTTACTAAAACAATTTTTCTATTGGCTTATAGAAGTAATATTTATAACTATAAAAATTAATTAGAAATATAAAAAGATTTCCTACATCATGATAATTTTTTTAAAACTTTTAGACATTAAATAAATTAAATTATTTATGACACTATGATGATGCAGCGATTACATCATTAATTAACGATTTAAATAAAATAAACATATAATGTAAAATCTAAGACATACACTTGTCAAAAACTTATTGGATGACTGTATTTAGAACCCTTATCACCTTTTCCTTTACATATATAAGTTCGGGTCCTTTAAAATCCGAAACACATTATATAATAAAGTAACATTTCATGACTTTCCAAGAGTGCCCCTCCACTCCTCTTATCAAAGGCCCCAGCACTACCACCTTATTCAAACCATAAAATCCTTTTGGATCACCCAAACTCTTCCCAAATACTCTCTAAACTTCCCTCTCTTACTCCTAGAAGCCTCACATTGGGAAAAAGTCTTCCCAAGGAAGCCTTTATCTTAAATCAAAAAGTGTTACCCGATTTTAAGGTAATGTCTTCTCTAATGTGATTTTGTATTATTTCGCTTCTCCAACACCTTAAGATTTTTTTATTCCTTTCATTTGTAAACAACAAAAGTATCCTAAATATACTTTGATGTTTTTATGAGAATGATTTTATTTACACTTATACACACCTTCGTTTAATGTCTAAAGAACATACTGTTTTTGTGGGTGGCGAATTACTGCCTCACGAAACGATGACTGTTCAATAATATTTTAACACCTCTCATGGTGGCCATTATGATGACACTATTTTTATATATGATATATATTATGTTTTTATTTTACTTAAGCTTCTGTATTTTTCATATATTTCATACCTTTATGGTTTCCATTATGGGTAACGCGATATTTTTATTTTAGGAAGTGTGGACAACCGCCCCCTCAAAGTGATTTGAATCATTAATTCCATATGTGGGATGTATAAATTATTAATTAAATGATATTATATATGATATTATACTGAAATTATAATATACCTTTATATCATTGTGATTTCATTCCATTAAAAATGAAAAAGAAATGAAAGTAGCGTTCATGAGTATGTATGGCTTACCGTCTCCATTAACGGTGCATTTTATTTCTTACCTCTAAATGATACGTAATATTATGAATGAATGTTTATACTGGATATATATGATATATATGATATCTACATCATTAATATAATTCTGGAGATAATTGATATTCTACCACATAAACAACTTGTAATTATAAAAGTTTATTTTTGACTCAGGTACCAAAGATCGACAAAATGACAGTTATTAACTTAAATAATTACATAATGTTCATAACATGGTAATAAGTGATATAAAAGAAATAATGAACACTGAAAAGGTTCTTAGGAAAATAAAAATTAACTCTATTTTATTATTCAGGAAATTAAAGAATGATCGAGTAAAGTCAGACACGAGGTAAGTGAACTTCTTAACCCAATTTCCATTCTTTGGGTTAATCACCTACTTTCAAATTATGTCATGATATTATTATGTAATATCTGGTATTTATACTGTATATATGATTAAATATAGTGAATAAATATAATAGATCTATTTTATTTAAATTTTTTTTAAGGGGCTTCGTCTCAATCTCCATTCATTGAGGCATATTTTGTTTTATACACAACTTTTATTTATATGGTGTATAAACCCATTTGACTTTTATCTTTATTCAAAAGGATTTATTTTATAATTATGCTATTTTTAAGAGATTTAAAACAGAGGTATTTCTCTCAAATATATGAAAATCCAGTGCAAATGTATACGTATTTAACGCAAGCTTAAAAATGTTTTCAAAAAACCCGACTCTCGAGTGTGGTGGACAGGAAGGGATTGGGTATGGACCCATCATGGCCTGTAATTTGTCGAGCAGTCTTAGAATTAGTTATATTTTTTTTCAAAAGCTTGCAAAATGTTTTTAGAAAAACACTGGAGTATACTTGAGAAATTTTAAACGTAAGTATCTTCTAAAAAAATTGCATCGGTAGGTCTCATGAGACAAACTAGTGTCTTGGCACGAGGCATTGACAAAATCTTATTTGTAGTCTTGGCACGAGGCCTTGGATACGTGGTTATGATATTCTGGAGTTATTCATTCCATCATTATGAAAGTGGTTATTGATGTTGCATGTAATTATTTGACCAGTATAATATCCATGTGAATAAGTAAATGGAATTATTTCATTTTACTTCTGCCATTTTATGCTGAAGATCAAGTTTAAAATGCTTTTTTTAGTTATACATTGACCTAAATGTTTATGTTTATTTATGAAGGATTCCACTATATTGTTATCCTTACTGAGCATCTAAGCTCACCCCTTTCAATGTTTTAATTTGTCCAGGATGTGAAAAAGTATTTTATGAATGTCCTGGAGGGATAGTTAGAAGGGGATATGAGGGTGGACTATGGAGACCATGTTATTTTAGTTTTTCACTTTATGATATAATGTAACGTTTATGAATGTATCTAGTGTTTCCAAGGATACTAAACTAAATTTTCTTTTGAGATGTGATCTTTTGTGATCATTCCAATGGTATACAATAATCCACCGACACTGGGTAAGTGAGGTTGGGGCATTACATTTGGTATCAGAGAAATTTAGTACTATCATGGGAAGCTAGATTTAGATAAACTCTGATTAGAGCACCTAGCCCTAAGATAGACAATGAGGATTAGTATAGAAGAATTTCCTAAATTTAGGTATTATTGAGATTTTGTGAGTTTTCCGAGAAATACATCCATGTCTGTATACGAGCAGGTAGATGATGCTCTAGGACATATGTACCTAGGGTTAAAACCAGAAAACACCGCTTTGAGCTAGACTCGAATGGGAACTGGTGCACGAAAATGGGACTTGTTGCACTCTTGTTTACGACACTCCCGGGGGTTATGCTTAAGATAATTCACTTTTTATTTACAAACCACTATCAAGGGTTATGAGTATATACTTCCTCGAATAAAACTTTGTATGATTATGGATTATATCCATAAATAGATCAATTTATGTTAAGTGGTTTACAAGTATGAAATGATGTATTTTGATTCATAAACTAATCAAGTTTATGCCATTGTTTAGAAATGGCGCCTAGTGGGAGGATTGGAAACCATATCAATGCACGCACTCCATGTAGAGATTTCCCTCCTGCTCAAGATAATTATAATAGAGCTAGTGATACAACTGGTGATGATCAACTTATCACCATTCTGGGACAACTCACTCAGGTTATGAATAATAACCTTACTCGTATGGAGCACCCTGATCCGCAACATGGAGGATCAATGTTAGACTGCTTCATGAGGCAACAACCTCCAACATTTAATGGAATTAAAAATCCATTTGTAGTTGAGAAAAGGATAAATTCCTTACAGAAAATATTCCATGCCTTGTGGAGAAGTGAAAGGGAAAAGGATACCATGGCAGTTTACCACCTCACTGGATATGGTGATCAATGGTGGTCATTCAGTCAATATACAAAGGAAGATGAAGAAGTATCATGTATTGAATGGAGAGAGTTTAAAGATCTTTTCTTAGGAAAATAATTTCCTCGTGACCATCGAGCAGATATGGAAAGGCAATTTCTGAGTCTGAGACAAAAGGAGGATGAAAATGTCGCAAAGTATGAGGCTAACTTTACAAGGTTAGCGAGGAATACTCCAGATTATATACATAACCCAAGAAGTAAGATAGATGGTTTCATTGATGGGTTAAAACCATTTCTCCGTTGAGCACTAGTATCACAATATTTCTCAACGTATGAAGATATAGTCGCATGTTCTTTCAACACAAAAAATGAATTCTCTATGTCTTATGACAACAAAGTAAAGTAAGAGAAGAAGAGAACGATGGAACAAGAAACAGATAAAGAAAAAAAGGGAAAGAAGTATTTTCCATTATGTGATAATTGTAGAAAGAATCACCCCGGTTCTTGCCTAAAAGGAATGGGAGTTTGTTATAAATGTGGAGAAAAAGGTCACCGGGTTTTTGATTGGAAGGAAAATAAAGAGGATATCAACGTTGAATGATACAATTGTAGGGAAATGGGGAATTATGCAAATGAATGTCTTATGCATCAGGGAAACTTACCTCTGAAAAGGCCAAGGGGTGAAGGACAATCTTATGCTGTTACTACAGTTGAAGTGGAATAACTAATGTATTGGTGCTTTTGGACTCAAGGATTATATTCTGGTTATAAGAATAATGTGATATATACAAGGATTGTACTGTAGTACTTGTTTTTTAAATAAGGTTTTAATATGATGAAGGTAATCATATTTTTAGTATGTGACAATTAGAGAAACTTTACTTTGTTTGAGGAATCTAATTTTACAATTGATTTTGAAATTTAAGGACCTTTTAGAGAAAGTTTGGATGAAGGTATTTTGGATAACTATAAAGGATGGAATGGATTAAGTTGAACTTTGGATAGTATTGTGTAAGGTTAAAACATTTATGAAGGTTATTTTTGGAATATTATAATACTATAGTTTTAGGAAAAGTACAACCTATAGGTTGGGGGATAACCCGTCGCGTCGGGAAAAGCTGTAGGAATCGTTCCCACAATCATAGTGCGACAGGCCATTATTACCTACCACTAGCCTACAGGAAGTCCCTGGTTATTATAAATAGTTTTCCTAACCAAAATGGTATGTGGAAATATTTGAACCTTATAAAATTATGATAAATAGAATATTTTTGAGTTATGTTGCCATTTGGAGTGATAGATGGGTTTGTGGTAAAAATTTATTAATGAATGAAAGTCTACATGATAATTAAGTGTATTTCCTTACGTTCTTAGTAAATATCTTAAATAAATTCCTCAACATTATGAGAGGTATCTTAAAACAAAAACGTTGTCGGTTAACTTTTCCAACTGGGGATTAAATGATTGTTTAACCAATCACATGTTTGTGATTATCTTGTGGTTAACATTCTCCAAATCCTGTTTTCTACAACTCTCCATTAGAGCTTGATGGTTTGTTTCTCCTCCATATCCATATTTTCATAGAATCCTAGTATGTGCAATCTCGGGTGACCTTTATACTTCTCTTTCATTCTTTTAATGTTATATTTTTATTAACCCTATTTCCGATGTGGGTTTTCCACAAAGGTATTTTCTATTTTCAACCATTTATTTTCAAAGAAAATTTTCAAATTCCGAGGACGCAATTTATTGAAGGAGGGGAGAATGTAACACCCCAATCTTTCATGATACGCTTCTCTTTCAATAATGCAATAGCTTGCATTGTATGCAAGTTCAAGATTCTAACACACCGCGACCAATCAAAGTAGCAGTTATGAATATTAATACCACTATTTGAAATTATATAAATTTTATATTTCAAAGTGGACTTCATTTTTGTATTTGGAATATCAAAATTATCCTATGTTGAATTTTTTGTAATTTGCTGAGATCTTCTAATTTTCTATGAATAAATATAATACTTAAAAACAACTTTTTTAATAAAAAATAATTAATAGTGATAAATTATACTATTTAGTGGTTTTGAAGTATAAATAGAATATATTTTTACAATTTTATCCGATGTTGGTCATTAGAATTAATTTCACTTTGAAATTGGACATAAACAATTGTCTATGTTTTGATATATATTGTTTCATAAAACACGCTATTTATTGTGACAACAAGAATTAATTATAAAATTAATTAATGAAACTTATATGTTTTGAATTTTGTAAAATAGACATCATTTTTGGATTCGGAATATCAATTATAGCTTAGGGTGAAATTTTGTGATTGTTCTGAAAAACTTCATTTTTTGATGAATAGTCTAACCACTAAGTGGTAGTTAAAAAACGGATTTTTTCGTTTAAATGAAACATTTCCACTTCTGTGATTTGATTTTTAAAAATCCGACATAAATGGTTGTCATTAGGAATTAAAATGTGGTTCAATGGGATTAAAATAATTTTTTGGTGAATAGTAACTTTTATGTATAATTAATCGCGATTAAAGGTAATTAGTGATATTTAAGGTAAAAATGATATTATAAAAATATGAAAATACCCATAAACTTTTTCTACCCCTATTGGATGAGTCATGGCAGACCAAGAAAATCCATGGATCAACTTGGGGACCCCGTGGGGCCACTTTGGTTGGAAAATGACATTAAAAACGTTTTTTTAATGTTAAAATAAAAATGTCACAAACATGAGTTGTTTTACTAAAAAAAATTTTAAATGGGTTTATAAAAGACATATATTTGACTATAAATATTCATTATAAATATAAAAAGATTACCTACATCATGATAATTTTTTTATGATTTTTAGACATTAAATAAATTAAATTATTTATGACACCATGATGATGTACCGATTACCTCATTAATTAACGATTTAAAAAAAATAAAACGATAATATAAAATCAATGACTTACACTTTTCAAAAACCTATTATATGAGTATATTTCGAACCCTTATCACCTTATCCTCGAAATATATACGTTTGGGACCTTTAAAATCTGAAACTTATTATATAATAAAGTAACATTTCATGACATTCCAAGAGTACCCCTCCTCTCCTCTTATCAAAGGCCTCCCACCACTACCACATTATTCACTCCTTAAAAGCCTTTTGTATCTACCTAGCTATGACCAAATACTCTATAAACTTCCATCTCTTACTCCTAGAAGCCTCACTTTGGGAAGAAGTCTTCGCAAGTAAGCCTTTGGCTCAAATCAAAAAGAGTTACCCGATTTTTAGGTAATGTCTTCTCATATGTTATTTTGTTTTATTTCACTTCTCCAACCCCACAAACTATTTTTATTCATTTATTTTGTAAAAAACACCATTATCATCAATATACTTGGATGTTTTTATGAGAAGTATTTTTATTTACACTTACACACACCTTCGTCTAATGGCTAAAGAACATACTGTTTCTGTGGGTGGCGAATTACTATCTCACGAAACGATTATTGTTCAATCTTCTTTTAACACCTCTCATGGTGGCCATTATGATGAAAATATTTTTATATATGATATATATTATGTTTTTGTTTTACTTAAGCTTCTGTATTTTAGATTTATTTCACACCTTTATGGTTTCAATTATGGGTAAACATGATATTTTCATTTTAGGAAGTGCGGACTACGGCCCCCTCAAAGTGATTAGAATCATTAATGCCATATGTGGGATGTATAAAGTATGAGGTAAATGATATTATATATGATATTATAATGGAATTATAATATACCTTTATATCATTGTGATTTCATTCCATTAAAAACTAAATAGAAATGAAAGTAGCGTTCATGCGTACTTACGGCTTACCGTCTCCATGAACGGTGCAGTTAATTTCATACCACTAAATGTTACATAATATTATGAATGAATGTATATACTGGATATATAAATATTATATATATGATATCTACATCATTAATATATTTATAGAGATAATGGATATTCTACCAAATAAACAACTTGTAATTATAAGATGTTTATTTTTGACTCAAGTAACGAAGATCGACAAAATGACTGTTATTAACTTAAATAATTACATAATGTTCATAACTTGGTAATAAGTGATATAAAAGGAATAATGAACATGAAAAATGTTCTCAACAAAATATAAATTAACTCTAGTTTATTATTCTGGCGATTAATGAACGATCGAGTCAAGTCGGACACGAGGTAAGGGAACTTTTTAACCCAGTTTCCATTCTTTGGGTTAATATCCTAATATCAAATTATGTCATGATATTATTATGTAATATCTGGTATTTATAATTTATTTATGTGTAAATATAGTGAATACACATAATAGATCAATTTTATTTAAAAAATGTTCTTTTTAAGGGACTTCGTCTCAATCTCCTTTCATTGAGGCATATTTTGTTTTATACACAACTTTTATTTATATGGTGTATAAACCCCTTTGAATTTTACATTTATTCAAAAGGTTTTATTTAATAATTATGATCTTTTTAAATGATTCCAAAAAGAGATATTTCTCTCAAATATATGAAAATCCAGTGCAAATGTATACATATTTAACGCAAGCTTAACAATGTTTTCAGAAAACCCGACTCTCGAGTGTGGTAGATAGGAAGGGATTGTGTGCAGACCCATCATGACCTATAATTAGTCGAGCAGTCTCAGAATTAGTTATTTTGTTTTCAAAAGCTTGAATAATGTTTTCAGAAAAACACTAGAGTATATTTGAGAAATTTTAATCGTAAGTATCTTTTAAAAAAAATTACATCGGTAGGCCTCACAAGACAATGTAGTGTCTTGGCATGAGGCCTTGACAAAATCTTATTTGTAGTCTTAGCACAAGGCCTTGGCTACCTGGTTATAATAGTATGGCATTATGCATTCCATCATTATGAAAGTGGTTATAGATATTTCATGTGATTATTGGACGAGTAGAATATCCATGTGAATAAGTAAATGGAATTATTTCATTTTACTTTTTCCATTTTATGCTGAAGATCAAGTTTAAAAGGCTTTTGTTTTAATTATACATTGACATAAATGTTTATGTTTATTTATGAAATATTCCGCTATATTTTTATCCTTATTGAGCATCTTAGCTCACCTCATTCAATGTTTTAATTTTTCCAGGTTGCGAAGAAGTATTTTATGAATGACCTGCAGGGATAGTTGGAAGGGGATATAAGTGGTGATTATGGAGACCATGTTATTGTAGTTTTTCTCTTTATGATATAATTTAACGTTTATGAATGTATCTAGTGTTTCCAAGGATACTAAACTAATTGGTCTTTCTAGACGTGATCTTTTGTGATCATGCTAATGTTACGCAATAATGCACCGACTCTGGGTAACTGGGGTTGGGGCGTTACAACTATAATGAACAAACATGTAAGATTTTTAATTTTATTTATAATTTAAGAGTGCATCATATAAATATAGTTCAGAATAGATAAAAACCCCCAAAAATGATTAATATGTATATGAAATATATGAAAATGATGGATGTATTCCATCTAATTTTTCAACACTATAATCAATGAGTTATTATATAAACATGATTAATTGGATTTTATTTTTCTTGACTCAGATCATAAGAGGATAAATAACTAAATCATAGCTAGTACTTATGAATTTAAGTGTTTAACATTGTTAATAAGGGTCCCTAAATTCTTATATACTGAACTATTTTCCACATTCACCTTAAGTTATATTAAATAACATTTTTCCAGACTGAACCCATGAAAAAATCACTTCTTCAAAACTACAAAATCCATCTTAACTCTCAAACAAATGATTTGATACAGCTTTTTTATGAACTGGCCCTCTAAAACCCTTTAATGGGTTAGCTAAGGAGATAGGAGTGGCCCTCTAGGCATTCCTTTCATGAGGCCCCAACATAGTGGATAGAACTGAGGGTATGTGTCAAAAGAATTAGAAGCATTACCCTCTTAATCAATGATAGAAAAGAATAAAATCACCGATCAACACAAAATGATTCCCATGAATAGATATATTAATTTTAAAAAACTAATTTCATCTAAATTTCATTCACTGTTAAAGGAATAATACAAGTAGGAACAATACCTGAATTCGAAATCATATTACGACTCCATCCATGCTACTGTAATAGTATCTCAAATATCACTTAGACAATCATAAAAAAACATACTATCATATTGATGGATAAGGACATGTGAGTACTAAGTTAGATAATATTCCTATGAAATTATACATCTATTAGAGATAATTTGTTATTATAGAAATTTATGGAAACTTATAATCAATAGAATAGTGTGGGAAGAAATAAAAATTAGATTAATGAAAACATAATTTTCATATTTAACAACATCTCATTTAGATATATTTTCAAATTAAACCAATTCAATATCAAATGCAAGAATAAAATATCATGATTCCCAAGGATTTATAATAATAAAAGAGGAAGTCTCGAATACAACATTATTATAATAATAAATATTCAATATCAAAATACTACCATAATATCACTACCCTAAAATTATTCAGACAAATAAGAATTCTCAACTCTCAATATATGCCAATAATTCCCTCAATGCATCCATATACCATGTGTAGACACATCATCACCTCCTTATTCTCCATAAATCCACATCATTACATCAATGTAGACCACCCATTCATGTCACATCCATATCCTTTCACCTGGTGCAACCATATCATCACATCCATCTACCCCATGTATCAATATCATATCAACATCCATGAACCCCCCTTTTCCCATCATCAAATCCCAACACCCTATGAAACCACATGATCAATTCTTCAACACATGTTAGACCTCACGTCATTATATCCAAAAAATGAATCATGTATCATAAGCACAAGCTATTAAAACAGATGATCATGGTATTAATCAATTTGAATATACAAATAATTGAAAACGATAATAACTATTGAAAATAAATATATATCATATATATATGAAATAAATAATAATATTTCAAATAAAAAAAGCCTTATATTAAAGTAAAAAACTACATATGACTGAGTAGATGTGTTGACACAATGATGATAAGAAGAACTGATATTACAACATCAAGTAAACCAGTCTCATTATTAAGTGATAAACCAATTTCCTTAACTGATTCGTCAATGTTCTCTTACTTATAATTAAAATGAACATATTAATTATTAACTTCCATTATTTATAATAAGCTTAAATTATTCTACAACAATTTAATATAAATATTTTTTAACTCTATGAATGACATAAATCGATTATTATTAATTCAGTAACATATCATATTTATAATCTCCCTTAAAATACCTTTTATAACATAAATTGAAATTATAGTTTAAAATATGATTCATATATCCATATAACTCTATGTCTACATTTATTATTTCATCATTCCCTTCAGAATATATTACTGTAACACATGATTACTTTTCTTCACTTCTGTATAAAAATCTATATAAATACATGTATTTAAATGAAAAAATATTTTAATATATTATTAATATCATCATGTAACATAAACCAAGATAAAAATCAACCTTTGACACCACACTAGGTATGTGAGAAACATTTAGTCAAACATTCATTCTTTTATATGCATCAGGGCATGTAAAAAATTTAATATAATGTTATTAATATTATGTAAAGTATCTATATTTCATAAACTAATTTAATATTTTTTTGTCTTTCTTCCTTAATTTTATACACCATTCAATCAGCTAATTCCATCCATTGAACCAATAATAAAAGGAGTATACAAATGTGCATAATATGGTAACACTAATTTACTATAGTATAATGAATAATCAATATGGAACATTACAGAATCATAACTCTTCATATAAGATATAATTTCCTTTAAACATTCTTTTTCATTAATTTACATGATCATCCCTTATCCCATTGGAAATAAAAAAATGTTATAGATAAAATCATTTAATCATCACATAGAAGAATAGAAAAACAAATTCACCATCCATTCTTTTAACAATTATAGTAAAGAATTTACTCTTCCCATTAATAATTTTAATATTCCCATTCCCCATGGAATCACATATTCATATCAATGAACCCATGTCTTTAATTGTGTAGCAGTATAGATTAAAATATGGTACCACACACAAGAAGAAATTAAATGAAATAAAATAATCTAGGCAACCCTTATCCTATCCAAAAAATGATCTTGAGGGAAGACTAGTGTAGCAAAATTAATAATTAAAACATACCCCCTCCCCTAAAACTGAATCACCACCACTATGATTAAGGAGAGAGAATAATGTGAAATTTATAACTAAATCATAACCCCTCCACACCACCTAGACCATGATTCCTCTACCGATCTTGAGGATATTGTTAAATATAACCCATAATTTGGGGTTAAGGTATGATTAACTAACAAATTGTTACATCCATTCAATATATTATGCCTCAATGGTATATTGGGTGAATTTCAAAAAAAAATCAAAGGGGATTGCATTCATTCATTTCAAAAGTGTATAAAACACATTTTAATGATAATAATTCTCTTCATCTAATACTATGGGTAAAATATTGAAATATTTTAATGTACAAGAAAGATGATATATGTTCTCTGCATACCAAGCATGTGATATTTAAAAAAATATGCAATGATGTAAATTTTATAAATCAATGATATATGTAGTGATTCATGGAATGTAGTGTGTTAAAAAAACTCTAGATTCCACAACCAACCTATTGTAGAGTGTTTCACAAGTGTGATAAGGTAGAGAGAGATGTTTAAGAAGCCCAAAATTGTTGAGGTAAAGTCCTAGACAACTGGAAAACATTTAAAATTATATTCCAATGATCTCTAGTCATGTAGAACTTGAATAAAACCTGGAATTTTTAAAAATAAATGGATGAAGTTTAGAATATCAAATACAACAAATCAAAAAATTTATAAAGAACCTAGAATATTAAATATATAGTTTCTTAAATATGGTGATTTAGTTAATTAAAATACCATTGAAATAATTATATGAATAAATCACGTGGGATCACCATTAAAAATTTACCATTTAAAAATAGACCAATTAAATTTATATGAAAATATATCTAGTATGCAGTAGTTGTCATAACATTATTTCTTATTTATTATCTTGTTCCATTGAGAACAATGATAAATGAGTCACATTAATGTTACATAGTTTTACATCCTTTTAACTTTATTTAAAAATTTTATATATTTTAAGGTGTAGAAACACAGACACATAGAAAAACACAAATATATATATATATATATATATATATATTATGTTCTATTTAAAACAGTCTTATTATTATCATTGAAATGTTTCAAGGTTTACTACTTTATGTTTTTGACGATTTATGCATGACAGAGATAATATTTCCACTATTTTTAATGTCTATTTTAATGATTTAAAGATCACCAGTTTACAAATTTGAACTTATTTGTAATAATTTTGAATTTAGAGTGTGTTTTGTGGAAAAATGTTTAAATTTCATAATTCTGGATTTTTAACAGATTTTTATCACAAGGGTATTCTGGTCATTTCTCATAAAATATATTTCCAAATTTCATGATTCAAAATTTTTTTAATCATTATTTTATTTCTATATTCTTTTTCTTTAAGTCTAGGGTCAAATTCATGAATCTTAATGACCAAAAAATTCAATGAAATTGACATTTTGTTGGGCGGACTGTGTGGACCCCACCATCGTAATGGAAACATAATTCAGCCTAAACTCCTAAAAATGAAGCGATTCGACATGGATATGAAATAAGACAACCTTAAACGTTCACACAATTAATTTAAAGCCATTTGGAATCCATTTTGGTTTCCATTTAATTATAGAGTTTTGAATGATGCTTCCAAGAACCTTCATCCAGATAGACATAATGACAACAACCAAATCATAAATCCTCTTTGACGCGTCCAATGAATCAGAAAATTTGAGGGTTGACGTGAAACACATTTATTAACAACATAAATTAAGAGTGACATGCCTGAATTGGCCAATTAATGGGTCAAAACATGGAAACATATTGAAGATGAAATCTGTCTATAAAAAGAGAGGAGCTCTTACTCTAAATCACATTCCATTCATTAGAAGACCAATTGGCACAAAAGGATTCGGCATGAGTGAGAAAAGGGGAAGGTGGAGATTGATATCCTTAAGAATATTCCATCCTTTTAAGATTCAATATAGAATATTAATACTTCTCAAGTAATGAAAGGCTAAGCAGTAAGTGGTTGCCGATGACGAAATCTGACAGACACTCTCTTCTGAGTTTTTATTTTAATGTGTAATCTCTTTTTGAATTTCTCTTGAACATAAATTTTTGAATGAATCTGGATATTTTATTTCATAAATATATTTTCAACAAATTTGTTTTGATCGTTGTTCCATCTATAAAGTAGAAAAATTTATTTCTCTATTTAAATTCTTTGGTGAGGTTTTCCCATTCAGCATAGCGAATTCACATAGGTTAAATTCCTTTAAGGTCATTATGTAATTGAATAACTTCTATAGGCGGGACCAAAATCATATTGAACTCTTAAATAAGATGAATTTTCAAATTTGTTAGTACACTTGGGGGCCTTGGGGGTACATTTAGGAATTTAAATTAAGGATATTTTTTATACACAAGGAAGATAGGAGTGTCCGAGAGGGTGAAGCTTGTCTGTGACCGCTACTTTTATTCCTGATTTCAAACCCAATTTATCATTCCCATAAAATTATTTCAATTTAGTATTTAATTAATATTTTATTTTAAAATTGTTAATCAAATCACCTTTTTCATTTCTGAAAAAATAACAACAGTGATTGTTTTGCAACATGAACTCTAACCTCATCAAGAGACAACACTTTGGTCACCCCTGTGCTACATTAAAATTGAAAATAATGATTGAGGATTTTATGGAAAAAACGCTTATATCAACTGGCACTATTTCTGGGGAGGTTGATAGAGTTGATTTTGCTTTTGTTTTTCCTTGCATGACCCGAACTTCTAACCCGAACATGTTAACATTGGATTCGGAAATTGATATAACATTTCACACTAGGGTTAGAGCTACTAATAACCAAGATTCATGTTGTGAATCATCCACCAACACACAAAGGAGGGATGTAGATGGAACTGAAATCCAAATGGATGAAAATATAACATTGAACAAACTGGCTTCATCCTATGACAAAAATCATGAGAATCATTTAGAGTACCTTGATGCCCCTGCTGGATTTGAAATCAAATCCGGTTTCATCCACCAGCTTTCCAAATTCAATGGGTTACCCGGGGAAGACCCACACAAATACCTCCAAAAATTCAGCTACTTGTGTGTCAACATGAAAACTCATGGAGTCATTGCCGATCAAATGAAGCTGAGGTATTTCCATTTTTCTCTAGATGGAGTTTCTAAGGAATTTTTTTTCTATTCTCACACAACATTGATTTGAAATTAGAGTGAATTAGAAATGATTTTCGTTGAAAATTTTTTCCCTGCATCCAGAACTACCTCAATTCGAAAGGAGATTTTTTGAGTTTGTAAAACACAAGGATAAACACTTCATGGATACTGGGAAAGGTTCAAAGGTCTTTGTTTTAGTTTCCCCCACCATAAAATCAGTGACCAACTTCTCCTTAAATACTTTTATGAAGTATTGGGTCTCACTGATATAAGTATGAGCAATGATGCAGTAGGAGGAGCTTTAGTTGATAGGACACCAGCTGCCGCTAGGATTCAAATTGCAAACAAGGACCATAATTCCAAACAATTTGTAATATTAGGCCTTCTTCATGTCAAAGATGTACAATAATTCCCTAATACTAGTTCCAATAACATCACAATTTCAAGTCAACTATCTGATCTTACCACCTTGGTAAGGTCAATGATGTTATCTGACACCCTACCAACCCAACCCTAACCTGAATCGGCTTTCAAACTACATGTCCAATGTGGTATTTGATCTTCTAATGAACATTTTAGTAACCAATGCACATAAATTAAAGAGCCTCCTGAGAACTACAATGAAATTTTTCCTTGAAGACCATTTCAATCAAACCAACAATGACCATTTCAAAACATCCAAAATTTTAATCTGGGATGGAACAACAACCCAAAAGAAAGATTTCGTCATAACGAACAACCAAGAAGATTCTTCAAAGGAAAATCAAGTAATTCTCAACCAAGATATTTCAATGAGAATGCCAATGTTCATTCTGGAAACAATTTTCAGCCTACCCCCCCCCCCACTCAAAACTCTGATAAGAACCTGGAAGAAGCAATGAGGAAACAACAAGAGGAAATAATGGAAATAAAATAATTTTCAAAACAACATGATAAAATAATGAATACCTATATGAATCAAATTGGTAAACATGGCTCTTGTATTCATTGCATAACAAATAGAATGAGTGGTGGTTTACCCTCACAACCACAAGTAAATCCGATGAATAATTTGAAGCAAAATGTGAGTGCAATTGAATATAGGGGTGGAACAAAATTGAACAACCCTTATATTGAGAACATCAAACCTACTGCTGACACTGTTGATGAAAATCCTACCCTTGATAAAAATTTTGAAAAATATAAAGTTGATAGAAATAAAAAGTCAGGAGTGTAAATCCTATTTGAATGAACATAGAATGATTTGAAGAGGATGTTTGGTCCTTATGTTCCTCCAAAACATACTCTAAATACCCCAGAAACATTCAAACATCCACGGCCTTATCCAAGGTGTAAACCTCCACCAAAGCCAAGTGCAAAAAATAATTGGATAAAGAGGTTTTGGAAACATTTATGAAAGTCCATGATAATGTTACATTTCTCGATAATGTGAAACAAATTCCATCATATGATACGTTTCGAAAGACATGTCTACCAACAAGATAAAGTTAAAAGGAGGTGAAATATTAAACTTAGGAAGGAATGTTTCATCAATGATTCAACATGCCCTTCCTGTTAAGTTTAATGACCCTGGGACATTTACCATTCCCTTTACCATTGGGAAATTTGAATTAAAAAATGTGATGCTTGATCTATGTGACTCCATCAATTTCATGCCACATTATGTATACTCATATCTTCAGGTTGGAGACTTGAAACCCTATGTAATTATCATTCAACATTCAAACTGATGTACCATGAAACCTTCTGGATGTATAGAGGATGTTCTCATTCAAGTGAGAGACATGATTCTTCCTATTGACTTATCTGTTTTGGATTTGGAAGATGATCGGTTCAGCAAAAATTCTCCCCTCATCCTAGGTAGGCCATTTCTAAAAATAGTGAAAGAGACTATCAATGTTCAAAATGGAACACATTCACAAGAATTTGGAGAATATCTTGTTCATTTCAACATTTTTCATTCAATGAAACCCCTAGTTGAGGATCATTCAAGTCCCATTGTAAACATGATTGATTGGTTTTCCTCTGGCTTGTTACCTAATTTTTTCTTTGATAAAATACCAACTGATGTGGACAAAGATGGAAATTTATATGATACTAAATCATATCAAAATGAGGATGAAATTGGAGACTATGAAGAGTCTTGGGATGTTGATACTGGATATCTGAGCAATGATTAAGATTAATTTCTAGAAACCACAGAACCTATAAGTTGTATTCCAGGAGAGGCTTCCAATTTTTTACATGAAACATGTCTTGAGATCATAGATAGTGATCAACATGTTGAACAGGAAGCTTTAGTAAATAATAAATATTTTAAGAAGATCCATGTTGTCAATGAAACCACCCCACTTATCATAGAATTGAAACCCCTTCTAGATAACCTCAAGTATTCCTTCTTAGGTCATAATGAGAAATTCTCTGTAATCATCTCAGAAGATTTTTCAGATGACTAGGAAAACCATTTGTTGGATGTTCTCAAGTACCATATGAAGTCCATAGGATGGACTCTCTCCGATCTAATAGGAATCAGTCCTTCAGTATGCATGCACAGAATTTTACTAGAGGATAATGCTAGACTGGTAAGACAATTTCAAAGAAGACTGAACCCAACACTTCTGGAAGTTTTAAATAAAGAAGTAACCATCCTTCTGGCTACTGGAATTAGTTTTCCCATATCTGATAATAAATAGATATGTCTTGTCCATGTTGTTCCAAAAAAATGTTTATTTTCAATCTCAAGGAATGAATTTGGTGATCTTGTGTCCATAAAGCTTCTAAATAAATATAGAATGTGCCTTGATTATAGGAAATACAATTTGGTTACATGGAAAGACCACTTCCCATTACAATTCCTTGATCAAGTCCTTGAAGGACTAGTTATGAAAACCCACTATTGTTTTCTGGATGGATTCTCTGGATATTTTCAAATTCACATTTTACCAGAGGATCAAGAGAGGACTACATTCACATGCCCCTTCAGAACTCTTTCATACAGAAGGATTCCCTTCAGTTTAAATAATTCCCCAAAAACCTTTCAAAGGTGTAAGGTAAGTATATTTATTGAATTTTTTGAAACATTAATGGGTGTTTTTTTGGATGATTTCACTGTGTATGTATCATCCTTTGAAATTTTTTTGAAAACCATGGAATGTTTCCTTGAAACATGCATTGAAAAGAACCTTGTTCTAAATTATGAAAAATGTCATTTTATGGTTGATAAAGTGATCGTTCTTGCACATGTTGTGCCTTCTGAAGGAAATCATGTTGATAAATACAATGTTGAGGTCATTTATTCATTACCATAACCAACAACTATGAGGGATGTGAGATCTTTCCTTGGGAAGGCTGGATTTTATAAGAGATTAATTAAATATTTCTGTATGATTGCACTTCCATTGACCAGATTACTCCAAAAAGATGTCCCATTTGTCTTTGATGAGAATTTCATAATTTCAATTCATGATATAAATAAAAGTCATAAAACCCCTCCCATTGTTCAAACTCCTAAATAGTGAATTCCCTTTGAAATAATGACTGATGTATCTAACTTTTCTCTTGGGGCAGTATTGAGTCAAAGTACAGAAAATAAATCTCATGTGATTTCCTATGCCTCCGGAACTATAGATCACGCCCAATAAAACTACAGAATAAATGAGAAAGAACTACTATCTAATGTCTTTTCTCTAGTCAAATTTAGAAGTTATATGATGGGCTCTAAGGTAACTGTTATCACTGATCATTTTGCAATCAGATTATTAATGAAGAAACATGATACGAAACCAAGGCAACTGAGATGAATCTTTCTTTTACAGGTGTTTTATGTTTAAATAAAAGATAATAAATGATGTTAGAACCTTGTTTCTGATCATTTGAGGAGGATACCATATATTGAGAATAGAAAACATCAGATGTGTCCACCAATTAAGGAAACCTTTCTAGATGAAGTTTTATTTGCTTCTCAAAGTGAAATACCATGGTTTTTTAATCTTGTAAACTATTTAGATTTTGATGAACATACCCACTGGTATTCCGAACATCAAATTGATAAACTCGTGAGTGATTCAAAGAAATACATTTAGGATGATCCTTATTTATGGCACATTGTTAGTGATCAAATTATATAAAGATGCATTCCGAACTCTATATTTCAATCCATCCTACATTTTTTCCACACATTAAAATCTAGAGGACAATTTGTACCACAAAGAAAAGAAGAATAAGTTCTTCATTCTAGATTGTATTAAACCTCCATTTTTAGATATTCTTTTGAATTCTGCAGAACCTATAAAAATTTTCAATTACAAGAAATCACTTCCGGCAGAATGAGATGCTACAATAACCACTTTTTTTGTGATGTTTTTGATTTATGGGGAATGGATTTTATGGGGCCATTTCTGAATTATTTTGGATATCTATACATCTTGATATATGTTGATTATGTGTCTATGTGTGATGAGGATATCCCTACCTGAAAAAATGATGCAAAAAATTGTGTACATATTTTTCAAAGGATATTTGTTTTCCAGGTTTGGATTTCCAAATTTTCTAATTTCCGATCAAAGTTCCAATTTTTGTAATAGGACTTTGGAATATCTTTTGTATAAATATGGTGTTAATAATAGGGTCTCTACACCATATCATCCTCAATCAAATGGAATGGATGAGTTGTCCAATAGGGAGATAAAACAATTCCTAGAAAAATCAATTAACCCAAATAGAATGGATTGGAGTTTGAGACTTGATGATGCTCTTTGGGCCTACAAAATTGCTTTAAATACACCAATTGTATTGTCACCATTTAGATTAGTCAATGGAAAATCTTGTCATCAACTAGTTGAGTTTGAACACAAATCCTTTTTGGCTGTAAAAACATGTCACATGAACCTATATTCTGTTGAGAAAGAAATAAAATATTGATTGTAGGAGCTGTAGGAGATCATAAATAATGCATACAAAAGCTCTAGGTTATTCAAAGACAGAAAAAATTCCTTTCATGATTTGAGGATTCTCAAAAAAACATAATGGGGGGAGATAAAGTTATGTTGCTTGATGCTAGATTGAAACTCTTCCAAGATAAATTTCGTTCCAAATTGTTTTTCACATTCGTCATTACTCATTTTTTTCCTTTTGGTGCAATATAGATTAAACATCAAAACAAAGGGACATCATTCCCAGTCAACGGGCATAGACTTAAGCTATTTCAACAAAATTTTCAAGATCCTCTAGGGGAGGAGATTCAACATCATAACACAGAATATAATTGATGCCAGGTTGTGTCTTTCCTTATCATTTATTTTTTCTATGCCATTAATTTCCTAAATTTCAGGCCAAAAATTACTAGACAATGAAGAAATTTCATAGAATAAGTGTTGGGGGACATAATGTTGGGAATATTAGGTTTTTACAAGAATTTGTTTGAATTTGTTTTTCTAAATTTCCTTCCATTTTATTATGTTACTTTTTCTAATTTAATGCATTTTCTTTTCAATTTTTTTCCCTGTTAAAAAAAAGAAAAGGAAAAAAATAAGTTTTGGGACTTCTTGAAATTATTTTGAAACTCATTCAATGGAATGAACCAACTGATCCTTTGAAACATAACATAAATGAATGTTAAAAATGACATTGTTTCAAGTTCAAAAATGTGGAAAATTCTTGTAATGACCTCTGATTTTTAAATCACAAGGAACATATCACTTACATTGTAATTGAAATTCTCATTTCTATGAGGCCTCTGGACCCATTTTTACATCTTCTTCACATTCACCTCTTTCTTGAGAGAACTAATTCATGTTTGTTTAAACATGAACATGATTTATTTCTATCAAAACTTTAGGGATGAGATACACGTGATTATAATGATCGAGGCATTTGTTTCGATATTAGATCAACCTTTTCATGATTTTTCTTTTTTATTTTGTCCTTCTATGATAATTTGATCTTTTTGAGCCCTTGGTATCCATGTATAGCCTGTTAGATCAGCCACATTACAATCCAAATTTCCCATTCCAACCAGATTAGGAAGTATAAATGTATGATCTAGTTGAACAGAAGTGGGGGGGGGGATTACTCATGATGCGATACCTCATTTTGTATTTATTTGAGCAGAAATTCAAACATTGAATACATATTTGTGATGCTGGAATATATTTTTTCTGAGAGCTGTGCCAATCTGGAGCCCTGAAATGAAATGGATATGTGCCTGTCTGGAACTCGCAATGGAAGTTGTGCCCTACCAGGAGATTTTTTTAAAAAATCCATTTTTTCTACTGAAATATTGATGGAATGGGTTGTAAAACAGATGATTGGAGCTGATTATTTTTCATAGAAGAATATGGAGGAGACTATACTTGAGTGAAAATTATAATCATGTATTTCTACTTCAAAAAGAGTCAATCCCTCCTTATTCAGCCATAGAATTTTTCACCTGTGAATCTTACCTACCACATTACACATAAAAACCTTGTAAAATCCTCATGATAATCACATGTTCATGGCTCACATCGGGTGGAGACGTAGAAATTTATAAAGCCTTTGGTAATTCTTGAATGAGTTGGATGAGAAAAGACTTGTTAAAAATCTATATTGAGTGCAGAGGGATAATGAACGCGAGGTAACTGTGTTGTGTGATGAGAATACAAAAGAATTGTAAATGGATTGAATTATTTGAATTGTGACTTTTAAATATTTTTCTTTAATGAGGCAGGATGTCTTTTTAAATTTTTGTGGTAATTTGGTAAACTATATTGGTATGTGTTTTATTTTTCTTGATTATGTGCGCACCTGTCTAGGAGTCCAAGAGACAAGTATGGGGGAATTGATAGAGAAAATATTTCCACTATCTTCAATTTCTATATTAATGATTTAAAACTCATAAAGTTAAAAATTTGATCTTATTTGTAACAATTTTGGATTTAGAGTGTGTTTTGTGATAAAAAGATAAAATTGCATATTTCTGGATTTTTAACTGAATTTTTTCACTGGGGTATTTTTGTCGTTTCACATAATATATATTTCAACGATTTGTGATTATAATTTATCTAAACTGTTATTTTATTTCAATAATCTTTTTCTTAAAGACCATGGTCATATTCATGCATCTTAATTCCCAAAAAATCAATGTAGTTTAAACTTTTTCTGGGTGGACTGTGTGAACCCACCATCATAATGGAAACATAATTCATCCTAAACTCTTTGAAATTAAGGGATTCGACTTGGATATGAAATTGGACTTTGAAGAGAATTTACAAAATTAATTTCAAGCCATTTGGAAACTGTTTTGGATTCCATGTAATGATAGAGTCTGGAAGGAAGCTTCTAAGAAGCTTCATCGAGAGAAAGTGATTGACCATAACAAAATCATAACACTTCTTTGATGCATCCAATGAATCCGACATTTGGAGGGTGTACGCCCAACATATTTATGAACAAAATTTAGGAAGAGGTCCATGTGTGAATCAGAAAATTAATGGGTCAACAACATGACAATGTTTTGAAGAAGAAATCTGTTTAGAAAAGGAGAGGACCTCCTACCTCTAAATCACATACCATTCATCACAACACCTTCCATCACAAAGGGAGTTGTATTGAGAGAGAAAACGGATAGGTGGATATTGAGATCCTTAAGAAAATTTCATCATTTTAGGATCCAATAGAGAAGATGAAGACATCTCAAGTGATGCAAGACTAAGCAACAAGTTGTTGCGGACGACGACACCTAACAGACACTGTTTTCTGAGTTTTGATTTTAATGTTAAATATTTTTTTGAATTTTGCTTGAACGTATATTTTTTAATTAATCTGGTTTTTTAAATCTTATATATATTTTCAACAATAATTATTTTATTGTTGTTCCATTTTTAATTTATAAAAATTGATTTCACTATTTAAAATTCTTTGGAGAGGTTTTGCCATTGAGCATAGATAATTCAATTAGGTTCAATTACATTGAGGTCTTTATGTAATTGACTCACTTATATAGGAGGTACCACAATCATATTTAAGTATTAAATATGATGTCTTTTCAAATTTGAGTTTACAACTGGGGGTCCTTGGGGGTACATTTAGGAATTTTAATATAGAGATATTTTTTATATAGAAGGAAGAGGGGAGTGTCTGAGAGGGTGATGCTTGTCTGCGACCACTATTTTTATTCCTGATTTGAAACAAAATTTATTCTTCCATTAAAATTATTTCACTTTAGTATTTAATTAAAATTTTATTTTCAAAATGTTAATCAAATCCTCATTTTTTCGGTAAAAAAATAACAGAAGTGACAGTTTTGCAACTCTAACAGCAACCTCCTCAAGAGACAACCATGTGGTTACCATTGTACTGCATTAAAAGGGAAAATATTGATTCAGATTTTTACGACAAAAAATGCTTACATCAACTAGTGTCGTTTCTAGGGAGGTTGCTAGAGTTGATTCTGTTTTTATTCATGACCAAAACTTCTGACACACACTTGTTACCATTGGATACTGAAATTGATAGAACTTTTCACAATACGATTAGAGATAGTAATCCCCAAGTTTCAAGTTGTGAATCATCCACCAACACAGCTAGGAGAGAATTAGATGAAATGGAAGCCCTAATGGATGAAAATAGAACTTTGAATGAATTGGCTTCATCATATTATGAAAATCATGAGAATCCTTTAGAGTACCCTGATGCCCCTACTGGATTTGAAATCAAATCTGCTTCCATCCACCAGCTTCCCAAATATTATGGTTTACCTGGAGAAGACCCACACAAACACCTCCAATAAATTAGCTACTTGTGTGTCAACATGAAACCTCATGGAGTCGATGCCGATCAAATGAATATGTGGTATTTTCCTTTTTCTCTCGATTTAGTTACTATGGAATGGTTTTTCTATTCTCACATAACCTTGATTAGAAATTAGAATGAATTAAAAAAGATTTTCCTTAAAAAAATTTCCCTGCGTCCAGAACTACCTCAATTCCAAAGGAGATTTGTGGCGTTAGGAAGACACAAGGAGAAACACATCACGAATACAGGGAAAGGTTCAAACATATTTATTTTTGTTTCCCCCATCATCAAATTAGTGTCAAGATTCTCATTCAATACTTTTATGAAGGATTGTGTCTCACCGATAGAAGTATGATTGATGCTGCTGCAGGAGGAGCTTTAGTTGATAAGACACCAGCTGCAACATGGATTTTAATTGAAAACATGGATCATAATTCCCTACAATTTGGAACAAGAGGCCTTATTCATGTCAAATCTACACATGAATTCAATACAACAAGTCTCAAAAACAACATAATTTCATGTCAACTATCTGATCTTACAACCATTGTAAGGTTAGTGATGTTGTCTAACACCATACTAAACCAACCCAAACCTGAATCGGCGTTCTAAATACATGCCCACTATGGGATTTGTTCTTCAAATGTACATTTTAGTGACCAATGCGCACAAATTCTAGATCATCCTAAGAACTGCAATGCAATTTTTCTTGGAAGACCATTTCAATCAAACCAACAAAGGCCATTTCAAAACAATCTAAATTCCAATTAGGGATGGTGCAACAAATCAAATGAAATATTTCATCAGCCTGACAACAAAGAGGATTCTTCCTTGGAAAATCAAGTAATTTCGAACCAATATATATCAATGACCAAGATAATGTTTTTCTAGAAGCAAATTTCAGCCAACCACTCCAACTCAAAACACTTTTATGAACATTGAAGATGGAACGCGGAATCAAGAATAAGAAATAAGGGAACTAAAAGAATTTTCAAAACAACAAGATAAAAAAATTAATACCTTTATTACTCAAATGGGTCAACATTACTCTGTTATTAATTGCATAACAAATCAAATGAGTGGTGGTTAACCCCCAAAACCTCAAGTAAATCCGAGGAAGAATGGGAAGGAAAATGTGAGTGGAATTGAACATAGGAGTGGAAAAAAATTGAACAACCCTCAGATTGAGATCATCATGCCTACTACATATATTGTATATGAAAATCCTACCCTTGATTAAAATATTGAAAAATCAGAAGTTGATTGAAACACAAATTCAAGAGAGGAAATATTGTTTGAATGAACAACGACTGGTTGGAAGAGGATGTTTGGTCCTTATGTTCCTCCAAAACATACTCTGAATACCCCAGAAACATTCAAAACTCCATGGAAATATCCAAGGTGTGAACCACCACCAATGTCACGTGCTGAAAAAGAATTGGATAAGGAGGTTTTTGAAACATTCAAGAATGTCCAAGTCAATATGCCATTTCTCTATGCTGTGAAACAATTTCCAAGGTATGTTATGTTTTAAAAATACATGTATACCAACAAGATAAAGTTAAAAAGAGGTGAAAAGTAAACTAAAGACGTAATTTTTCATTAATGATTCCACATTACATTCTTGATAAGTGTAAATACCCTGGGACATTAAAAATTCCATGTAACTTTGGGAAATGTGAATTAAAAATGTGATGCTTGATCTAGGGGCCTCCATCAATGTCAGGCCACATTTTTTCTACACATCTCTTCATGATGGAGACTTGAAACCCTATGGAATTATCATTCAACCTGTAAACCGAAGTACCACAAACCCGCTAGAGTTATAGAGGATGTTATCATCCATGATAGAGACATGATTTTTCCTATTTAGTTTAATGTTTTGGATATAGAATATGATCGGTTCAACACACATGCTCCCCTCATCCTAGGGAGGCCATTTCTAAAAACGGAGAAAGTGATTATAAATGTTCACAAGGGAACACTTTCACTAGAATTTGGAGGATATTTTGTACATTTCATCATTTTTCATTCAATGAAAACCCCATTTGAGGATCATTCAAGTCCCCATGTAAAAATTATTGATTGGTTTTCCATTGGCATGTTAACTGGTTTTTTCTGTGATGAAATGTCAACTAATGTGAAAAAAGATGGAAATTTGTATGATACTGAATCAGATCAAATTGAGGATGAAATTGTAGACTGTGATGAGTCTTTGGATATTGATACTGGATATCTGAGCAATAATGAAGATTAATTTCTAGAAACCACTGATCCTATTCGTGGTATTCCAAGAGAGGTATGAAATTTTTCACATGAAACAAGTCTTATGATCATAGAAGGAGATCACCATGATGAACATGAAGCTTCACTAAAAAATATAACTTCAATGAAGTTCCATGTTGTCAATGAAACCACCCCACGTGAGATAAAATATTATCCCCTTATGGATATCCTCAAGTATGCCTTCTTTGGTCATAATGAACAATTCTCTGTAATCATCTCAAAAGATTTGTCAGAAGTCCATGAAAACCAATTTTTGGAAGTTCTCAAGTCCTATAAGAAAGCCATAAGATAGACTCTCTCTGATCTAACAGGAATCAGTCCTTTAGTTTGCATGCATAGATTTTTACGGGAGGAGAATGCTTGACCGGTAAGACAATATCAATGAAGATTGAACCCACCACTTCTGGAGGTTGTAAAGGGAGAAGTAACCACCCTACTGGATGCTAGAATTATTTTTCCCATATCTTATAGTTAATGGGTAAGTCCAGTCTATGTTTTTCCTAAAAAAGGTGGATTTACAATCTAAAATAATAAATTTGGTGATCGTGTCCCCATAAGGCCTCCAAATAAATGGAGAATTTGAATTGATTATAGGAAACTCAATTTGGTTACAAGGAAAGACCACATCCTATTACCATTCCTTGATCAACTGGTTGAAAGACTAGCAGAAAAAACCCACTATTGTTTTTTGGATGGATTCTATGAATATTTTGAAATTCCTATTTTACCAGAGGATCAAGTGAGAACCACCCACACATGACCCTTCAGAACTTTTTCATAAAGAAGGATTCCCTTCGGTGTATGTAATGCCCTAGAAACTTTTCAAAGGTGTATGATAAGCATATTCTCTGAATTTTAGGAAAATAGGATGGAAGTTTTTATGGATGATTTCAATGTGTATGGATCATCTTTTGTATGTTGTTTGAAAATCATGGAACGTGTACTTAAAACTAGCATTGAAAATAACCATGTTCTGAATTGTGAAACATGCCATTTTTTGGTTAGTAAAGGGATTGTTCATGGACATGTTGTGTCCCATGATGGAATTAATTTTGATCAACACAAAGTTGGTATCATTTCATCATTACAATACCAAAAAAATGTGATAGATGTGAGATCTATCCTTGGGTATGCTGGATTTTACAGGAGATTCATTAAATATTTCAGTACGATTGCACGTACATTTTCTAGTTTACTCTAAAAAGATGTGCCATTTGTCTTTGATGAGAAATGCGTAAATTCATTTCATTTTCCAAAAAAGACTACTAACCCCTCCCATTGTTCAACCTCTTAAATGGGATATTCCCTTTGAAATAATGACTGATGCATTTGACTTTTATCTTGGGGTAGTATTGAGTCAAATGACAGAAAAGAAATCTCATGTGATTTCCTATGAATCCCAAACTCTAGATCAAGACCAGTCAATCTACAAAACAACAAAGAATGAACTACTAGCTATTTTATTTTCTCTAGAAAAATTTAGAAGTTATTTGTTGGGCTCCATGGTGATTGTTTTCACAGATCATTCTGCAATTAGATTCTTGGTGAAGAAACATGATGCAAAACCATGGATTTTGAGATGGATCTTGCTTTTACAGGAGTCTGATGTTGAAAAAATAGATAATAAAGGATGTGAGAACATTCTTGATTATCATTTGAGCATGAAATCATATATTGAGAATAGAAAACATCGGATGTGTCCACCAATTAAGGAAACCTTTCCAGATGATGATTTATATGCTGGTCAAACTGAAATACCATGGTTTGATAATATTGTGAACTATTTGGATTCTAATGAACATCCCCAATGGTTTTCCAAACGTCAAATAGGTAAACTTGTGTGCGACTAAAAGAAATAAATTTTGGATGATCCTTATTTATGGCACATTGGTAGGGATCAAATTATTCGAAGATTCATTCTGAACAATAAATTTCAATTCATCCTACATTTATGCCACACATTAAATTGTGGAGGACACATTGGACTACATATAACAGCAAGAAATGTTCTTGATTCAGGATTGTATTGACCCACCATTTTTAGGGATGCTTTCGAATTCTGTAGAACCTCTAAAAATTGTCAATTACAAGGAAACATTTCCAAGAGGAATACGATTCCACAAAAACGACTTTTGTTTTGTGATGTTTTTGATGTATGGGGAATGAATTTTATGGGGAATCATACCAATTATGTTAGATATCTATACATCATGATGTCTGTTAATTATGTTTCCATGTGGGTGGAGGTAATCCCCACCTGAAATGATGTTATAAAAATTATGTCCAAATTTTTGAAAGGAAATTTTTTCAATGTTTGTATTTAGAAGGTTTCTAATTACAGATCAAGGTACTGATTTTTTAAATAGGAATTTGGAATCTCTTTTGAAGAAATACCATGTTAATAATAGGGTCTCTATGACCTATCTTTATCAAACAAATGGAATGGATAAGTTTTCGAATAAGGAGATCAAACAAATCCTAGAAAAAACAGCGAACCCAAATAGAAAGGATTGGAGTTTTAGAATTTATGATGCTCTTTGGTCCCACAGAACTAATTTCAAAACCCCAATTGGAATTTCACTATATAGATTGGTCTATGGAAAAGCTTTTCATCTACATGTTGAGTTAGTATACAAATCATTTTAGGTAGTAAAAACATGTAACATGAACCAATATTATGCTAGGAATGAAGAAAAATATTTTTTATAGGAGATGGAGGAGATTAGAAATAATGCATACGAAAGCTCTAGGTTATAAAAATAGAGAAGAAAAGCCTTTCATGATGGTAGGATTCTCAAAAAAATCTTCAAGGATGGAGACTAATATCTGTTGTTTGATGCTAGATTCAAAACACTTCCAAGGTAAATTTTGTTCCAAATGGTCTGGCACATTCATCGCTACTCATGTTTCTTATTTTGGTGCAATATAGATTAATGATCAAGACAATAGGAAATCATTCCCTATCAATGGGAAATACAAAATATATATGGAGAAAATTTTCAAGATCCTCGAGGGTAGGAGATTCAACTGCATGACGCAGAATATAATTGATGCTAGGTTGTGTCTTTCCTTATCATTTAATTTTTTATGTCTTTAATTTCCTTAATTTCATGCTAAAAATACTAGAAAATGAGGAAATTACATAGAATAAGTGTGGGGGGACACAATTCTAGGTAGATTAGGTTTTTACAAGATTTTTTTTTATTTTTTTTAAAATTTCAGTCAATTTGTATCATGTAACCTTTTCAAATTTTATGCATTTTATTTTCATTTTTTCCCTGTTAAAAAAAGGGAAAAATGTTTTGGAAAATCTTGAATTTCTTTATAAACTCATGAGAAATAGTGAACCAACTAATCCATTGAAACTGAAAATAAATAAATGTTGAAAATGAAATTGTTTCATGTTAAAAAATTTGGAAAATTCTTGAAATGACTACTGATTTTTAAATCTCATACCACATATCACTAACATTGTAATTGAAATTCTCATTCTTGTGAGGCCTCTGGACCAATTTTTACATCTTCTTCACATTCACCTCTATCTTGAGGGAACTGTTTCATGTGTGTTTAAACTAGAACATTATATTTTTCTATCAAAAAATTAGGGCTGAGATACTTGTGATTAAAATGAATATGGAATTTTTTAGGATATTGGAGCCCTCTTTTCAGGATTTCCTTTTTAATTTGGCCTTCCTTGAAAATTTGGTCTTTCTTGAGCCCTTAGTAGCCATGTATATCCAGTTAAATCTACCAAATTACAAGCCAAATTCCCCTTTACAAATTTTTTTTATGTATAAATACATGATATAGATGAACTTAAGTGTGGGGTGGGGGGGAAGATCACTCATGATGAGATACCTCATTTTTTATTGCACTGGGAGGAAATTAAAACATTGAATACATATTTGTGATGCTGGAATATATTTTTTCTGAGTGCTATTCCAATTTGGAGCTCTTAAATGAAATTGATTTGTGCCTGTCTGGAGCTCGCAATAGAAATAATTAGTTCAATATCTGGAGCTTTTAAAAAAATGTCATATTTGCTACGGAAATATTGATGGAATGGGATGGAAATAGATGATCAGACTTGATTATTTTTCATAGGATAATATGGAGAAGACCATACCTGAGTGAAAATTTAGAATCATGCATTTATGGTTCAAAAAGAACAAAACCCTCTTTATTCAGACACATACTTTATCACATTTGAATCCTACCAACCCCAAGCAACAGAAAAACCTTGTAAAGTCCTCATGATAATCACATGTTCATTTCCGACATTAGGTGGAGATGTATAAATTTATCAAGACTATGGTAATTCTTTCATTTGTTCGATGAGAAAATCCTTGTTACAAATATATATTGTGAGATAAGAGAAAATTAATGTGAGGTAAGTGTGTTGTGTGCATGAAAATACAATAGAAGTGGAAATGGATTGAATGATTTGAATTGAGAATTTTAAATATTTGTCTTTGATGAGGCTTCATATCTTTTTAATTATTTGTGGTAAATTGGTAAACTCCATTTGTATGTGTTTTATTCTCCCTGATTCTGTGCTCACATGTCCAGTAGTCCAAGATCCAAGTGTGGGGGAACTGATAGAGATAATATTCCCACTATTTTTAATGTTTATATTTTTATTTTTTAACATAATTTTATCACATGGGTAATTTTGTTATTTCTCATAATATATATTTACAAATAGTGTGATTACATTTTTTAGGAACCATTATTATATTTCCATCATCTATTTCTTAATGACCAGGGTCAGATTCATGCATCTTAATTCCTAACAAATCAATAAATTTGGAACATTTTCTGAGTGGACTGTGTGGACACACCTTCGTAATGGAAACATTATTTAGCCTAAACTCTTCCAAATTATGGGATTCAACTTAGATAAGATACAGGACTCCACAAAGCATTCAAAAAATTAATTTCAAGCCATTTTTAATTCGTTTTGGTTTACATGTAATGATAGAGTTTCCAAGGAAGCTTCTAGGATGCTTCATTAAGAGAAAGTGATAGACAATTAAAAAATCAGTACTCCTCATTGACGAATCCAATGAATATGAAATTTGGAGGGTGGATGGCAAAAATATTTATAAACAACATTTAGAATGAGTTACTTCCATTAATTGGCCAATTAATGGGTCAACAACACGATAATGTTTTGAAGATGAAATCTATCTATAATAGAAGAGGAGCTCCTACCTCTAAATCACATTCCATTCATCACCACAACATCCGTCATGAAGGGAGTTGGCTTGAGAGAGAAAAGGTGAAGGTGGAGATTAAGATCCTTAAGAATATTCCATACTTTTAATATTTAATAGAGAAGATGATGACTTATCATGTGATGCAAGGATAAGTGGCAAGTGGTTGCGCACGACGACACCTGATAGACACTCTCTTCTGAGTTTTGATTTTAATGTGTAATCCCTTTTTGAATTTCACTTGAACCTATATTTTTTTAATGAATATGGTTTTTTTATTTCATAAATATATTTTCAACAAATTTATTTTGATCTTTGATCCATTTATAATGTAGAACAATTGATTTCACTATTTAAAATTCTTTGGTGAGGTTTTCCCTATGAGCATAGCGAATTCAATTAGGTTCAATTACTTGGAGATCATTATGTAATTGAATAAATTATATAGGTGGGACCACAATCATATTGAAGTATTAAATATGATGTATTTTCATATTTTAATGTACACCTGGGGGTCCATGGTGATACATTTAGGAAGATAAATTAAGAGATATTATTTATATACATGGAGGAGGGGAGTATCCAAGAGGGTGAATCTTGTCTGCGACAACTATTTTTAATCCTGATTTCCAACAAAATATATATTTTATTTAAAATTATTTCACTTTAGTATTTAATTTAAATCTTATTTTCAAATTGTTAATCAAATCCTCATTTTCATTTATGCAAAAAAAATTTAACAAAAGTGACAGTTTTGCAGCTCGAATTGCATCCTCCTTGAGAGAAAACCATGTGGTCCCCACTTTGCTACATTAAAAGGGAAAATATTGATTGAGGTTTTTACGACAAAAAATGATTACATCATTGAATGTAAATTTTTCAAATAATTTCATTTTTAAATAATTATTTTTAATATATATTTCCTTTTATTATTCAATTTATGATAATCATATTTTCCATAAAATTCTAATTTTAGATCATTACACGAAACATGAAGAGGAAAAATTATGCAATCATTTTACATAGAAGTAGAATGAGGTGTTTAATTAAGGGTAGACTAGATTAAATTTACACACCGCTAATAGAGGACCGTCCATAATGGTAATCTTAATTAACCTTAAACTACGTAAGATATAAGAATTCCTTTAAGGGTATTTATGACACCCAATGATTTTATGATAGATTTACTATCAAATAAATTTAATTTCTTCGATATCATGTGAGGCACACAAACCTGATTCTAAATGAACTATATTACAATATCCAATTATAACCTTGCTGTTAAATTGGTGGAATGAATAGGAATAAATAAAATTTTAAAAAATATTTATAAAGGTTTTATATAAATAAATTATTGATAATTTACTACTCAATTTTAATTAATGTCATTATATGCTTCAAAAATATATTTTTTTGTAAAAAAATTTAATTTTTTGTATTTATGAGAAAATAAGATAATTATGTTATAAAAAATTTTTAAAGTGAATTAAAGAAATATATTAATTTTTTTATTAACATATTAAATTTATCATATATTGAATTCTTTAGATTTTGTTGAGATGATTGATTTTTTTATAAATAATAAAAAATACATATTTTTAGTCAAAACTATATATTCTTTTTAAGAAATTTAAATGATATTTTTTGTTTTCAGACTATTTAAATAGTAAAATTATTTCATTTATATTATGAATAATTCAATTAAATTAATTAAAATTAATCTTATGATTAATTTTAGTATAATTGTTTTCTACACTTTAGAAAAACAATTTTCTAGGAAAACACATTTCATCACTCTTTTAAGACTAAATTTTAAATAAAATTATACTAAATTTGTTAATTGAATATTGAAAGATTGATTACATATTTTTAATTTTGATGTAGAATTTTGTAAATAGTTCCCTTTTATTTTTAGTTATTTTGAATAATAATTGTGGTAAATATTTGTCAACACTATAAGGGTAAAATGGTTAAAATATAGTTAAAACCATGAGATAACTAAAAATTAAATCCATCACATTTATTTATTTAATTTTATGGGGTAAATTTTACCATATATGTACCTAATGTGAATATATATAATTTGTGTTGAATTTTCCCTTGATAATAACTTTTATGTTATTTTAAGTATAGAAAATTCCAAAATGTCACATTATTGACTTTGATATTTCTAAATTTTTTCAATAAGTATAATCAGGGTATAAGATTAGAGCTAAATTTTTATTTTAAATATTAAATAATATATCTATCTTGACAATAAAATTTTAATTATTATTGATTGAATAATTACCTTAAACAATTAAACAATGTAGAAATAGTGCCTCTAGAA
Organism: Viscum album; assembly: GCA_963277665.1. NCBI lineage: Eukaryota > Viridiplantae > Streptophyta > Magnoliopsida > Santalales > Viscaceae > Viscum > Viscum album. The sequence continues at coordinate 381,771,874 of OY728125.1, forward strand.
TTAGTAGAAAAAATCATGTAAATGATTTTAATATCTATAAGAGTAATATTATTTGGGTAAGTAATAGTTCCCCAAAATTTTTATGGATTAATAAAAACATATTATAAATTTGGTAATGTTTTTTATTTTAATTCTATTATGATATTAATGTATTTAAAGTCAAATTAAATGAATAGTTTAAAAAATAACATTAATGATTTCATATAAAAACTAATATTTTATTATGTTTTTTATAAAATCATAAAAATCTTGAAGATAAATTCTCTCAAATGTCAAAATATATTGATTTATGATCCAATTGTACCTGATTTGTAAAAATCTAACATGATAATATTGAAAAGACTCATTATTGATGTTAAGGATACAATTGGTTAATGAACCAATTTAACCAAATAATAAGGTTTAAAATGAAACCAAAACCAATATAAATTTAAATTGATGATGGTATTTTAGCCATATCCCGTTTTTCATCAAATTAAAGGATATTTAAAAATATTATACTTGAGAAAAATATTAATTATAATGAAACCTTTTATGTAATTCTATGTTTGTCATTTAAATCTCTTAAAAAATTGAACTACTTATCTATTTTCATTACACATCAATGATACATCTTGTTCAATGAAACCCTACACATTTCTATAATAAACATTTCTATCCATTAAATATATTTTTTTATTCTTAAATTACTACTCTATCGGTCCTTAAGATATATCATAAAGAGTCCTACCGAAGAAGAGGTAATCATATTACCTGACCTCTTTCAAATTATTTATTATTATACCACATTAAAATCATTATTATTCATCATAAATTAATAAATTGAATATCCTTGATATAATAAAAAATTATTATAAATATGTATCCACTATTATCTACCCACTATTATATTAAATGGGATGAGAATGTATTACCTATACATACGTGTAGACTCTCTATTCTATATAGCAATACAATTAATTTTCCGTCACCATATTCAATAGATTGCTATTATAATTATTTTAAATTTTATATATGATATATATGATTTAATTATGGATCTATAATTATAATATCATTTATTTTCTCTTACCTTCCAATCTAGTGGAAAATGATAACGCAACTCGTGTGTACGTGTGAAAACCACCTGCATGTAGTTATATGATTTATTTTTAATTAAATCTATACATGGATTCTAATAAGTATATAATAAATGAATATATATTATATAATACTGTTTCTATAAAGGATAATTGTCATTTATTTTTCATGCATTCAATCCAATGAAAACTAAATGTAGTGTTTATGCATACGTACGACCTATCAACTCCATGAACGGTGTAATTCATTTTTCGATATCTATATTTATTTATAAATATATACATATAATAAATATATAGAGTATATAATGTTTATAGTTTTAAATATGATGTAACGATGATCAATTAATCAGAAATAGGACTATAGAACTGAATCATTAATGAAAAATCAATCAGTTATCACCTGGGATAATTATTTTAATAATTAATTGTTAATAAATAGGTAATAATATGTCTTATGTAAATCATATATACTATTATGAACATTATTAAGGATGTAGAATTCAGTTATAATAAATATTTATTTATTATAAATAATTTTTTTGTGTATGATGAAAGTCGAGGCTTGGGGTAAAGGATTTATGTATCAATCATATTTTAAATTTGTTTTTACCTTTTAATCTCTATTGTGAAGTTTATATGGCATGTATATGATAAATTAATTTAGTTTCTGAAATTTTATAGTTATTAATTAGTTTTTAGAACTATTTTCTTCTATGTGGTCGAAAATGATTTTAAAAGTTTTTTAAGAAAAGATGGCATTATATTCACTATTTTTCTCAGAGAACCATTTTATTCCATAAAAATATATTCTAACTTGTTTTAAATAATATTTATTAATATTATATAGAGATTTTAAAAAAAACATTGATTTTTTTGCAATCCTAAAATTCTCTAAAATTGTTTCAATTGAATCATCCAATATTTTTCTGAAATGTAATTTTTATCGAAAGTGTGAATGAATTATTTATTTTAATATACACAAGATGAACATAATTTTCCACCATAAATAATGATAAATTATTGAATATTCCTTCATAATATTACATTTTACTCTTTAACAAATTTTTTACTTAATATTTTTTAAACATATGTATTTTATAAAATGGTTTCAATATAAAAAGGGCATTATCATGATGAAATATTCTAATGATAGTTTAAATGAATTTTCATCTATGATATAATCAACAACTGATAATTATACTTTACTAGGGATATGATCTAATGATCACATCCATATTTGTTCTCTGGATGGTTTCTAATTATGATAATTATATTTCTATGAATCTTTTTCATTTTCCAGGCTTTATTCAATGTCAAATTTATGAAATTTTTATGAAACCTATTTTATTTGAATGAGTCAGGATATAATGAAATGATAAAATTATTATGATCTTATGAAACACATATTTATAGTTTTCATTATGTAATGGGAGGGCCTCTAATTAAATATCCCACTAATTAATTGGGTAACATTTTAAATCTCACAAGATAAATATAAGAAACAAGTATAGTGTTGATACAATATAGGGAATAGATAGGGATCCTTGATAAACTATGGGAAACTAATGATTTTTCATAATTTTTTATTTTATGGGAAACATATTCTAATGCCTAATTCACTATGATTTCATGGTTTTGATAGTAAACTTTTTTATATCAAATGGTTTCTATACATTTTTTAGTGCCACACTTTCAGGACATGATTTTATGATCCTGATGTTATCTCATGGTTCGTGACATACTAGTGATTATTTTTAACTCTTAGGATTCATGTATTTAAAACAAAAATATTTATATCACAATTAATGATAATGATCCAAGGTAAATTGGGTATGATTAGTTTAAGTTGAGATCATATTCTCATACCCTTATTCTTAACTTGTTTAAGAATATAATCTTTAATTGACATATCTACTGTTTACCCTAAAAAATAATTTTATATCACCATTCATATGATTCATTTCCACAGGTTATGAAGAATGGTTCTAAGTAGGTTATGTAAATATGTGTAAAAATTAAGAATAAAATTATGATAGTAATGAAGAAAAAACCTAAATCGGATGTTTGTGTATCTAGTCTCCAAAGACACTAAAACTTTATGGTTCTAACATAGATCATAATGCATTATATTGAATAATCATCTAAAATGATGTAATATTTATCTATGAAAAACTTACATCACAATAGTTTTCATTAGGGCATGTTTAATTAATATTTATATTTTTTGGATGGAAAACATTGGTTAAAACCCTATGGATAAGTGTAAATATAAGATAACATCCTAAATTTTTGGTAATGACCATGGATAACCTAGGTAAAACCTAAGGTTCCATAGATTGATAATAAATTTTCATAATCTAGATATCATATTAATGATATATCATGATTATATGATAGAAATATAATTATTATATCTTTTTAATTAAATTTTTTCTTTTGGTTTTCATCAATGGATATAACTAGATGATGTCATACTAACAAGAAATGTGATGGAAAATTCATTAATTTCCCACATGATAAATGGGATTCCCTGAGATATGGAAAGTAGAATATTATTTCTATGTACATGAAACATTCTTAGGCCATCAATAATTATAATCTTCCATAAAATTAATTGAGAGGAAAATATCCAATTTTATTTTCTAGGAGCCAACATCTGCATTAGTTTAAGGGGTCCTCTGATTTTTTATTGGATGAGTATTGAATCTAAACCATTGAGAAAATATTATCTGTACACTAGTGCTTGAAACATAAAAAAATGTTGTCTGTGATTATAATTATGATGGTTAAAAATATATATGGTTTAGTATTACTAGAAATACAAGAAATGTGAAAAAAATCACTCTATAGAATGGGATGTGTTTAATTGGATATTTTTAGTAAGTTCATCCCTCATATTGTACATACAATGATGGAGTTAGAATTCCTAGTGATTAAGAAGAATTATAATGAATCAAAAGGTACCTATGAATAAAAATTTACAAGTCTTTCTTAGTATAATTATTGTTTAATAATCCTCCATAAAAGAAAAACATATTAATTATTTTTTTTCTTAAAACCGAGTCTCTTAAAGTCAGTAAATATAAAATGTTTTAGCCCCAATGAATAGATAATTCAATGTGAACTCAATATTTAAGTTGAAATTAGATATTACCATTATTACGATGGTGTTGATAAGAAAATCAGTTGTATTCTCATGAATACATGAATTTATCATATGGTAAAAATAAATTTTAGCCATCTAAATTGTAAAAAAAGGGAAAAAACATCCATTAAATTTATTTAATGGAATTGGGAGGTGATTTTAACTTGTAAAATTGGATCATAATACTCATTAATATTGAAAAGTGATGAATAAGATGGTTAATTAAATAGAGGAAAATAATATTCTATCTAATTCATCACGAAACCTCTAATGCTTAAAGAACAAGGGGTATGGGAATTATGCAAACTAGTTCCCAATAAAATGGTCTATAATGTTGATTATATTTAAAAACCTACTAATAATAATGAAAAAAGAAAATTTCTAAAGATCATGACTACTGAAGTAGGTTATAATAATGATTTCCAAAAATGTACACTTATAATCTACTTAAAAAATTGTAATATATTATATTATTCATTTCCAATCCTCTCATTTATATCTAGGTATTTTTAGATAGATATCAAATAACCATCTCAAGGATTATATGTTCAGTTAGGATTAAAAAATCCTAAGGGTACAATGTTCACATCTCATGTACATAGTTTTTATCCAATTGTTGTTTTTGGGATGGAACTTCCATAAAAAATTGGGATTCTCATCTTTATTGAATTAAACATGATTCTAGGTAATGATTGGAATTTTTGTATATTTCTCATATCAATTATATATTAAAGGAAGTGATATTTCATTTTTCAAATGAACCTATGATCATTTATCAATCATAGGATAAATAAGAATTTCCCATAGAAATTATATCTATCTTGTGGGTCTTAATTCCAATAAATTAAGGGTATCTATCCCATATGGTGGGGGATAAAATAAATATTAAGTTTATGCCTATTTTATAGGAACTTATTGATTTCCTTATAAAATAGTTTTTGAATCTTCCACTTAATCATGAAGTTATGTTTTAAATATAACTCATACCTGGTGCTCAACCAATTTCAAAGACTCATTATATAATGGATCTATTTTAAATTTGGGAACTGTAGAAGAAACTCCAAATAAACTTGTTAGGGGATTCATACACCATAGTGTCTCCCTTTGGGGTTTTTTAATTTGTCTTATTATGAATATAGATGGGTTAATGTGCCTTTGTATCGATTATTGGGAACATAACAGGATCACTATCAAGAAAAAATATCATATGCCACATATTAGTTATTTTTTTTTATTAATTATGAGGAGATCATTTCTTATCCACATTTGACATTGATTATAGATATTTACAATTAATAGTTAATAAAAAGGATATACACAATAAAAAATTCCAAATGATGTGTATGAATTATTTATTTATTGTGTTTCTATGGGACAGTACTAATCCCCCTTCTAATTTCCTGGATTTAATTAATAGAGTATTTTGATATTAATTTGATCAGTTTCTAGTAGTATTTATTGAAGTTATTATTAAATATTCAATGAGTAACTAAGATCAAGAAGATTATTTGGTAATTGTGCTAGAGTTCATTAATAAGGATAATTATTATGAAAAATTAAGGAATTTTTAATTTTATCTTTAGAAAAGTTTATTAATTGCACATATAATTATATGTGAGGGTATATTAGTGGATCTTTTAAAGATGGAATTTATTAATTAATATCCTAGAACAACCACAGTAACTGAAATACATTATTTTTCTTAGGTTATCATGGTTATGTTGATGATTTTTAAAATATTTGTAATGAGCATCTAATCCACTCACCAAGTTGACTTTAAAGGCTATTATGTTCTTGTGTATAGATGATTGTGAATGTAATTTCAAGTAGTTGAACGGAAGGTTTGGTAGTACACATATTCCCACACAATTCTATATTGCAAAATTGATTGTGATGTGTAGTGATTCATTAAATAAGGTATATGGTTGATTCCTTCGGAGGAATTATATGGTTATAATTCATACCTCGTGAAAATTCAAATTACATGAGAAAATGATCATGGATCATTATTTGGTGCCGGTATTAGTAATTTTTCGGATATAGATATAGAGGTTTTGTCATTATGGTGAAAGGTGTAACATATATATTGATCATAACATTTTTATGCATATATTCACCCAAATATAGTGAGATATTTTATGGATAAGATGGTTAGAATTGATTAAAGATTATAACTTCTCAATACATTACTGCCCTAGGAAGGTGAAAAAGGTGAATAATGCTCTAAGTTGGAAGGAAAATGATTTATTTTCCATGTTAATGTTCGAAATAGATCAAATACGTATGAAATTGTTGAATATAGAATTTCAAAATGTGAGGAAAGTGGATAAATCTAGTCTTTCTCAAATAAATATTAAAAAAAATATCCATGTGAGGATTAAATAAAAAAATGAGTTAATGTTGGAGAAGGTAAAAAATAATATTGGTTTCAATCACAATTGTGATGTAATAATAATGATGAATAAATTAGTATGTTTCCCTTAAATATCGTATTTGAAAACACTATTTGATAAAGCTAAAAGTTCATCATTATCTATTTATCAAGAAAGTATAACGATATACAAATATATGAATGAAAATTTATAGTCGAAAAAATGAAAAGGGATAATGTAGAATATGTATCAAGATGCATAGTATTTCAAAAAATTTATTTATAAGAGATGGAAGTATAAGAATATGTTACAACTCTTACCGAGACCTTAATATATGTGACAAAACATTAACATTGAATTCATAGTCTGAAACCACAAAATATCTAAATAGAACTATATTATTTTAGCATTAGTTTATTACCATATGAATTTTGTACATATCATTTTCATCAACAAACATTTCAATCTGGATTATCTTGTTAGGTTATATATTATGTGGTGAGATTGTATGGAGTACCACATTATTTTCTACTGTATAGGGATTAAATGTTTATATCGATGTTATATAAAATTATTTAGTAGGATTCTGATATAGTTTTGGAATTCATTACAATATATTATCTTCACACATATGGTCAAATGGGGTGAATATTTTTACTCTAGAAGACATGATGAGAAATTCCTATATATATTATAATGGTAGTTGAGAGAAATATGTTATTTTTCTGGTATTTTCTTTTAATAAACAATTTAACTCAACCATTGAGATGGATCCAAATGAATACCCATATAGAAATAAATTTTAATTTCAAACATTTTTGTATTATGTTGGATAACAAAATCTATTGGTGTCTGATCTACCTGAAGAAATGGTATAGAATATTATATCTATTCAAGAGCACATAAGAGTAGCTCTAGGTCGATAAAAAAGATGTGATGCTAATCATGAGTGATATCTAGAGTTTAATGTTAATGAACAGGTATTCTAATGAATATCTACCATTATAATGCTATTTATATTTGGAAATACGGTAAATATAATACCTAGATATATCATTCCTTTTGGGATTCTACATTGCATCTAGATGGTTGATTCCGGTTTGGAACAATCACCGAACATCTGTCAAGTTCATAGTGTGTTCCACATATCTCTCTTGAGGAAGTACATTCCTAATACATTCCATGTACTCAACTCAATTGTTGTACTACAAGAGAAATATATCTCATATGAAAAATAACTAGTTGATTTATTATTATAGAGATAATGTTCTATGAAAAAAGACAACTATCATGGTTAATGTTTTATGGTGAAGCCATAAATTATAGGAAGCTTCAGGGGAAGTAGAGGATGCGATAAAATAATGATATTCTTATTTTTTGTATCTAGTGACTAAATTTTTAAATTGAAATTCATTTTTATTGGGGAATAATGTAACACCCTAATATTTTATAATTTTATTCTCTAAAAAGAAATTAAATTTTTTTAATAGCTTTCAAGACACGCAAACCCATATCTAAATGAACGGTAATATATTATAATATTATAGCATACCTATTAAATTGTTATAGTGTATTGGAATAACCAAATTTTAAAATATATTAATAAAAGTATTAGATAATTAAAATATTGATATGTAATTACTCATTTTTTACTAGAGTCTTTATATGCTTCAAAAATATATTTTCTCTCAGAAATATTGTTTTTCATTTTATTTGAGAAAATAATATAAATAATATTTAAAACATTTGATTATTTATCTGAAATAATGAAATACATTTTTCAAAATCATCATGACAATTATAGTAATGTGGATTTTTTAAAATTGTATAAGAAGAATGATTTTCCAATTAAAATTGAAAAATATTACATCTTAATGATAAATATATTTTTGATTAAAGAAGTTAATATTTGGAATTTTATTTTAAAACGGGTTTCAAAGTAATATTAGTTCATTAATATTATTAAAAAACAAATTAATTTCATTTTAATTAATTTTATGATGTATTTTAGTTTAAAAGATATTTATACTTAAGAAAGTATTTTTTCTAGAAAAATTCTTTTTTTCTGTTTTTATTTTAATTTATAAATTTATTCATGAAAATTGTATTCCATATTTGGAATCAGGAGGGTCACATTTGGTAAATAGTTCCCTTCACTTTTTTGTTTTTATGAATAAAAAGTGTAGAATACATTTTTTTCCTTGGTAAGGGTAAAATGAGTAAAATAAATTTTAATCTAAGAGACAAGGTCTCAAAAATAAACTCAAAACGTTCCGTTATTTAATTTTATGTAATAGAGATGACCATAGCCATACGAAATTTGAATATATGTCATTTTGGTCATGTTTGACCTCCACAATGAAATGTATATATTTTTTATGTAAATATAATCCCAAATTATCACACTCTTGAGATTAATGTCTTTATTTTATTTTACAAAATGATAAAAAGAGGGTAATTTTGGTTCTAATGGTTTATATTAAATGTTAATTAATTTTTTATTATAGTAATTTATTTTTAATTATGATTTTTGGAATAATTAACGTAAACTATTAAAAAATGCAGACATAGTGCTTTAGTAAGTACTTGATGAAAATAATGTAAATGATTTTAAAAACTCTAAAACTAATATTACATGGGTGGGGTATATTTATTCATTAATTTTATAGAAAATAAAACTTATTAGTGATTTTTTAAATAGTTATTTTATTATTACATTACTATCATTATGTATTTAAAGTAAATTTAAGTGAATAGTATAAAAATTAAATTAATTATATTTTATGAAAAAAAAATTATTACATTATTTAAAAATTATAGAAATATTGAAATATAATATTCATTAATATAAATGGTTAAAAATTAACACATTATACTTTTATGATATAACTTTTATCATATAAATAAATTTATTACCCTTTAAGACTGAAAAATTCATTGCCACCATTATGGTTATAATTTGTTAATGAAGTGGTTAAATCAAAAGATAAGGTTTAAAACGATACCAATACCATCATAAATTTCATTTTAAATTGATATTTATTTTATAAAATCATTTCTATTTTCTATATTTCTATTTGGAAGCCTTTTACTTTTGAAAGACATTAATCATATTTAAATTTCTTAGTAATTCCAAGTGTTTCATTTCCCTCCATTATAAAATGACACTCATTATCTCTTTTTACCACATACATGAACCATTTTACTAAATAAAATCCTAAACAATTCTATTTTAATCATTTTTATAAATTATTTCTTGTTTATATTAATCTCAAAAGACTATTCCATGGGTCCTTAAAAATGTATTTATAGGTGGCATACTCAAGAATTGGTAGTTGTCTTTCCAAACCTCTTTCAAATTATTTCTTCTTATACATTCAAAAAATCTTTAGTTTTAATCATAAAAAATTAATTTTTTTCTCCTAAATATATTGAAATGTTATAATGATTATGTAACCACCATTATACGCCCTCTATTTCATCAATTTGGAATGAAAAGTGTCCCTCATATGTTCTGGAGGACTACCGCATGCACATAGAGATAAATACATTTTCCATAACCATATTTAATGGATTATTTTTATAATGGGTATATGTTTGGGTATGATATAAATGATATAATTATGATTTTCAAATTATAATATAATATCATTTTTCATACAATCCAATCTTTTTGAAAATTATAATGCCAGTCCTACCTATATGTGGACTACCACCTCTAAAAAGTGATGTTTTTTCATTTTTTATTTGAATGGATGGTAATAAGGTTATAATTAATGAATATATAAGATATAATAATAGTTTTCCATATCAAAATATTTATTTACCTTTCATTCATTCCAACTGTTGAGATATGTAAGTAGCGTTCTTGCAAATGTACAACCTACCATGACCAAAAATAATGTATTTTATTTTTTCTATCTCTAACTATTATGAATGACTACATATATATATATAATGAATATATATATATATATATATTATCACTATTTACATTCTTAAGATGATTCAACCATGATCAAAGAACATGAATTTGAACTTCTGAACTGAAACATACATGAAAAACACAGTAGTAAACACATGAAATGATAATTATAATAACAGATTTCTAATAAAAAGTTGATAAGATTTTATATGTAAATCAAATATGGTATGATATATATGATTATATTTCTAGAATAAATTTACAATAAATATATATTTATTTTATAGGAGGTTCAAATGTGTACAAAGAAAGATGAGACATATTGTAAAGAGTTTATGTCTAAATCCAATTATAATCGGGTTTCATTGTGATTGATTTTCCATTAGGAATGTATATGATAATTATCATATAATATAATATTAGTAATGTTCTCTTATAGTTATTCATTATCTATTTAATTTTTTTACCATTTCACTCTCTTTTGAAATAAAAATTATTTAGAAAAGGTTTTTAAGAAAATCCAACATCATTTCTCCTATTCTGGTCAAAAAACCCTTTTACATAATATCTATATTTTATAAAATGGTTTCCCTAAAATTTTACACTATTATTAAATAATATTTTTAATATCTCTAATCCACGATTTAATTTATATAGAAATGTTCCAAAGGAATATTTCTACTATTTTCTGAATTAGGAACTATTGACCGAATGTGAGAAGGGAATATTTGTTTTGACGTACAAGGAATGAATTGGATTTCATGTCATCATGTACACAAAATTATTTGAGTATTTCTTTATAATATTAAATGTTTATTTTTAGAAAAAAATATTTACTTAATATTTGAGAAATAATTATATTTTACATAAGTGCCCCCAAAAGTAGTAATTGATTTTATCAATAATATATCTATGATTTTTTAAAGTAATTTTCATATTTTATAACATCCTTTGATGTTAATTTTTATTTAAGTAGCATATAATCCAACGATGTCGGCCTTATTATTTACTTATATGGTTTATGATTATTATAATGATATATTTATAATACTCGTTGATTTTATATGGGTTAATCTATGATTAATTTATGAAATACTTATGAATCATATTTTCTTTATTTGGGTTATAGTATGATGGGATGATGAATGTTTTATGATATTATAGAACACATATTTATGGTATAAATTATGTGTTGGTTCTGACCACAATAATATTTACCTCTATTTATTTTGATAATATTTACTATCACCAGATATAATTATGGGAAACAATTTGATGTTATTGTTTAACAATGGGGAACATGTAGGGATTCCTTATCCACTATGGGTAATAGTTTATTCCACATGATCCATATGATATGAAAAATTGGTTTTGATTACTAATACAATATGATTTGATGGTCTCATTAGTTAACCATGACATTTAAAATGGTTTCTATACATTTTATGATTTACAAACTTATGACATATTTTTATACAAATTATTTTAAGTCATGGTTCCTGATTGATTAATGTAAATTTCTCACGCTTGTAATCCATGTGTTTAAAATACTAATGATATATATAGTGATTCATGATTATGTTCTATGATATAATGTGAATGAAAATTTTAAATTATTATCATAATCTCATACCCTTATTATTATATTATTCTTGAATATGATCATCAATTAATATCCCCCTTGATTACCTATATTGATGGTATTAGCTCAACCATTCAAACTGTTGGTCCCGCGACCGTTCTATAAAGGAATTAGAGTATGGTTTGATCACAAAGATTATTTTGGGATTAGTTCATAAAAATATGTAAATAGGAAAAAGTGAATGTACGACATAAATGTGCATGAAAGACGAGGTTGCACAGAAGAATCATGCATGCTCAATGCGAAGTCTAAAGTTGTTTGGGGCGTTTGCGATGAATCTTTCATGCACTAAAAAAGGTGAGTAGGAAACTTGTGTGTAGGGAGATCATGTCCTATAAATATTAGTCAACCCAATAAAAGAAATAATAATTTTCCAAATAATATTCTGTAGCTGAGCCGTGTGAAATATTTTCCCAATAATTATTAAAAAAGAGTAAATCTTGTTGGCATGGTGTTTCTTTAGTCTGAAAAGACCAATTGAACCCTATGGTGCAGTTGTGTGAATGATAAGTGTTGCATGGAAATTAGTGGTTGCATGAAAGTCATATTTCATGTAAATTATCAAATCTTTGACAAATTATTATGTATTGAATGCATGTGTAGTGTTATGCTTCCGACTAGTTGAGGAATATTCAATTTAGTGGTTCAGTGCTTTAAAGTGCATCAATCTAGGACTTCGATGCAAGCAGTCTCTCATGTTGAATAGAGACAATGACTTCAATGAAGATATATTGATGAGACAATCATGTCTATAAAATGAGTGGGACTTTACCCAAAGTAGACTACCAGGGAGAGTCAACTGGAGCGACTCGAGGGACGCAGTGAGCTATCCCATAACATTTTTAAGGAAGTGAGCAGAGGATAGAGGGACAACACCCAAACCTTGTAATCCATCGATAGTGAAGTTTAGTTTAATTTGGTAAAACTAAAAACCTGTCTGTGTATTCTCCATGGACATATACCTTAGTGGTGAACTAGGTAGAAGTGTTGTGTGTCCTCTTTTCTTACGGTTGGTCGCTATTTGTTCCAATCAGACTTACATTTTTAAAGAGTTCCTACCTCAATGGGAACAAGATCCTCCTTTTAAAAGAAAATTTTGACATCGTGATTAACTCCTCTCCGCTCAGGGTATCCCGGGGTCCTACACTTATGATTATTTTCCCCATGATATAAATAATGCTTTTGATTAGGTTATATAAAGAAGGAGATAAATTGAGAATAACCTTATGATAGATGATCAATAATGTAAAAAATAAAAAAAATTTCCTGGCCACCTATGACAACAAACCTTTGAAATTTTAGAATTAAACATAATTTTATGTATTGAATATTCATCTAAAAGGATATAAAAATTTTATATGAAAATTTGGTGTCATAATACTATTCAAGAGTCACCCCTATGTGATGTCAAAGTAACTATTACATAGAAATAGAAAATTAACAATTTTTTTGCGTTTTCATTTAACCCTTACATGAGGTTCAAAAAATAATGGATTACCAGTATACATTACATGTAAATTTTTGTATTCTTTATACAAGTGATGAAAAACCTGAAAACCATTATGCTTTGATCTTGATTACATTTATGTGAACCAATATCCCAACATACCCTTATTGTGTAATTAAAAAAAGATATATTCCCTAATGAATGAAAAGAAATTTTTATTTATGAAAGGGTATATCCTTTTACCTTCATTTATGGGAGGGATCCTATATAATGTTATACATTATTACAAAAAGTGAATTAAAACATAATTAAATATAAATATAGATAATTATGAAAATGGGTTCAAAACATAGAATTGCCACTAATGGGCCACAAATAATATAAAATAATGAATTTGGAAATTCCATTCCTTACATGTATCCTCTTAATAATGAAGATCATTGTCAAGTGGGCAGCAGAGTAATTACAACTAGTTAAATATTCTCATCATGGATTTTACTGTGCTAGATTTTCCAACATTTTACACTCAATGAGTAATTAATTCAAGGTATTCATTATAATGTATAATCCAAAACCAAGTTTAGATTGATGATCTAATAACTACATGAAATTAATGAGTTATGTACACTGAAACATATGTATCCTTATTTAATAAGAAACATCCAATCATCTATTGTAAAACCTTTCTTAATATAATAATATTAATTTCATGGAATAAAAAATAAATCATAACATCTATACCATATGATGTTAAGAATCATTATGCAAATATATCACATTTTCTTAGATAATGTAACTAAAAAAATATGGGATTTCGTTGCTATTAACCAGATTTGTTAGGATTCCTCTATGAGGATCAAGCCCAATTCATAGTACGTTTTATCAATAAGCCGTATTCTATGAAGAACTACACCATCACCCTGTCATATTTCTTATAACCATAAGAACATATCATCATACCATTTTTCTCATGTTCCATATAATCCGATTTTAATGGGAAATATTCTATATGAGGGAAACTAGAAAGTAGAAACCTTTCATAAGTCTCACAACAACCATTGTTGGGTTTCATACACCTAGTAATCTATAGATCATAGATTTAATGACCCATTATTTTCACATATAAATAACACATCTCATTAGACGAGTCTTATTTACCAAAAATGAAAATCCATACCAAAGTCATATGAGTATATCCCCATTATAAACTTGTATATATAATCAAATGGTTCACAAGTGAACAACAATATAAACCACTAATTTCATCAAAAATAACACTCTGTTTTTTTATCATCCTTAATAACCATAATCATAATGTTGGAAAAGGAAACATAATAATGTGTGATCTATAATTCTTAGTAAGGAAAAAAAGGGGGATATATATGATCACATTATAATAACATGAGGATAATGGTATGAGAATGGGAGATTAACATTTTAAATCAACACCCTACCTATCATAGATCAAAATCATCTTCATGGAATAAATAAAGTCAATTTAGTAGACATAAATAATAAACTAATATAATAACATGATCTATTATAGCATAGTATTTGAATAAGACATCGAATTTTGGAATACATATAATCATAGAAAACCATATGTAAATTATACACCAAGATATTCATAACATGTTAGGCATGGGTTAACCACCCATATAACTATATTGGGATTTGGATGGCCTATCTCGGTCCATATTTTGGGATTTAGAAAACATCACTTATATTATTTGATCTTGTAGAAAATTAGTAATTACCAAATTAATTTTAAGGAATATATATGTCCCACACATCATATAATGAAAAACATAAACATGTGTGCTCAATGAACATAAAAAATCCTTCATATCAAAACCCTTAAAAATGGTTTTCATTGAATAACATATAGAAAAGAGAATGATGTTTATTAAACATATTTTTATTATAAACCTAAAATATATATAAAAATATTAATTATTTTATTATTGGATGATATCACATTTAAGAATTAAGTATCATCAATGGATTTCATCTTAGATTTTTTTAACTATCCCATGATTCATTTCTTGAGAAAAATAACCATTCATATTGAAACCCGATTCTAAAAAATATAAAAAATTTAAAAGAATTATGGAAATTGTTTTATGTTAAACTAATAATGGAATCAACTAATGTAAAATGAAAACATTATATAGGTCATGATGATGGTAAATTTCATTCACTCAATGTATGATAATAGAAAACATTCCTTCTATAATTTTTTTTAAAAAAATCTAATGTGCCTCTACATGAAAATGATTAGAAAATTCATTTTGAACTCTTTTGTACAAATTAAATAATCGTTAAAAATTAATGTAATAAATAATTGTAGAATATTATAAAACATATTTAAAATATTTTCATATAACACACATATATAAGGATAATTTGTTTATAGAAGAGATAAATTATGCTCATTTACTATAAAAACAATTTTTGGGCATATTAGGTACTTAAGGTTAGGAAATTGAATGTAAAACCTATATTTTCAAATAAATAACTATATTTGATGAAAATTAATATGTTTAAAAATATTTATATCATAATAATTCATCTTAGTAATCATACTAAAAAATAATCTAGACAAACTATGTGGTTGTATCTTGAAACACTTACCAATTCGAGAACGTTTGACCTGTAAGTCACATGAAAATATCTTACCTTGAGTTCAACTGGATTCGAAAGCATTCTGACCTCATTTATAATAAATTTAAATTTGTATAATTATATAAAATAATAAAATAAATTATTATTTTTTACTGACTTTTAATTATATTCATATATTTAGATTCATCCATACTTGTAGAGATATAAAAATAATTATACAGTTCATGGAGATAGTTGACCATACACACAAATGAACATGTTTACCATTTTTTGATAGATTAAATGAAACCAAGGTAAATTAAAAATAAAATTTTAAAAATTATTATCATATAATATAAATCACATATATTTATGAGATCCATAATTCTTACCATCCACATAAAATAGAAATATAAAATGCATCACATCACTTCTTGGGGGTGGTAGTCCATGTACACATGAGCGACATTATTAATTTCCATCAGTATCAAATACAATAAAATAAACATGATATTATCATTAAAGTATAATAATTAAATAATAAATATCATATATATATAAATTAAAACCATTATAATAACCATCCATGAATGACAGTGATGGAATATTAATTCTACCGCTACGTGGAGACGGTTGGTTGTACGTACGCACGAGTGATAAATTCAGTTACCATTTTATGGAAAGAGGGTGGATAATGGTAGTTTCATAATAAAAATATAATTTAACCATTTTTATTATAATAAATTTAAATTTTTTTGATAAATACCACATATTTTGAAGAACTATAAAAATAAGTAATTAAAAGATCTTGGGAAATAAAAATACCTCACTTTTGGGAGACATCCTTTTGATCCTTTCTGAAGAAAATTAGATTTGGTATTTTCAGGACATAAGAACCAGAAATTCTATTATATGATTTTTTAAAATATAATTTCTACGTTTTTGATAAATATATAATAATCAAAGTGGTCTGAAGAATATAAATAAGGGGTTTCCTTTTATAAGCGATGGAGATCACAAACATGAAATTTTTTAAAAGATTAAAATATAATAAAGTAATTCTCAAGTAAAATAGTTCAAAATTAACAATTAATTCTTAGGATATGAAATTATGAAACATATACTACCCACTTGGTCATATTTTAATATTTTTATGATATTTATGTAATTTAATAATATAGTAATTTGACAAAATATCAATAATTTCATTTTTTAAAATTTTCATTTAATTAGATGTAAATGATGCTAATAATTTTTATATATTAAAAAATCATTCTTTAACATAAAACTAATATTTCAAGTTAATATAATAAATTAAATTAACACATTAGAAAATCCAAATTATATTACTTTTAATATTGTTAAAATAATATTTCATATTGTTTTATTATTTATAGAAATAAGTTATTGGTGTAGCATGAGAATTCATGGTCATTATATAATTTCTAAAAATTAAAATAAAATTATAATGAAAAAATAATTTCATTAATATCTAAATTACTATATTTATTCATTTAAAACTAGTTTTTTCTTATCTGAATACAAAAATGATATTCAAAACTAAGATAGTGAAACTTTGTAACATTCATTCTTTTAAATGTTATTAATGTAATTATCATGGAAAATTGTCCTTAAAAAATAAGTTAAGAGACATAGGTGATAAAGGTATTATTAAATTCACAGAGTAAGAATTATTTTTAAAACTTATGGCCTTATCGTATGGTTTGGCCCTTGATTGAACCGATTTATGCTTTACTAAGGTAATAAATTTTTCCAAAGTTACCATTAATATTGAAAAAAATATAAGGGAACTATTTACCAAATTTGAACCACATAATTATAATTATTGAATTAATTTTATAAATTTAAATAACTATAAGTGTAGAAAATTAATTTTAATTAAATTATAAAAAACCTGATAAAAACAAATTTTTTGAAAAATACAATTTTATAGAAAAAAATAAAATTTATTTCTATCCCATTCCATGAAAAATATTAGACGAATGATTAAAATGGTTTATTCAATATATAATATGTAAAATTATTTAAAATAACTAACCAATAGTGATAAATTAAATTTATAAGGATAAAAATTCATTATTTTCTTAAAAACATATTATTAGGAAAATATATCATTTATTTTAAAATGTTTTTTAATTTTTGTTTCTATTTTAATGATTACTATAGAATTAATTTGATAAATCTTGAAGCGATAAATTTTCATAATTTCCTACTCATATTCATACCCTATATTTCAACATAATAACTATAATATAGAATAATGATATTCTAATATTATATCTTCGTTAGTTTAGAATTGATGTTGCATAAAATGAATGCTATCGAAGAAATAAATTTATTTAAAGAACTATTCCATAATATATCGAGATGTTACATTATACCCTATCAAAAAGAATTTAACCATTTAAATTAATCAATTCAATGTAAAAGTGAATATATGTTTGCCTAATTATATGCCCTAGTTCTCATATATCTTCCTCAAATTGGTTATTTAACCATAAAACATTGATTAGGTGAGTGGTAATATTTTTTAGAAATCAACTTATATAGTTCATAATCTAAACTAGTTATTATTTGTTAGAGAGATATTTATATAGTGGTATGAACTTTAATTTCAATACATGTTAATGACCAGGTATGTATTCCTAAGGAGTATTACAGGGAATACATCACGAACACGAGAGAGATTCAGTGTAAGGTCCAATCGATAAGCTACCATCTTGAACCAATCAATAATTTTTGAGGGACCAACATACCTAGGACTTAGATTAAAGTTATTTTCAAATCGGACAGCCCTATTCTTTGTAGATATTCATAATTAAACCTTTTAACAAACTTAAATCTCCAAATATTTGCGATGATTCTTAGTGTAACTCTTTTTCAGACTCTGATATTCCCTTATATTATGATAAATGGTAATTAGCTTCTCTCTAATTACCTCATCAAGGTCATGTACCGATTAATTTTTTTTGTCCAAATTAATTCCATCACTTTGGAGATATATACCTTCTACCATTGAGGGATTCATATGTATCCCTATGAATACTGAAGTGAAGGATATTATTTTTAAAAGTATTACAACAAAGGAAAGAGTTGATCTAAACCACCATTGAATTACACAGATCAAGTTGTCAACATGAATTCTATATTTTTAAAATTCCAATCAAATTGACCATCTATCGTAGGATGATATGTTGTTCCTGAACTCAATTTTGTATCCAGATCCTATGGAATACTTCAGAAGAACTTTCAGGTAGACATTAGATCCCAATTAGAAAAACATTAATGTGATACTCCATGAATCCTTACCATTTCCTTAATATATATTAATGAAAGAAGAGGTAGATAGAATTATTATCTAATGGAAATGAGGTGTTCTAAATTTTTAACATGATCGACTACCACCTATAGGGAATTGTTCCTTTTAGTCATTCTGGTGAGTCTGACATTAAAATCAATGGGGTGGTTTTCCCATTTCAACTTTTGTAGTCTTAATGGTTGTAACAACCCATTATAATTTTATCTCTCAACCTTAACTTTCTATCATACAAATCAATTTGATAAAAACCCTCTAATTTATCTCTTTATACCATACCACTAGAAATAGTATTTATAATATCTATAAATATATTTGTTGTTCCATGATGAGTTGTATTTTAAGTACTTTTAACTTCATCCTAGAACTCCTAGAAAACTATTATATAGAGGAGACCAACATGATTCATAAACCTTATCACTCCATCGCAATCAATGTTTAACTTTGGAAAATTTATCATGTTCATATGTCGCACTATGTATTCCTTCAATGCCTCATTAATAATTACATTTATAGATATTTGAACTCTCACTTGAGATTGAAAATATTTTCCCCAAACGTTAATATTTCTATCTCCATATTTTTCAAATATATGAGTGTTAATACTTTTTCATCCTCAGCATAGATAAACTAAAATTACCTTTTAAATTCAAATCATCGACCATCTTGTTTTCATTCTGAGGGTGGTAATGTATTAATCTTTCATAATGATTAATCAACTATAACCATCTTTTTTAGCATATAATCTTCTCTTTTTGAGTGATCCTATAATTTATAATTTTTTAATCAGATTATATGAAATTTTTTTGTTATAGATATAATTCCTCTATATATTTAAATTAATGGATTTCATAGATAACTACAACTCATTATTTGTTTAATGTTTTTCATGAACCATCATTTTTATGAGGTATAAGATACAATCATATCATTTATCACATGTAAACATAAAAATATATTCTTCGATGCATCACTATAGATTATAAAACTTTATTCACTATAACTTAATGTAAGAATAGGTATACTGAATTGACATGTCTTCAGTTCCTTTAAATATTCCTCACAATATTTTTTCCAAAGGAACATAGCTCCTTTTCAAGTTAACTAGGTGAGTTTACTGGATAGAAGTGAAAAAAGTGTCCAAAAAAATATGTAATATATATATAGACCAAGGAAACTATGGATATCAGTAACTGTGGTTAGTTTGGGCCAATGTTCAATAGATTTTATCTTTTACAGATCCACAGATATACCCTCTATTTTGAGTATGTGACCAATAAATGAAACATTATGAATCCAAAATTCAAACATTGTAAAAATTTCAAATATATTGTCGTTTAATACGGTCTTCAATATAATCTACAAGTGATCTCCAGGATATTCCATTCTGTTTGAATATATAAGAATATGATCTAAAAGGACTTCCCAAAACTACTTAAAGAAATATCTAAACACTATATTCATTATATACATGAATATATAGGGAGAATTAGTAAGACAAAAAGGCATCGTAATTTATTACATGCCTCCACACATTGTCCAGAATGATTTCTTATGTATATTATAATAACCTACAAGTTTATCAATGTAAATTATCATCTTATAATTATTTCATATAGTATAAATCACATAAAATCACAACAATAACATAATAATAACATTATAAATGAATATTTAACAAAACATGTGGAATTTGTAGTTGTTAAGGTACCTATACCAATGGAATAGTAACATGAAAGTTGGAATTGTAATGTGACCACTAGGAATAGTAATTTGCCCAGCTGAATAGTAACACAAACAATGAATGTAAAAAACAATACATAGGTATCATATGAATTATAATATGATATATTTATTTCCAGAAATAAGAAAACATATATTTTGAAAATGATAAATTAAGTGTTTGTATTATTTAGTCATACATATTTATATATAATTCCAATATTAATATAATGATTTAAAAGAAAATTTATTTAAATAAAATATATTAATAAATTAATATTTTGTTGTCTTATGATTAGAATATAATTTTATGAGAAGTTAATTAATTTTTCAAACTATCATAAAACCAGTTCTAATTTTAAAATTATTATTTTCAAGTAAATTATGATTTTCTAAAAAAATTATTTTATCATATTTAAAGAATAATTTTCATAAAATGGAGTTCAGTTGTAAACTTTTAACATCAAACAATGGTTAGGACATATTTTTTGAATTTCTCTAAAATAGTTTATTATTTTTGTGAATAGCGAAGTATGGTAATTTACATTATTTAATAAATACATGAATTTTGAGCCATGAATGTTGTATGGTATATGTGAGCAATATAATATTGAAAAATTATTATCCAATTACAATATTTAGTAATGGGAATCAAAACCATTCATATTCATCAACCAAAATAATAAACTAATCAATAAAATAGTCAAAATACGCAGCTCTCCCCCTATAAATACCAATCTAAATACCTCTTATACTCACAAATTACAATGCTATAATATTTTCCAATTTATACCCAAATAACATACCAATAACATCCCCCACATCCAAGATCCTCTGCTCTAAAAAAATTCTAAATCCAATTTCACTAAGGAGTTTCTTAAGGAGAAGATGTTCCAGAGGTAAAATCATCTTCTGTCTTATTTTAATTTCTTTTCATGTCCTTTTCCTTTCTTATTATCTCCCCATCTACCATTATCCATGTTTCATTATAACTATTGTATATTATATATAATTTATTATTATTATTTAAATGGAATAATACGTCATTATAAAACTTCCAGTATTCCTTTTATTCTAAAAATGAGAACATCATCTGTGATGTCTCAAATCACCAGCTTCTTGGATGATGCATTTTCATTCTCTATTACTGCCTTTAGGCATGGTCATAAAACCATTATAATAGTTGAAAATTATTTTAAAATTCATGTAATGAAATTTTTTATGTTCTCTAACCATCATATATGTCACGACCCGTCCTCGGGGCCCGTGCCGTGACTACCCCAAGCCCGCCTTCCATAGGCCAGGGGCTGGCGACTAGCACCAAGGCGTAAAATCCCAGTAAACAGGGAAGGCATTGCCTTTATAAGTAACAACCACACAGAGTCAGCAAGCGGAAAGTAAAGTGCAGAAAGGTAAAGGGGCCGGAAATACAAGCCCAACTGTAAAGTACAACTGAAAAGTAAAGTACAGCAACTGAAGAAAAGACGGCGGCCTCGTGTCGTCCACTGGCAATCCCACCTGAAGGGTGGGTACAGATAGCCTCCAAGCTCCTCGGGCCCCACGTCCGCTCTGAGCACGTCCCGTCCAGTGGTCCACCTCCAGGTACCGTCCTGCTCCACGCCCCAACCGCGATCAGCGCTGTCCGTCGTCTGCAACCAACACCACGAAGTGCGGGCATAGCCCGTGCAGGGGTGAGTACAACTACTCAGTAAGGACCCCGAGACCCCCGAAGGTCTCCCGAAATCCACAAAGGATATAGCACAAAAGAAAGATGCAATCACGAAGTAACATCTGACTCGACTTAGGTATATGCCCATACATATACCTAAGTCCCCAATTCTAGCTCTGCTCACGAGCTCAAGAACAACTCAATCCACAAAGGAAAGCAAGACTCAAATCCACAAGGAGAGTAAACAGTAAATCCACAAAGGATAGTTCAACACAATCCACAAAGGAGAGTAACATAAGATTCAGCTCAACCAGGTATACTTTTTCAGATGACGTCAAAGACGATCACTGATCCGTCTCAGTCGTCGGACCCACGAAGGATCGATAGGTACTAACCCCCGCAAAAGACCCACGTAGGATCGGGCTCACACAGAACCTGTAGGCAGTGGCTCACACAGAACCGGTAGTAAGGACCCACGTAGGATCGGGCTCACACAGAACCTGAAGCACTGATCCACGTGGGATCGCTGAGTGCAGTAGTCGACGCAGTCCACTGAGGATCTCTGCACAGTCGTCGCCGCAGTCCACGAAGGATCTCTGCTCTGCCGTCGTCGCAGTCCACGGAGGATCTCTGCTCTGCCGTCGTCGCAGTCCACGGAGGATCTCTGCTCTGCCGTCGTCGCAGTCCACGGAGGATCTCTGCTCTGCCGTCGAAGTCACAGCCAGCGCTAGGGTTCCCGCACGTAGCGAGCTCGTTTAGGAGGGTCCGCTCCACGAGCCGAGGGGCTGATACATCAACTGACACGTAGTCCGAAGTTGATGTATCCAAAAGTTCCGTATCGACAACAGGATCTCAACGCGACAGACGGCGCGTCATTCGGACGCCCGGTCTGAGAGTTATTGGCATTTTCGTCCCAGGGGCCCGGTTGGTTTTTAGGGCAAAACCAACCCGACCGTACTCCGCCTGTATCCGATCCTCGGGCGGAGTATGCCAAAAGTTCCGTCTCACTTAGAGGAAACCACCACAGCTGACGGTACGTCGTTCGGACGTCCGTAGCTCAAGTTATGAGCGTTTCCGCTCCGAGGGCCCGGTTGGCTTCGTGTACGAACCAACCCGGCCGAACCCAAAGTCTTCCGAAACCTTGAGTATAATATACCGAAACGACCGTCTCGATCCAAGGATCGCGTAGCCGCTGACGGTTCGTCAATCGGAGGTCCCAGGCCCAAGTTATGGGCGAAAGACCGGAGAGGGCCCGAAACGGGGGTACTGGGCCCGGGGCGACCCGGCCCGAACCCCCCCTGGGGTCGGCCGAACCGGGTCGGCCCGAACCGGGTCGGCCCGACCCGGCCCGAACCGGCTCGGCCGGGTCCGGTCCGGCCTGGGCGCGGCCCAGCCGACCGGACCGGCTCGGCTTCGGCCGAGCGGCCGAAGCGCTGCCGCCGCGGGTCAAACCCGCGGCTTTGGAGAAAACGCGGCCCGCGCGGGCCGCGTGCTGGAAGGCCGGACCGCGGACGCGGTCCGGCGGCTCGCCGCCGCCGCGGCTCGGCCGCGGCGGACTCCTCCGGCGGCGCGCCGGGCGCCGCCGCCCCCGGTCGCCGGCGCCGCCGCGCCGGCGACCCGCGCCGCCGCCTCCTCCCGCGGGCCGCCGGAGATGTTCCGGTGGCCCGATTTGCCTCCCGTCTGCGCCGTTGTTCCTCCCGGGATGCGTCCTCCACTGCGGAATCAACATATGGCCCTTGCGTCGCGCTTTTGCCGTCGCTCGCCAAATCCGCACACAAAGGAAGATCGACGGAGGGTTGCCGGGTCTTGTTCGTTAGACCCGCACCCTCCGCGTTAGTCATAATCAACGGGAGAAACAGGAAAGAAACCAATCAACAATTTTAAATAAATTAAAATTGTTTCGTGATCGGGTTCTATATTTCAAAAGAATAAACACGGGATTTTAAAAAGAATTCCAACATCCCTTACCTCGCAGCTGTCGTTGCCGAACGAGGGATCGTCGCGGAATCGCTCGTCGTGGAGGAAGGAGATCGTCGCGTCGTCGCGGTATCCGGCGTCGCGTCGCCAATCTCCGGATCAAGATCAAACGGATTTAATTAGTTTAAATCCGTTGATATTGAAATTAAAAAGGGAGAAGAAAAGATCCGATTCTCACCTTTGTTGCCGAACGAGGATCGGCCGCGGAAGAAAGACGTCGCCGAAGAACGTCGCGGGTAGATCTCGTCGACGTCGCAGATCTTGGTGTGCGTCGTCGAATTCCGTTCGCCGGAGTTCTTCGCGTTCTTCGCGTTCTTCGCGTTCTTCGCGTTCTTCGCGTTCTTCGCGGAGAGGGTGGAGGAACGAAGATTCTTTCAAATCCTTTCCAAGGATTTTTGGGTTGGTCTTATTTTATAAACATGCCAACACGAAACCGGTTAAGAAACGATCCATCAATTCGTTGAATTAATTCAACGAAAGAAACGACCCATTTAATTCACGAAGAAACAGTCCATTTAATTCACGAAATAAACCGCCCAATTAAATGGTCTGTTAAGAATTAAAGAAAACGCGTCGGTTGACTTTTCAGTTACTTTGACGGGTTTTCGCGGGTGCGTTACTTAGCGAAAGAAACGGCGGGGCTCGTGCGGGTCCCACCGCACAAATATCCTACCAAGGGGTAGGATATTTCTGGATAGCATCCTATCCAGTTCAACTCAGTTCAAGCCGTCTTTAAGTGACTTCAAGTGGCTTCCAAGCAGCTTAAGTGAAATAAAATAAAGTTGTCGCACAAACTTTATTTTATTTCTGACTTAAAGCCGTAAAATTTAAAAACCACGTCTGAGCAAACGCAACTCCGGAAGAGGCGTTTCTAAGCAAATACCGGCGCTGCGATTTCATCGGTGCCCTCAGAATTCGATTCCGGGCACCGGTTCAAAAGATAGAAAAACCCGCTCGTCCGTTCACTGAACGTACCCGAGCCAAACTTCGGAAATTGATTCCGGGCACACCGGGCCTCGGAATCAGGTGCCGTCTGAAGCTGCGCTCTCGTAAAATTCCAAAGAAAATTAAGAAAAAAAAAAAAATTTCCTTGAAATTTGCGGGTCTTTACATTACTCCCACCTCAGGGCTTTACGTCCCCGTAAAGATACATCAAAAACTAGGGGAACAAATGGGGGTACTGAGCACGAATCTGAGCCTCCCGCTCCCAAGTGCTCTCCTGGAGGTTCCCGTGCTGCCACCTGACGCGCACAAGAGGAATCGCCCGCCCACGTAGGACCCGCTCCTGTCGATCCTCGATCTCCACTGGAACCTCCGCAAAGGTCGCCCCATCGTCCACGTCCAGCTCCCCAAAGTCGATGATGTGCGTCGGGTCGTGCACGTATCTCCTCAGCTGAGACACGTGGAAGACGTCGTGCACCCGGTGCAACTGAGGTGGTAGAGCCAGGCGATAAGCCACCTCTCCTATCCTGCTGAGGACCTGGAAAGGCCCGATGAAGCGTGGAGACAACTTGCCGCCTCGGCCAAATCTCCGTAAACCACGTCGAGGTGAGACACGCAAAAAGACGTGGTCGCCATCCTCGAACTCTAGTGGCCTCCGCCTCCTGTCAGCATATGACTTCTGCCGGCTCTGAGCTGTCCTCATCCTCTCCTGGATGATCTGGACCTTCTCTGTCGTGGCTCGGACCATCTCTGGTCCCACGAGTGCTGACTCCCCAGGGTCTGTCCAGCACAACGGTGATCTGCAGGGTCTGCCGTACAACGCCTCGTATGGTGCCATCCCGATGGTGGAGTGGTAGCTGTTGTTGTACGCGAACTCCACCAAGGGTAGGTGGTCCTCCCAGCTGCGACCAAAGTCGAGAACACATGCACGGAGCATGTCCTCGAGTGTCTGTATGGTCCTCTCCGTCTGACCATCCGTCTGAGGGTGGAAGGCTGTGCTCAGATGGAGCCGCGTCCCGAACGCCTCCTGCAACCCCTTCCAAAGCCGGGAAGTGAAACGAGCATCTCGATCGGAGACGATAGTCGATGGCACACCGTGAAGCCGTACGATCTCCTGGACGTAAAGACGTCCCAAGCTCTCTACTGAGCCCTGCTCTCTGATGGGTAAGAAGTGTGCCGACTTGGTGAGTCGGTCGACAATCACCCAAATGGAGTCGTGACCTCTGGAAGTGCGTGGAAGTCCAGTCACGAAGTCCATAGATATGCCGTCCCACTTCCACTCCGGGACCTCCAAGGGCTGTACCAAACCTGCTGGTACCTGGTGCTCTGCCTTCACCTGCTGGCAGGTGAGGCATCGTGAAACGAACTCTGCCACAGCTTTCTTCATACCCGGCCACCAGTGCTGTCGCCTGAGATCCTGGTACATCTTCGCCACTCCGGGATGTACCGCCAAGGGAGAAGTGTGAAACTCTCTCAGCACCTCCTCTCGTAAAGCGACTGGTACGAAGGTACGTCCTCTGAAAAGGATGTCGTGCTCTGCTCCAAGGGAGAAACCATCAGGCGCCTGACCTGAGGATATCAGTGCACGCCGGGTCTCACAGTCAGCGTCCCCACGCTGAGCCTCTCTGACCCGCTGTAGAAGTGGAGGAGAGACTGTGAGAGACTGAAGAAAGGCTGCTCCGTCTCTATCCACGAAGGATATCTGCAAGGAGGCTAGCTGCTCCGTCGCCTCCTCAAGTAGCTGAATGCCCGTCCTCCTGCTGAGGGCATCGGCTACCACGTTCCCCTTCCCAGGAGTATAGACTATCTCAAAGTCATAGTCCTGGAGGAACTCAAGCCATCTCCGCTGTCTCAGGTTCAGGTCCTTCTGAGAGAAGATATACCTGAGACTCTGGTGGTCAGAAAAGACTGTGAAGCGCTCGCCCATCAGATAGTGCCGCCAAGTCTTCAGAGCGAAGACCACTGCTGCTAACTCCAGGTCATGAGTGGCGTAGTTCTGCTCATGCGGCCTCAACTGACGTGATCCGTAGGCGATCACGGCCCGCTCCTGCATCAGGACGCACCCGAGTCCAGTCCCTGATGCATCGCAGTAAACTACGTACCCAACTCCCTCCTCAGGCAACCTCAAGATAGGTGCGCTGGTCAATCTCTGTCTCAGCTCCTGGAAGCTCTGCTGACATCTGTCTGACCACACGAAGGGTTTCCCCTTCTTCGTCAAGGCTGAGAGTGGTGCCGCAACTCTGGAGAAGTTCGGCACAAATCTCCGATAGTATCCCGCTAGGCCCAAGAAGCTCCGCACCTCAGTCACGCTCCTGGGTGGCTCCCAAGCTAGCACTGCCTCGATCTTCGCGGGATCCACTGCAACTCCCGCCTCAGAAATGACGTGCCCCAAGAAATGGACCTCACGCAACCAGAACTGGCATTTTGAGAGCTTGCCATAAAGCTGGTGCTCTCGGAGTGTGTCTAGCACAACTCGCAGGTGGTAGGCATGCTCCTCCTCAGTCGTCGAGTATACCAAAATGTCGTCAATGAAGACAACGACAAATCGGTCGAGGTATGGCTGGAAGATCCTGTTCATGAGGCTCATGAACACTGCAGGAGCATTGGTTACGCCGAACGGCATAACCAAGAACTCATAATGGCCATACCGACACCTGAAGGCCGTCTTCTGCACGTCCTCGTCTCGAACTCTGAGCTGATGATAGCCTGACCGGAGGTCTATCTTCGAGAACCACCGCGCTCCCTTGAGCTGATCGAAGAGGTCATCAATCCGTGGCAGCGGATACTTATTCCTCACTGTCACCTGGTTCAGGCGACGATAGTCGACACATAGTCGTAAGCTCCCGTCCGCCTTCTTGGCGAACAAAATCGGGGAAGCCCAGGGTGAAACACTGGGTCGGATAAACCCCTTGCTCTGCAAGTCCTCTAACTGTACCCGCAGCTCTCGAAGCTCGGCGGGGGCCATCCGATATGCTGGAGTAGATATCGGGGCTGTCCCGGGGTACAAGTCGATGTAAAAGTCTACCTCTCTACGAGGAGGTAGCCCTGGAACGTCGTCGGGAAAGACGTCCACGTACTGGTCCACCACTGCAGGAAAAGCCGGACTCCGCACGTCCACTGCTCCTAGGATGAGGCTAGCCAACTGATGTGAGATGGGCTGCACTCTCCTCCGCGGAAGTCCATCCTGTGCTGCAAAGGTTCCCTTCTCGCCGGTGAAGGTAAACCTGCTCCCGTCGGTACGAACACATCGCACCTTGCGCCTAAAACAGTCGATCTGGGCATGAACCGTGGATAGCCAATCCATGCCCAAGATGACGTCGTAAGGCCTCGACGCCGCTACAAGGAGATCCCAGCCGAAGCTCTCGCCTCCTAGAGTAAGCTCACACTGCCGGCACCAGTGCGTAATCGTCGAGTCTGCTCCCGTAGGAGTCTCTAGCCGTAAGGATCGAGCCAACGGCTCAGTCGGAATCTCCGAGCTCCGAACAAGGGCAGAGGCTATGAAAGAGTGACTCGCTCCTGTGTCTATAAGTACTGCAGCAAGGGTGGAATAGACACAGATCGTACCTCGAATCATCTCTGGCAAGTCGGGGTCGTAGGCCTCCACTGCCTGGAGCTGGGCCTGTCCCTGCCCGCCAGCTCCCTGTGGTCGAGGTGGCCCTCCTGGTGGTGGTGGGGGTAGAGCCTGGAAGCGTCGCCCACCACCCGCTGCTCGGCCAGCTCCTCTGCCTCGTCCGCCTCCTCCCTGCGGACCGCCACGATCGACCCTCTGCCTCTGCCTGGGTGGCCCCTCCACCGTCTGCTGCTCCTCTGGTCGGCGAGTCGGGCAGTCACGAGCCATGTGACCCTGCCCGCCGCAAGAGTAGCACAGCCTGCCTCTCGAAAGGCTGGCACTCCGCTGTGTGCCTCGCACCGCTGAGCTGGTGTCCTGAGGCCGTCTGCGAGGGGTTCTGGTCTGCCTGGACCCGTGAGTCATCCGTCGGCTACCAGCTGCCGATGACTCAGCTACCTGCCGCCCTGCGCTAGGTCTCGCCGCTGAAGAAGGCTCTGCCAGGAAGCTCTCGATCAGGAGGGCTCGCTCCAGTACTCCCGCCTGGGTCGGAATGCTGAGGGAGATCAGCGACGCCCGAATCTCCTGTCGCAAGCCCTGCTCGAAGGTCCGGGCCCGGAAGAAGGGGTCCCGTACCATGTCGGTCGAGTAGCGAGATAGGTCCGTGAACCTCGCCGCGTACTGAGCGACCGTCATGCTGCCCTGGCGCAGCTGGAGAAGCTCCTGGATGCGCACCGCTCGGAGGGTGGCCGGGACGAACTCAGAGCGGAAGAGGCTCTCGAAGTCCGCCCAGAGCAAGGATGCCTCATCGTGAACCTGGAGCATCAGGCTCCACCATCGTCCTGCCGCCGCCTACAGGAGGCTCGCTGCGAGGATCACCATGAGATCCGCTGGTGTCCTCACTAGCCTGAAGATCCGTACCACCGCCTCTAGCCAGTCCTCGGCGGCCTGGGGGTCCGCCTCACCGCGAAACCTGGGCGGTCGCTGGCTCTGAAACTCATGCAGTGCCCTGAGGCGACGTGCATCGTCAGCGTCTGGTACTGGTAGCATCGGTGGCTCGGCGGGTAAGGCTACCGCCGGTGCCACTGCTGGCAAAGGGCCCTGCACCGAGGCCTCGTCGCTCGGTGGGCTGCCATCGCGCCCAACACTCGGAACCCTAGCTGGCAGTCGTCGCGGGGCCATCCTGAAAAGGAGAACAAGAGCACCACAGTCAGAACAGTATACCTGGCGAGCTGGCACAAGTAATCACAAGGAAAACTTGAGACTTTCATAAAGCAGATCAGTATACCCGGTGAGCTGACATAAGTAATCACAAAGAAAACTTGAGACACACACGCAATCAATGTTTTCATGCATTAAGTCGGAAATCAGGAGTCAGGGTCCTGGTGTACGGATACGTCGGCCGCCGCACCAACACTGGGCTCCCTGAACTGATAACCACACTCAATACACTAAACACTATTGCTTCACATAGAAAGAAAGGACGATCAGAGTTTGCGGTAGAACCGACCACCTCTGATACCAATTTGTCACGACCCGTCCTCGGGGCCCGTGCCGTGACTACCCCAAGCCCGCCTTCCATAGGCCAGGGGCTGGCGACTAGCACCAAGGCGTAAAATCCCAGTAAACAGGGAAGGCATTGCCTTTATAAGTAACAACCACACAGAGTCAGCAAGCGGAAAGTAAAGTGCAGAAAGGTAAAGGGGCCGGAAATACAAGCCCAACTGTAAAGTACAACTGAAAAGTAAAGTACAGCAACTGAAGAAAAGACGGCGGCCTCGTGTCGTCCACTGGCAATCCCACCTGAAGGGTGGGTACAGATAGCCTCCAAGCTCCTCGGGCCCCACGTCCGCTCTGAGCACGTCCCGTCCAGTGGTCCACCTCCAGGTACCGTCCTGCTCCACGCCCCAACCGCGATCAGCGCTGTCCGTCGTCTGCAACCAACACCACGAAGTGCGGGCATAGCCCGTGCAGGGGTGAGTACAACTACTCAGTAAGGACCCCGAGACCCCCGAAGGTCTCCCGAAATCCACAAAGGATATAGCACAAAAGAAAGATGCAATCACGAAGTAACATCTGACTCGACTTAGGTATATGCCCATACATATACCTAAGTCCCCAATTCTAGCTCTGCTCACGAGCTCAAGAACAACTCAATCCACAAAGGAAAGCAAGACTCAAATCCACAAGGAGAGTAAACAGTAAATCCACAAAGGATAGTTCAACACAATCCACAAAGGAGAGTAACATAAGATTCAGCTCAACCAGGTATACTTTTTCAGATGACGTCAAAGACGATCACTGATCCGTCTCAGTCGTCGGACCCACGAAGGATCGATAGGTACTAACCCCCGCAAAAGACCCACGTAGGATCGGGCTCACACAGAACCTGTAGGCAGTGGCTCACACAGAACCGGTAGTAAGGACCCACGTAGGATCGGGCTCACACAGAACCTGAAGCACTGATCCACGTGGGATCGCTGAGTGCAGTAGTCGACGCAGTCCACTGAGGATCTCTGCACAGTCGTCGCCGCAGTCCACGAAGGATCTCTGCTCTGCCGTCGTCGCAGTCCACGGAGGATCTCTGCTCTGCCGTCGTCGCAGTCCACGGAGGATCTCTGCTCTGCCGTCGTCGCAGTCCACGGAGGATCTCTGCTCTGCCGTCGAAGTCACAGCCAGCGCTAGGGTTCCCGCACGTAGCGAGCTCGTTTAGGAGGGTCCGCTCCACGAGCCGAGGGGCTGATACATCAACTGACACGTAGTCCGAAGTTGATGTATCCAAAAGTTCCGTATCGACAACAGGATCTCAACGCGACAGACGGCGCGTCATTCGGACGCCCGGTCTGAGAGTTATTGGCATTTTCGTCCCAGGGGCCCGGTTGGTTTTTAGGGCAAAACCAACCCGACCGTACTCCGCCTGTATCCGATCCTCGGGCGGAGTATGCCAAAAGTTCCGTCTCACTTAGAGGAAACCACCACAGCTGACGGTACGTCGTTCGGACGTCCGTAGCTCAAGTTATGAGCGTTTCCGCTCCGAGGGCCCGGTTGGCTTCGTGTACGAACCAACCCGGCCGAACCCAAAGTCTTCCGAAACCTTGAGTATAATATACCGAAACGACCGTCTCGATCCAAGGATCGCGTAGCCGCTGACGGTTCGTCAATCGGAGGTCCCAGGCCCAAGTTATGGGCGAAAGACCGGAGAGGGCCCGAAACGGGGGTACTGGGCCCGGGGCGACCCGGCCCGAACCCCCCCTGGGGTCGGCCGAACCGGGTCGGCCCGAACCGGGTCGGCCCGACCCGGCCCGAACCGGCTCGGCCGGGTCCGGTCCGGCCTGGGCGCGGCCCGGCCGACCGGACCGGCTCGGCTTCGGCCGAGCGGCCGAAGCGCTGCCGCCGCGGGTCAAACCCGCGGCTTTGGAGAAAACGCGGCCCGCGCGGGCCGCGTGCTGGAAGGCCGGACCGCGGACGCGGTCCGGCGGCTCGCCGCCGCCGCGGCTCGGCCGCGGCGGACTCCTCCGGCGGCGCGCCGGGCGCCGCCGCCCCCGGTCGCCGGCGCCGCCGCGCCGGCGACCCGCGCCGCCGCCTCCTCCCGCGGGCCGCCGGAGATGTTCCGGTGGCCCGATTTGCCTCCCGTCTGCGCCGTTGTTCCTCCCGGGATGCGTCCTCCACTGCGGAATCAACATATGGCCCTTGCGTCGCGCTTTTGCCGTCGCTCGCCAAATCCGCACACAAAGGAAGATCGACGGAGGGTTGCCGGGTCTTGTTCGTTAGACCCGCACCCTCCGCGTTAGTCATAATCAACGGGAGAAACAGGAAAGAAACCAATCAACAATTTTAAATAAATTAAAATTGTTTCGTGATCGGGTTCTATATTTCAAAAGAATAAACACGGGATTTTAAAAAGAATTCCAACATCCCTTACCTCGCAGCTGTCGTTGCCGAACGAGGGATCGTCGCGGAATCGCTCGTCGTGGAGGAAGGAGATCGTCGCGTCGTCGCGGTATCCGGCGTCGCGTCGCCAATCTCCGGATCAAGATCAAACGGATTTAATTAGTTTAAATCCGTTGATATTGAAATTAAAAAGGGAGAAGAAAAGATCCGATTCTCACCTTTGTTGCCGAACGAGGATCGGCCGCGGAAGAAAGACGTCGCCGAAGAACGTCGCGGGTAGATCTCGTCGACGTCGCAGATCTTGGTGTGCGTCGTCGAATTCCGTTCGCCGGAGTTCTTCGCGTTCTTCGCGTTCTTCGCGTTCTTCGCGTTCTTCGCGTTCTTCGCGGAGAGGGTGGAGGAACGAAGATTCTTTCAAATCCTTTCCAAGGATTTTTGGGTTGGTCTTATTTTATAAACATGCCAACACGAAACCGGTTAAGAAACGATCCATCAATTCGTTGAATTAATTCAACGAAAGAAACGACCCATTTAATTCACGAAGAAACAGTCCATTTAATTCACGAAATAAACCGCCCAATTAAATGGTCTGTTAAGAATTAAAGAAAACGCGTCGGTTGACTTTTCAGTTACTTTGACGGGTTTTCGCGGGTGCGTTACTTAGCGAAAGAAACGGCGGGGCTCGTGCGGGTCCCACCGCACAAATATCCTACCAAGGGGTAGGATATTTCTGGATAGCATCCTATCCAGTTCAACTCAGTTCAAGCCGTCTTTAAGTGACTTCAAGTGGCTTCCAAGCAGCTTAAGTGAAATAAAATAAAGTTGTCGCACAAACTTTATTTTATTTCTGACTTAAAGCCGTAAAATTTAAAAACCACGTCTGAGCAAACGCAACTCCGGAAGAGGCGTTTCTAAGCAAATACCGGCGCTGCGATTTCATCGGTGCCCTCAGAATTCGATTCCGGGCACCGGTTCAAAAGATAGAAAAACCCGCTCGTCCGTTCACTGAACGTACCCGAGCCAAACTTCGGAAATTGATTCCGGGCACACCGGGCCTCGGAATCAGGTGTCGTCTGAAGCTGCGCTCTCGTAAAATTCCAAAGAAAATTAAGAAAAAAAAAAAAATTTCCTTGAAATTTGCGGGTCTTTACAATATATACCAAATAATAAATAATAAAACAAAATGAGTTCGTTGTGATCCGAAACCACTAAAATTAATCTAAACGATTATCATTAATATTTTATATAATGAATAATCTTCATATCTTGACAAATTAATATAAAAGTCCAATTACTGTTATATAAGGTTAGTAATAACATATAATTTAAATTATCGATAATAGTAATCATTTTATATGTTTTATCATAAATGATTATAAGTGATCCGATCAAGAAAACAATGAAAATGAACACTACAGAAAGATGAAATTGGAAACTATAACTCATAAAAATGAATATAAATGAACTAAATAAAGATATAATGATACAAAAAAATGTATAATATGTTTTTATTTACAATTTATTAAATCTAATTTTATTTAATGGGATATTAATGTGAATAAATCATTCAGATATAATGTAAGTCGATTCCCGAACCCAATTTCCTTTTTTTTATTATTCTTATTTCATGCCAAATTTCAGTATGTATGTATTTATAATATTTCTAAAATATAATTTAATTATAATTACTTTATAATTTTTGGGATTTAAATTCTTATAATATGATTTTATGACAAATTTAATGGGGTTTACTAAATAAATATTCCTTCTAAAAATACTTGTTTTAATTCTGTTGAGATTGATTATTCTTCACTCAACATTGATGATTATTATGAAAATTATTTTATTCCATCTTTATTTTGGGAACAATAAGGATTATTCATGAATATATGATTATATTATTTTCCTCAGACCCATTTCCTTTTTATGGGTTATTTTATGTCTATGATTGTTGTTTATTCTATATGGAATACATGATTATGTAAATATTAAGATGTGATGGGAGCACCCATAAATATAAAGGGATCCAATTAATTAGTTAATGTGATTTATTTGATGAGAAAATGTTATATATACATGAACATGATTCTATATTTGTTATCAATGATCATGTTATGATTATGCATATATGTAATGCATGAATATGATGCACACATTGTTCATACCTATGTGTGGTAATTAAATACTAAGACATGATGTTTTATTTTTAAGAATTTACACATTACATAGATATGTATAATACTTCCTCTCATGATTACGATGATGATCACATGTTTATGTTATGAGGATGATGATTATACTCACCCATGTTATATTGATTCATGTTGTTATCTATCCTCTTACGGGGCTTTTAGCTCACCCTTTTTTTAATGTATATCCTCAGGTCTCTAGTTATACTAAGGATTATATGATGGTCAGTACGAAGATATATAATAAGTAATTAAATAATATATTTTTTTTATCTAGTAAAAGTTAGATTTGGTCTAAAGTTTCACGATTCACTAAACCTTTGGATCATGGTCTTATGTCACTGCTATCTTGTTAATCTTTAATATGATGTAATACTAATTTCATAAAAAATCATTGTACATGTAGATGGTATCAAAGCATGGTTCAGTCATTTTGGAAATTAGTATTTGTTAAAATTAGTGAAAACCCTCAGTATGAGACTATGTATATGTTTGTACACAATAATATTTGTTCAAAAAATTATAAATATAATGATAGGGATCCCACAAGATATGCAATTAGGATTAATGTTGTGGAGTAATAAATTATTGTTTTCAGGAATTATTGACTTATTCTTTGGTCCAACCTTTTGAATTGTAGAAAATGGTGTGGACAAGAGGAATTAATGATAGAGATTTAACCACACTTATTTTCTTAAATATTTCGAAAAATAAAATTTAAAGGGTCAAATTTCAAGGGGGATTATGGAAAACCATATTTTTATCATTAGAAATTCAATTATTATAAATATTTAATATATTATAAGGCAAATAAAAACCAATATAAATGAAAATAAAAACGTTATAAATGAAGAATGAATGAAATCAGAGGAATTTGTAGAAGTTAAAGATCATATACTACTGGAAAATGAATTTGACTGTAGGAATAGTAATTTCACAATTAAGAATAGTAATTCAGACAATTCAATAGTAACATCACCAATAAAAGTATAAATAAAGTTTAGTTATATTATGAATGAAAATTTAATATATTTATTTCAAGGTATATATAAATAATTGTTTTAAAAATGGTAAACTATTGGTTGGAATTTTTATAAGTCATAAATATTGAATTAAAATTTTATAATTAATATAATAATTTAAAAGAAAATAAATTTTCATAAAATTGACTCATAAATTAATATTTAATTGTATTAGGATTATAATATAATTTCATGAGACTTAAATTAAATTTTCAATGTTTCATTAAATAAGTTATAATTTAAAATTGACATTCTATCGAGTAAATGGTGATTTTATTTAAAAACAATTATATTATTTAAAAAATTATACTCATAAAATGGAGTTCATTTTTTAAAATTTACACATCTAAAAAGACTTTGGTTGTATTTTTGGTATTGTCTATAATATTTTTATTTTTTGTGAATATTTAAATACTATGATTTATAGTACTTAAAAAATACATGAATTTTTGAGTCATGTATTATGTATGAATAATTTTTGAACACTAAAATCAGAAAATAACTATCCTTTCAGTTTATATAGTAATAGGAATCAAAACTATTCATATTATTGAGCCAAAATATAAAACTAATGAATAAAATATTAAAACCCCCATCTCATCCCCAATAAATACCACCACACTCAACCTCTTCTCCTCATACCTTCCAAGATAGTTCATCAAATTTCTACCCAATCCTCTTCCCATTCCCCTCTCCCACATCCAAGAGCAATTGGTCTCAACAAAAGTCCAAATCGAATTTCCATAAGGAGGTTCTCAATGAGAAGAAGGTCAGGAGGTAAAATCATATTCAGTTTTCTTTTTAATTTATTTTAATGTACTTTTAATTTATTATTCTCACAAAATATCCCCTTATCCAAGTGTCATGAAAACTATATCAAATTATATATACTATAAGTTTATTATTTTAATGGAATAATACATCATCAAGCCACTTATCCAATCCGTTTTATTCTAAAAATGGAAACATTGACCGTGATGTGTCGATTTACAACCATCATAGAAGATGCGTTCAGGAGTTGCCAAAAAACCATTATAATGAATGAAACAAATTTAACACTATATTTTATAAACACTTTTTAACCAACATTTTTATATAATATTAAATAAGAAAACAAAACAAGTTTGTTGTGATTGAAAGCCACAAAAAAGTAGTCTAAATGATTATCAATAATATTTTATATAACAAATTATCCACTTATATAGAAAAAATAATATATAATATTAATTAAAAAAATTATGTTCATTAATAAATATATTTTCAATTTTGGATAATTAACCCCATTTTACATTTTCATTGATAAATTTATATAGGAGAACCGATCATAAAAACTATGAAAATAAACACTCCCGGATGATGAAAGTGAAAACTATAAATCAAAAAATGGCCATTAATGAAATTCATAAAACTATAATGAATAAAATAAATGTATAATAAGTTATGGATTTATTAATTAATGAATAAAATATTATTATTCAGGATGTTGATGTTAAAAAATCATTCCAACATAATGTAAGAGGATTCTCAAACAAAATTCCCATTCATTGGGTTCTTCCTCTTTCATACTGAATTTTAATGTGGTTGTTCTTTTAATATCAATAAAAAAAATTTAATTTTAATTAACTTTTCATTTTTGGGATATAAATTCTTCCAATATGATTTTATGAAAAATGAAAAAAGTATTC
Organism: Viscum album; assembly: GCA_963277665.1. Taxonomy (NCBI): domain Eukaryota; kingdom Viridiplantae; phylum Streptophyta; class Magnoliopsida; order Santalales; family Viscaceae; genus Viscum; species Viscum album. The sequence continues at coordinate 381,810,072 of OY728125.1, forward strand.
CAAAAATAACACTTCTTTCAAATAATACATATTTTACTTCTCTTGGGATTCTCTATTCTTCAATCAAGATTGACGATTATTATACCAAGTATGTTATTACATTTTAATTTTGGTAACTAAATTTTTTTTTCATGATAGTATACATTATAAAATTATCATGAATCCCATATCCTTTGAATTATTTACTTTTTTTCTTAAATTGATATACCTTCTATATGGAATTCTTGATTATATAAATGTAACGATGTGATAGGTGCATCCAGAATTGTATAGAACTCCAATGGATTGGGTAATTTAATATATAACATGAGATAATATGAAATGTGGATCAATATGATTCTGTAATTTTTCATAATTCTGATTTTATTATTATGCACATATGTTATGTGTGAACATGATACTAGATTTGTCCACAGCTTTGCACTATATTTGACCACTAAGACATGAAGTTTCCTTTTTATTCATTTCCATAATACCTGACTATATATAATTCTTATTATCCTCATTTTTTATTATTATAATGATTATGCTCACCCATGTTATTTGATTCAAATTCTTATTTATCCTCTTTAGGGGCTTTTTGTATACCCATCTCATTGAATTATATAAAAGGGTTACTACTTATACTAAGGATTACTTGAGGGACACTTAGAATCTAGATAAGATGAAATTAAATAATTATTATGTTTTATTAAATAAATGTTATGATTGGTCCTAATTTTATGATGACACTAAACCTTTAGATAAAGGTTTTTTAATAGTACTGCATTGTTTATCTTACAATTGATGTAACAATAATGTAATAAAAACTTGTTAATGGATGTACTCATTATTGACCCAAATCTGATGATATACATAATGAAAAAAAATTCTTGGAAAAGTATTTAAGTATTCATAGTTGATCAATCAATTCATAAATAAGGTATTGATGATATTTGTTTTTGATAGTAATATTATTATGATCCTAATAAGAAACTCAAATTTGTGTTTATCCATACTTATTATTAATAAAAAAATATGTGAAAAAAAGGTGACACACTTGGATAAATGATTCTATTTTCAAAATCCTCACAGATTTACTTTTTTCAATTGATGAAATTCAATTGGGGCCACTTTAAATTATTAATTTAAATTGGAGTAAAACCAAAAATGAGTCCTATTTAAAAATAAACTCCACCATTTAGTGGAAGACAAATAATATCTTCCATAAATTCTTCAACAAATTTTTGTAAAATTGGAATATATTTCATTTCTAGTTTCTTCCCAACCATTTGAGATAAATTCCACTTTTTAATAATATTCAAGACCCATATAATAAATGTGATTTTCATCAGATGATCATATTTATCGTCACAATGATAAATGATCATTTGTTGATTTAGAATACCAAACATGAATTCCCTTAGTTGAAAATTAATTTGGGATTTATTCAAATAAATAAAATATATTCTCAAAATATCATCGACCATAACTATAGAGAGGATAAAATTATTTTATGGAATCGTATTCTCACAAAATTCAACCATAGAAGATTCTTATAAATCAAATGAGACCATTGTACCTTTTTAGATTTTCATTGATAATTCAACATCTAATTATTTAGGTGGTAATATAACACCCTTAAAAAATTCCATAAAAATAAAAGAGTGGGTATATAAAGAATCAAATTAGTCATTAACAGCTCTAGAGTAGAAGATAAGTGTTTGTTTGACCACCTCTTTGTTAAACACCTCATGATAAATAGTGATCACATGAGATTTCGAATTGTATCTATAATTAAATGGTTTTTGATAAAAATAATCATAATTAACCCTCAAATTTGGGCAGTGGTTAACATTATATCCATAGTCCATGAATTTAAACATTGGATTGTGGGTGGGGCATTATGTGGATAGTTACCTTTATTCACATGATTAGATATCTCCTTCTCATCACATCAGTATTTTGTAATATAATGACATTTCTTTCCCCACATAAATAATTTATTATTTTTTTTAATATAGTTTCCTTAATGTTTCCTTCTACACATAGAGAATAATGGTTGTTTTATCTTCTTCTTTCTATGGTTTTAAGAATTTACATTGAATCTTATCTTTCTTTTTGTCTGAAAACTATGGTATTGATGGTACAGTCCAATACACATTTCGAACATCCTTTCAATTTTAATTATTTATCCATATATATAAAAGACCCTTATGGATGGTCCCACTTGAAAATTTTGTTTTAAACCTCTAAAGAACCAGTCAACCTTACTTTCAGGTTGGATGATAATACTAGAATCTTGCCTTCTAAGTGTTGTTAAAGTTTCTTCATAGGTACTGATAGATTCATTATCCTTCATCATAAATCAAATAATTGCATCTCCTTGTTTTTTTATGAATTTGATTTTATTACATATTTATGAATACGATCATTATGTTATCTCATTCCATGTATTTAATATCATTATATTCCCTTATGTTCTTAACTAGATTAAACCATTGACCTGCTTTTCCTTCAAAATGATAAATATCCAAAATAACCTTTCTATGATTTGAACACTTCAAAATTATACATATATTATCAAGGGTACTAATACAATGATAAAAAATTAGTAGATTAGTAGACCAACTAAAATAAAATGGATTTGTTCTCATGAAGTACTCAAAATAATGTTGTTCTTAACTAAAATAAGGTTACTATATAATTGATTATTAGTTTGATTCCATTGGGTTCTATAAATTAACTAAAAGAAAAAACTTAGTGTGAGACACACTAATATTTTAGGGAAACAAAATAATCATGATAATTAATTTACATGATTTCTAAATAATGAACTATTTTCAATATATAAAACCATAATTTTAACCTAGGGATTCATAATTTTTACCAAAAATTAAAGATTTTATCCTATAAATAGGCCTATCACTATGGTTCTCAAAAAGATTTTCTTATATGGTTTTCCAATGGTTAATTAAAACATTTTATGATTCCAAAAATAACAACCCATACATTACATATATAAATATCACATCTTATTATATGGATATTCATTATATAATATGATGATTCAGACTAGAATCGTGTATTTCTATTTCGTTTCGAAACTCGGATACATAAAAATTCAGTAATTATGTGAAACAAATAATCTCCCTCTTAGTGGTTCATAACTAGAACCCTTCTTTAACTTATCTTACATAGAAACATTCTCCATAATATAAGAAAAGGAAGAAAATAAAGGGTGATATCTAACGCTTAACAAGGTTAAGAAAAATGATATATCTATGATTAAATACACATAACATTATCCTAAAGGAATAATAACATGATTTTAATGTTTAAATCTATTCACATCATATCATAAATCATAATATTGAGTCTAGGAAAAAATATTATAATTACATAATTCGTGAATTAGAAATGGATCAAAAAAATGATCCATGAGGGCATAACATTATCAAAAGATAAGGAATTTTTTAATACACATAAGTATAGAAAAAATTATTTCACATATACACAACAAGACAATAATAACATGCTAGGATTGGGTTAACCACCCATTTACCTACATCTGGCTTGGAATAACCTATTTTGTACCCTATTCTAGGGTTGATATAACATCCAATGTATCCTTTGAGCACATAAAATATTAATCATTACAAAATAATCTTAAGGAAAATATAGGTCCCACCTATCACATAATTAATATTATATACGTGTGTTCCATAATATCATAAAAAATTATTTATACCAGATTATATGAAAATAAATGTGTTTCATATCATAACCCATAGAAAAAAATGGGTTTCCTAAAAATCATTGTATCAAAAACACAAACCATCAAGATAAATAAAAAGTATTGTATCGTTAGATAAAAACCCCATTAAATTTAAACTAACATAATAGTATGTCATATAAAATGGAAAATGATTTTTAAAGATATCTTATAACATTTCATGAAGAAAATAAGCATATTATTTTTGTATAATTTCCATAAAATGTAAACATTTGAATTTTTTTTTATGAAAAACCATTTCTTTTAATATAAAATTCTGAAATTTTAAAGCAACATTCAATTCGATTAGTGGTGATGATGGTGATAAATTCATTTCACATTATATATGTTAAAATAAATCATTCCTTTCACAATTTAACAAAAATCATAAATATCCACATCAAAAAAAGTGAAAAGTGGAAATACATTGAACAATTTTTAAAAAATAAAAAATGTAAAAAATAAATTGAAACAAAAAACGGATAATAGATAAAATTATTTAATTTTTTTAGAAAACATAGATATGGAAGAGAATCGTTTTTGGGGAAAGTGAGAAATAATGTTGATTATCCTTAAATACATATGTTCTGTTTCTTGAGAACTTAATGTGAGAAAAATGAAAGGAATACATGTATTTTAAAAAAATCCCCAGTGGAGGAAAATTTATAAGTTTATTTAAATATAAATCTTAAAATTTCATCATTAAGGACATAATCATATGTAATCATGATAAAAAATGAGACTGTATCATTAAACCCTTACCACTTTGAAAACTTTTTGATCATAAGTCCCATGAAAAAAAGAACATTATTTGGATTTGTAAATTACCACAAATTTTATAAAAGGAATCATAAAATAAATTAATTTAACCTAAAAAATGAAAACAAACAATGAAGTGGTCTATAAAGAATGTGTCCTATAGAAATGCAGGTGATACATAAAATATCACACATTAAGTTCCACTTCCTTAAAATGGATTCTAAAACCTTATATAATAAATTTAAAATTATTATAACTTTATTCCAGAATCTCATTAATAATTATTATATAGTATTTTTTAACATATATTAAGAATAATCTGAAATTTTAGTGATATGAAATTAATTACATCATTTATAGGGACGGTAGACCATATAAACGCATTAACACTGTTTCAATTTTGTGATGGATGAAAAATATAAATTTTAAAAAAAATAATCTCTAAGATATCATTATTACGTTATATAAATCATATATATTAATTGTAACAATCCCTCATACCATCCATATAGAATAATATTGAAAAATGAATCATGTCTCTTTGTTGAGGTGGCATTCCCAACGTACGCACGAATGACGTTATAGTTTTCCATTAGTTTAGAAGGTAGGAAAGAAGATATGTTATAAAACTTTTATACGTACAATTATTTCATAAGTATGGTATATAAATAGAAAGTCTATTATAATAACAATCCATTAATGGCGATATTTGAAAATAAATCATGCAACTACTTGGAGATAGTATGTCATACAAACACACAAGCGATAATTTCAATTAACCGTTGACGAAAAGATGGTGTATAATATTATTTCTACAATATTATTAACATTAAATAAACATTAGCATTCTTATGTACTTATTTTATGAAAAATTACATAGATTTATTGATAGTATAAGAATAAATAAATTTAATGTGGCCTAGTAAGACAACTACCTCTTTAGAAAACCTCCTTTAGACCATTTCTAAAGAAATGTAGGGTTTTTATTTTTGGGAGATAATTTTCATAAAAAAATTATAAAGATGCATAGAATAAATGTTCTAGGGAATTTAGATTTATACATCTTAAAGTTGTTTAAATAATAGAAAGGATGTATTTCCTATTATAATAGAGGAGGAAGAAACACTTAGAGTTTCTAAAATGGTGAAATTGTAATAAAGTCTTTCTCAATAAAAATGGTTCCTTATTTCATATATAAGTATAGTAGATTAAATTTTAGGCCATATATTATCCCTATTTTTCTATTTTTAATATATTCATTATTTGTCAATTATTCAATAATTTATTATTTTGATAAAATATCATGAATGTTAATTTGGACATCATTCATTAAATGTTTCATAAAAGTCATTAAAGAGGTAGAAATAAAATATAATTATTTGTAGAAATATTAATTTATCAAATTCATCTAAAATATTTTTGGAACCTATAAAATCACGGATGTTTTATTACTTCTAATATTTTTAACATCATTTATTATATATTTTTATTAATATGAGAAATAATGCCTCAATGTTTAATGAGAACATAAGCTCATTATATAATTACAAAAAATTAGGAATAAATATATATTATGAAAATAAATTCACTAATATCAAAATTACTCTCATAATTTTTTCATAACTAGTTTTTTTTATGATAATACATAAATGATATTTAAAACTAAGAGAGTGAAATTTTGTATCTTTCACTGTATTAAATATTATAAATTGAATTTTCATGGAAACATTTCCATTAAGAAAATAATATTTTTTTTCTATAGATTTTAGTTCTTAATTCCATTGATCTAATAAAAATTATGTTGAAAATTTATGATCTTATCACTTAGTTTTATCCTAGATAGACACGATTTTCCCTTTATCAAGGGGATAATTTTTAACATGGTTACTATTCCTATTGAAAAAAATAAATGGGTCATATTTAACAAATTTAAAACAACATATTTGATTGATGGAATTAATTTTATCAAAATCAATACCTATAAGTGGAATAAATTAATATTAATATAATATAAAAAAACAAATAAAAATTTATTTTTAAAGATATTTATTTTTTTATCCTAAAACATGATTTATTTTAATTCAATGCCTGGAAAAATAAATTATGACCATTAATTTTCATATTTAATATATTTTAAATTAATTTTATTAAATTAATTAAACAATAGTCATAAATTAAATAAATTAGGATAAAAACATTAAATGCATAAAAATAGATTTTTCATAAAAACAACTTATTCATTTTGAAATGATTTTTGTTTTTCATTTCTAATTTATTTATAAATAATGAATTAATTTTTTAATAGTGAACAAAAAAATTTAGAAATTATTTTTTCTAATTAATAACCACCAATACAACATCAAGACGATAACATATAATAATAATAATCTAATGGTATATCATGGTTCGTTTAGACTTGATTTTATGTGTAATGTGAGTTAATAAAAAACAATTATTGAAAAAAAACATTTCATAATATATCTTGTTGTTACACATGATACATGAGCTTCAAAAACATCACTGTGTCTTTTCTCCAATAACCTTAAAAAGAACACCATCGGTCCTTGTAATATGGCCTTAAATGGTATGACTTTTATGTTGGAGATTATATTTCAAAAATTTTCATTACTTTTATTTTGGAAATCAAAAACACTTTCTTAAAACATATTTAATGACATTTTATAACCAAAGTTATTTAAATTTCTTTTAGAAAACATATTCTTTACCATACTAAGAAAAAGTCTTTATGCATTATGAGAATGAAAAAAATATTTGTCATTATAATTTTCATAATGAGTATGAGTCTGATAAATCAAACTCATCCTTATCAGTTCCAGAAGTTAGAACTTCTATTATGACTATCATAATGACAATGTCTTAAGAATTAGACTGATATAGGTTCTAATAAAATTGTATTCACACTAATAATCAATAGAATATTAACATTGTTATGGAAGTCCATTATACTAACATAGGTTTATAAACATATTCAGTATACTTATTTATAATCTAAGGAAAATATTTTACATTGTAATCATGCAATCTTGTATGATGTCAGACATTTAGTTATGTGAAATTATTAGGAGCTATCAAGTGTTAGGATTCCATGTCATTTTAAAAAACTCATAGATTTATGACTATTTTGATAAAAAGATTTCCCTTGGGAAGATGGCTATAAATACCAGTTCATTTAAACGTTTTATGAAATTGAATTTCATTTAAAAGTTTTTAGTTTTAGAGATATCTAATGATTTCTTAGTGTGAATTTTTTTTCATATCCTTTTAAACAATATATTGATTTTTATTTCTAGAGAATAAATTTCATGTTGTATCCTTAAGAACATTTTCATTGTAATCTGAATATGATCATCATATTAATTGAGGGCTTCTGGGGATTAGAAGGTAGAGAATCTGATCCATCTGATCAAGGGACAATTAGGATAGGTAGAAAGAGAATTCAATCATCAAATTGATGGATTCTGAGGATAGAAATATAGGGTAATTATGATCTTCATATTAAGGGATTCCCTTGTACGGAAAGGCAAACCTATTTAAAATATAAAGCAAAGGAATAGTTTATCTGGGCAATAGACTATCATTATCTTAATGTTTAAAGAGGTTTATTATTTTAATATCTTATAAGTAATTATTATATTTTTATGATATTGTGTTACTTGTTTCATACGATTTTTTATTCCACTGATCATATAATAAAAAATGAAATATCATATTAATATTTATATTCTGTTTGTTTTATATGTATTAATATAATTACAATAATAACAGTATATTTGAATTAATAAAATTCATCATGATAAAAATTAATGTATTATGTATAATTTTATCCATAGCTACTCTGATATTTTACAATCAGATTTAATTAGACCAGAACCAGGTTCTTATTCATCTATTTTTTTAATATGAATGAGGTCCTTGCCCGATAATATACTTAATGTAGTTTTAGTTTTTTGTTTTTGTAATTATTCTAAATTTTATTTCTTAAAATAAAATACAACCCATCTTATATGTATTTAAATTAAAAGTTATTCCTATGATCATAATCATAATTATAAAAAAAATATCCAATAATTGGTATTAGGTAAATATTATATTTCTCAAATACTTATTAAGCTTCTATTTCTTTATTTTTTCATGTTTTTTTATGTTTTGTTATAAATATTATATTTATGAAACCTTTCTACACTAAAATTTAATATTGGAAAATAATGTATTTATTTTAATATGGTAGGTTTTAGTTTTGATTCCATTAGAAACATTAATCGATTCAAACAACCCATCATTGACGGTGCTTACAATGAGTAATGGATGGATATGATGAAGTCTTTTATTGTCAACATGACAGTTTAAAACATTTTCATGCTTACTGGAGATTCTAATTTTACTAATCAGGATTTTATAGAATTTATTATTTAAAAAAAATTAATATTAATTAAAATACAACATTAGAAACACTATGTTATGTCCTATGAAGAGAAGAATTTATATTCAATTTTTTTGGTAAATATTCTAATTGTGTCTGAAGAAAACATAATGTCATTTATTTAGGTACTTCTATGGTTATTGAAACTAAGAGAGCTATACTTAGAGCATATTATCTAGCTTTCAATTTCCTTCTTGGTGACTATATTTCAAAATTTACGGGAGATTTATAATGAATATTACTAATCAAAAATTCATTAAAGACAAAGGTCTTGACATTGATATTATTTTTGAGAAGGTAATTGATATTATTCCCAATGAATGGGATACTAAGAGAAAAGTTGCTAATAAAAAATTAAATTTAATAATCTTACTCTTCACGATATTTTTGGAACCTAAATATAGTATAAAGGATGATTAAAATGATATCTTTATAAAAATAAAAGTAAAAATGGAGGTTTTCTGTTTCTATGACTAGTATAACTACTAATGTACAAAATCCTAAAAAATTGTTAAATATTAAATGAAGAAGAAAGTTATTAACTCAAGTATGTATGAACATTATGAAAATGAATTAGTCAACCTCTCGAGAAGGATGAAAAATATTTTTGGAAACAACGATTTTCAATATCGATATAAGATAGTTCATAATGAAATAAATTGAGATTTATATCTTTTGAATGTAAGAAATCAAGACACATAAAAATGGATTTTCCGAACTACAAGAGGAATGATCAGAAAAAATATATTCTAAAAAAATAATATTCATCATTATAAATATAAGTGAAATAATTTTTTGAAAGCCTTAGATACACAAAGCATCAATTTAGGTGATTCTTCAAATTGTTCTACTGAGAATAAATGTTCACGATAGAGGAAAATCGGTCATTACGCTAACGTAGCCCCTGTAAACCAATATATTATATCTATGTTTTGAACATATGAGAACCTTACTTACATGTCATTTAGTAAAAACATTCCCAATGAGAAATATTATACATCTTCCGATGAAGATTTTTCCTCAGCCAGTGAAGATTAAAATTTTAAAAATTTTAAAAAAACATGATAATTTTAAGGTGATGCTTTATAAGGCTAATTCAAGAATATATGTTTTAAAAAAATAAATATCTAATCTTAGAGAATATCTTGATGAGTTCAATTTTGAAAAAGAAACCATTTCAAATGTTTTTAAAATAGTAGATTATGATAAAATTGTTTTAGAAACTAAAATTAATTCCAAAATTAATACTAATAATGAAAAAATCATTATAAAACTGAAATCATAAATTTCTTCTTTAAAGCCATTTATTTAAAACATTAACACATCTAAAGAAATATTTGAGAAAATATAAAAATAGATTCCCCATTATAGTACAATTTTCGTAATGGGATATACATAAAAAATATTGTTTTTAGTAAAAATGTCTTTGTTCCTAAGAATGCCCATTTTTGTAATAAATTTTAAATTAGTGGCCATTAGAAAAAGTTGTTTTCATTATATAAATTTCAATCACATGTTTTATAAAAATCATTATTTTATAAAAAAAATTAAGGACTCTTCATTTTATGTTTTCTTTTAGTAAAGCCTTAATTTCAAATGTTTTTTCATTAATGCCCTCAAGAAAAACATTTTAAACATAAGATAATTATACGATGAAGGATAAACTGTGAACTACAAGAATTATAAATGTTTAATACATTATTTCAAGAATGAATTTATTATTTTATCCAATTGGCATGAGGTTGTTTATAAAATTAACTTATAATACCTTAAGATCCATGACATATCTTACCATAGTGCGATTGAAGATAAATTTTCATTATGGCATAGAAGGTTGTGACATTGTAACCTTAGAATATTATCAATTTTTACAATGAAATGAATTTTTAAGGAACTAAAGAAACATAGGATTGGAATTTTTTCTATGACCCTTTTCAACATTGTAAGAGACCTCATTCTTGTTTTAAATATATAGGTGACGTATAAACATCTGATTTATTATAGTTAGTTCACATGGATGTATTTAGTCATACAAAATCTATGATTATTGGTGTAGAATAACATATATATTCATTAGTTGATGATTAAAAAAGATATACATGGGTTTATTTTATTAATAAAAAAATAAAGCCTTTTTTATTTTAATTTTATTTATCCAAATAAAAAAAAGAAAAAATAACCCTTTATAACAATTCATAGTGACCATGGTGGAGAATTTCTAAATTTTGATTCTGAATAATTTTATACTAAGTAAGGTGTCAAATATTTTTTTCAAAAAGTCAAACCACATATAAAAATTATGTACATGAATGAAGAAATTAAATTATTCAAGAAATAACTAGAAGCATGTTGAGTGAATAATCAATTGCTAAACATTTGTTGGCTGAAGTGGTAAGTATTACCTGATATACTGTAAATCATTTTTAAAATATTTATTTTCTTAATAAAACTCCTCATGAGTTTTGGATAAGAAGGATACCAAAAAATTCTTATATTAATACTTTTGGTTATAATGTATTAATACAAAATATGAAATATAACTTACATAAATCTGAACTAAAATATGGTGAAGAAATATTATTATGTTATTCAACTATATATATGTATTATAGAGTTTTTAAAAAAAATTATTATACTATAAAATAAATAATACATGTTATGTTTGATAAAACTGACTATTTTGTTTTCAAACAACCCCAACCAAAATCATCGAATGTGATTTTAAAAAAGATTGATCCTTTGTTAGAATGATCATATAATAATGATTCAACACATGGAATTTTTTCTAAAGTTATCCCTCCAAAATATTTCCTACCTTATGATAAAAAAAGACTTTTCAAAACCCCAACAGTCAGATGATTCTATGGAATCATCCTAGTGCGAGCAACATTAGTCGTTTTGATTAACCAGTTAAAAATAGATATTATTTGAAGAATAAAATTTAACATCTTGCATTCTTATCCCAGTTGTAACCTACATAACTTGATGAGGTTTTTTAGATATGACGATTTTATTAGTTCTATAAAATCTGAACTCAATGAATTAGAGAGGAACAATGTGTGAAATTTAGTTGAACAACCAAAATAAAGTAATATAATTAGAGTAAAATGGGGTTTATTTAAATGTAATTATAATGGAATAATTGTTTTAAATAAAGAGATAAGAAGTCCTAAGGGTTAAAATTAAGAAAAACACATATACTATAATTAAAACTATACAACAATAGATTTAATGGATGGTATTCATATTGTACCAGCCTTTTCAACATTATTTAATTGAATACATTTTCAAATGTTTGTGAATTTTGAATTTGGTAAATGATTTGTTTAGGATGATGTTTTTATTTAACAACCACACATTTTAAAAATAAAAAACATCTTCAATACGTTTATAAACATAAAAAATATTTATATGGAATTAAATAGTAACCATGATCTTGGTATGAAAGGTTAACCTACTTTTTATTAAATTTTTTTTAAGTGATCGGAGGATCCAACAATTTTGATAAACAATTTAATAAAAATATTCCAATTGTTCACAAATATTATGATGATATTATATATTACTCTGTGAAGAAATTGTTAACAAATTCCAATTTGGGTTATATGAAATTTTAGTTTGAAATTCGTCTGATGGGAGAGTTAACATATTAACATGGTATTAAAATTTACCAAAACTAGAAGGAAATTTTATATCTCAAATTAATCATATAAATTGTATTCTTAATATATTTGGATTCAAAAATACTAATGGTTTTACTCCTCCAATTGGTGCCTCGAATCCCTTGATCTTGATGAGTCTAGGAAACCAGTTAATCAAAATTATTTTATATTTATGATATGAAAAATTACGTTAACTAACTTCTAGTAATATATATTTTGTTTTTTTATCCCTATATTTATCATATTATGAAAATCCAAAGGAATCCAATATAAATATTTTAAAATAGTTTTTTCATTATCTAATGTGAACTATGGATTTCAGAATTTTATATTCTTCTGGAAATGTTTTAAAACGAAATTGATTTTCAAATAATGAATTTGGTGGTTTTTTGATGGATAGAAATAGTACATCCATGATTTTCTATTTCAAAGTAGTGTCTTTATTTTCTTGTTCAAGTAAGAAAAAACACTCAATAGAACATTCCACTACTGAAGCTAAATATTTTGCAGTTGGATATTGTTCTAATGGTTTGTGGATGCTATAAATACTAACTGACTATGGCATGAATTTTACTAAAACTCAAATACAACATCATAACATAAGTGCATTTTCTATAAGTAAAAATATATCATTTCACTCAAAGAATAATCAATTAGATTTAAGAAACCATTTTTTATGGATCATTCACTTAAAGAAGATATCATATTACAATTTTTCACAATTTAAGAGAAACATGATGATGTTTTCTATAGCCTCGTCCACCTAATATAATATATTACATGAAATGAAATCTAGGAATGATCCATGTAATTAATCGTCCGTACATACTTATTTTTATCCATCTGTTTATATAAATCTAGTATTTTGCATAGGGGGAGTACATGGGATTTATGTTTTTCAGAAAAAATATTAAAAAAAGTATTGTTATCTAAAAACATTATTTTTTTTAAAAATATTTATCATAATCAGTTTACTGGAATAAGAACTTTTTAAAAACATCTGAATTTATAATCCTTAAAAGTATAATTGCACTGAAAAAAAGATATAAAAAATCCGGACAAAAATTTTTTTAATTTATTTTCGGACTATAAATTTTTCAGTCAACTTTTTTGTAATAATATTTTATTTCAGAAACCCAATACATTGAGTGTTCAATGAAAAAAAAAATTGTAATTTTATTTTAAAAGGGCAATTACATTTTTTAACAAAAATATTATATCCATTATTTACATAAAAATTTTCATAGTCAATTTAGTTCACAAAATCAAGAGAAATATGTTTTTCACACCGATAAATATTTTCACTATAAATGGTACATGTATTTTCATTAATTAATTTCACCATTATATTATAAATACATTATATTTCTTTGTTATAATTTTTGTTTTTATAATTTTCTTTCTATTTATTATATTTTTCCTTAAAGGTTTTTCTATAATGTTCTCATTTTCATAATGATATAAAATTAATAACATCGAGTGTTGAAAACATGTTTAATTTTTTTATATAATAATGAATAAAGTCACACATAAGTATTTTTCATCTCAAACATTGTATTTGTTTTGACATTTCAACCAACACCCCATGTGCCTATATAAGGAGGGCCACCCATTGTGTCCCAAATTCATAGTCTGTTTGATTTTTTCCTAAACTACTGCTAACATCAAATTTTCTAGTTTGATATTTTCTTATTTTTGTCTGATTTCTCACATCAATGATGAATAAGGAGGATTTTTAAAATTGGAATGTTTTTATGGAATGTGTTATTAGTATAAACTTTTATAAGAAATTCAATTCATCCTTAAAAATATTATAACTTTTCAATAATGGGATTCAGAATGAATATAAAATATGAATACATATTCTAATTTGTTTTATCTTAATCTATTGCATTAGTTCTATGCTTCATCTCTCTTTATGAAAGTGGAAGGGAAAGAAAAATTTTCATTTTCAGTGTATAAAAAAAAGTTTGCTATTAAAAATTTATACTCTTGTTGGAATACAATCTAAATGAAAAGATCACATCCCCTCAAATAAATTTACTGATGATCTGGGAAATTTTAATATGATAAAGAAGAACAATCAATATTTATTATTATGAAAAATTTAGTAATTTCTCCACCAATCATTGGAGAACTGATTTTCTTCCTTGTAGATAAAAGGATTCCACATTTTGGGGAAATGTGATAGAGATACCCAACAAGTTTCATAATTTTTTTATTGTATTATGAGGTCAATTTTAGAAATATCGAAGTAGTAAGTTTCATATTTCTTATAGTTTTCAATGATAAGGCTTCAAAAAGAAATCAAATATTATCATGTTTCCATCATTGATAAGTAATATTGTTAAAAAGTTTTTGAAATTTTCCTAGGTGGAATGAAATCTCATTTGAAGAGAATAAAAATAAATTTTATATGTGAAGATATAATGAACATAATAAAGTTGATTTTTATAAGAAATAAAAAAGTATTGAAAAAGTGAATGGTTCATTATTTTTTGCAGATCCATTAGGGAAAGATGATAAATTTGATAAAAAGAATAAGAAAATAAAAGTATATAACTCCCCCCAAATAATGAAAAGATAAAAAACATAGTTCCTGAATAAATTCATTATTTATGGTTTTGAATGAAATTAAAAAAGAAAACCAGTAGATCCTCACATGGTAAAATACCCTATTGAGTTCTACACATTGAGAATTTCTACATCTAAAACACTAACAAAATAAAATAAAATAAAATAAAAAACATCATGATATAATAATCATTTATATATTGGTAAATGTATTAGTGTGGGATTCAAGATATGTTATTCCTCCAACCACCCACACTAAATAGTTGATCCCAAATGTAGTGTTAGTTTTTCAAGAAACATACATTGTATAAGTTGAGATTCCCCCTTTTTTACAAAAATTAAAAGGAAATTTTCATTAAAGGAAATCAGTTCTTTTAGATCAAGATAATACATAAAACCCTAAACCAGAAGAATGGGAGATCAAATAACAAACATTTGGTTTTAAAAATATATTAAATAGGATAATGAAGATGAGATCCAAGAATAAAATGTGGAAAAAAATTAAGTCAAAGAAAATCAAGGAGATAGAAAATATTGTTTAGAAGAAAAATGAGAATAATGAATTAAAATTAATGAAAATGTTCATTATGTAGAAGATAATGAGAATGAATAAATTTTGAATAAAGATGTAAATGGATATGAGAAAAATCAATCTGATAAAAAAATAATTGGAATCATCATCATCAGATATAACTTCCAATACTGATAATTAATGTACATTTGGTTGTTTAGAAGAAGAATATTCATCACAAGAAGATGAATCCTCATCAATGAAAGGAAAAAAGAGATAAAAATTCAAAAACCATGAGTGATGATAAAGTATACACTAATTTTTGGAAAAATAAAAAATTTAAGATGACATGGAATTTTTTATGAAATATGATAAATATGTTCCAAATAATGAAAAAAATATATCCCATAAATTAAATATTAGACCCATCCAAATAATCCTTCTTGAAGTACAACAAGAACAATTGCATTCAGTAGCAAAAATTGATCAAGAAGGGGTGATTATAGTGATTGTGTGTTGAAAATATTTTAAAAAACACTTATATACTTCTAAAGGCTTAATAAAGACTTCAACTAATCCATGAAATCCCAGATCAGAAATCAAAATCAATAAATATTATAATAGAAAAGGTGATTCTAATTAATGTTGACTTAAAAAATTCTGAAATATCCCAAAATCATAAGAGATATTGTAATCAAATAATGAAGTGGTATTATTAGGAAGAAGATAATATGAAATTTCATGATTAAAATTTTTATTTTTAAAGAGTCTCAAGAATGAACATTTTGATTCCTTCAGTTAGTTATCTAATGATTTTGAAGATTGGGTGATGTGTTTGGAATGTTTTTGAGATACAATAGATAATCGTATCGTGGAAGTAAATTCAATTAATGGAACAATTTGATATATGTAGTTTGAGGTAAATATAATAAAATATTATGAATAAAAAATCAACATATTAAATAACCGAAATAAATAATAATTTGAATGTGTTTATAATTCAGAAGATATGGTAATGATGCTGGAGTAGAACCGAAAATAATTTAATAAGTTGATATATTTTTGTGAATCCATTAATGAAGAAAATGTATTTTTCTTTTTAACACTTGTATTATTTTGTTCCATAGGAATTTCTTTAATAGTTGTTCATAAATGAATTACATTTATATCCAAATACAATTTATAAAAATGTTTTACAAATATTATTGATATAATTTTATTTCATACCGCTTTTGTGGATGATAATTTAGTTCAATATATTGTATCATAAGAATTTCTTATAATATTTTTAGAAATTTTATATCCTACCCCATTCCTTTTTGAAAATAACAAAGGGATGGATTTGAATACAAAGGTGGATAAATTATAATCAAATCCATATTTATTAAAAATGGTGGATAAAATTTCATAAATGGGGATGAAATTTGATAATGGAGGATAAATGTATATTAAGGGGCGAAAATGATCCTTGGGGGAAGATACTATCCATAGGGGGAGATAATCATATTCAATATCATACTCTATATCATATTAATATGACATATAAACTCAAGGGGAGTTAATTATTTATGATTATCTTTCAATTTGAAGTACTTAGAAGAATACATACTATATGTTTTATAATGTTTTTTTCATTTAATTTTGGTTCTGTTCATTCCAACAAGGGGGAGATTGTTTAGTCAGAATTTATATTTATCAATTTTCCATTCCTTATTTTTATTAATCACAAACACATTATTAAAATTAATTTCTAAATTTTAATATCAAAAGTGTTTTAGAATTTTTTTATAGAAAATATATTCTTTTACCATACTTAGAATATGTGCATATTTATTATGAGAATTACCTTTTTAAATATTCAATATAATTATCATAATTATTATGGGTTCCAAAAATCAGACTCATCCATATCAGTACCAGAAGATAGAATTTATTTCATAACTATTGTAATGAAAAATTCTTAACAATCAGACTGATACTGGTACTGCTAACATGAGATTCACACTCATATTGGATATTGTATTAACATTGTTAATTAATTCCTTCAGACTAACTTTTATTTGTAATCATATTTGGATGAATTATTTATAATGTATGGAATGTTTTTGACACTATAATGGTGTAAATTAATATGATGTTGTATGATTAGTACTTCCAGAATGCAATGATATTTCAAATTCTAGGTGTCCAATTCCTTGTGGAAAACTCATGGAAATATAACCTTGGGGGGATCAAGATTATTGTTGGGAAAATTCATAAAATGACCAGGTCAATTAAAGTGTTTAATGGAACAAAATTCCATTTAAAATTTCCCATTTTGTTAGAGCTCTGATGATTGGTTAGTGTGAACATATTGTTCTCCATTTTTATAATTGTTTTTTGTTTTTTTTCTCTATGGAAACCTCGTTAGGTTGCCTCAATTAAAAATTTTGTATATTAATATGTGTTTTATCATCATGACAATCGATGGATTTATAGGATAGGAAGACAGATTATATAATTCGTCATATCAACGACTACTAGGGCTTTGTACACATGGAATCTGATCATCAAATTTGGGGATTTCAATGATTGAAAGACAGATCCATTCAAATCAGTATATTTAGGGCATCCCTAGTAATGGAAGACATAATTTATTATATGAATAAAACAATGGACACCTTTAGTGTGAGTTCTTTAATACCTTCTTATTAATTTAATTTTTTTATTCATTTAATTTCTTTTAATTTGTTATTTTATTTGTATTGTATTATATTTTATTATAACTTACAAGTTTTTTTCCACTTATCAGATAATATAATGTAATATATAATATTTATATTTATATTTATTGTGCTTTCCCAATATGAATCTGATTTGGAGAAAGATAGTAAATTTGAATTATTTATATTAATCATGATAAAAATTCCTATATTCGGATTTATCAGATCCATAATTGCTCTAATATTTTTCACTAGGATTTAATTATACCATATCCAATTTTCAATTATATGAATTTTTTATTAAATGACGGGTTGAGTCCAATAATATAAATAATGTTGTTTTAGTTTATGGTTAGTGTAATTATATTAAACTGTGTTTTTAAACAATAATTCACCCCTCATGTAAGTATTACCATTAAAATATATTCTTATGATATTAATCTGAACTAGAGATATAATGATCCAACAATGACTTGATCAATCACCTAACTTTATAGATTTTGATACTCTTCACAGTATAACATAGGAATTTCATAATATAGGAATGATCCCAACTATTAAATAAATGCTACATTCATTTCTTCCATTAAACCAGATATTTTTTAAATATGTGGATTGTAACCAAAGTATCATTAGTTAAGAAAAAAAATAAGATATGGAAACTATTATATACAAATATAAGAACCATTGAAGGAGAAATTATGATATATATAAAGGATCCCATCAATGTAAAGCCTTAAATAAAAACAAATGTTCAAATTAAAGCATATTGATAACTAATAAATCACATAGGGATAGCCAATGCGACATTTGGATTTGGGAAGGGATTAAAAATATGTATTTTATCAATTAAAGTGTCATGGGGTAGGTAATATTTATCACTAATAGGGTGAGAAGAGTTCAACTTCATATCCTCCTGACAAACATGAATTCAATGATACCATAAGTAATGTGGCAAAACCACCATTCTGTTTAAATATTTTCCATGATAACTCAAAATATAATATTTGGCTGGAACATCGTAGTTTAAATCGAAAAAAATTGTAAACCCAACATGATTCATATAACTATTTATGTGATCAAATAAAAATATATTACTTTTATGCTTCACTGATGGGTTTTACTATTTATGTTTTCTTTCCTCAAGGAATTCCAGAATAAGTGAACCATTTAATTCTATATAAGATTGATGTATCTAATCATCGTGTGTATTCTACAGACCTAATAAAAGATATTACCCAAATAGAAAAAATTTTGTTTTCACAGACATAATTTCTTGAACACCAGTTTACCAATTTTATTGTGATGGATTAATTCCTCAATAGTGTTCTCCACACCCTGGAGGTTGCAAGATAGAGCATCCAAATTGTTAATCCAAATAGATCATCTTTCTACATTAGGAACACCCCATCAAATCTAGTGGTTCTGATTTTCATGTCTAACCACATTTGAAGTCTCCCCTTGACAATTAAAACAAGTAACTATCTTGATATATGATTTTATGATTATATAATTATATACTATTGGATAGTGGAATATAAATAATTTTTATGGTTGAAAATTTATTCATTGAAAATATGGTATTTTTATAGATATTTTGGGTCAATATAATTATGAACTTTCATGGGAGTATCTAAATTTGATTGATTATATTTTCGTTATTTTAACTACATTAAATATTATATTGTAATTTATAAAAGTGATTATTGATATTTGGGTAATATTTCATTGGATTGAGTTATAGATAACCCTTAATTTTAACATGTTATTTAAAATAAAATATTGATTGGGAAGAATGTATTTTTTTGAAGACGTATGATGAAGGGTATGATATATCAATTGAGATTAAAATAGTATTTAATTTTGAATCTATTAAGGTAATTTAGATCTTGGATATTAATGTTGTATTTATTTATATGGTGGTTTATTAATTTTGACAATTATCTTAGGGTAAATATTTTTTGGGTTAATTTGTTAATATATTAGTAATATATTCATTAAAAAATTATCCATTAGATGTTTATTTTTGTGATTAGTTCACAAAATATTCATATAATATACTCATCGTTTGGAGCAAGAAATTAGATTATGTGTAGAAATTGACTATGGGATGAAAATATACTTTTAAATTAAGTATATTTACAGATATTGTTAGTCTAGATAGTAATGTTATGCACCAAATTTATTAAAATGAACTAAATAAAATATATTCTTATAACCTTCAATTCCAATGAATCTATGTTCTTTTATCCCCTACTGATTCATGGTTATGTGGTTGTTAACATTCTATAGACCATGTTCTATATAACTATTAATTATTCTTTGGGCATTATTTTGTTATTCAATTTACTTATTTTCATTTCCCTCTTATGTTATCATATTTAGAAACTTATTTTTTGGCGACATTAGTACTTATGTTTTCATATTTTTTGGGCATTTCTATTAACCCTTTATCTGATGTGGGTTTTAAACAAAGGAATTTTCAAATATCAAACCTTATATTACAATGATAACGATAAAACAGTGAGGATGTAATATATTAAATGTAAGGATATTGTAACAACCAGATATTTTTGAAAAAAATTCTCTTTTATTAAATTTATATCTTCGATATCTTATATAATAGGCAACAATGAGTTTAAATAAGCCAAGATATATTAATAAAATATTATTCTAGGACCGATATTACATAGTAGTTAAATTTTTTGGTATGAATATGATTAAATACATTATAATATAAATAATAATATCCTACATAAAAAAATTACATTTATTAATACGCATTAAATAAATATTAAATTTTTAACAATGTTAAATTATTCTTAAAAAATGTATCTCCATCAAAATGATTTTTATTGATTTTTATGAGAAAATATGAAATTTAATTTTTATTACCATTAAATAATGTATTTTAAAAAATTAATTAATTATTTTTAATCATCATATCTAAGTATCTATAGGGTAATGTGTTTTTGGAATTTTCAAAAAATAATTATTTTCTAGTGAACAATGAAATATTTATATTATTTATTGAAAACTATATTTCTCTTTCAATAATATAAAAAGTTATATTTTGATATAAAATTATTAAAAACTAAAATTAGATATATTATATTTTTATCAATCTAAATATGTTAATTTCAATTTATTTAATGTTTGAATTTGGTGGAGAAACATTTTTATATGTAAAAAAGGCATTTTCCTTTAATCTATTTTAACGAGCACGATGTGTTTTTTTACTAATAAATTAAAATAATCAATATTGGTGAAATATTTTAATAAAATCTATATATTATCTATTAAATAATATTTCATAACATTAATTTTATATATTTGTATCATGATATAAAAATAAACCATGTTTGATGATTAAAAATGTATTTTTTTCTCTAAAAAGTGATTTCCATCGAGTTTTTCACGATTATTTTCAATTTATTTTCAAACAATTAGATACAATATATTTGATAAAATCGATTAAATATTTAAAATTAGGATTTTGATTTTTTTTAAATATAACCATTTTATTTTTTACCAATATTAATAGTAACCATGGTAAAATTAACCACCTCGGAAAAAGATAAATCAAGTCAATCTAAGATAAATCATATTGATATGACTATAATTGTTCATAATAATTCTTATTTAATGAATTTAATTTTACAATTATCACTATAGACTCTTGTTTTATTAGTTTTATGGAAATGTTTCAAAAATAATGACTTATATATTATTTAAATAAACGAGAGTTACAAAATGTAACTCTCTTAGTTTTAAATACCGTATATGTGTTCAAATAGTGAAAAAAACTAGTTACTAATGAATATTAATATTAATTTTGGGAATAATTAAATTATATTCATAAACATAATGTATTATATTTTTGTGTATTTTATATGTACCTTAAATGTTTACACAATATATAAAAATTATTTATTCAACTAATTGATATATTTAATAAATTATTCTGAAAATTGTAAAATTGATATATTTTAAGTAATTTATAGTGTTCTATGAATTTTATATTTTTAAATGAAATATTAATTTTGTGTTAAAAATTATATTTTAAATAAATTTTTTTATTTATTCCTTCTAAGTCAAGAAAAATGAATTGTGTCATAATTGACAATTACAATATTTTATCAAAATAATAGTTTAATAAATTATATAAAAATTAAAAAACATGTTTAAATTAGATAATAAGGATATTATATGTTCAAAATTTCTTATAATTTTTATTTATGTTCCAATTATTCCTTATAAGTAAAATTACAACACTTAATTATTAAAAAAGTTAATGTAGTAGTAAAAATTAAAATTTATTAACTAAGGGTAAATTGAAATTATAATGTAAAAAATGAAAACCAACCTTTTCTAAATTATATTTTCTCTGGTATTAAAACCCCATAGAACCATATCATTGAATTCTCGGTCATTTTGAGTCATTCTGGTTGAGATGGATTTTATTATAATTTATTCTTTTGAAAAATTTCAAATGTGCCCATCACCTCAATTATAAAAGGCACAAACCCCAAACTTCTTAAACCAATATGATCTTTATTTCTCCAAAAACAACAATACCAATTTATCTTTTAAGCAATCCTATAAAAATTATATAGCTTTTTATCTACCCAAAAATCCAACCCTAGAGCCTAATAGAGGAGATCAAATGAGTCATTTCAAAGAAGAGGCAATCGCCATAACCAATCACTTTCTTGTATATTATTAATTAACACCAATAAATATATGGTAATTATCATTAAATAATAGATTTATTATCTTAAATTCTCTCAAATTTTATTATGATTATGAAATCACCATTATTGTTTTGATTTCCCATCAAATGATATGTGGAAGTATCACTCATGCATATATATGGGATATCATCTTCACAAAGTGATACCGTTCGTTATTTTAATTAATATATTTTATGGAAAGGTATCATGTTGCGTTTAATGATTATATATTATATTTATTAAATAATTATACTCACATATTATAAAATCACATCAACCTACTTTCCTTCCAAAATGCTGTAAATTTACAAAATCCATCGTTTGTATTTGTGGATCATCACCTCTATGAAGCGATGTGATACATTTTATATTTATTTTTACTTTTATTGTAATAAGGGTGGGTTTAATGAATATATATTATATTTATTATATAATAATGATTATTTAAATGTGATTTATTATTTACCATTCTTTCATTTCATTAGTCAAAAAATGGACACAATGCTCTTGTGTACACGCGATCTATTGTCTCTATGGATAGTGTAGTTCATTTTTCAATATCGATTTTTATAAATCTATATAAACATGTATTTTATATATTATTATTGTTATTTAATATATTTAGAATAAAGCTACTTTTATTATAGATGGCATTTCAATGCATACTAATTGAGTCATACATAATATAAGGGTTTCACGTCTCACTTTTACTTCTATAAGACATATGTCATATTGAAAACTTATTTTATTTTTATCGTATATATACTATCCATTTTATTTGGTATAAAATTATTTATTTATATTTATGGTATATAATTTTCTATTATAGGTTAATTTTTCATTGTGGTTATGATTCAATAGTTTTAAAAATCGTAAGTAATTTATTTTACAATTTCATTATTTACCATGATTGTTTATAATTAAGATCTGATGATTAATTATAATAATCAATCACGCAATAAATTTCTTAATTTCTTATCTTATGATTATTTATTGAAAATTCAATATTTTTTTCTTTTATATTACTCATCTTATGTACTTATGATACAAAAAATATGTCATTATGAAAATCAAACTTGGTTTCACTTTTTAGATGAAAAAACATCATCATCATTATCCAAGTTTTATAAAACTATACTAAATATGGGTTTTCCTATTCTACTATGTTTTTTTAAAATCATTTTTAACCATGTTTTTCCTTTTACTTTTTTTTCAAAATGAATCTTATCATACTTCTCTATATGAGGTAGTTTGTTACTCTTCCGAAGAATGCGTGGAAGGAATTTTCTTAACATAAACAAAATGAATGAATTTTACCACCATCAGGATTAATTTTTTATTTAATGATCCCCTTCTAGTTTTACAGGATCCATTTCAAGGGAAAAAAATTCCTTTAAAATTTCATATTTTTTTAATACGTGACTTCAAAATTGAAAGTTTTATTTCCTCAAGATTTTTTTAATGAAATTTAGATGAAATTTATATATAATTGATTAAAACCATTAATTAATATTTTTCATTTCTTGAGATATGATCCATGAATACCATACTTATTCTTTCTCAAGATGTTTTAGGAATATTGTGATACAATTTGTATGATGCCAATTTGTTTTCCATGGGTTATGCCATGATGAAATGAAATATGTTTTTATAAAAATCAATCCTTTTATGGTGGTTATATTATGATGAAATTATTATGAAACCAACTTATTTTCATGGGTTCTGATATGATGGATGTTTTATAATATTTTGAAGCACATATGTATTATTTTCATCATGTGATGGGTGGGCCCTATATCTCCCTCCAATGTAGTGGGTATAGAATTATATATCATGAGATTAATAAGACTACAATGGAGAGTAAAACCTATTCAGTAAGGTACTTTTTCAACTATGATAGTCTTAGAAGTGAACAATGAGTTTTATGAAGATTTTGGGACATAAAAAATTCCACTATGATTTCATTGTTAATTGACCTTGACTATTATGAAAAGGAATTTTTATTGTTCTTTTTACACCAAAACTTATCTCTTATGATAATGTTATTCTCTCATGACTCATGTTTATTAATTCCTTTATGATTAATTCCTTAGGAAATCCCAAAATATTTATGCAATGACACAGTATTATGATTTATGATATAAAGGGTATGATTCTTAAATGTTAAGATCATGTTCTCATACCCATATGTTCGTTTTATTTTCACAGATAATTAATATGTCCTATTTTTACCCTTATTGATTATCTGATTTCACCCTTTCAAATGTTTCATTTCACTGGATTATGAATAAAATTATTGATTATTTTATGTCTAAGAAGACTTATATTTAAGAAGAACTTAGTGTGAGACAATGTATATATTTTTTGAACCATTTGTTTATATTCCTATTTTTCTAAAGAAATTATATATAATAAATTTTGGCATGTATCTTTATATTATACAATGAATGTTCATATATTAAGATATGATCTCTATGTTTTACATGTTTGGGCATCTATAATGGCCTCCTAAATAACCTATATATTCATGTGACCTAGGCATACACACTACTATGAACCATTCTGACCATGTAAACACATGATAAAATATACTCTAGGATTATCCTCTAGGATAGATAAAACCCATAGTGTGATCCCAATCATGAATAACCACATGCTTCCCCTACTAAAACCCCTTAATTATTGAAAATTTATAGATAAGATAAAATAAGGGACCACCTCAAATTGAGGCTTGTCTAGATACCAGCATTGAGGGAATCTTTCATAATAATGGGAGGTACTATCCACATAATTCCTTGGAGAAAATAATAAGTCCACATCTCTACACCCAACCAGTCCTATGAAGAGAATATTGATTCCTATAACACTAATTCAATGACTAGAAATTTTATTTTTATTAATTTTGAAGATAAAAAACGTTAAGACAAAGTGTAGAGCCATACTAGAACAATTTAATTGATATGTATATATATATGTAGGAACATAGCAAAAAATCTATATCATCCTTAAAATCCATCCATGATACATGAATAGAAAATCTATTCTCTATAAAAAAATCTTGAAGAAACACATAAGAACATATTGGGTGGTCATAACATGGGATTACTCAGTGGGATCATATCTCTATGAAATTCTATATAAATAAATAATTAATTGTTATAATATAAATTAATAGAAACATATAAACAAGAAACTACCTTGACATTAACTAATAAGTATCATCATACTCATATACTATTCATTTTTAATATAAACACTTATATATATCATATCATTTTAAAAAATGTATTATCACAAGCGAGAAACAAATATGGATTCCATTGATTATATTATAATTTATGTAGAAGTCAATAAAATATAAAAATCATAGAATAAAATTATATATCACAATACTTTCATAATATCAAGGACAACCGATATTCTGATAAAGGAAAGCCTAGATCTCAACCCATTCTATTCATCTAATCATCACCCCCCTGAACCCCATGTAGCCATATCATAACCACATGATTGAACCTTAAAAATCACATCATTAGATACTTTCACCTCATAATGACAAATAAACACTCATCAACATGTCCTAAACCTCAATTAATTATACCCTAAAAAATATGCATCAGTCATAAGCCGGAGCCATTACATTCTATGAATATATTTTTAAAAATTGAATACATACAAACATGTAAACAAAATGAAGGATAGAAATAAACTATATATATGAAACACATAAGAATAATTTAATAAAAAAGAAAATATACAATGGAACTAAACAATCACTTATGATTGAGTAAATTCACTGAAATAATGAAATATAAGAGGAACTAATAATACAATATCATGTTAACTAGTCACCCAATTTAGTGATTGTTATATTAACTGAACTAATTATTTAATGTTACCTATATAATCACAATAAAATATATTTACTATTACCTTCCATTATTTTTTTACAGACTTCTTGTTTTAAAAATACTATAAATTAAATTATACTTATTGGACATAATTTTTGTTTAAGATCCCCTCCAATAAGTTGAAAATAATTTTCCTCAACTATATGAATAACCCTTATCAAATTTTTTTATTCATTTTTTATGTTATCATTTAAAAAACCTTATATTAAAAAAATCAATGTTCTAGTTTAATATATCACTCATATCATCATATATTTTTTTTAAAATTAATTATTTCAACAATATATTTACAACATAGTACAGTAGAACATTCCTATCAGACTTGGAATAAGATTATTAATTTACAAAACAACATGTATTTAAATCAATACATATTCTAATATATTATAATAATCACTATGTAACAAAAACCATAAGGAAAAACCTTAGACAACGATACACCATATATCTGATATGTATATAAGTATATATTAAAAATTTCTAAGAAGAATAGCATGCAAAAATATTAGTAGCATGATATTATAAATCATGCCAAATTCCATATCTTCTAGACCTATAAATGATTAATTTTTTATTTAGTATTCATCTTACTTCCCATTCAATCAAATAATTCCAATCATAGAAACCACAATAAAATGGGGGCGATATGTGCACATAAGTTGGTAACATTGATTTACTATTGAAATTGTGAAAACATATATAAAACCATAAAGAGTTAATCAAAAATAAATGTCGCACAATAATGAAATATACATATTCTAATTTGTTGAAATTTCCATAACCAATCAAATTTATTTAATTTCTAGAATTTTCCCTAATCCCATGGTAATCACATAAACTATCACATATTCAAAAATGCAATCAATGTATGGGATAAATGGAAAATAAATCCATTTTTAGATTATTTAACACCATCATTCATGGTTTTCCTTAACCGATTTTCATTTTCTAGTCTCACATTCCCCCTTTAATTACAAAGAAATAATTGTTAAAAAATTTATTAACTATCACAAAAGTATATTTTAATATTAAAATACCATCCACAAGTAGATTACAAATTAATGGAAATAAATTTGAGAAACGATTACCTTAAACCAAACAAAGGCCCAAGAAAATTTTCATATAGTGAAAGAATCATGTCAAAAATACCCTTCCCCTAAAATTTAATCTCTACCGTCAAGAATTATAAGAGAGAATAATAGTGTATGCATAATTAAATCACAACCCATCCCATTTGAATATAAAATATATACTAATCCCAAATGGAGAACTAAACATACCTCAATATCATAGGCTAAAACAATGTATATTAAGAAATTATATATATTTTCATGTAGTTACGACCTAATGAAATATTGGATGATTTTCAATTTAGAGAACAAGTAGGTTTCTCTTCACACATTTCCAATGGTTATCGATTATAGGAAAACAATGATGATTTTATTAATTTGATATCAGGGACTTAAAGAAAAAGTATTTTAATGTTCATGAAGTCATACAAGTGTTATTAGAATATCAAAAATTTGATATTTTAAAATATAAATAAAGTTGAATATCTAACACATTAATGATCTATGTAGTGACACATGGATAGAAGTTCAGTCAAACAAATAAAGATGCATCCACCAAACTACATTAATGAGTTTCATTGGTTACAATGGGAAGAGAGAGATGTAATAAAATCTTTAAATAATTAGGTCAAGTACTAGATACTCAAAACCATTCAAATTTAACTTTATGTAATCTATGGTCATGAAACACTTAAAGGGAAGGAATACTGATGAAAATTTAAATTATGTTGTTTGAAATATAAAACTATATAAATTCATTATATTTTTTAATCACATAGTATATTTAATATACAATTCATGAATTTTCATGTTTCCCTTTCTCAAAACCCCTTTTAAATATCACATTATTGAAATTCAGGGGATCAGTTTTTAAAATTCTAATTTAAAAAATAGAAGAATTAAATTTCCATCATAACATTTTCCACATACATTAGGACTCATAACTTCCTTTCCTCATTTTCCCCTCATACCATTATAGAAATTTAAGAGAGAAGACTCACAATAATTTTTTATATTTATATATGTGTTCCAACATACCTAAAAATGATGCATATTTTAATGATAATATATATATATATATCTGTGTTTTTCTATTCAATGTTCAAATTATCCCATGTTTATAATTATCATTTCAAATTTTATATATTTATTTTATTATATTATTCACTATATTCATGACTGTAAATTATTTAAATCATATCATTTGTATTTCACAGTTTAAGATACCTATTTACTATGATTTTCTATTTAAGATACCCATATTACCCTGAACATTGAATTGATGTTCGTTATAAGGTAAAAAAGAGAAAAACTACAAAATGAGTTTACATATATGAAAGGGAAGGGTTTTTCATATGGGTTAATTGGTTCACCCTTATGAAGAACTAAAAGAATTCCAAACATAAGGGTAGTCCACATTAACCTTACATAGTGAATGATAAGAGATTATATCTAATGTCTTTATTGAGGTACCCTTACTGGAATTTGAATTGGCCTTTAAAGAGAGTGGTAATAACAACTGTATATGGGCACTTTCATCTTACTCTTACTTGGACTTTAGAAATAATGAGCGACCCTTATATAATATATGTATTTTTTTAACCATCATGAAGGTTATTAAAATAATAAAACCAATACATATCGGTCCATATTTCATTTACATAGATTAAAAAAAATTAACTTTATATAGTAATAAAAAATCCATTTCTATTATTTCTCAAGGAATTATAATGGGATTTGAGTAAGGTTAAACACTTTTTACAATATAGCATGGTTGGGGTCCAGTGTATGGGAAACATTACATTAATAAAACAATTAAATATTGATTAAATAAACATATATATATTATTAAAAAGGTTATGAAAAAAATGGTGACACCCTAAAGAACCAAAATAACACAAATGAAGGGATTTGTAAATTTATACCCTTAAATTAGATACCTCATAAAAATAATCATCCTTGAGATTTTAAAACCATACATTAAAGGAAAATATAAAATTATATTCCTGGAAATTTTCAAGATAGATCTCAATCATGGATATAGTAACAGATGAAATCAAAACACATCTATGAAAACTTGAATGAAATATTTACATCATTGAATAAACCAAATATATAAATTTTTAAAAATCTCATTTTAATTTCTTGAAACAAATTATGGAAAAATGTTTTCTTATTTCATTCATAATCCAACTAATTACAGTCAGAAACAAATCCATTTTTTTGAAAAAAATCCAATACCACAACATTATTTAAAATTTAAACCAAAATATCTAATAAAGAACATATATATAAATTCAATAAATTATTGAAATATTTTAAAACATTTCCTGTATGAAAATATTATCCTTCAAAAATTTTATGATACTAAAATTATTTATATTAGGAACAATATTTCAACATTACTATACACACATTTTTTACATGAAACATAAAATATCTAGATTACTATTCTATAAAATAATCTATTTTCATTTATATAAATATTCAAACATCCCATTATTTGTAACAATAAATATATTTTCTTAATATTATAATTTTATGTGAAAGGATTAAATGAATCAACCTAAGACACGTCTTTCTTACAAAAAATATGCCTTTATGCCTAGGATACTCAATGATCACATGATATAACTATGGAATATTCCCCAAAAATAAAAATGTAGAATAATATCGTACCTAGTTTAAGACTTATTTCACCATCAATATCTATGTAGTGATATCTTATCATCCATAATTTCTTATTCGACTCTAAAGGAAATGAAAAATGTCGTCACATGTGTAATAAATTACATCAATCAACCAATTTTAGGTTCCCAACATAATATCACAAAAGGGGTTTGAATCTTAGAATATAGGGTTATGTAATATTAAAACTAGAAATAGTGAATATCAATTCCCAATAAACATAATTATATATAATCAAGTATACTTGAAACAATTATGGTTTGGTTTTAGTCAATTGCCATCATTAATATTAGAAACATAATTATTTTATTTACCATTTTAATTCATTATAATCATCTATATGTATGTATTAGTAAAACACCATTTAAAAATTATCCATGGTACTAATATACATCAGATATATTTAAAATGTTCATATTTTAAATATTAAATAAATGCAACATACAATGGATAGAAAAGAAATAAAACATCAGCTAGAAAACAAGCATAAAAAAACAAATAAGATTAATGGAGGCTATCCCACAATCCATTAATAGTTATCAATCATAACATTCCCCAATCTCATGTTAAACAACATAATATCCTAAAAAAGTTACCCTACCAACAATAAATTTTCAAAAAATAATCCATATCAAATCCTTTTTAGGATATCAAATACTATTCTATATTTATGGATTTCACAAAGCATTAATATGGACGAATAATTCAACATACACAAAATCAAGCTCATAGATTTTAAGAAATTATATTATAAACTGGAAAAACCAATATCTATGAAAATAAACATTCCATGGATGGTGTACACCGAATATTTATTTTTTATGGATCTCATAGTTATCACACATATTTTTCACTGTAATGTTATAATCATATTGATTTCATCATTAATATTTATCATGATTTCAATTTACAACATAATTTCTACAAGTTTATTTTTCATTCTATATACTATATTAAAATTTTCATATTATGTCATGTAAAAATTCAGAAACTATGAAATAAATTAACAATGTGAATTAAAATCATGTTGAAATTTTTGGAACCTATCAAGATCGTCATGGAATATCAAATATAACATGTCACATAATTTAACATGAATTTAAAATAAATCACTCATAGTATTTATAATTATTTTATATAGTATCAACTATATCCTAGCTTATTATATCACATAACTTATTTATGTAAAACATAAAATAATAATAATATATTAATTACTACATGGTACTAGTATTTATCAATTTAATAACTATATAATTCATTTTAAGGAAACAATATCATATCAAAAAATTAATTAAATTTCAATACATTATCCAAATTATTAATCAAGATTATCACTTTAGATTATATTTAATTTTAATAAATGATATAAGATTTTGTCGTTTTTGTTAAAATTGTCTTTTTCAACAACCTTAAAATTAATCAATGATTTATAAAATAATTATTAAACAGGGAAGTCTTAATAATATTTCTAGGTAAAAAATCTTTTAGACATGATTTATTATTCCTGAACAAATATAAGAACTAATTTTGAAAATATCACTTTTAGATTCAACCAATTTTTTATGTTTATTAGTCATAGGTATAAATCTTACAATCCTAAATCATAAGAAAAAAATATAGCTTCTATGTAATGCCCCAACCCCAGTTACCCAAAGTCGGTCCATTATTACATAACATTGGCATGATTACAAGAAAGATCAAATCTCGAAAGACCGATTGGTTTAGTGGCCTTGGAAATACTAGATACATTCATAATGTTTTACATTAAATCAGAAAAACATCTTGTCTTCATATACCCTCATACTATCCCTACAGGTCATTAATAAATTACTTCTTCATAATCCTGGGAAAAATAAAACATTGAATGGGGTGAGCTCAGATGCTCAGTAAGGATAACATTATATAAGAAGCTTTCATAGCTAAGCATAAACACTTAAGGCAGTTTATAACTAAAATGAAATCCTTTTAAACATGAACTTCTGCATAAAATGGAAAAGATAAAATAAAATAATGCTATTTACTTACTCACATGGATATTCTACTAGTCTAATGATCACATGCAATATCAATAACCACTTTCATAATGATGGAATGCATAATGCCAGACTATCATAACCACATAGCCAATGCCTCGTGCCAAGAATAAAAATAAGATTTTGTCAAAGCCTTGTGCCAAGACCCTATTTTGTCTCATGATACCTACCGATGCATAGAGGAACTATAGAAGGCTCCACCCGTCACTTACTAAGTCCAATGCATTCCTCATATGAACAGGTTTAAACATAACATAAACATTCATATTAAAACTAGCATACGAAATGTCAATACTTTAACCACAAACCATGAATGGTATAAAAATAGCACATACACAGTCAAACATAACTAATTCAATACCAAATGGAAGATTGTATTGTACCTCAATCGATAATAATGAATGATATTGACATAGATGAAAATAACCATCAAAACTATTTGAGATAAATATCCCCCTTTTCTTGAAAACATTTAAAAGTCCCACGATTTGTCAAGAAGCCATTTAAAAATAGATTTTTGAATCAAAGTGTCCCATACCACATTGAAACATTTAAAAGGAGTTTTAATTTTAAAACATTAATGTCCATATAAATAAATCCTTAAAACCATTTTTAAAACATCGACATTAATGAGAAAGATTTAGAAGAATAAGTCTTTAAAACATTTAAAAATGGTATTTTAGTTAGAGTTTCTATAAAAAATAGAGACACTTGAATACAAATAATTGAGGTAATAAAAACATTGTTATATCATGAGAATAAATGGTTTCATGATATACTATGTCAATGTACATTATATACACCACATAACTGTGATTTGGTGTATAACAACAAAGAAGTCTCAATGGAATGTAAATTGAGATGAAATCTCTCATAAAGGTCATATCCATAGGTTATGGATAAATAAACGACATAATTATGTTTTACAAATATAAATAAACTAAATATGATTGTATATTCAGTGTAAAACAATCATGTGACATTCACACATATTCTAGTAAAAACAACTAAATGAATTGGATGTTTATCTCAACAAATCGAGATTGATTAAAAATTACTCTTATCAAGTTCATATCGATGACTTGAGAATTTATCAATGGAGTGATTATGTGTATAAAAAGTATATCCACAGAAATGGGAGTGGAAATTATGACATTATCAAATGAATAATGATTCCACACATAATCTTGGAGCAAAATAATCAATGAAGTATGCGTAAAGCCGAATGAGTGGATATTGAAATTTCAAATTCCCTTATCGATTTGGTAACATAAAAAACATACACCATGAAAGTAGGATCATACAATGATGATGTAAATATACATTAATTAAAGTATATTACACAATGAATACAAACATGGTCCGCACACACACCACATGTAACAAATAATTGGTGAACAATGGAATTCTCAAGGAATTAAAAGTGAGATAAGAAACCCCTTACCTAGTACATTTCCTTGGTTGGGGATAGGTTAACCTCCTGTATAATGTTTAAGTAATTGTTATTAAATTATTCATGAATCATATACATTAATATGATATCATATATGATCTTTTAACATTGCTTTTTTAATAATATCTTAGAATTATCATCGTTTCGGGTGTTAACTTACTCATTTTTTTTATATGTTTTGTTACCTAAGCCATGTTTGTCATGGATAGGTTGTATATTATTCATATCCATAATGATATAAAGTTCTTAAACATTATTTTTAAATCATAAAATGATAATTATACTTGAATGGATATGATGGAGAATGAATCTCATCGCGTTCGTGGAGACGGTAGTCGGTACGTACGCACGAGCGACAATATCATTCTTTTGATATTAAAATAATATATAATTAGATAGTATATCATATATACAGAATAATTATCATGTTATATTTATTATTTAAATGAGTTACACATCATTATTATACCCACCCAAATAATAATATATTGAATAACAATTACACCACAACGTCGAGATGGTAAGCCATACGTACGCACGTATGGTGACATGTTTTTCAAAGGGTGGATAGAATACTGAATATGGTTGTACCATATTTATAATAACATCAAATTATATATAAGATACTGGAGTTATTATTTTAGAATGGTAATAACAAAGAAAAAAGAAGTGGAAGAAGAAAGAACTTGAAAAGGGGTGGTGAAAACATTACCTTTTCTTCGTGTTCTTTCTATTGATTTGATCAAAAGGGCTTCATAGGTTGCCTTTATGATCCAACTAAGGGCAGTATGTTGTAGTGAGAGAAGTTGAGAGAGTATTTGGGCAGGGTTTGGTGGAACCAAAATGATTTGAAGGTGTGAATAAATGATAAGGATGAGTGCTCTTTTATAAGAGGGGTGGGGCCACCTTTGGAAAATCTAGAAATATTAATTTATAATAAATTCATATTCAGTTTCTAATGGATCCAAAGGTGATTATTCAAAGGTTAAGGTGGGGATAGGTCTAAAACGATTCATCCAATAGAATTTAGACAAGTTTGGGTTACTATATTAACCTTATCCTCTAGTTTTAACTCTTAGTTAATTAGTTTTACATTTACCATGTCACTTTGTATTTTTATATTATATTATTAATAAACATACTATATACATCAAAAAGACCCCCAAGGGGTCCTTTAATGATATAACTATAATTATATAAATTTCTTGGATGATCCTTAGAATTTTAGGAATTTAATATCAATTGATAATATAATTTTCGTTTTAAATACCTTTTTATGTCAATTTTGACAATATTCAATAGTTGATTTTTGTGAAACTCATAACAGAATGATTACTTCAAACAAAGTCAATTACATCAATCCTGATATGTCATATTATCTTATAAAATTAGTGTATTTCATTAAAAGTCTTGAATTATATTTATTTGGGTATTTATAATATCAATTATTTTAATTTTTCAATATTATGGTAATTACTGCATCATCATTGTGTCATAAATATATTAAATTATTTAATGTCTAAAAATTTTAAATAAAATATCATTATGTAGGAAATTCTATTATCTTTCGAATTAATAGTTACAATTGAATTTATCTTATGTATAACCCTATATTATAAATTTTTTATTAAATAAACTTTGATTTTTACTCTTTTAACACTTCATTGAATTAAATAATAATAAATGTCCTAATCTAATCGAAGTGGACCTAAATGATAATATTTTATTCCTAAGGTTGTATTTGGTCAAGATAAAATTTTCCAATAGAATTAGGACATCTGTTAAGGTTATATTAATATCATTTTTACCCTTAATTACCCTATTTACTTTTAACCGTGGTAAATGAAAGTAAAAAGTTACTATTCACCAAAAATTATTTTCATCTCATTGAACCACATTTTACTTATTGATATTAACCGTGTCTTTTGGATTTTCTAAATTCCATTCACAGAAGCGGTAAAATTATGTTTTATGAAAAATTCAGTTTTTTTAACTACCACTTAGTAGTTTCACTATTCATCAAAAATTGATGTTTTTCAGACCAATGCCAAAATTTCACCCTAAGCTATAATTGATATTCTGAATTCAAAAATGATGTATATTTTACAAAATTCTAAACATATAAGTTGAATTAATTAATTTTATAATTAATTCCCGCTGTCACAACAAATAGCGTGTTTTTAAGAAACAATATGTATCAAAAGATTGATAATTGTTTAAGTCCAATTTTAAAGTGAAATTAATTCTAATGAACACCATTGGATAAAATGGTAAAAATATATTATAATTATAATTTAAAACCACTCAATAATATAATTTATCACTATAAATTATTTTGATTTAAGAAGTTGTTTTTAATTAAAATTTAGTAATTTTCACTATTCATCAAAATATAAGTGTTATCCGAAAAGTTCCAAAATTTCACCCTAGGATAAATTCGATATTCCGAATCCAAAAATTAATTCCATTTTGAGAGATAGAATTTATAAAATTTCAAAAAGTATGTGTTACTATTCATAACGACTAGTTTGATTGGTTGTGGTGTGTTAGAATCTCGAAGTTGCGTACAATGCACACCATTTCATTATTCGAAGGGAAACGTATCGTTGAAGCTTGGGGTGTTACATTCTCCACTCTTTAAATAAATTGCGTCCTCGCAATTTTTAAAATTGTGCTTGGGAATATAATGGAAAGTCCCACATCAGAAAAAGAGTCAATAAAACTATCACTTTAAAAGAAATAAAGAGAGGTATAAAGGTCATCCAAGATAACCAATACCTGGATTCCATGTAGGAAAACATGGATATGGATGATAAAATAAGTGTCATGTTCTGATGGAGAGGGTTAGAAATCATGATCAAGAGAAAGTTAACAATTAGAAAACCACAAACTTGTGTTGGGAAAATGGCCATTAGTTTTCTAGTAGGAAAGTAAACGGACAACATTTATTTGTTTTAAGTTACATTACATAAGGATGAGGAATTTATTTATGATATTAACTAAGAATATAAAGATATATACACTTACATTTTAAGTAGAGTTTCATTATTTAATAAATTTCCACCACTAACTCATTTTTTTTAAACGATCAGTATTCAAGAAGACTTGGTCACACTAGAAGAGCTAGAATAAAATTCTATAGAATCACATGATCCATACAGGATGAATTATATATTTACATTGTCTTTAGAGATTAATCAAAACCAAAATGGTTAGTACAAGATCTAATGATCCCCCAAAAGGATATTCCTTGAGAGAAATAAACACTAATCTTAATTTCCAAAATTAAACCAACAATACCCGAAAGATAAATAAATACCATTGAATAATCAAATGTCATTAAAATACTTTAATATAATAAAAACTAATATTTAAAACCAAAACATATTAAGAATGTAGTCTTCCACGTTAAATTGTATCTCCAAACGACATCAATTACTCTTAAAGTCACATACTTAAACGTAATTAACCTAATCATTTCCATAAATAACCCAAATCATTATAAATCCACAATAAAAACATAGATAAAAATCCACCATTACTCCTCAAATGAAATCCCATAATACTCTATTTTCCTTTGGCATATAGTGTAATCAACAAAGCGAACAACTTCTAAAATAACATTTATCACTTAATCACCAAATCATATTCCTATACTAAGCGTATTCATTTGATAAGACATAAGATCCCAAGTCAACTTATTGTTGATCAAGAAAATCATTTAACTAAGAATAATTAGTCACAAAATCCAGGGACTTCACGTATTCTAGTGGTAGGTGACAAATCCCAATCGCACATTGGTTGTGGGTTCGATTCCCATAGCTTTATTTGACGCGACGAGTTGTCACGCGGCCTGCTTGTTGTTTTTTTCAAAAACTATGTTTTATAACATTAAAAAAATGAGATAAATTCCTCAAAATAACCATAATATAATTTAACCAAAAATCTTATCTCATACCTTGCATTTTAATCCCAAATTATAATAGCTTATAATTCTCTCAAACCCCTATGATCATATAAAACCAAATGGCTATTTATACTATATCCACAAGAGAGAAGATAATTTTTCCATAAATATCATTCTCACATGGTAGACGTTAGGGTCACAAGTATAAGAGAAAATTATTCCAAAGTAAACCCTTCAACAAGGATCACTAATAATTTTTAAACATTTATCCAACCATTTATTTCCACATAGAATCTTCTCTAACCAAGAAAATATCCTATAGAATAGGACATTCACTCGAGTAATGTCCAGGTCCCCTACATTTACGGAAAATGACTGTAAATGGACTCTTGGGACCATTTTTATCTTATTCCATAGTACTCTTCATTTTTCTTCGGCAATTATTAACATTATGTCCTTCCTTCCCGCACGTAAAGCATTTCTTTATCCCACTGTGACACTTTCCTGGGAGTCTCCTTCCACATTTCCTACATGATGAAAATTGAGAATTTCTTTCTCCATGGTCTCCACTACTGGATCTCTTATCATTCATCACCTTTCTCTTCTTTTTTGTGTTCGGTAATTGGTTAATATATATATTGTTGATAATATTTTTGGAAAACTGATTTGGCATAAAGACGATATCTTTTACGCCTATCAACACTCCATTTTGTTGCTCATTTCCACCACCATTCCCACATTGTACATCATTCTCAAAGTCACTATGACTTCCTTGGAATCCAGCCATTGATTAAAACCAGAAATCATTGTATGAGTAAAGTAGTCATACAATCATTTAGAGAATAACATGTCACCATCTTCTCAATTTGAAACACATTAGGATTAACCAAGTTCATTTACTCTCATCTTATATATATAATACATTAAATTGGTATGTAACGAAAATGTAAATTATCCTAAGCATATCCCCTGGGAGTTTCGTAACCAAGAGTGCAGCAAGGCCCGTTGACGTGCACCAGTTCCCATTCGAGTCTAGCTCAAAGCGGTGTTTTCGGGTTTTACCCCTAGGTATATATGTGCCAGATCCACCTCTACCTTCTCGAATCTAGACAGGGATGTATTACTCAGAAAACTCACAAAATCTCTACAATACCAAAATTCTAGGAAGTTCTTCTATAATAATCCTCAAAGTTCATCTTAGGTCTACGTACTCTAATTAGAGTTTATCTAAATCTTGCTTCCAAGGTTTGTACTTAACTTCCTCTGATACCAACGGTAACGACCCGACCCCAGTTACCTAGAGTTGGTGCATTATTACATAACATTGTCATGATCACAGGAAAGATCAAATCTCGAAAGACGGAATGGTTTAGTGGCCTTGGAAATACTAGATACATTCATAAAGTTTTACATTACATAAAAAAAACATCTTTTCTTCATATCCCCTAATACAATCCCTGCAGGTCATTCATAAATTACTTCTTAATAATCCTGGGAAGAATAACACATTTAAAGGGGTGATCTTAGATGCTCAGTAAGGATAACATTATAGCAGAAGCTTTCATAGATATGCATAAACACTTAAGGTAGTTTATAACTAATACAAAATCCTTTTAAACTTGAACTTCAGCATAAAATGGCAAAGTTAAAATAAAATAATTCCATTTACTTACTCACATGGATATTCTTTTAGTCGAATGATCACATGCAATATCAATAACCACTTTCATAATGATGGAATGCATAATGCTAGACTATCATAACCACATATCCAAGGCCTCGTGCCAAAACTACAAATAAGATTTGGTCAAGGCCTTGTGCCAAGACACTAGTTTCCCTCATGAGACCTACTGATGCATCGAGGAGCTATAGCGGGCTCCACCCATCACTTACTATGTCCAATGCATTCCTCATATGAACAGTTTCAAACATAACATAAATATTCGTATTAAAACTAGCATACGAAATGTCAATACTTTAACCACAAATCATGAAAGGTATAAAAATAGAACATCCCCATTCAAAAATAAATCATTCAATACCATATAGAAGATTGTATTGTACCTAAATTGATAATAATGAATGATATTGAAATAGATGAAAATAACCATCAAAACTATTTGAGATAAATATCCCCCTTTTCTTGAAAACATTTAAAAGTCACACTATTTGTCAAGAAGCCATTTAAAAATAGATTATTGAATCAAAGTGACCCATACCAATTTGAAACATTTAAAAGGAGTTTTAATTTTAAATCTTTAATGTCCATATAAATAAATCCTTAAAACCATTTTTAATACATGCACATTAATGAGAAAGATTTAGAAGAATAAGTATTTAAAACATTTAAAAATGGTATTTTAGTTAGAGTTTCTAACAAAAAGAGAGTCACTTGAATACAAATAATTGAGGTAATAAAAAATTTATAATATCATGAGAATAAAGGGATTCATGATATACTATGTCAAAGTACATTATATACACCACATACTAGTGATTTGGTGTATAACAACAAAGAAGTCTCAATGGAATGTAAATTGAGATAAAATCTCTCATAAAGGCCGTATCCTTAGGTTAAGGATAAATAAACGACATAATTATGTGTGACAAATATAAATACACTAAATGTGATTGGATATTCAGTGTAAAACAATCAAGGGACATTCACACATATTCTAGTAAAAACAACACCATTTAATTGTTTGTTTATCTCAACAAATCAAGATTGAGTAAAAATTACTCTTATCAAGTTCATACCGATGACTTGAGAATTTATCAATGGAGTGATTATGTGTATAAAAAGTATATCCATAGAAAGGGGAGTGGAAATTATGACATAATCAAATGAATTGTGATTCCACACATAATCTTGGAGTAAAATAATCAATGAAATATGCGTAAAGCCGAATGAGTGGAAATTGAAATTTCAAATTCCCTTATCGATTTGGTAACATACAAAACATAAACCCATGAAAGAATGATCATAAAATGATGATGTAAATATACAAAAATTAAATTATATTACACAATGAATACAAACATGTGCACTACACACACCACATTTAATAAATAAGTGGCGAACAATGGAATTCTCACGAAATTAAAAGTGAGATAAGAAACCCCTTACCTTGTACTTTTCCTTGGTTGGGGATAAGATATCCACCAGAATAACGTTGAAATAATTGTTATTAAATTATTCATGAATCATATACATTAATATGATATCATATATGATCATTTAACATTGCTTTGTTAATAATATCTTATAATTATCGTCGTTTCGGGTGTTAACTTACTCGTTTTCTTTTATATGTTTTTTTACGTAAGCCATTTTTGTCATGGATAGGTTGTATCTTATTCATATCCATAATGATATAATTTTCTTTAAAATTATTTTTAAATCATCCAATGATAATTATACTTGAATGGATATGATGGAGAATGAATCTCATCGCGTTCGTGGAGACGGTAGTCCGTACGTACGCACGAGCGACAATAACATTATTTTGATATTAAAATAATATATAATTGGATGTTATATCATATATAAAGAAAAATTATCATGTTATATTTATTATTTAATTGAGTTACACATCATTATTATACCCACCCAAATAATAATATATTGAATAACAATTACACCATGATGTGGAGACGGTAAGCCGTACGTACGCACGTTTGGTGACATGTTATTCAAATGGTGGATAGAATACTGAATATGGTTGTACCATATTTATAATAACATCACAGTATATATAAGATACT
Source organism: Viscum album (assembly GCA_963277665.1). Lineage (NCBI taxonomy): Eukaryota > Viridiplantae > Streptophyta > Magnoliopsida > Santalales > Viscaceae > Viscum > Viscum album. The sequence goes on from OY728125.1 coordinate 381,852,038, forward strand.
GGATTTATTATTTTAGAATGGTAGTAACAAAGAAAGAAGAAGTGGAAGAAGAAAGAACTTGAAAAGGGGTGGCGAAAACATTACCTCTTCTTCGGGTTCTACCAATTGATTTCCTCAAAAGGGCTCCATAGGTTGACTTTCTGATCAAACTAAGGCCTCTAGGTTGTATTGAGGGACGTTTATAGAGTATTGGGGTAGGGGTTGGACGAACCAAAAGGATTTAAAGGTGTGAAGAAATGAGAAGGAGGACTTCCCTTTTATAAGAGGGGTGAGGGGCACCTTTGGAAAAGTTAGAAATATTAATTTATAATAAATTCATATTCAATTTCTAATGGCTCCAAAGTTTATTATTCAAATTTTAAGGTGGGTATAGGTCTAAAACAATTCATCCAATCAAATTTAGACAAGTTTGGGTTACTATATTAACCTTATCTTTTTGTTTTAACTCTTTGTTAATTAGTTTGACATTTACCATGTCACTTTGTATTTTTATATTATATAGTTAATAAGCATACTATATACATCCAAGAGACCCCCAAGTGGTCCATTAATGATATAACTATCATGATATATTTCTCATGGCAGAGACGTAGATTTTTAGGAATTTAATATCAATTAACAATATAATATTTGTTTTAAAAACCTTTTTATGTCAATTTTGACACTATTCAATAGTTGATTTTTTTGAAACTCATAACACAATTATTGATTCGAAGAAAGTCCATTAAATCAATCCTAATATGTCATATTATCCTATAAAATTATTGTAATTCATTAAAAGTCTAAAATTATATTTATTTGGGTATTTATAAAATCAATTATGTTAATTTTTCACTATTACGTTAATTACTACATCATCATTGTGTCATAAATATATTAAATTATTTAATGTATAAAAATTATAAATAAAATATAATTATGTAGGAAATCTTATTATATTTCTTATTAATATTTACAATCGAATTTATCTTATGTATAACCATATATGAAATTTTTTTAGTAAATAAACATTCATTTTAACTCTTTTAACTCCTATGTGAATTAAATAATAATAAATGTCCTAATCTAATCCAAGTGGACCTAAATGATAATATTTTATTCCTAAGGTAGTATTTGGTCGAGATAAACTTGTCCAATAGAATTAGGAAATCTTTTAGTGTAATATTAATATCATTTTTACCCTTAATTACCCTATTTACTTTTAACCGTGGTAAATAAAAGTAAAAAAGTTATTATTCACCAAAAAATATTATAATCTCATTAAACCACATTTTACATCTTTATATTAACTGTTTCTCTCGGATTTTAAAATTCCATTCACAGAAGCGGTAAAATTATGTTTTATGAAAAATTCAGTTTTTTTAACTACCACTTAGTAGTTTCACTATTCATCAAAAATTGAAGTTTTTCAGAACAATGCCAAAATTTCACCCTAAGCTATAATTGATATTCTGAATTCAAAAATTATTTCTATTTTTCAAAATTCTAAACATATAAGTTACATTAATTAATTTTATAATTAATTCTCGATGTCACAACAAATAGCGTGTTTTTAAGAAACAATATATATCAAAATATTGACAATTGTTTAGGTCCAATTTCAAAGTGAAATTAATTATAATGAACACCATTGGATAAAATGGTAAAAATATATTCTAATTAAACTTTAAAATCACTCAACAATATAATTTATCACTATAAATTAATTTGATTTAAAAAGTTGTTTTTAATTAAAATTTAGTAATTTTCACTATTCATCAAAATATAAGTGTTATCCAAAAAGTTCCAAAATTTCACCCTAGGATAAATTCGATATTCCGAATCCAAAAATGAATTCCATTTTGAGAGATAGAATTTATAAAATTTCAAAAAGTAGGTGTTACTATTCATAACGGCTAGTTTGATTGGTTGTGGTGTGTTAGAATCTCGAAGTTGCATACAATGCACTCCATTGCATTATTCGAAGGGAAACGTACCATGGAAGCATGGGGTGTTACATTCTATACAAGATTTCTCAATAATGACATCATAAATTCAAATAAAAACATAAATTTAAAGTAACAAATTATATTTCTAACATGATCATACTAGTATTATAATTAACAAATATCAATTATTTATGAACAAATTTTATTATAGAATGTTATGAATGAAATATTAATCCTCCCCATTTCATTGTTTTTAAGATATCATGTATCACTATAATGAACAAACATGTAAAATTTTTAATTTTATTTTTTATTTAAGAGTACATCATATAAACATAGTTTATAATAGATAAAAACCCCCAAAAATGATTAAGATGTATATGGAAGATATGAAAATTATGCATGTATTCCATCTAATTTTTCAACACTATAATCAATGAGTTATTATATAAACATGATTAATTGGATTTTATTATCCTTGAATCAGATCATAAGAGGATAAATAACTAAATCCTAGCTAGTCCTTATGAATTTATGTGTTTAACATTGTTAATAAGGGTCCCTAAATTCTTATGTACTGGACTATTTTCCACATTCACCATAAGTTAGGTTAAATAACATTTTTCCAGACTGAACCCATGAAAAAATCAATTCTTCAAAAATCCAAAATCCATCTTAACTCTCACAAAAACGATTTCATACAGCTTTTTATTAACTAACCCTCTAAAACCCTTCATCGGGTTCGGTGAGGAGATAGGAGTGGCCCACTAGGCATACCTTTCATGAGGCCCCAACATTGTGGCTAGAACTGAGGGTAGCTGTCATAAGAATTAGAAGCATTACCCTCATAATCATTGAGATAAAAGAATAAAATAACTGATCAACACAAAATGATGACCATGAATAGATATATTAATTTTAAAAAACTAATTTCATCTAAAATTTATTCACCTTAAAAAAATAATACAAATAGGAATAATACCTGAATTCGAAATCATATTCTAATTCCATCCATGTTACTTTAATAGTGTCTCAAATCTCACTCAGGCAATCATAAAAAAATACTATCATATTGATGGATAAGCACATGGGAGTACTCAGTTAGATAATATTCCTATGAAATTATACATATATTATAGATAAGATGTTATGATAGAAATTTATGGAAACATATAATCAAGACAACAGTGTGGGAAGAAATAAAAATTAGATTAATGAAAACATAATTTTTATATTTAATAACATCTCATTTAGATATATTTTCAAATTAAACCAATTTAATATCAAATTAAAGAATAATAAATCATGATTCCCAAGGATTTATAATAATAAAAGAGGAAGTCTCGAATACAACATAATTAAAATAATAAATATTCTATATCAAAATACTATCATAATATCACTACCATAAAATTATTCAGACAAATAAGAATGATCAACTCTCATTATGTGCCTATCATTCCCTCAATGCATCCATATACCATGTGTAGACACATCATCACCTCCTTATTCTCCATAAATCCACATCATTAAATCAATGTAGACCATCCTTACATGTCACAACCATATCCTTGCACCTGGTGCAACCATATCATCACATGCATCTACCCCATGTATCAATATCATATCAACATCCATGAACCCCCTTTTCCCATCATCAAATCACAACACCCTATGAAACCACATGATTAATTCCGCAACACATGTTAGACCTCACGTTATTATATCCCAAAAATGAATCATGTATCGTAACCACAAGTTATTAAAACAGATGACCATGATATTAATCAATTAGAATATACAAACAATTGGAAACTATAATAAATAATGAAAATTAATATATATCATATATATATATATGAAATAAATAATAATATTTCAATTAAAAAAAAGCCTTATATTGAAGTAAAAAACTACATATGATTGAATAGATGAGTTGACACAATGGATTATAAAAAGAACTGATATTACAACATCAAGTAAACCAGTCTCATAATTAAGTGATAAACCAATTTCCTTAACTAATTCATTAATGTTCTCTTACATATAATTACAATGAAAATATTAATTATTAACTTCCATTATTTATAAGAAGCTTAAATTATTCTATCACAATTTAATATTAATACTATTTAACTCTAAGCATGACCTAAATCGATTATTATTAATTCAGAAACATATCATATTTATAATCTCCCTTAAAATACCTTTTATAACATAAACTGAAATTATAGTTTAAAATATGATTCATATATCCATATAACTCTATGTCTACATTTATTATTTCATCATTCCCTTCGCAACATATTACAGGAACACATGATTATTTTTCTTCTCTTATGTATAACAATCTATATAAATACATGTATTTAAATAAACACATATTTTAATATATTATTAATATCATCATGTAACATAAACCAAGATAAAAATCAACCTTTCACACCACACAAGGTATATGAGAAATATTTAGTCAAACATTAATTAATTTATATATAGTAGGGCATGTAAAAAAATTAATATAATGTTATTAATATTACTTAATGTATATATATTTCATAAACTAATCCAATATTGTTTTTCTATTTCTTCCATTATTTTACACACTATTCAATCACCTAATTCCATCCATTGAACCAATAATAAAAGGAGGATAAAAATGTGTATAATATGGTAACACTAATTTACTATAGTTGTATACACATGTATAAAACTATCAATAGATAATTAATAATCAATATGGAACCTTAGGGAAGCATAACTCTTCATATAAGGTATAATTTCCTTTAAAGATTCCTTTTCTTTAATTTCCATGATCATCCCTTATCCCATTGGAAAGAAAAAGAATTATAGATATATTCATGTAATCGTCACATAGAAGAATAGAAAAACAAATTAACCATCCATCTTTTTAACAATTATAGTAAATAATTTACTCTTCCCATTAACAATTTTTATATTCCCATTCCCCATGGAATCACATATACATAACAATGAACCCATATCTTTAATTTTGTAGCAGTATAGAGTAAAATATGGTACCACACACAAGAATAAATTAAATGAATTGAAATAATTCAGGCACCTCTTATCGTATCCAAAAAATGATCTTGAGGGAAGAGTAGTATAGCAAAATTAATAATTAAAACATTCCCCATCCCCAAAAACTAAATCACCACCACTATGATTAAGGAGAGAGAATAATTGGAAATTTATAACTAAATCATAACCCCTCCACACCACCAAGACCATGTTTCCTCTACCAATCTTGACAAAATTTTATTTGTATCAATTTTGGATTTAGAGTGTGTTTTGTGATAAAATGTTTAAATTTCATAATTCTGGATTTTTAACAGATTTTTATCACAAGGTTATTTTGTTCATTTCTCATAAAATATATTTCCAAATTTCACGATTCAATTTTTTTAATCGTTATTTTATTTCCATATTATTTTTCCTTAAGACCAGGTTAAAATTCATGAATCTTAAAGACCATAAAATTCAATGAAATCGACATTTTTTGGGGCGGACTGCGTGGACCCCACCATCGTAATGGAAACATAATTCAGCCTAAACTCCTTAAAATGAAGAGATTCAACATGGATATGAAATAAGATGCCCAGACACGTTCACACAATTAATTTCAAGCCGTTTGTAATCCGTTTTGGTTTCTATTTAATTATAGAGTTTTGAATGATGCTTCTAGGAAGCTTCATCCAGATAGAGAGAATGACAATAACCAAATCATAAATCCTCTTTGACGCATCCAATGAATCATAAAATTGGACGGTGGACAGGAAACACATTTATTAACAACATTAATTATGATTTACATGCCTGAATCGGCCAATTAATGGGTCAAAACATGGAACCATTTTGAAGATGAAATCTATCTATAGAAGGAGAAGAGATCTTACCTCTATATCACATTCCATTCATCAAAATACCATCTGTCACAAAAGGACTTGGCTTGAGTGAGAAAAGGGGGAGGTGGAGATTGAGATCCTTACGAATATTCCATCCTTTTAGGATTAAATATAGATGATGAATACTACTCATGTAACGATAGACGAAGAGGCAAGTGGTTGCAGACGACGACATCCGACATACACTCTCTTCTGAGTTTTGATTTTAATGTGTAATCTCATTTTGAATTTCTCTTGAACATATATTTTTGAATGAATCTGGATATTTTATTTAATAAATATATTTTCAACAAATTTGTTTTGATCTGTGTTGCATTTATAAAGTAGAAAAATTGATTTCTCTATTTAAAAGTTTTTTGTGAGGTTTTTCCATTGAGCATTGGGAATTCACTTAGGTTCAATTTCTTTAAGGTCTTTATGTAATTGAATAACTTCTATAGGCGATACCAAAATCATATTTAAGTCTTAAATATGATGTATTTTAAAAAATTTTAGTACACCTGGGGGCCTTGGGGGTAAATTTAGGAATTTAAATTAGGAGATATTTTTTATACACAAGGAAGAGGGGAGTGTCTGAGAGGGTGAAGCTTGTCTGTGACCGCTGTTTTTATTCTAGATTTCAAACCAAATTTATCTTTCCGTTAAAATTTTTTAACTTTATAATTTAATTAAAATATTATTTTCAAATTGTTAATCAAATCCCCTTTTTCATTTCTACAAAAAAAATAACAACAGTGATAGTTTTGCAACTCAAACTCTAACCTCCTAGAGAGATAACACTGTGGTCACCCCTATGCTACATTAAAAGGGAAAATATTGATTGAGGATTTTAGGAAAAAAAACTCTTACATCAACTGGCACTGTTTTTGGGGAGGTGATAGAGTTTATTTTGTTTGTGTTTTTCCTGGCATGACCCGAACTTCTGAACTGAACATGTTAACTTTGGATCCCGAAATTGATAGAACATTTCACACTAGGGTTATAGCTACTAAAAACCAAGTTCCAAGTTGTGAATCATCCACCAACAAACCTAGGAGATACTTAGATGGAACTGAACTCCAAATGGCTAAAAATAGAACATTGAACGAATTGGCTTTGTCCTATGACAAAAATCATGATAATCCTTTTGAGTACCCTGATGCCCCTACTGGATTTGAAATCAAATCAGGTTTCATCCACCAGCTTCCCAAATTCAATGGGTTACCCAGGGAAGACCCACACAAATAAATCCAAGAATTCTGCTACTTGTGCATCAACATGAAACCTCATGGAGTCGATACTGATCAAATGAAGTTGAGGTATTTCAATTTTTCTCTAGATTGAGTTGCTAAGGATGGGTTTTTCTATTCTCACACAACATTGATTATAAATTAGAATGAATTAAAATGATTTTCATTGAAATTTTTTTCCCTGCATCCAGAACATCCTAAATTCGAAATGAGATTTGTTGAGTTTGGAAAACACAATGATAAACACTTCACTGATACTGGGAAAGGTTCAAAGGTCTTTGTTTTAGTTTCCCCCACCATCAAATCAGTGACCAACTTCTCATTAAATACTTTTATGAAGGATTGTGTCTCACTGATTGAAGTATGATCAATCCTACTGCAGGAGGAGCTTTATTTGATAAGAAACCAGCTGCCACATGGATTCAAATTGCATACATGGCATAGAATTCAAAAAAATTTGGAACAGTATGCCTTCATCATGTCAAAGCAGCACAAGAATTCCCTACTACTAGTCCCGAAAACATCACAATTTCAAGTCAACTATCTGATCATACCACAATGGTAAGGTCAATGATGTTATCTAACACCATACCAACCCAACCCTAACCGGAATCGGCGTTCCAAATACATTTCCACTGTGGTATTTGATCTTCTAATGAACATATTAGTGACCAATTCCCACAAATTCAAGATCCTCCTGATAAATACAACGCAATTTTTCCTTGAAGACCATTTCAATCAAACCAACAACGACCATTTCAAAACATCCAAAATTTCAATCAGGGATAGAACAACAACCCAAATGAATTATTTCATTAGAATGAACAACCAAGAAGATTATTCAAAGGAAAATAATGTAATTCTCAACCAAGATACTTCAAGGAGAAAGCCAATGCTAATTCTGGAAATAATTTTCAGCCTACCCCTCCCACTCAAAACTCAGATAGGAACCTTGAAGATGCAATGAGGAAACAACAAGGGGAAATAATGGAAATAAAATAATTTTCAAAACAAAATTATAACACAATGAATACCTATATGAATCAAATTGGTAAACTTGACTCTTGTATTAATTTCATAACAAATAGAATGAGTGGTGGTTTACCCTCACAGCCACAAGTAAATCCGAGGAATAATGGGAAAGAAAATCTGAGTGCAATTGAACATAGGTGTGGAATAAAATTGAACAACCCTTATATTGAGAACATAAACCTGGTGCTGGAACTATTGCTGAAAATCCTACCCTTGATAATTTTTTTGAAAAATATGAAGTTGATAGAAATAAAAAGTCAGGAGAGGAAATCCTATTTGAATGATCAAAGTATTATTGGAAGAGGATGTCTGGTCCTTATGTTCCTCCAAAAAATACAAAGAATACCCCAGAAACATTCAAACATACATGGCCTTATCCAAGGTGTGAACCACCACCAAAGTCAAGTGCTGAAGAAGAATTGGATAAGGAGGTTTTGGAAACATTTATGAAAGTCCATGTTATTGTTCCATTGCTCAATACTGTGAAACAAATTCCATGGTATGCTATGTTTCGGAAAGACATGTCTACCAACAAAAGAGAGTTAAAAGGCGGTGAAAAATTTAACATAGGAGGGGATGTTTCATCAATGATTCAACATGCCCTTCCTGTTAAGTTCAATGACCCTGGGACATTTACCATTCCCTTTACCATTAGGAAATTTGAATTCAAAGTTGTGGTGCTTGATCTAGGGTCCTCTAACAATGTCATGCCACATTCTGTCTACTCATATCTTCTGGTTGGAGACATGAAACCCTCTGTAATTATCATTAAACATTCAAACTGAAGTACCACCAAACCTTCTGAAGTTATAGAGTATGTTCTCATTCAAGTGAGAGATATGATTTCTCCTATTGACTTGTCTGTTTTGGATATGGAAGATGATCGGTTCCACACACATTCTCCCGTCATCCTATAGAGGCCATTTCTAAAAACGGTGAAAGCGATTATCAATGTTCACAATGGAACACATTCATTAGAATGTGGAGGAGATGTTGTTCATTTCAATATTTTTCATTCAATGAAACCCTCAGTTGAGGATCATTCAAGTCCCATTGAAAACATTATTGATTAGTTTTCCTCTGTCTTGTTACCTGATTTTTTCTGTGATAAAATACAAACTGATGGGGAAGAAGATGGAAATTTGTATGATACTAAATCAGATAAAAATGAGGATGAAATTGGAGACTGTGAAGAGTCTTTGGATGTTGAGACTGGATATCAGAGAAATGATGAAGATTAATTTCTAGAAACCACAAAACCTATTATTTGTATTCCAGGAGAGGCTTCCAATTTTTCACATGAAACATGTCTTCAGATCATAGAAAGAGATCACCATGATGAACATGGAGCTTCACTAAACAATCAATCTTATATTAAGTTCCTTGTTATCAATGAAACCACCCCACCTATGATATAATTGAAACCCCTTCCATATAACCTCAAGTATTCCTTCTTAGGTCATAATGATCAATTCTATTTAATCATCTCAAAAGATTTTGCAGAAGTCTAGGAAATCCAATTGTTGGAAGTTCTCAAGTCCCATAAGAAAGCCATAGGATGGACTCTATCCGATCTAATAGGAATTATTCCTTCAATTTTCATGCATTTAATTTTACTCGAGGAGAATGCTAGACTGGTAAGGCAATTTCAAAGAAGACTGAACCCAACAATTCTGGTGGTTGTAAAGAAACAAGTAACCATCCTGATGGCTACTGGAATTAGTTTTCCCATATCTAATAGTAAAAGGATATGTCTATTCCATGTTGTTTTAAAAAAATGTGTATATTCAATCTCATGGAATGAATTCGGTGATCTTGTGCCAATAAAGCTTCTAAATAAATGTAGAATGTGCTTTGATTATAGGAAACACAATTTGGTTACATGGAAAGACCACTTCCCATTACAATTCCTTGATCAAGTCCTTCAAGGACTAGTTAGGAAAACATACTATTGTTTTCTAGATGGATTCTCTTGATATTTTCAAATTCACATTTTAATAGAGGATCAAGAGAGGACCAACTTCACAAGCCCCTTCGAGAATTTTTCATACAGATGGATGCCCTTTGGTTTAAATAATTCCCCAAAAACTTCTCAAAGGAGTACGATAAGTATATTTATTAAATTTTTTGAAATTTTAATGGGTGTTTTTTGGACGTTTTCACTATGTATGGATCATCCTTTGAAATTTGTTTGAAAATCATGGCATGTGTCCTTGAAACATGCATTGAAAAGAACCTTGTTCTAAATAATGAAAAATGCCATTTTTTGGTTGATAAAGGGATCGTTCTTTCAAATGTTGTGTCTTGTGAAGGAATTCAAGTTGATCAATACAATGTTGAGGTCATTTATTCATTACCATAACCAAAAACTATGAGGGATGTGAGAACTTTTCTTGGGCATGCTGGATTTTATAGGAGATTCATTAAATATTTCAGTATGATTGCACTTCCATTGTCTAGATTACTCCAAAAAGATGTCCCATTTTTCTTTGATGGGAATTTCATAAACTCATTTCATGAGATGAAAGAAAGACTTATAACCCCTCCCATTGTTCAAACTCATAAATGGGACATTCCCTTTGAAATAATGACTGATGCATCTGACTTTTCTCTTGGGGAAGTATTGAGTCAAATTATAGAAAATAAATTTCATGTGATTTTCTATTCTTCCTGAACTCTAGATCAAGCCCAATAAAACTACATAATAACTGAGAAAGAACTACTAGCTGTTTTCTTTGCTCTAGAAAAATTTAGAAGTTATCTACTAAGCTCTAAATTAACTGTTATCACCGATCATTTTTCAATTAGATTCTTGATGAAGAAACATGATGTGAAACCAAGGCTTCTGAGAAGTATCTTGATTTTACAAGAGTTTGATGTTGAAATAAAAGATAATAAATGATGTTAGAACCTTATTTCTGATCATTTGAGGAGGATACCATATATTGAGAATTGAAAACATCATATGTGTCCACCAAATAAGGAAACCTTTCTAGAGGAAGTTTTATTTGCTCCTCAAAGTGAAAAACCATGGTTTGCTAATCTTTTGAACTATTTGGATTTTGATGAACATCCCCACTAGTAATCCAAACATCAAATTGATAAACTCATGAGCGATTCAAAGAAATTTATTTGGGGTGATCCTTATTTATGGCACATTGGTAGTGATCAAATGATATGAAGATGCATTCTGAACTCTAAATTTCAATCCATCCTACATTTTTTCCACACATTATATTGTAGAGGATAACTTTTACCACAAAGAAAAGAAAAATACGTTCTTGATTCTGGATTGTATTGGCCCACAATTTTTAGAGATTTGTTTGAATTATGCAGAACCTATAAAAATTTTCAATTATAAGAAATCATTTCCAGGTGGAATGAGATGCCACAAAAACCACTTTTTTTGATGTTTTTGACTTACGGGGAATGGATTTTATGGGACCATTTCCCAATTATTTTGGATATCTATACTTCTTGATAGCTGTTGATTATGTGTCCTTGTGGGAAGAGGATATCCCCACCTGAACTAATGATGCAAAAATTGTGTACAAATTTTTGAAAGGAAATTTGTTTTCAAGGTTTGGATTTCCAAAGTTTCTAATTTCCAAACAAGGTTCCCATTTTTTTAATTGGACATTGGAATCTCTTCTGAATAAATATGGTGTTAATCATAGGGTATATACACCCTATCATCCTCAAACAAATGGAATAGATGAGTTGTCCAATAGAGAGATAAAACAAATCCTAGAAAAATTAGTGTACCTAAATAGAATGGATTGGAGTTTGAGAATTGATGATGCTCTTTGGGCCCACAAATTATTTTTCAAAACCCCAATTGGATTGTCACCATTTATATTGGTCAATGGAAAAGCTTGTCATCAACCAGTTGAGTTTGAACAAAAATCTTTTTTGTCTATAAAAACATGTCACACGAACGTATATTATATTGAGAAAGAAAGAAAATATTGATTTTAGGAGGTGTAAGAGATCAGAAATAATGCATATGAAAGCTCTTGGTTATACAAAGAGATAAGAAAAGCCATTCATGATTAGTGGATTATCAAAAAAACATAAAGGGGGGAGACAATGTTTGGTTGTCTGATGCTAGATTAAAACTCTTCCAAGGTAAATTTCGTTCCAAATTGTCTGGCACATTCATCATTACACATATTTTTTATTTTGGCGCAATACTGATTATAGATCAAGACAAAGGGACATCATTCTCAGTAAATGGGCATAGACTGAAGCTATTTCGAGAAAATTTTCAAGATCTTCTAGGAGGAGGATATTCAACTTCATGACGCAGAATATAATTGATGGCAGGTTGTGTCTTTCCTTATCATTTATTTTTTCTATGCCTTAATTTCCTGAATTTCAGGCTAAAATTTACTAGAGAAATGAAGACATTTCATAGAATAAGTGTGGGGGACATAATGTTGCGAAGATTAGGTTTTTATAAGATTTTTTTTTATTTTTTTTTTCAAAATTTCCTTCCATTTTTATTTTGTTACTTTTTTAATTTAATGAATTTTCTTTTCAATTTTTTCCCTGTTAAAAAAAGGGAAAATAAGTTTTGTAACTTCTTGAAATTCTTTTGAAACTCATTCAATGGAATGAACCAACTGATCCTTCGAAACTGAACAAAAATGAATACTGAAAATGGCATTGTTTAAAGTTCAAAAATTTGGAAAATTCTTGAAATGACCACTAATTTTTAAATCTCAAGAAACATATCACTTACATTATAATTGAAATTCTGATTCCTATGAGGCCTCTGGACCCATTTTTACATCTTGTTCACATTCACCTCTTTCTTGAGAGAACTAATTTGTGTTTGTTTACACCAGAACATGATTTATTTCTATCAATACTTGAGGGATGAGATACATGTGATTATAATGATCGAGGCATTTGTTTGGATATTAGAGCCCCATTTTCATGATTTTCCTTTTTATTTCGGGCTTCTATGAAAATTTGATCTTTTTGAGCTCTTATTAGACATGAATAGCATGTTAGATCAGCCAAATTACAAGCCAAATTTCCCATTCCAACCAGATTTGGAAGTATAAATGCATGATCTAGTTGAATAGAAGTGTGGGGGGGGGATTACTCATGATGTGATACCTCATTTTTTATTGCTTTGAGAGGAAATTCATACATTGAATACATATTTGTGATGCTGGAATATATTTTTTTCTGAGAGTTGTGCCAATCTGAAGCCCTCAAATGAAATGGAGATGTTCCTATCTGGAACTCGCAATGGAAATAAGTTGTGCCCTATCAAAATATTTTAAAAAAACCATATTTTCTACTGAAATATTGATGGAATGGGATTGAAAACAGATTATTGGAGATGGTTATTTTTCATAGGATAATATAGGGGAGACCATACTTGAGTGAAAATTAGAATCATGTATTTCTGCTTCAAAAAAGAGTCAATCCCTACTTATTCAGCCACATAATTTTTCACCTATTAATCCTACCTACCACATGACACATAAAAACCATGTAATGTCCTCATGATAATCACATGTTCATGGCTCACATCAGGTAAAGATGTAGAAATTTATCAAGCCTTGGGTAAATCTTGTATGAGTTGGATGAGAAAATCCTTGTTACAAATCTATATTGAGTGCTGAGAGAAAATGATTGCGAGGTAACTGTGTCGTGTGATGAGAATAAAAAATAAATGTAAATGTGTTGAATTATTTGAATTGAGAATTTTAAATATTTTTCTTTAATGAGGCATGATGTCTTTTTAATTTTTTTTGTTAAATTGGTAAACTCTATTGGTATGTGTTTTATTTTCCATGATTATGTGCTCACCTATCCAGGAGTCCAAGAGAAAAGTGTGGGGGAATTGATAGAGATAATATTTCCACTGTTTTTAATATCTATATTAACAATTTAAAACTCAAAAATTTACAAATATGATCTTATTTGTAACAATTTTGGATTTAGAGTGTGTTTTGTGATAAAAAGTTAAAATTGCATAATTTAGGATTTTTAACAGATTTTTATCACTGGGTTATTTTTTCATCTCTCATAATATATGTTTCAAACATTTGTGATTAGAATTTTTTTAAACCATTATTTTATTTCCATAATCTTTGTCTTAATGGCCATGGTCAGATTCATGCATCTTAATGCCCAAACAAATCAATTATGTTTAAACTTTTTCTGTGTGTACTACGTGGACCCACCATCGTAATGGATAGATAATTCGGCCTAAAATATTCAAAATTATTGGATTCGACATGGATATGAATGAGGAGGCCGAAGAGAATTCACAAAATTAATTTCAGGCCGTTTGGAATCTGTTTTGTTTTCCATGTAATGATAGAGTTTGGAAGGAAGCTTCTAGGAAGATTCATCCAGAGAAAGTGATTGACAATAAAAAAAATCATAACAATTCTTTGATGTGGCCAATGAATACAACATTTGGAGGGTGTATGCCCAACATATTTATGAACAACATTTATGAAGAGTTCCAGGTGTGAATTGGGAAATTAATGGGTCAACAACATGACAATGTTTTGAAGAAGAAATCTATCTATAAATAGAGAGGAGCTCCTACCTCTAAATCACATTCCATTCATCAAAACACCTTCCATCATGAAGGGAGTTGGATTGAGATAGAAAATGGATAGGTGGATATTGATATCCTTAAGAATATTGCATCATTTTAGGATCCAATAGAGAAGATAAAGACTTCTCATATGATGCAAGCCTAAGCGGCAAGTTGTTGCAGATGACGACACCTGATAGACACTCTCTTCCGAGTTTTGATTTTAATGTGTAATATTTTTTTGAATTTCTCTTGAACATATATTTTTGAATTAATCATGTTGTTTTCATTCTTATATATTTTGTAAACAATTTTTTTTGATCATTTCTCCATTTATAATGTATAAAAATTGATTTCACTATTTAAAATTCATTGGAGAGGTTTTTCCATTGAACATAGAGAATTCAATTAGGTTAAATTACATAGAGGTCTTTATATAATTGAATCTCTTTTATAGGAGGGACCACAATCATATTTAGGTATTAAATATGATGTCTTTTGAAATTTGAGTTCACAACTGGAGGTCCTTGGGGGTATATTTAGGAATTTTAATTTAGAGATATTTTTTATATAGAAGGAAGAGGGGAGTATCTGAGAGGGTTAAGCTTGTCTGCGACCAATATTTTTATTCCTGATTTCAAACCAAATTTATCCTTCCTTTAAAATTATTTATCATTAGTATTTAAATAAAATTCTATTTTCAAATTTTTAATCAAATCCGCATTTTTATTTCTGTAAAAAAAATAACAAAAGTGACAATTTTGCAACTATAACAACAACCACCTCGAGATAAAACCCTGTGGTCACTATTGTGCTACATTAAAAGGGAAAATATTTATTGAGATTTTTACGACAAAAAAGGCTTACATCAACTGGTGCCGTTGCTGGGGAGGTTGCTAGAGTTGATTCTGTTTTTTTTCATCACCAAAACTTCTGACACACACTTGTTACCTTTGGATCATGAAATTGATAGAACTTTTCACAATAGGGATAGAGATACTAATCCCCAAGTTTCAAGTTGGGAATCATCCACCAACACAGCTAGGAAGGACTTAGATGAAACTGAAACACTAATGGATGAAAAGAGAACTTTGAAAGAATTGGCTTCACCATATTATGAAAATCATGAGAATCCTTTAGAGTACCCTGATATCGATGTTGGATTTGAAATCAAATCTGGTTTCATCCACCAGCTTCCCAAATTTTATGGGTTACTCGAAGAAGACCCACACAAACACCTCCAATAATTCAGCTACTTGTGTGTCAACAAAAAACCTCATGGAGTTGATGCCGATCAAATGAATATGAGGTATCTTCCCTTTTTTATAGATGTAGTTGTTATGGAATGGTTTATATATTCTCACTCAACCATGATTAGAAATTGGAATGAATTAAAAACAATTCCATTAAAATTTTTTTCCCTACCTCCAGAACTACCTCAATTAAAAAGGAGATTTTTGGGGTTAGGAAGACACAAGGAGAAACACATCACGAATACAGGGAAAGGTTCAAAAGTCATTGTTTTTGTTACCCCCATCATCAAATCAGTGTCTATCATCTCATTCAATACTTTTAAGAAGGATTGTGTCTCACTAATAGAGGTATGATTGATGCTACTACAGGAGGAGCTCTAGTTGATAAGACCCCATCTGCAGCTTGGATTTTAATTGAAAACATGGCTTTGAATTCCCCACAATTTGGAACAAGAGACCTTATTCATGTCAAATATACACATGAATTCCCTACTACTAGTCCCAAAAACAACACAATTTCATGTCAAATATCTGATCTTACAACCATTGTAAGGTCAGTGGTGTTGTCTAACACCATACCAAAGCAACCCAAACCTGAAGTGGATTTATAAATACATGACCACTTTGGGATTTGTTCTTAGAATGAACATTTAGTGACCAATGTGCTCAAATTCTAGAGCATCTTGAGAACTGCAATGCAATTTTTCTTAGAAGAAAATTTCAATCAAACCAACAAAGACCATTTCAAAACAATCTAAATTTCAATCATGGATGGTACAAAAAATCAAAAGAAATATTTCATCAGCCTAAACAATAAAGAGGATTCTTCCATGGAAAATCAATTAATTCTCAACCAATATATATCAATGAAAAAGCTAATGCTCATTCTTGAAGCAAATTTCAGCCTACCCCTCCAACTCAAAACTCTTTTATGAACCTTGAAGAAGGAACAAGGAATCAGCAAGACGAAATAAGGGAACTATAAGAATTTTCAAAACAATAATAAAACAAAATGAATACCTTTATGACTCAAATGGTTAAACTTTCCTCTGGTATTAATTGGATAACAAATCAAATGAGTCGTTGTTTACCCTCACAGCCACATGTAAATCTGAGGATGAATGGGAAGGAAAATGTGAGTGAAATTGAACATCGGAGTGAAACAAAATTGAACAACCCTCAGATTGAGAGCATCAAGCCTACTACTGACATTGTAGATGAAAATCCTACCATTGATTAAAATTTTGAAAAATCAGAAGTTGATAGAAACAAAAAATCAAGAGAGGAATTCTTGTTTGAATGAACAATGACTGATTGGAAGAGGATGTTTGGTTCTTATGTTCCTCCAAAAAATACTTCGAATTCCCCAGAAACATTCAAACCTCCACGGACTTATCCAAGATGTGAACCACCAATAATGTCAAGTGCTGAAAAATAATTGGATAAAGAGGTTCTGGAAACATTCAAGAAATTCCAAGTCAATATTCCATTTCTCTATGTTGTGAACCAAATTCAAAGGCATTCTAAGTTTCGGAAAGACTTGTATACCAACAAGAGAAAGTTAAAAGGAGGTGAAAACGTAAACTAAGGAAGTAATGTTTCATTAATGGTTTTACATTCCCTTCTTGTTAAGCATAAATACCCTGGGACATTTAACATTCCATGTACCATTGGGAAATGTGAATTAAAAATGTGATGCTTGATAGAGGGGCCTCCATCAATGTCAGGCCACATTCTGTCTACTCATCTCTTCAGGTTGGAGACTTGAAACCCTCTGGAATTATCATTCAACCTGCAAACCGAAGTACCACAAACCTTCTAGAGTTATAGAGGATGTTTTCATCCATGTTAGAGACATGATTTTTCATATTCACATTAATGTTTTGGATATGGAATATGATCGGTTCAGCACACATACTCCCCTCATCCTAGGGATGTAATTTCTAAAAACGGAAAAAGTGATTATCAATGTTCACAATGGAACACATTCACTAGAATTTGGAGGAGATTTTTTTCATTTCAACATTTTTCATTCAATGAAAAACCCATTTGAGGATCATTCAAGTACCCATGTAAAAATGATTGATTGGTTTTCCTTTGGCATGTTTCCTAATTTTTTCTGTGATGAAATGTCAAATGATGAGGAAAAAGATGGAAATTTTTATGATACTAAATCAGATCAAAATGAGGATGAAATTGGAGACTGTGACAAGTCTTGGGATATTGATACTGGATATTTGAGCAATAATGATGATTAATTTCTAGAAACCACTAAACATGTTCGTGTTATTCAAATACAGCTATCAAAGTTTTCACATGAAACAAGTCTTGAGATCATAGAAAGAGATCACCACGATGAACATGGAGCTTCACTAAACAATATTACTTCAAAGAAGTACCATGTTTTCAATGACTCCACCCCACCTAAGATAAAATTTAATCCCCTTCTGGATAACCACAAGAATTCCTTCTTTGGTCATAATGAACAATTCTCTATAATCATCTCAAATGATTTGTCAGAAGTCCAGGAATACCAATTTTTGGAAGTTCTAAAGTCCCATAAGAAATCCATAAGATAGACTCTCTATGATCTAGTAGGAATCAATACTTTAATTTTCATGCATAAAATTTTAATAGAGGGGAATTCTTGGCCGGTAAGACAATATCAATGAAGAGCGAACCCACTAATTCTGGAGGTTGTAAAGGAAGAAGTAACCACCCTGCTAGCTGCTGGATTTATTTTTCCCATGTCTTATAGTCAATGGGTAATTCCAGTCTATGTTGTTCCTAAAAAAGGTTGATTTACAATCTAAAATAATAAATTTGGTGATCTTTTCCCCATAAGGCTTCCAAATAAATGGGAAATGTGATTTGATTATAGGAAACTCAATTTGGTTACAAGGAAAGACCA
This sequence comes from Viscum album, assembly GCA_963277665.1. Classification (NCBI taxonomy): domain Eukaryota; kingdom Viridiplantae; phylum Streptophyta; class Magnoliopsida; order Santalales; family Viscaceae; genus Viscum; species Viscum album. Next base: position 381,870,888 of record OY728125.1, read on the forward strand.
CTTCCAATTTCCATTCCTTGATCATGTCCTTGAAAGACTAGCATGAAAAACCCACTATTGTTTTTTGGATGGATTTTATGGATATTTTCAAATTCCCATTTTACTAGAGGATCAAGTGAGAACCTCCTACACATGACCCTTTAGAACTTTTGAATAAATAAGGATTCCCTTCGGTGTATGTAATGCTTTAGAAAATTTTAAAGGTGTATGACAAGTATATTCTATGAATTTCTGGAATCTACGATGGACGTTTTTTTGGACAATTTCACTGTGTTTGGATCATCTTTTGAAAGTAGTTTGAAAATCATGGAACGTGTACTTAAAACAAGCATTGAAAACAACAATGTTCTAAATTATGAAACATGGAATTTTATGGTTTGTAAAAGGATTTTTCATGGACATGTTGTGTCCCATGATGGAATTATTGTTGATCAATCCAAATTTTAGGTCATTTGGTCATTACAATGCCAAAAAACCGTGAGAGATGGGAGATCTATCCTTGGGCATGCTGGATTATACAGGAGATTCATTAAATATTTAAGTACGATTGCACATATATTGTCCAGATTACTCCAAAAAGATGTCCCATTTGTCTTTGATGATAAATGCATAAATTCATTTCATTCTCCAAAAAAAGACTACTAACCCCTCTCATTTTTTAACCTCTTAAATGGGAGATTCCATTTGAAATAATGACTGATGCATCTGACTTTTCTCTTGGGGTAGTATTGAGTAAATGGACAGAAAAGAAATCTGATGTGATTTCCTATGAATCCCAAACTCTAGATCAAGACCAGTCAATCTACAGAACAACTGAGAATGAAGTACTGGCTATTTTCTTTACTCTAGAAAAATTTAGAAGTTATTTGACGGGCTCCATGGTGATTGTTTTCACCGATCATTCTGCAATTAGTTTCTTGGTGAAGAAACATGATGCAAAACCAAGGCTTCTGAGATGGATCTTTCTTTTACAAGAGTTTGATGTTTAAATAATAGAAAAGAAAGGATGTGAGAACATTCATGAGGATCATTTGAGTATGACACCATATATTGAGAATACAAGACATCGGATGTGTCCACCAATTAAGGAAACCTTTCCAGATGATGATTTATTTGCTGGTCAAAGTGAAATACCATGGTTTCCTATTCTTGTGAACAATTTGGATTCTAATGAATATCCCCAATGGTTTTCCAAACATCAAATAGATAAAATTCTATGTGATTAAAAGAAATAAATTTGGGATGATCCTTATTTATGGCACATTAGTAGTGATCAAATTATATGATGATGCATTCAGAACTATAAATTTAAATCCATCCTACATTTCTGCCACACATTAAATTGTGGAGGACACATTGGACTACATATAACAGCACGAAATGTTCTTGATTCTGGATTGTATTGACCCACCATTTCTAGGGATGCTTTCGAATTCTGTAGAACCTGTAAAAATTGTCAATTCCAAGGAAAATTTTCCAAGAGGAATAAGATTCCACAAAAACCAATTTTGTTTTCTGATGTTTTTTATGTATGGGGAATATATTTTATAGGGCCTCTTCCCAATTATTTATATATCTGTACATCTTGATGGCTGTTGATTATTTGTCCATGTAGGTAGAGGGTATCCCCACATGAAATGATGATGTAAAAATTATGTCAATGTTTTTGAAAGGAAATTTTATTCAATGTTTGGATTTCCAAGTTTTCTAATTACAGATCAAGGTACCCTTTTTTGTAATAGGACTTTGGAATCTCTTTTGAAGAAATTTAGTGTTAATAATAGGGTCTCTATGCCCTATCATCATCAAACGAATTTAATGGATGAGTTGTCGAATAAAGAGATCAATCAAATCCTAGAAAAAACAGTGAACCCAAAGAGAAAGGATTGGAGTTTTAGAATTTTTGGTGCTCATTGGGACCACATAATTACTTTCAAAACCAAAATTGGAATGTCTCCACTTATATTGGACAATGGAAAAGATTTTCATCTACCAGTTGAGTTAGTACACAAATCATTTTGGATAGTAAAACCATGTAACATGAACCTATATTCTACTGGTAAAGAAGAGAAATATTTTTTGTAGGAGATGTAGGAGATCAGAAATAATGCATAAGAAAGATCTAGATTATAAAAATAGATAAAAAAATCTTTTCATGATGGGAGGTTTCTCAACAAAAACTTCAAGGAGGCATACATAGTTATGTTGTTTGATGGTAGATTCAAAACACATCCTAAGTAAATTTTTTTTCCAAATGGTCTGGCACATTCATTATTACTCATGTTTTCTCTTTTGGTGCAATATATATTAAAGACCAAGACAATGGTAAATCCTTCCCTATCAATGGGAAAATACTGAAGCCATATGGAGAAAATGTTCAAGATCCTCCAGGGTAGGAGATTCAACTGCATGATGCAGAATATAATTGATGCGAGGTTGTGTCTTTCCTTATCATTTATTTTTTATGTCATTAATTACCTTAATTTCATTCTAAAAATACTAGACAATGAGGACATTGCATAGAATAAGTGCGAGTGGCACAATTCTGTGTAGATTAGGTTTTTACAAGCTTTTGTTTGAATTTTATTTTCAAAATTTACGTCAATTTTTATCATGAAACTTTTTCAAATTTTATGGATTTTATTTTCAATTTGTTTCCCTGTTAGAAAAAAAAAGGGAAAAGTGTTTTGGAACATCTTTAATTTCTTTTTAAACTCAAGCGAAGTAGTAAACCAAGTGATCCTTTGAAACTGAACATAAATGAATGTTGAAAATGACATTGTTTCAAGTTCAATAATTTGGAAAATTCTTGAAATGACTACTGATTTTTAAATGTCATACCACATATCAAAAAGATTGTAATAGAAATTCTCATTCCTGTGAGGCCTCTAGACCAATTTTTACATCTTCTTCACATTCACCTCTATCTTGAGAGAATTGGTTCATGTTTTTTAAACCAGAACATTATTTATTTCTATCAAAAAATGAGGGCTGAGACACATGTGATTAAATTGATTATGGAATTTGTTAGGATATTGGAGACCTCTTTTCAGGATTTCCTTTTTAATTTGGCCTTCCTTGAAAATTTGATCTTTCTTGAGCCCTTAGTAGCCATGTATATACAGTTAAATCTTCCACATTACCATCCAAATTTCCCTTTCTAATTTTTTTAAGTATAAATGCATGATCTAGTTGAACTTAAGTGTGGGGGTGGAGGGGAAGATCACTCGTGATGAGCTAACTAATTTTTTATTGCATTGGGAGGAAATTAAAACATTAAATACATATTTGTGATGCTGGAATATATTTTTTCTGAGTGTTGCACCAATTTGGAGCACTCAAATGAAATGTAGTTTTGCCTGTCTAGAGCTCACAATAGAAATAATTTGTTCCCTATATGGAGATTTTAAAAAAATGTCATATTTGCTACTAAAATATTGATGGAATGGGATGGAAATAGATGATCGGACCTGATTATTTTTCATTGGATAATATGGAGGAGACCATACTTGAGTGAAATTTAGAATCATTCATTTCCCCGTCAAAAAGAAAAAAACCCCCCTTATTCAGCCACATAATTTTTCACATTTGAATCCTACCAACCCCAAGCCACAGAAAAACCATGTAAAGTTATCAAGATAATCACATGTTAATTGCTCACATTTGGTGGAGATGTAGGAATTTATCAAGCCTATGGTAATTCTTGCATGTTTTGGATGAGAAAATCCTTGTTACAAATATATATTATGAGCTAAGAGAAAATGAATGTGAGGTAAGTGTGTTGTTTGCATGATAATAAAGCAGAAGTGGAAATGGATTGAATGATTTGAATTCATAATTTTAAATATTTTTCTTTGATGAGGCTTGATATCTTTTTATTTCATTGTGGTAAATTGGTAAACTCCATTGGTATGTGTTTTATTTTCCTTGATTCTGTGCTCACATGTCCAGGAGTCCAAGATCCAAGTGTAGGGGAACTGATAGAGCTAATATTCCCACTATTTTTAATGTATATATTAATGATTTAAACCTCACCAATTTACCGGTTTTATATTATTTTAACCATTTTTTATTTAGAGTTTGTTTTGTGATAACAATATTAAATTACATAATTCTGGTTTTTTAACTAAATTTTATCACAGGGGTATTTTTGTCATTTATCGTAATATATATTTCCAAATTGTGTGATTAAATTTTTTTTGGAACCATTATTATATTTTCATCATCTTTGACTTAATTACCAGGGTCAGATTCACGCATCTTAATGACTAAAAAATCAATAAATTTGAAACATTTTCCAGGTGGACTTTGTGGACCCACCATCGTAATAGAAACATTATTCATCCTAAACTCCTCCAAATTAGGGGATTAGATATAGATATGAGAGTGGACTCCACAAATATTACACAAAATTAATTCACGACATTTGGAATTAGTTTTCATTTCCATGTAATGATAGAGTTTCCAAGGAAGCTTCCAGGAAGCTTCATAAAGAGAAAGTGATAGAAAATTAAAAAATCATTACTCCTCATTGATGTGTCTAATGAATCTGAAATTTGGGGGGTGGATGGCCAACATATTTATAAACAACATTTATGAATAGGTACTTGCATTAATTTCACAATTAATGGTTCAACAACTTGACAACGTGTTGAAGATGAAATCTATCTATAATAGAAGAGGAGCTCATACCTCTAAATCACATTCTTTTCATCACCACAACATTCGTCATGAAGGGAGTTGGCTTGAGAGAGAAAAGGTGAAGGTGGAGATTATGATCCTTAAGAATATTCCATCCTTTTAGGATCTAATAGAAAATATGATGACTTCTCAAGTGATGCAAGGCTATGCGGCAAGTGGTGGCACACGACGACACCTGATAAACACTCTCTTCCGAGTTTTGTTTTTAATGTGTAATATCTTTTTGATTTTCTCTTGAACCAATATTTTTTAATGAATATGGTTGTTTCCTTTCTCAAGTATATTTTCAACAATTTTTTTTGATATTTTTTCAATTAATAAAGTAGAACAATTTATTTCGCTTTTTAAAATTCTTTAGTGAGGTTTTCCCTTTGAGCATAGCGAATTCAATTAGGTTCAATTACATGGAGGTCATTATGTAATTTAATAAATAATATTGGTGGGACCACAATCATATTTAAGTCTTAAATATGATGTATTTTCAAATTTTAATGTACACCTGGTGGTCCATGGTGATAAATTTAGGAATTTAAATTAAGAGATATTTTTTATATACAAGAAGGAGGGGAGTGTCCAAGAGGGTGAAGCTTGTCTACGACCACTATTTTTAATCCTGATTTCCAAAAACATTTATCCTTTATTTAAACTTATTTCACTTTAGTATTTAATTTAATTTTTTTTTAATTTTTAATCAAATACCCATTTTCATTTATGAAAAAAATTAACAAAAGTGATAGTTTTGGAACTCGAATTGCAACCTCCTCGATAGAAAACCCTGTGGTCACCACTTTGCTACATTAAAAGGGAAAATATTGATCGAGTTTTTTATGACAAAAAATGCTTACATCGTTGAATATAAATTATTCAAATAATTACATTTTTAAATAATTATTTTTAATAAATATTTCCTTTTATTTTTCAATTTAAGATAATCATATTTTCCAAAAAAAATCGAATTTTAGATCATTACACTGAATATGAAGAGGAAAAAGTATTCAATCATTTTACTTAGAAGTAGAATGTAGTGTTTAAATAAGGGTAGACTAGATTAAATTTACACACCAATAAAAGAGGACCCTCCATAATGGTAATCTTAATTAAACATAAACTACGTAAGATATAAGAATTCATATACGGGTATTTATGACACCCCAATATTTTATGATAGATTTCTCATCAAGAAATTTAATTTCTTCGATAGCCTGTGAGGCAGACAAACCTAATTCTGAATGAACTATATTACAATATCCAATTATAACCTAGATGTTAAATTGTTGGAGTGAATTGGAATAAATAAAATTTTATAAAATATTTACAAAGGTTTTAAATAAATAAATTATTGAAAATTTACTACTCAATTTTTAGTAAAGTCTTTATATGCTTTAAAAAGATATTTTTTGTAAAATAATTTGTTATTTTGTATTTATGATAAAATAAGATAATTTTTTATAGAAAATTTTGAAAATGAATTAAAGAAATATATTATTTTTAATTTAAACTTTTAAAATTATCATACATTGAATTATATATATTTTGTTGAGATGCTTGATTTTTTGATAAATAATAAAAAATACTTATTTTTAGTCAAAACTATATTTTCATATTAATAAATTTAAAAGTTATATTTTTTTTACCGACTATTTAAACAGTAAAATTATTTGATTTATATTATGAATAATTCAATTAAATTCATTACAATTAATCTTATGATGAATTTTAGTATAAATTGTTTCTACACTTTAGAAAAACAATTTTCTGGGAAAACACATTTCATCACTCTTTTATGATTAAATTTTAAATAAAATTATACTAAATTTGTTAATTGAATATTTAAAAATTGATTACATATTTTTAATTTTGATGTAAAATTTTGTAAATAGTTCCCTTTTATTTTTAGTTATTTTGAATAATAATTGTGGTAAATATTTTTCACCACTATAAGGGTAAAATGGAAAAAATATAGTTAAAACCATGAGATAACTAAAAATTAAATCCATCGCATTTATTTATTTAATATTTTGGGGTAAATTTTACCATATCCGTAAATAATGTGAATATATAGAATTTGTGTCAAATTTTCCATTGATAATGACTTTTATTGTATTTTAACTATAAAAAATTCCAAAATATCACTTTATTGACTTTGATATTTCTAAATTTTTTAGATAAGTATAATAAGGGTATAAGTTTAGAACTAAATTTTTATTTTAAATATTAAATAATATATTTAACTTGATAATAAAATTTTTATTTTTATTGATTGAATAATGACCTTATACAATTAAACAATGTAGAAATTGTGCTTCTAGAATTAGTAGAAAAAAATCATGTAAATGATTTTAATATCTATTAGAGTAATATTATATGGGTAAGTAATAGTTACCCAATA